>CM061531.1:189514360-189786147 GCA_030545055.2 Neoaliturus tenellus | reverse complement strand
CGCATAGCTTCGTAAATTAATTGGTAAACTATATTTACTAGTTATCACATTAAATTCATTCATACATTCTGTTGAAACGACTTAGTAATCAATAGCCTGTATGTAAATACAAACACCAAAATAACAGCAACAGATGTCACTTCCTCATTTAAAGGATGTATAATATAAAACAATTTAAATACATTTTTTTAACACAAAATGTTACTGTGTTTCATTACTGTGTTAACATAATAAAATATTGATTTTAAAACAAATAGAACACTCATGGAGTTTATTTTTTATTTTATAAGAGGAACAACTATATTTGTTGTAGACCGTAAAAAACGATTAAAAAACTTGCTATTAAAATGTTATAATTTCCCTTATCTAATAAATTGTCGTCAAAATTAAATAAAAAACTTATTTGGACACCAATTACCTACTAAAATTTTCACATTCTATGATCAGTCTAAGAGAATGTTGTAGGTAAAAATGTTTATGTTGCAGATTTCAAGTTGCAAAACGGATAATAAACAGGTCCACACAAAGGCTTGCCCTGGGCCAACGCGGCAAAAGAATGTAAAATAAACCCTTCACAAGGACTCGAAGTTACAAAGTGTTTGCACAAAGTTCTTGGTGTTCTTTCTGTAGTCTTTGTTATACATCTTTGCGTTTACTTTGTTACAAAGTCTTATATTAAGCATTTGGTTTAAATATTGATTTTTTTATCCTGTTATGTAAAATGCTTGGAACTTTTCTGGAAAGATTTTTTTATCAGAATTGAAAACAATTGTTATGAGCTTTGACGGTAACTTTTTCTTTAATTATACATTGATCAAACCAGCCAATTTTTAACAGATAGTTTTAACAAAAAAATTGTTAACTCTACATCAATGCACACTTGATAATGTTCAATAAGATATCCACAAGTGGATACTCAGCGTAGGCAAAAATATTTAGGACATTGGACTTCTGTTATTCAGTGCAAATGCCGCTGCGGCGCTCCACAGCCTTACCTATAGCCAAACCTATTCGAGTAATCTGTAAGGCATTTCTATATAATACCGAGTGTCCATAAAGTCTTGCCCTGATTTCATAGCTTTGCTGTGCGGACACCATTATAGCCACAAGCATCTCACATTTCTTGTTTTCAAGGAAATTTAATCTATTTTTTTCTCATTAATTTGTTAACATCTAAACCCAGCTGATTGACAACAATGCAGTTTACTTTTAATGCACTTAAAATATATCGTAGTGGCCCGGGTCCGACTAAATTGCCACCTCGTTCACCACGCTTGACCTCTCTGGATTTTTTCTCCTCTGATTTGTCGAAGATTTGATTTTATTGTGGGAAAACAGAAATGCACAATAAACCATTGAATATTTGTGTATTTGGAATGGAACAAAAAAGGGGGAAACAGCTAATATGAAACAATCACACTGGAACCTAAAGTTGACCAAGTAAACATAAATAAAGAAGGTAACAATTATGACAGGTGACACAAATCAGCTGGGCTAGTATACAGTAAATGAGCTTATGTAATTTTTATCACAACACTTCCCCTAAAATTTATATGTCTAGCTCCTTTCTGTAACACAGATACAACACTGTCCAAATCTGAATTCATGTGTCAGGTTTCGATGTCATTCCAATCAGATCCCGCAAGAATTCAAAGCGTTTTCTTGTCAGTGGTTTTGTAATCAAGTCAGCTTGTTGACACTCTGATGATACAGCTTGAACAAAGACCTGACCGGATTCTACCTTCTCCCGTACAAACTTGAGCCTTATGTCAATGTGTTTTGTACGACTGTGGAATGCTGAATTTTGCAGCAGTTTAATGGAGCTGTGATTATCAACATTAAGCTCAAATTTAACATTTTGAACATTAACATCTTCTAACATTCGCTTGAGCCACACAGCCAGCTTGCCCTACAGCAAGACTTGCAGCGACTAATTCCGATTCTGTAGTCGAGAGAGCAACACACTTCTGTCTCTTGCTACACCATAAGAGAGGGCCTCCTGTATATTCAAACAAAACTCCTGAAGTAGACCTTCTCGTTTCCAAGTCACCAGCATAGTCCGAGTCACTGAAACACTCAAGTGAATTCCAAGTCCAGCAGTGCCCTTTAGATATTTGAAAACCCGCTTAGCCATCTCCAGTCTTTCTTCTTGGGACAATCTAGTTTCTGAGAAAGAACACTAACTGCAAAAGACAAATCAAGACGCGAAGCAACAGTCAAATAGATCAAAGATCCAACAACTTCTCGATAAGGCACGGGCTTCTCCAGTTCTTTTGAATTTAAATCAAAGCACTCACCTCTGTCTAATGGCGTAGTCACTGAATGAGCATCAGTCATACTAAATCTCTCGAGGATCTTCCGTGCAAAAGCTTCTTGATGTTTGAAGATTGATTTATCTTCCAAACGACTTGAAACCTTTTCTTCAAATGGTTACTAAAACTGTCCAGGTCACTCTTGTTTCTTGAGACAACCAAACCGTCATCTACATGAAGAGTGATCATTAATGTTTTTGACGAGTTCACAAATAAACATGGATCATTTTCACTTTGGAACAGATCACACTCTTTCATAAAATTTGTAAACTTCTGATTCCAACAACGGGGTGCTTGACGTAAAGAAAGGAAAAGAGAAAGAAATTTGATCAGAAGGTGAAGAGAGGGCATCTTGTAGGATACTGTGGTGACAAAGATGGTTACCGTATTTGGATTCCCCAGACTTCAGAGGTTGTGATATCTCGAGATGTTGTTTTTAAAGATGAGAAGACAACTACTGCTATTTTGAATACTCATCGAATGAGGAGGAAAACCAACCACTGGAAGAATCGAACAAGCCTTCTCCTGCCTCAGGATTGGAAAAAGTATGCGTCGAAGAGGAGGAACGTTATGGTCTTCGCGATAGATCACAACTAAAACTACCTTCAAGGTTAGCTGACTGTGCTCTTATGGCAAATACTTCTGAGCCTACTTCATACAAAGAGGCAGTGAACTGCGAAGAATCTCAACATTGGATTGAAGCAATGGAGGATGAGATCGAAGCTCTTGTAAGTAACGAGACTTGGGAGTTGGTGCCAAAACCAGCGGATGCTAAACTGATTGACTGTCGATGGGTCTACAAAGTCAAGTATAATGAAGATGGAACGATTGGTCGTTTTAAAGCCAGACTAGTTGCTCGAAGTTTCATGCAGAAGATTTTAATGAGACTTTCAGCCCAACAGTCAGATGGGAAACTATTCGTATGGTATTGAGTATCTGCGCATCAGAAGGCCTTGATTTACTTCAGTTTGACGTAAAAAGTGCTTTTCTATATGGAGATTTAAAAGAAACAATCTATATAACACAACCTGAGGGCTTTAATGATGGAACAGGGAAAGTCTGTCTGTTAAAGAAAAGTATTTATGGTTTACGTCAAGCACCCCGTTGTTGGAATCAGAAGTTTACAAATTTTATAAAAGTGTGTTCTGTTCCAAAGTGAAAATGATCCATGTTTATTTGTGAACTCGTCAAAAACATTAATGATCACTCTTCATGTAGATGACGGTTTGGTTGTCTCAAGAAACAAGAGTGACCTGGACAGTTTTAGTAACCATTTGAAGAAAAGGTTTCAAGTCGTATGGAAGATAAATCAATCTTCAAACATCAAGAAGCTTTTGCACGGAAGATCCTCGAGAGATTTAGTATGACTGATGCTCATTCAGTGACTACGCCATTAGACAGAGGTGAGTGCTTTGATTTAAATTCAAAAGAACTGGAGAAGCCCGTGCCTTATCGAGAAGTTGTTGGATCTTTGATCTATTTGACTGTTGCTTCGCGTCCTGATTTATCTTTTGCAGTTAGTGTTCTTTCTCAGAAACTAGATTGTCCCAAGAAGAAAGACTGGGAGATGGCTAAGCGGGTTTTCAAATATCTAAAGGGCACTGCTGGACTTGGAATTCACTTTAAGCAAAATTTATACACACTTGAGTGTTTCAGTGACTCGGACTATGCTGGTGACTTGGAAACGAGAAGGTCTACTTCAGGAGTTTTGTTTGAATATACAGGAGACCCTCTCTTATGGTGTAGCAAGAGACAGAAGTGTGTTGCTCTCTCGACTCTAATATAACAATTCAAAATTTGTTTTAAACTTCCAGTTTACGTTAAGATTTTTATCATGAATTGAAAACTATAAAAATAGGGAATTATTGATGTAACGCGGCACGACGTCCAATAAACGCACATGACAGCGCTACGAATAAAAGGATTTGTCAATTATGGCTAACAACGGCCGACACACCCTCACCCTTTCTTCGTACGGTCCCGATCCTGCCGGATCCTACTCTCAATACACACAATACGAGTAGGAGGAGGTATTGTATATTGAACGCCGCGATCCTGCCGGATCCTACTCTCAACACAAACAACACGAGTCGGAGGAGGTGTTGTACATTGGACGCCGCGATCCTGCCGGATCCTACTCTCAAAACACACAACACGAGCCGGATTAGGTATTGTACATTGGACGACGCGATCCTGCCGGATCCTACTCTCAACACACACAACACGAGCCGGAGGAGGTATTGTACATTGGACGCCGCGATCCTGGCGGATCCTACTCTCAACACACACAACACGAGCCGGAGGAGGTATTGTACATTGGACGCCGCGATCCTGCCGGATCCTACTCTCAACACACACAACACGAGTCGGAGGAGGTATTGTACATTGGACGCCGCGATCTTGCCGGATCCTACTCTCAACACACACAACACGAGCCGGAGGAGGTATTGTACATTGGACGCCGCGATCTTGCCGGATCCTACTCTCAACACACACAACACGAGCCGGAGTAGGTATTGTACATTGGACGCCGCGATCTTGCCGGATCCTACTCTCAACACACACAACACGAGCCGGAGTAGGTATTGTACATTGGACGCCGCGATCTTGCCGGATCCTACTCTCAACACACACAACACGAGCCGGAGTAGGTATTGTACATTGGACGCCGCGATCTTGCCGGATCCTACTCTCAACACACACAACACGAGCCGGAGTAGGTATTGTACATTGGACGCCGCGATCTTGCCGGATCCTACTCTCAACACACACAACACGAGTCGGAGTAGGTATTGTACATTGGACGCCGCGATCTTGCCGGATCCTACTCTCAACACACACAACACGAGCCGGAGTAGGTATTGTACATTGGACGCCGCGATCTTGCCGGATCCTACTCTCAACACACACAACACGAGCCGGAGTAGGTATTGTACATTGGACGCCGCGATCTTGCCGGATCCTACTCTCAACACACACAACACGAGCCGGAGTAGGTATTGTACATTGGACGCCGCGATCTTGCCGGATCCTACTCTCAACACACACAACACGAGTCGGAGTAGGTATTGTACATTGGACGCCGCGATCTTGCCGGATCCTACTCTCAACACACACAACACGAGCCGGAGTAGGTATTGTACATTGGACGCCGCGATCTTGCCGGATCCTACTCTCAACACACACAACACGAGCCGGAGTAGGTATTGTACATTGGACGCCGCGATCTTGCCGGATCCTACTCTCAACACACACAACACGAGCCGGAGTAGGTATTGTATGTACATTGGACGCCGCGATCTTGCCGGATCCTACTCTCAACACACACAACACGAGCCGGAGTAGGTATTGTACATTGGACGCCGCGATCTTGCCGGATCCTACTCTCAACACACACAACACGAGCCGGAGTAGGTATTGTACATTGGACGCCGCGATCTTGCCGGATCCTACTCTCAACACACACAACACGAGTCGGAGTAGGTATTGTACATTGGACGCCGCGATCTTGCCGGATCCTACTCTCAACACACACAACACGAGTCGGAGTAGGTATTGTACATTGGACGCCGCGATCCTGCCGGATCCTACTCTCAACACACACAACACGAGCCGGAGTAGGTATTGTACATTGGACGCCGCGATCTTGCCGGATCCTACTCTCAACACACACAACACGAGCCGGAGTAGGTATTGTACATTGGACGCCGCGATCCTGCCGGATCCTACTCTCAACACACACAACACGAGTCGGAGGAGGTATTGTACATTGGACGCCGCGATCCTGTATTTCAATAATATAATCGATACCATAATCAATCCTCTATTGAATACTATGAAAGTATGATATTGATTTTTCCACAGGGTGTAAAGTAATGCTCTAAACTATAAATGTTATTTAATTTTATTCATATTTGTCTATTTTTCTGTTTGATGTTATGTAGAGCTTGATGATAAGTGATTTAGAGTAATTGTTTTAAGTTATTTAAGTTATTATCTAGTTTAAAAAGCCTACTCAGGGCATTATACAAACATTATCAATATTAAAAGCGTTTACGGTCATATTTATCCTTTTTTGAAAAAAATATTTTCTTGCTCAATGTATTTTTTAGTTTTTAATGTTGACGACTGAGATGTACACCTTGTTTGTATTCTATTCAGAATAAATATTGTCTATTGTCTATTGTTATATACTATTTTCGTACTATATACCAATGCTTTATTCATAGGTGATTATATTGTAAATATTCTCTATTTACTATTCTTTTTTATAGAGTAAGTGATAAAAAATAAATTGATAACATATTGGAAGGTTACATCATTCTTAATATCGGAAAATCAAATGAAGTAGAAGAAAGTCTCTTATAATGGCAATGAGATGCGATACCTGCAACGGACCTGCTCCGAGAATGTACACGTGACTCACACAACTGCTTCTTCCAATGCCGATTAATAAATGCTTCTTTCCTCAGATTAATAAATGTTGTTGTTTAATATAAGTGTGGTTTTGCCTTCTCGACTAAAAACTACATGGACTTTTAGAGCGATCTTTTAAAATGTATTTTTATAATTCAATCGATGTTAGAATGGTTGTTGTTGTTTGAGGTTTGCAAGTAAGATTAAACTATTTCACTAAACTGTTTGAACTGTTTCAACTGGTAAAGAATAAAGATAGTGTGTGGTACGTTCACGATAAAAACATATTGTGCTCAATATGTATACTAAAATGTATTTTAAAAGCTTGCTTGGAGATGTATTTACAAATCATGCTACTATGCGATTCTAATCAATTCTTAACGGACAGTGTTTAATATTGAGGTAGGTTCTGGAAATATCAGTAGTGAAGCTGAAACATAATAGGAAAAGTTTTGCGCTAATCGTTTGTAATTCCACTGATCCATGATCCTACTAAATTTAGTGACACGATATTTCCAATAGAGTAAAATATTTAAGTGTAAGATGTGTAGATTGAACCTGGCAACGGTGGAGCTCAGTACAATTCAAGCCGAAGTGTTGTATATTCAGGCGAGTGGTGCAGTGATGATTCATAGCCATGCTATGGAACCATTATATCAAGAGCTCGCTCATCCTTCTGGCCGCTTTTGTGAGACGTTCTCTATATCGGGGGTGTTTTAGGTCGATGCTACACTTTAAGTTCAACCACATAATTTGTCATTTAATTTATGTTTTTAGTACGTCAAAAATAAAAAATAGACATAGGTGAATGTAAAAATAAAACAATGTAAACCTTTTGAAAAGTAAATTTGGATTTGCAGACTAGTGAAAAATTCTGAAAAAGTAAATCTTTATCACATATCTGAAAATTAAATTGTTTAAAAACATTACAGTATTGGTTTATGACAATTTGTAATAAACCAAAAATATTGTCAAAATTTATAAAACAAATTAAGTAATTAATGAAGAAAGAAAACCCCAACCTGCATGACATTCATAACTATCAAAATAATATCTACCGCTAGGTGCCTTAAAAGACAAATAACAAAAAACTATACATGTTTATGGAGGGGACTTTTTAAGAATGTTTAGGACGTGTAAAAATATGGTCTAATTAAAAAATGAGTTAATAAAAATGTTAAAAGTTCAATTCAGGGTTGCTTAATAAGTATGGTAATCTGACTAATTTAATTACGAACAAATTGGACATAAAAAATGGATCTTGTTGCTCAAAATACCTTTTAAACGGAAGACTTCATTTAATTTACAAAGATATCGTTAGATTATTCTACATATCGTTTGATGGTTGAGGTTTTACTTTACTTTTTTGGGAATCTACAGATTCGTATTTCGAATCTGATCAGGTACTTGTAGTAAATATTTCAAATGATGTTTGAGCACGCCGAACAATGAGTAGGGTAGCGGTTCTGCAAGGGTCGACATCGACTGCTTTGTTACAGGGCGCTGGGGCTTGTTACGGTAACAACCGGCGGAACCGCGTCGCCAGATGCAAAATACACCGCACCTCACCTTTGTAGCTCATTATGATCAAGAGAGATGCACAGGTGTCAGTACTAGTGTGTAGATTTATTGTTCAAAACAAATAATAGATAAATTTATGCAAAAATTGCATATTTTTTTAATAAAGAGAATAATAATAACAATTAATTTTGATAAATTAAATTAAGTCAGGTATTTTGAGCAACAAGATCCAGTTTTTAATGGTTATTTTTTCGTAAATAAAATTAGTCAGATTGATTAATACGTTGGTACTTGGCTGTTAATCTCATATTAAATTATGAAAAAAAATGTGTTAAATCAACGTCCAAGAAAACAGAGACCCTACCAATTGTTGCCACGAGATAAGATTCGTAACTAAAACTGTACGACGAAACGTTCAAAAGTGTTGTGTTAGTACTAGCCATATTTTTTTTTTTTTTGTTACTAGATGAATTAAAGTTCTAGGGTAAGGTGACGTGAGTTAGCTCCCACAGGAGATCGTTTTGCACTCTGCTAATTTTGTTAACTGCGTAGAATTTGGTTGACGATACAGTATGAGTATATAATCAATTCTACAACTTAACATTCAAAGTAATTACGTTTCTTTTATATAGGCCTTTAGCAGATTGATCATTTATGTAACATGTTTTATAGTTTAACTGACTCAGCTCAGTTTAATATGAGTCAACACGTTCATATTACTCATACAATACTATTTACTTAGAAATAATAAAAAAAACTAATTTAATTAATGTATTTCAATTACAGTGCAATCAACATTTGTAACTAGACTATATAGAATAAATATTTAAAACTACATTTTAATCATAACTACCATAGTATTAATTCAAAGTGGCCCAATCTGAAACTGAACAGTCGACTTTGAAATGAGTGTCGACACGCAATCCCTAGTTTACAAATCTGATTTGCTCCAACGAAGTAAAACGGAGATTCTATAGTAGACAACCACTGACTTATACTATTTTCATATTAATGTTACACTGGTATATCTGATAAGGGTAACGTTTAATTTAGATAGTACTAGCCTAAAAATGACAGGTGGTAACTATTATAACCAAGTATTAATCATGGAGGTAAATTGTTAGATAGTTAGGGGTTGACTACATTACTATTTTGCTTCTTTTTTTACTGTGCTAACAATTATCTACAATATCTTCAATTAATTATTTATTTAATAACTGGGGCTTAAAGTGGAGCTTTTCTAAAATAAATTGTAGACGTGTTATGAGCTTCTGTATGAATGCTCAATTCATTTAATCAACTACAAACAATAATCTTACAACTTAAAAGTCTCTACGAATAGGAAATCAAACTTTTTAACATTAAAACAACGAGATGACTGCCTGCTACAGCTGCCTTGTCAATATATTGTTGATACGAAAATCTGATGCTCGACACCGGCTCATCCATTTTAAAGCCTGCACCCGCATACTAAGCTAAATTTTTAATCATAGTTAACAATTTTGATTCTAAATATAATAAACGAATTTGGTGAAACCGGGCCGCAGCCTAGATCTTTTATTACACATTTGGATTTCATATTTTTAAGGAAAATTTTCAATCACGACGGCAAACGCTAACTTAATAAACATAATGTAGCTGTGTAAACACACGATCACCACAACTTCATTAACTCATCAAGTTAAACTCAAACATAACTATAACGTTTTTATTAAATGGATACATTATGCATAAACAATAGTCAAACATAGAATAAAATCATATTTATTTACACTAGATGGAAAATATCAGCAGTTTTTCATTTTCATGCAACGCCAGAATAAAACTACAGGCTTCACAAATGTAAATGTCAGTTTAATTGAATTTATTCAAAATGTTGAAAGTATTTCTATATGAATAATGCATGTATGTGATCGGGAAAACGCCAATGATTCAGAGAGACGGAGATTTTGTTCTCCAAATACAAAGCTTTCTGTGGCTCAATATTTAAATTGATGTCATTATACGATATTGTATTCTGTTTTAAAGAATACCGTATAAAATGCAACTAATTTTAGCAATATTGAATTGTGAATGGTAATGTGTTATTCCGTACAAACATGACAAAATGTTTAATGTTTGAATTATTTTACTGGATTGTATATTATACTGCATTTGAAGTGTTTCGAAAAAGATTATGTTTAACTAATCAATGAATTGCTCCATTTTCTTTTCGAATGCTAAACATTCCGTTTAAATGGAGTTTTGATAGCGAATTTCTATCTAGAATTCAAATTTCATATGATGGAAGTCACAAACATATATTTTGAATATTTCTTTATTTTTAATTAAATTTTGTAACCTAAATTACTCAAGCTTAACCACAGCAGTATTCACAGCAATTCTTTAGTATATGACTTTTACGCTATCAACCTTATACAGTAGTTTCACCTTTAAAGGGCAGCGCAAACAAAGCAAATGTGGAGCCATATTCGTTGTAGACCAAATACTTTTATAAACCATGTGCATTACTAATTCTTTGCGTTCGCCTTAAAACATTAAAAAAAGTAACTAAAAATTTTTTTTTTTGTTCCCTTGAATTTAATAAATTCAATTCTAAGATCCTTTTTTATATTTAATCGATAGTAATAAACTATATTATAAACAAAATAATATAAATCCTCAAATATGTTATTAAAAGGTTATAGTAGCAAGTATTTGAAACAACTTTCAACTTATCTTAAAATCCATTTATTAAATACCTAGCTAGAGGACACGGTAAGATTCATGATATTATGGTCAGAGTCGGTTAATAAGATACATTGAGTAATGGGTCACTTAAAAAAGATACTACTTCAGCGGATGTGTTCAGGTAGCCTCGCAGTGCACTTGATGTAATGTTTCACATTATTATCTTTTAAATAGATTTGAGTGAAATTGTTATTACATGAAGTTCAACATTAAATCATAACAAGAAATGTACATAAAATGATAAGATTAAATATTATTATTTAACTTTTTTTTCATTAACTGTTTTGGAAATTGTGTGAAATATGTTTTCAGTCAAACTAGGACACATCGGTCTTTGTATGGATACAAGAAATATAAAATGGTGAAATGAACTAACCAACAAACATTATTTTTATTGCGGGATGGAAATTAAATTCGAGTCGCACAGCATTTATTCAGTTATTGAGTTTACTCAGGGGTATCTTGCTAGCCTAACGTTTAGCGTCTTGGAATTCGGTTCAAGAGGTCATGGTTTCAATTCCCGGGATGCCCACAGACTTTGAAGAGTTTGGTCCGCTTTACCTAAAAGCGTTTATAATATCACTCTAACAAAAATGTCACTGGCGTAGACATAGTAAAAGAAAATTCTCTAGAAACTAAAATCCAACACTTGTGTCAGATATTTTTGAACTTCAAGAAACTATTTAAAAACTTATTATTAAACTTTTAACTAACTTATTATATTTTGATTTATATTTAAACTACAAAAAAACTACCAAATTTTTCACTTAGTTCATTGTTAAACGTTTCACTTACAATAGAGTAAGAGTGAAAAAAGTGTTAGCGTGTATCGCAGTATTGTCCACATTCGTCATGCGTATCCGTGGTCTACGTAAACCAGAGCTTGGCACGCCACCGCGACCGTCGTAATGATATGCCTAGTTTAAACAATCCACCCCAGGCTTGGCTTAGGATCTCACAATTACTCAAGGCAAAGAATTTCGTTTTTACAAAAATATTAAATTTACTTTTAATGCTAAGAATTTATATGTGAGTAAAGTCTTTCGAAACGTAACCCGATTTACAAGTAGAGTTAATCAAAGTTAAGAAAGAGAACAGCTTTGTAACCTTGGTTTCCCTTCTTCCATGGCTTTCATCTGATGTGCACTGTTGCATTATCGTTCACTTTATATAGGTTCTGTGTGGAAAATAATTAAGTTGAATCATAAACATTCTTTTGAGCTAAGATCAGGGAGTGTTCATGGCCAACGGTGGACATCTGATCTTTGCTCAAACCAAGTTAATGACCTTCAACATAAATTACCTTCCACGGAACCCACATAGGGTGGACAACAATGCACATAAGCTGGAATCAGAAGAATAATCAAAGTTACCAACTTCAGGACTTGTCCTCTTAAAAAAAAGTATTTACTTGTAATGTTATTGTTTAGTTAAGTCAAACAAATAAGAAATTTGGCTAGGATACAAGAAGTAAGGCTCAAACAAATAAGGATCCAAGTAAGATCCAAGATAAGGATCCAAATAAGAGAGATTCTAAGTTGGAATGCGTTTTTAAAGAAGTACCCTGTACGTGGTATGTTTTGATGAGCCCCCCTGTACAACGCTTTTGTTCATAATTAAAAAAATTATATATATACAGGGTGTATAAAAATGAAAAATTAAATTATTTAACCAATGATACCAAGTTTGAAATGATTTGACAACAAATAATAGTGTTATTGAGATTTATGTGTATAAAAACATAGATTTTCCATTATAAAGCATGCAAATTTAGGTTAATTTAGAACAAAAAATCACAATCACTGCGTTTTTTGTTATAAGATTATTACAAACATAGTACCTTTGGTTAGGTAATTTAATCTGTAAACTTTTTCGAATCTTGTAAAATTTTGATCAAATTTTTCAGTTTTGAGATATTTGAGTTAAAACGTTTTAGTGCCCGCCATTTTAAATATACAAGTTGACAAAAAAAATCATCATTTTCCTGAAAACTAACATGAATGCTATAAAGGTTTATGCCAAATATGAAATTAATGTAACCATTCGTTACGGAAATGAAAATTAATTAGTGTAAATAAAGAACAGCGGATAACGGCTAAAAAAGCCAAAATCAAAAACATTTTACTGAACATTTTCGCTTTATTTTTATGTGTAGAATACAAATACGCATAGTTGGTCACGGTTGCTTTAAACACCATGTATATATATCCAGTTACGATATATCTTACACTCTAAAACAAGCAATAAAATAAGGCTAACACAATATAGCTAAAATAATAAAGCTAAAATAAGGCTATATAATAAAGCTAAATTAAGGCCTAAACACCTTCTAAACATCTTAAGAGAGAATCAATATATCTTTGGGTGTTGTAGACGTTTGTATTACATTTCTGATTGCAAACAACACGCATCTTGTTAATAAAAAAGCGTTGATATGCCATTTGTAATAACTTCACTTTCGCTGAAATTACAAAGCCTCTATTATGTGTTATAAAATTCCTAAAATCCTGACACTTAACTTACCTAAAGCTTCAATATTTTACTAACGTATAACAATATTATTAGGTTTATGATCAGGATATTTACAATATAGAGTAAATTTTCTTCACAACGATACTATCTACTTGAACTTGAATAAATATTACCAGTAATTCCATACAAAACATGATTGCATTGAATTGTGTATTGTCAGATGACATACAATGTAAGTAATATGCTTCATTGCAATTTCTATTAGTTTATAAAAAATTTATCAGCGTGGATGAAGAGGCTTAAAATAAATCAGAATTATGGTTTATAAACTTTGGTCAAGGTTCGATGTAATAAATCTGCTACACACACATTGAAAATTTACACGCAGAGTGCGAAAACGTTATTTAAACCAAGGTAAAATTGCCGGAAGGTCTGTGGGCAGTAAAGTATATCACGTTATAGCCGGGTAGAATTGTGGCCTATAATTTGCTTCTCTATATTTGCGGCTGGTGTCCGATATTTCCGGCCCTGAAGAAGCTGACCCCTAAAGTTTAATATCTATTAAATGCATGTATTGATATTTAATATAGGTTCGAAAAATCCCTACTTAACAAACTCAATTTAACTTAATTTTGTATGTACAAGGTGGCCCGTGCGCAAATCGCGCACTTTATGATTCTGTATGAGTGAAACTCACCTGCAGTACGTGAATGTTGATTATGAAGCAATGTATACGTGTTATGAAGTGATAGAGATCTATTTTCGTTTACTATCTGGCTTTTAAAATTCATCTGAAGGTAATGAGCTGTTAAATTACAATTCACATTAAAGAGCTTGCAATAAAAGTTGGTCAACATTTTAAAGAACCTTCTAGAAATAAACCAAAGGCGAGGGGGGCGAAGCCCGAAACAATATGACCTTTTTAATTACGATTCGTCACTGAGGTATATCCTAATCTTTAAAATGACACCTCAATCTTAAAAATCGGTTCAGTAGGCCGAGAGAAAAAGGGACGTAAAAGACGAAACCCTTATAGAAATAAGAAGATAGATTATATTTTTATATATATGAGGCTTGACTTTAAACTATTTTGAAAAATAGCAGATCGCGATATCATTAGGGAGCTGTGAACTTAAAACAAATAAGATTAAAAAAAAATTTTATAGAGGAAACAAAAATAATGTATTTTTATAATTTACAATTAACATAAAAAGGAGTAGCATAACCACCTAAACAGAATAACTAGTGATATTTACTGTATTTAGAAACACACGCGCGCACGAACCCACGTGCCAACTCAACTCTCTGTCATTCTGGTTAACCTACATAAATTTAAAGATTATTAAATATTATTTGTAACTATATTTTTCCATGGTAATTATTGTGAATGTCTTTGGAAGTTAGTAATTTAAGAAAATAAAAAGGACTAGGGGGCCCGTGCAGCGCCATGCGCTGCATTTATCTAGAGTGCCTGGTGATCAAACCTTGCTCCATGGTAATTCACCGAGTTACTTTGAATGAAAATTAAATTGTAGTGAAAATCATATTACATCATATTGGTATTTCATCAATAATTCCTCCAACTTCCCAAAGACCAGAGATTTGGTCGTTGTTCTTTTAGGACCAAATTATGCCGTGATGGTTCTTATGCCGATTTGTCTTAGAGCCTCTGCCTAAAAACTCCTATGAAATTTAGAATAAATTCACAGATCTTAGATCTACATAGTTCATCAAATAAAAAACGTAAATGACAACAGAAGAAAAATCAACATTTAATTACAACTCCCCGGTCCGCTATGAGCTATGCAGCACTCACTGCGACTATTTTTCTAGTAATGCATGAGTTAGTAGTCGACATATAGTGAAGAAGCGAATACTATTACTATTTATAAGGACTAAATCCTCCTTAACTTAACTTTCATGGCATTACAGAACTTAAATAATGTAAAGAAATCACACAAATTAAGAAAATCTACATCGTTGTTTGTTGGGTTTTTTTATTTTGGTTCGATGTGGCACATTATATTAAAATTTCTCTTTATACAAACAATTTTTTCAATTAGCTTGTTATCTATTTTGGAGGTAGAAACCTTTAAATATAGTCTGTTTTCAACAGGTGTTTTAATATGTGCAGCATTCTGCATTAAATTTGTAATTATACACAGTAAACAGGTTATTAAATTACACCAACAACCAAGTATCCCTTTTCCTAGTTCACAATAGTTTGAAATCCCATGCCAAACATTAGGTGTTCTTTAAATTTTTTTTATCTTTTGTTGTTGTTTCAGTACCAATTTGATAACCCATAGGAACCACGTCAAAAATTTCAATTTCCAAACTTGTTTTTGTACAGGAAAATGAATTTTGCTGAGGTTAAGTCACAAAACTTATTTTTTAGCCCAAATACACATAAATAAAAAGTTCAAGCAAAATCTACCTGATACGTTTTAAAACTCCTTATATTAAAGTATGGAATTGTGTTGATATTTCAGTACCAGTAGTTCAATTGCTTCTATCTTCTATTCAGCTAGCTTTGAACATGTGTTTGTTTGTTTTACTATCAACAGCTGTTTTATTTTGCAATTCAATACAAAAATCTTCCCCATGTTAATCTTATGGAGCAAAAACGAACTTTAAGGGCTTCCCGTGGGCTCCAGAATTAAAATATCGAAAATCTAACACCTTAATGCAAAACTACGAACTGAGACCATTCGTTTGACACCTCAAACATTAACATCGGTCCAGAAATAACGGAGAAGTTTTGTTCCCAAAAAAAGCCCTCACGTATTAATATAAGAGATTCTGCTGGCCAGTCCTTGATTGTTTGCTGGGTCCAACTTTCCCGCTGATCCTTGGACGAGCTTCCCCTTTGGCTCGCTTCCAAGGGCCTCGCCCTGTCGAAGGCGTGGGCGCCGGTATCAAAATGATAACTGTCATCCCCATTTTCATAAGTAGAAAAACTTACATCCCCGTAGAAATTTAAGCATTTCTGGCACACAAGAACTCCCAGTATGGCATGAATATCTATAGTCTGTCCCTTTTGAACACGGGATGCGAGTGAAATATAACAAATTGTGTATACAATCTTGTCATTTTTTAAATGGCTGGGGTCTGGCAAGTATTTCTCCCTGTATAACTCTTCATCGTTGAAGACTTTTATTACCAATGATTCGGGAGAATTTCGAACAATATTATTCTTTCTGCGTTGTGGAATTATGTCAATATGTGCTTGAATTATGTAAAATCTATTTGCATTGAACTTGTTTGGGTGAAATGAGGGAAAATAAAAAAAGGCAAATCACTTCCACAATTTTAGGCTCAAGGCAGATAACTTATTACAAAATTACCCTTTTTTATGAATATGATCTGTTGCTAGTATCATGAAACTACCTGCACAGTGATGCTTGCTATTACAGGAAATCCTATTTATGTCTGTGAAAGGAGTGAGGTAAATGTATGTGCATATCACATAAAATTTTTGTTAAAGGCTCAAACTAAAAGTAAGATACGATTGTATATCAGAAAGTAACTTACGGTTCAAACTAGGCTAGGCCTAGTCCGTGCAAAAAGTGACAGTATGACAAATTTCTGTCGACCAACTCTGAGCATCAAATTCACAAAGATTTTACTCACAAAAACACAAATCTTTTTTTTACAAACAACTTCAAATCTAAATCTAATTGCAATTTCAGTACTAACCTCAACTGGGACATTCAAGAAGAACTCACACTAAGTTTAGCAAGGTGGAAAAGAAAAAAAAAACTTCTCTTAAATGAAAAACAACGAACAAAGTTTCTATGAACAGTGAATATGTATAAATATGAAATGAAATGAAGATAAACTTACTTACCCGTGAATTAACGATTTAGAAAATTTAGAAACAAAGATTATTATTATTTAAATTTACGCCAGATGGAAGCCAGCCAGGGAATAGCCAAACATGTCTGCACCTGTCATTCCAAACCCGTTTAATCAAAGTAAATAAACAGTTTAAAATCTTCGTCAGTAAGAAGATGCTTTAAGAGCGGTTTTATAAATTTGTTTTAGAAATCCGTGATTTGACTGGTTTCAAAGCCCTCTGGTGTTGATATTAACTAAACATTAATGACAGAGATTTATGATGTGACGAAACTACTACAGTATATAACTATTCAAATGTTAAAATTTTATTTCTTTTGACCTAAGATCCTTCTGGGACTCCCATTTCGTTTGTTACCTTACAATAGATCCAGCTTTTAATGAGACCAAGTAAACGAAAGTTCAATACAAAATAAAGATACAACTGTCAGAGGCTGTCGGATGTCTTAATTTATATCAATGATTTATTTGTAATGGTCTAAGCAATTGCAATTTTTTCATATAGCCCTCTTGACAAGAGTCTGTGTTTGTGGGCTGTGAGCGCTCCAGCGGGGCTGACAGAGGAGCCGTGCTTGTTATTTAGTACACCACCGACCTCTTGACAAAACCATTATATGAAGAGGCCCTCGCTTTGATGTGCGCGATTTACTTGTTTTCTCTCAAAATTCCTTAACTTCCTGTTGAAAGTCGTATTTATAATTACGTTTTCTTTACTGTGAGCATATACAAATGGGGCAATAATTTGGTATGGTTTATACAAAAATATTTGTTTCAAAATATATGTAAAATAATTTATTGGAGGGTTTTCGCTTAAAAAATAAATAAATAAAGTAATCACAAAATCATTACTTTGGCTAGTAAAATATGAAAAACACGATGCTGATACAATCAAGTAATGGACTTTCAACGTGAATGTTAGGCCGGAATAAAAATCAGACCATACCAGGTGAAAACATTATTGTTAGCCTAATACGAAGATTCTACATAATCAGGCGATGGTTCATCTCATGACACAGATGTTTTAAAAAGGTTCTGCACTAGACTAACAATAGATCCTATAGGAAATATAGGATTCGATGCCTTTTCCTCGTGGATCCAATTTAATTTATATTTTAAAATAAAACATATTATACTAAACTTACAAAGTAGAGTAGTAGTTTTCTAAAACCAACAAGACAAATTTACTTAACCTATCAACTTATTTGTTAAAGATAAGTGACAACATAGGCAATGTTTAAACACTATTTCAATTTTTTTATTCGCTTGTTTGATTCAATTTAGGTACCTGGTGTCCACAAAGTATTTCCCTTATTTCATAGCTTTTCTGTACGGACACCATTACAGCCACATTCATTTTACATTTATTGTTTTAAAGGTAATTTAATTTAGTTTTTCTCATTCATTTCTCAACACCTAAACTCTTAATTGACAACAATGCAGTTTACTTATAATGCACTGCAAAAAAATAATCGTGATGGCCCGACTAAATTGTCACCTCGTTCACCACGCTTGCAGTCTCTGGATTTTATTATGTTCTCTAATTTGTCAAAGATTTAATTGTTTCTTCCCCAATTCCTAATTTAGAAACTCTAAAAGACAAAATAATAAATGCAGTGACGTCCATTACTCAGGAAATGTTAACTGAAACCGAAATACCCCCGTCGCAGCAGACATTTCTAAAAGAATTTGAGATTTTGTATTTTCTCCATAAACACCATAGAAATGAGTATTTAAGTTTGCTGCCATAGGATGTTGTTAAAAAATATTAGTATTTAGGAAATATTATACATCCCAATCAATTCTCGGATTGTCGATCTCACGTCGACCTCTAGCCGTAAGTTTATGATCAATATCAAATTGAATCAATCTTTAGTTTACTTTTACGAAAGCTCCATGCGTTAATATCTAATTCCTGGATAAACTAGTGAGCAGAATTCAGAGGGTTAATCTTATAAAGGAAGAATCTGATTATTTCCCATGAGCGTGTTGAATCATACCACACGGGTGATCCGGCCGATTCAATGCAATAACGCCCAATGTAAGGGAAGTGCGGGTCTATTTCCCCACATTATCATTTTGAGGGAAAGCAAATTCGGATGAGGAGTGGAAGAAGTGCCAAAAGTGTCACCAACGTCGCAAATACGGACGGCCGAGACCTCACGAACAATACTGAAAACCATGTATACGAGTAAGAGAGGCCGAGACAAAAGAATAATACCGAAGATCGTTATTATTAATTATGATTATGTTAAAGACTATATTAGATATAATCGTTTAATACACCCTTTATAAATTTGATGAATGAATGTGATAAGCATCACTGGTATTGTTTTACCAAGTAACAAAATCACGAAATAACCCGCGATTGACTTTGTTTCGCTTTAGATTGAAGAGAGTCATAACTCATAAATATTCGGCATTAATAAAAAGGCCTCATACAATGTCATACATTGTTTCTGTTAGCATTCTTTTGTCTCCACCTCTCTTACTCTTAAACACGGTTTTCAGCATTGTAGGCCTACGTGATTTCTCGTGGCCGTGCGTGATATTTGCGGCGTTGGTAACACTGTAGGCGTTTCCTCACTTCTCGTTTGAATTTGCTGTACCACAAAAATGACAACGGGGAAATAGACGCCAGTAGTGCAGCTTGCGCTCTAGCGTGGCGAATCCTGAAGCGAATTTTCTTCACATAGCATCGACGGGTGGCAGCCATTTTAAAAAACGAGATGGGGTGATTGACATTCAATAAAATTAAACGGGAAAATAACAATTTTAGAAATACAAATTTTTAGAATTATTTTAGAATTGAACCCACTAGTTCATTTCTGTTACTAGGTTCAATTCTAAAATAATTCCAGAAATTCTCGATTCTAAAAAAGCTATTTTCCGATTTAATTTTAACGAATGTCAATTAATTAACCATTCTCGAATTTTAAAGTGGCAGCCTTTTTGGTTAGAGATGAGATATCGACCTCCGGTTTGTGACATTCAATTTCTCTTGATAAACTGTTTAAAATGAGGGGTCACTCAATAGGGGTTTACTTTTGAAAATTTGAGGCTGCCCCCAAAATACCCCATTTTGGAGTCAGGGGCAAAGTTGTGTAGTTGATGAAAAAGTGCCGTTTTTCATGTTGTAAACATGTGCCGAGTTTGGTTTTCCTACTGCAACGCGTTTAAAAATTTAACTGGGGGTGTCCAGACATAAAATTGCTTGCCCTTCTCAAATTTTGAAATGGCTGCCATTTTGTTTAGGGGTGAGATATCGACCTCCGGTTTGCGCCATTTAATTTCTCTTGATAAACCGTTTAAAATGATTGGTCACTCAATAGGGGTTTACATTTGAAAAATTGGGCTTCCCCCAAAATACCCCATTTTGGGGGCATGGGCAAAGTTGTATAGTTGCTGAAAAAGTGCACTTTTTTATGTTGTTAACATGTGCCAAGTTTGGTTTTCCTACTGCAACGCTTTAAAAAGTTAACTAAGGGTGTCCAGACTTTTGCCTAACCCTGTATGTATGGACATGATGTGGAGTGGACGTAATAAGTGGTGAACGTTTGTAAGAATGGTTATTTTGGTCGTGGACTTAACAGCGGTAAATGCATTGACGAAATATCGATTTGAAGCTATGATAAATTATTGACGATGATTATCATTTCGTTCGCATTCTAGTATGAATATGTACACTAATGTCTTTGGACTTACCATTTAATTTTTTTGAATGCTTTTAATATGCAACGATGCAACCATTAGTAATAAGCTCAACCATTACCAAATGTATTCAAAGGTTGGCTAATTTCCAATGTTCATTATGGTGGTAGTATTCATTAGTTTATTATAAAAATGCTTCTTTGTCTAATTACAGTGTTTTATTTGTTTAAAGTTCGTCGTTGGTGATTATGACTTTATGTTATTATTTAGTTAATTACTGTATCACTAGATACATTTTCCATCACTAACGAAACAGTGTTTTAAAATGTCCACATCTATTTACCATACGGTATTTACTACTCAGTATTTTTATTTAAAGTATAAATCTTGAAATTTCCGGTCATTGTAAAAATTTTATTGGAATTCTTTTCAAACAATTTTCTTATGTTACTTCATCCAGAAAATCGCTAGGCACGTTGCTAATTTTTAAACAGATTTGATCGTTTGGTTGCATTCTAGTAGGAGTACCTTTAGTAGACAATGTTGAAACTGTTCTTTTTACTCTATGTAAACTGTTTTCAGTAGTTAATGGCTTAGCTTTTTTGGCCAAACACTTCTATTCACTTACGGATGTCGTCACGTCCTAGAGAGTTAGTGACGGATGGAAGGATGAAAATGAATAATAACAAGATGGATTTTAATTCGTGAGAGACCATTGGCCATCTAGGCAGATTATTGTAAAATGATATCCTCCGTTTTGGAATCCAGTTACTAAACGGTTGGCCTAATCAAAAAAAATTTAGTGGCATTGGAAGATATTTCAAATACTTACAAATTCTATTATTTGACATTTTACATTATCTCCACTCACTGACAATCAAAACGGATTGCAATAATTTGTTGTATTTTTACTTAAATTGAATTTAATAAATATTTGCTTTATTTAATTCTCTGCTTTAAAACGTTGTTAAAAACAAGAATTTGGTTGGCTAAGCGGTCTAAGGTAGCCTACCGTATATTTTTAATTGTGACCCGCTTGGTCGTATAACAGAACATAAAAGCTGCAGAGATGGTTCAGGCGTGGATACAACGCATATTGTCGATCTCACGTCTGAATTGATGCCATTATCTGATCAAATATCCCGCCCTGAAACACATTGTCAAAAATATATTTCTCCTCCGTTATACACTAAATGTAAAAGTTTACCAAATCATCTTCTAAACAATGATAAAAAACAATAAAAAGAAATTTTAAAAACTTAGTCAGGAAGAGTTTTACACAATAATTTTTTTGTTCAAATTTGAAGACAGTCTTTCAGATACTCTTTGTTCTTTTACGCAACAATCTTTTTTTAACCATCGCAAATTTTTTTAATAGTTTTTATGGACATGAAGAAAACGAACTTTCATCACTTTCAGACTCTTTAAATGAATCTTGAGTTTCATTACGAAATTTATTTCCTACGCCAGTTATATTTGAGCCTAAAATTACTTAAGTCGATGGCCACATAAGTTGGCCAGTGATGTGGCAGATATACATAACTGGCCGAAATTGGTAGTTCGGTTTTAATGTTTTAAGACGAATCCTTCCAGTTTTGTAATCAATGAAGCGAAATATGGGACAGTGGTTTAACCACTCACCAACCAACCTTAAACTATCTTTATCTATGACAGTTGCAATAAGCACTAATATAGCATTAAGAAATTTTGAAAACTTAGTTTTCTTATAGCATTATTACAAGTAAAATCATTATTTTATTTTAAACCTGTGCCTTAATAAGGTCATAGACGTTCAAGTTTCACATTAAAATTGACCAATGAGAGCTTATATTTGACGAAAGTAGCGTTTTAATAAAAAATTCGCAATATGAATAACAGCTGATTGTTTCATAGCGAATCAGGATTTAGTTGCTTTATGAGTCTAACCTCAAACGAGTCTGATCATGTGTGAGTGAGAACGACGATTTGGTAAAGTTACATGCGTATGGCTACGTTTTTATTGATGGCCTTTCATAACCTATCATTTTCGACATGTTTATCACAGTAATTTACCAAATTTAAGTTGGTCGTAGTGTATGCAACGATTTGATTCATACTTTAAACTAAATAGTGAGAAATTTAGAACTAAGATCTAACTTAAACTACTATATTAGTTCTAGCATGATTATAGCAACAGTCCATATCCCCTCAGTTAACGTTTTTAATGCTATAAATAGAAACTTAGCAACAGTGTACAATGGAAAAAGGAAAACTAACAAATGTTTTGAACTTAGAGTTCTATTTATGTTTGGTTCGATAATAACAAATTGTTTGACGTACAGCAGCCAAAGGCTTGACTGGTCTAGTTTATCTTATCCTGGTTGGAGTCCGTGCAACAGTGGAGGTTGTACAATGCGATTACGTTGAAGTGTGGCAGTGGGCACGCCTCACTCAATCACAGCTCGTTCCAGGTTAAGTAGTTAAGACATTTGGTTCACCTCACACGTCTCACTTTATTGAGTCTGCCAATGCAAACCGGCATAAGGCAGTGAACCTGAAACAAATTGAATTATGTAAAGGTAGTAATAAAAAAGATTATGACATTAGTTATAACATTTCGGCGAGTCCGTGACGAAGGTGTATGGCAGGATGTCGTTCGGTTCTGGCTAGGAAGTTGTATCATAACCATTCAGCTGTGCTGTGGCGGATAATCTTCCTTTGTCAAATACGCTTCCTTTGTCAAATACGATCCACGCACAGATCTACAATACAGGGTGTCCTTGGCTCTAAACCGACCTTTTCAGGTATCATTCCTGGCCCAAAGACAAGCCAAAACATCACATTAATATTTTTTTTTAACCCCATAACCACACAGTTGCCATTTTGTATTTCAAAGAATGATTTTATGGTTTCAAAACGGCTCGTTGTATGAGTTGAAACTAGTAATACACCTTTTGAGGTAAAAGACTAAGAAAAATAATTAATTCTTCCAATTCTTATTTTTAAAATGGCGGCTTTTAAAAATATTTAACCTTAAATAACATAAAAACCCCATAAGGTACCAAACCTTATTTTGTTATATGCTTTTAAGGTAATGTAATTCCAAATATAACGGTACAAAATTAAGGGATTCGGTTCATAAATATTAGAGATGGAGAGATTTAAATGCAAATAGTAACGCATCTGAGGGGGTTGCCTCGCGAAAAGCGCGGTAACGGCGCCAGCTCAACAATGGGCTGCACTCCCAAACTGTCGAAGGTAAAGAGCGGTGTGACCGTGACTAGCATCGGTTAAATCGCTCTATCTCGCTTTTATGAACCAATTCAATTACGTGTTATATCGTTGGATTTTAAAGTTTCTAAAAAAAACACATAATAACATAAATTGTTACAATTTGTGGTTAAATATTTTTTTAACCAGCGACACAAAAACTAAATTTAAAAAAGTTTATTATTTTTCTTTAAATAGGATTTTATCTCACAAAGCTGTATACAAAATTTTCAAGTATTACAACAACAAGCCTTTTTTTGTTAAAAATTATTCTTAGAAAATACAAAATGGTGTGGTTATGGAGTTTTGAAAATTTTAAATGTGATATTTTTTCTTGTCAATAGGCCAGGAATAATATTTGAAAAGGTCGGTAGAGAGTTTAGGGACATTCTGTATATGTGGATTGGGCAAATTAAAGCGGAAAAGAATATCTGACATTTCGTAATAGTTATTCATACTTAGCCTAGAATCAAATTTTATAGAAAACGAATTGGTAATATTTTCTCCTGACAGAAAGTTTTAAATAATAGAAATGATCGAAGCCTAATTTAACCAGGATAAACACAGGATTCGCATCACGATGTTCCGTAGATCCAAGACGACAAACAAGAGCAGGGCAAGAGGATTTGTCAGCCAGCATCATCCTTCAGCTAAACTGCTCCTTCCAAATCCTCAAGACATTACAACAGAACACTGCACAGATAGCAGAGTAGATGTAAAATAGACGTATCCGTGGGTGTAACTGATCAGTTTCCGTGTTAGAGGTGCCATAACCGAGATTGTTGAAGAAAATATTTATGCATTTCACTTTCACGTCACAATATATTTTTAAAAGTATATCCCAACATATGATCAATTATAGTAAGATGCACGAAAATAGTCCGATGGAAATTTTAACAGCTGTGTCCCCCCTCACCCCCTCTCGCCCAGCAATGTTGTCATTTGTGGTTATATTTACCATGTGTAATACGGTATGAAATGTGTTTCAGAGTAAATTTGGCAACAATGTAGTGACTCTCATCGGACTATTTTCGTGAATCCTACTATAGTGATGGTAAAGTTATTTTACGAATCTACTTTTAATGAACGTAATTATAATTAATCCGCTGGAGAAATTTTGTGAGGTAGTCATGTCATTTATCAACAATAGCAAATTTCCTACGGATTAATTTGAGTTAACAATTCATAGATTTTATTTTGTTTTATGCAAAAGTCAGTTATGAGAAATTTGACTTGCCAGTTGAGCATAAAAGACTACCTATCTAAAATAAAATACCTATCAAATAATTAAATTGAAGGAATTAAATAGGTGATGTAAGGAAAAGGAAGGGAAATGAGCGATACAAATCACATAGTTCTATGTTTACTATGATCAACTCGTTTTGCGAGGGCTAATAATGTTTGTTCTAATAATTAGGATTTGTGATACCTAAATTGAAAATAGTAAACCAAGATTGATAAGTATCTAAATATTTTTAAATTCATCGACTGCACTTAAATAACTAATGCTTAAAAATTGACAAAGGTATGATTATTGGATTAATAAAGTAAATGAAAAAGGATATGAAGAATTATTTTAATTTGAAAAACGTTAAAGATTAAAAATACGTTTAGTAACGTAGAAAACAGTTAAACTTTAGTTCATTTCACCTGATATTCGTGAATGTGATTTTAGCGTTTTCACTCCTTCCCAGCCCCTTTACCTTCAAGCTCACTATTTCAGGAGCGTCTTTCCACAAATAATTTTCTCTTCATTTAGTTTTGGGTATGGCCATTTTTAATTGATGTATAGCTAAATTAGATTGGGGAAAGGCAAAATGCGATAAAATAAGCACTATTTATTTATTCTGTACAGGATAAAAGGGTAACGTAGACGGTAAGAGACGTGATTAGCCAAGCTTGGTGGATGTGATGGATATTAGACCGTGTTCCACATACCATCAGTCAGCGGGATGTAAAGAGAAACAACATGGAACAGCTGAAAGTGAATTTTCAGTGTCGGTGGTAAATACCCATAAATATTCAGAAGGACATTTGACTTCCCTTATTTATGGCGTCAGGCTCCTGACAGGCTCTGCACCACTCGACAGCCGATGGCTCATCAACTTTAAATCACTCCGATTTCCATAATTACCCAATAGCACAACAATAAACCACTCGTTTCTATAACCTCAGTACAGTCAGTAACATTATACTTTTTCCTGCACAAGGTTTTTCTTTAATTTAGTGAACCTTGGATTGAGTAAACCAATAATTATCATAACAAATCAATCCAATTACAATCTGTACATGATTAAATTGCGTACTGTCTTTTTTGGAATTTCTCCGTAATGTGTTAGGCCAGATTAAAAATTCAAAATACTAAATTGTTTTTCCATGGTCTTTTGAATGGTTTTAGTTTAATTTGTTAGTTAAAAAAATGGAGGTACAAAAATTCAAAAACCACTATATTTTACCCTTTCGAAACCCCATAGAATCCCTTTTCCTACGTCCGATCAGTCTGGTTTTAGAGTGATACCATATTTTACCATTTACCAAAATACCATATTTTAAATCACTCCGATTTCCATAACCACCCAAAGGCACAACAATTGGGTGTCACTTGTGTCTAAAACCGCAGTACAGTCAATAAAACTATACTTTTGCCTGCACAAGATTTTTTTTTTTTTTCAAATATAGTTAACCTTGTTATTCATCCTTTACTCAAATTAAGTTTACATGTAAATTTTCCTGTGAATATACTGGTGCTATTTGTAGATAGAAATAAAAGATAATAAATACAGACTATTTATATTTTCTTAGGTTTGGACTGCTATTGAGCTCGAAAAATCGTTAACGAAAAATTAATTAATTTAAGAATACTATAATATTTCAAAGTACGCATGCAAAAGTGAATTCACCAAATGAAATAAAAAGCATGTCTGAAAATAACATCCAATCTTATTGTACTAAATCAGAGCAAATGTGCCCCCAGAGAAACACTTTAAGCACTTTTCGCAAACATTTTAAAAATAACGAGGCAGTTTATTCAGCGGATAACTGCACAGCATCGGAGCACGAGAACATAAACAACGATACCGTAGGAGTTGAGTGAGTATTTTACTGGCGCTGTCGCGCTCGCTGGCTGGTAATTAGTACTAAACATTTAAATGTGTTTTTATTGTTAAAGGCTAATATTATCGCTACTGCAATGCTGCTGTACAGAGCTTTTAAATTTCATTGTTAATATTAATAGAAACTCACGGGAGCGATGATAATTTATATTATATGCCGCGTGTCCACAAACGTACAATTTCAATCTTATTGCAAATGTTACTTCTCTACTTATGATATTCTGTTTGAATGGAGTAAACGCCAAAGTTTGGTTTTAATAATGATTGTTGTCGAGTCTGTCCATATATCCTCAATAATATGACCTGAAATAATAATTTATCCTGAAGAGGAAGCAACGTGAAACGTGCCATGAAAGTAATGTAGGGAATGAATTCAATTAATTTCTTGATAATCATTGTTTCTACGTGTTGTTAG
Organism: Neoaliturus tenellus; assembly: GCA_030545055.2. Classification (NCBI taxonomy): domain Eukaryota; kingdom Metazoa; phylum Arthropoda; class Insecta; order Hemiptera; family Cicadellidae; genus Neoaliturus; species Neoaliturus tenellus. Next base: position 189,758,413 of record CM061531.1, on the reverse strand, counting down.
TCAAAAATTAAAAATAATACACATTGTACGTCAAACAACACTTTTATTTAAAAAGATAATAATATATTTATAATAATTCGTGTTTTTAAATAAAAGTGTTGTTTGACGTACAATGTGTATTATTTTTAATAAATGAATTGAAGTGTGGTAATTTCTTAAGGAATTAAACTTACAATTTCCATCTAGTAGCTATTTTTATGTTAAATTTGTAGCACAATAGTGCGCTTAGCGATCTTTGGATGCAGGTAATGTTCAAATTGGCACTTCCAAAAATGTTATATTACATTATATGTGTTACACAGCATCTAACTAAGACTATCTAATTCTGTCTCCCTCAGTTTAAGTAGTTAGTAAACACTTGTGTGGTAAATTAAGTTTGTTTTTCACCCACATGCCTTAAAAGGACTCAAGAGAGGAAAATGTGACCATTGTATGGGCTCGCTTGATACAATCAAACGTTTTGGTTAAAAAAAACTCATTTTAACATTTTCAGACACCCAAGGACAAGCAGTAAAACACACAAAAATCAGTTTTTACCCAATGTCACAATCTCGACATAAACTCACAAACTCTTCAACAATTACTTTTAAAAAAGTTATACTCGATACAACCACAACATAACTATCTTCAAAAACAGTTGCTTTATGATTGAAATGACAACAATAATTTATTTGTAGGATCTATTTACAATAAATTAAAAAAAAGAAAAATATATTAATTCTATTCGTCTAGTACATAAACTGATACTCATTTAAAACGTACTGTCTACCTAAACAATTAATTAATCCTAAATTATATTTAATTGAACGATTTTGTCATTATCATTTTTACAAGTGAAATTTGTTTGTTAACAAAAAATTATTTGTTCTATTAGAATATATTTTTGATTGCAGAGGATATAAGTGAAAAAACTTCATGAAATAAAAGAATACTATAAATTAGCACCAAATACATTCAACAAATGACTAGCGCAGGTATAGTGATAGATGTATAAAATAACTGCAAAACTAGTATCGAAGGTATAGAGTAATATAAATGTAAATGTGTTATATTTATCGAGGACAGACAGATCAGTTCGACGAAGTGCGACAATGGTGCTCGTGTAATGCAATTACTCGTTTGGTTGTTCCATATTTTGTGATGCTATCATTAAAAATGCAAATCACTCTGAATCCAAACGTATTGTACTGCAGCGGTAAAATAAAACTTCCACAATTTTTTATTTATGTTTTAGTGAGCTACTATTTTAGCTTTACTTTTAAACCAGAGTTTCAATTTTTTTTTTTTTACCAGCGAATGTATTCTAATACCGTTAATGCTTCATAATATAATAATTTTTCACCCTTACATACTCGTAATTAGGGGGTTAGTGATTAATTTAATCTTGCCAGGGTATCACGATTAAGTGGGACGGAAATAAAGCAAGGGTACCAACACATCCGCACGATAAAGCTGTATGTATGTGCGAGTGTTACAGCCAGCAAACAGAATATTTTATGCTCTAGCTATATGAGTATTTCCTAGGTATTTATTTATTCCGGAAATAAGAACTTTAATATACCCTAACCAAACAAAAAGCTGTAACTTATCTTTACGAATAGTCAACAAATTGTCCTGACAAGCATATATGGATAGTAGTACACACCTTTAATATTTTACTCTAATTTATTGCATCGACAATAAAGATGCGTCAAAAATCGAGGTACCATAAAGACACCCCCTATTCTATATCCAAACTACACTTAAAAATATCATTTTTAAAATCAGAAAACCTAATGTTCTAGCTATATAAGTATTTACTATTTTGTAATTTAAAAACATGAACTTCAAATTGGTCCTTACTAACCGAAAGTTTGTAACTAGTCTTTACGAACAGCAAAACATTACCCAGACAAGCTTTTGTGGAAAGTAGTACACACATTCTGATTTTACCCAAACTTATTGGATCCAACCCAAGTATCAAATACCATGATAGTCAAAATATAACGAAACCCACAAGTAAAATCACACTTAAATTTAAAATTTAATTTAACCACTTTTATTTTGCCACAAAATACATACATGAAAAAAGAATTAGGCTATTTAAAAGAAGTATTTTATTGCTTCAGGATAGTGGATTGTAAAATCATCTGACGAACTGATACATAATTGACACATTCCACATAGGCTTAAGGATTGAAATCAGTGAGGCGTCATAAACCATCTTATCGGCAGCATCTGACTAACTGTATCACTTCTACATAGAGCTGTTCAGGACTACAACTTCATTACGATTATCAAAGTATTATGATGGCAGATGGTAAACGTACTATCGACGTTGATTATTATAATCGGTAATAACGTATATTTTGCTGGTTACATAAAATTTTTTACGTGTATTGTGAAATATTTCACATTTCCTTAATATATTATATTTAATGGATTTATATTTAGATTATACTTAATTTTGGCTCTCAGTATACATTGTCAGTTATTACGAGACATTGGTTCGCCCCATTTTTAGTGTGGGTCATTCATCTGGTCACCTTACTAGAAAACCAGTCCAACAAAGTGTATTAAATACAAAATCGGTCCATCAGGATTCTTGGAATCGGCTTGGTTACTCCTTCCGAACTATCACTGTCAACGTAGTGGCGTTCGGCCTTCTTAAACTGGCGAATGATATTATCGACTCTCCAATTTGCAGCACAATACGGACTTGTGCACCTCGTTCAGTTCAGCTCGTGTGCCATCGCATGACACCTGATGAGCGCCCGTCTGCTGTGAGGCCGGGTCGGATCTCATTGATATTCCGAGAGCCTCGTTCAGTTTAGCTCGTGTGCCATCGCATGACACCTGATGAGCGCCCGTCTGCTGTGAGGCCGTGTCGGATCTCATTGATATTCCGACAGCCTCGTTCAGTTTAGCTCGTGTGCCATCGCATGACACCTGATGAGCGCCCGTCTGCTGTGAGGCCGTGTCGGATCTCATTGATATTCCGACAGCCTCGTTCAGTTTAGCTCGTGTGCCATCGCATGACACCTGATGAGCGAACGTCTGCTGTGAGGCCGGGTCGGATCTCATTGATATTCCGACAGCCTCGTTCAGTTCAGCTCGTGTGCCATCGCATGACACCTGATGAGCGAACGTCTGCTGTGAGGCCGTGTCGGATCTCATTGATATTCCGACAGCCTCGTTCAGTTTAGCTCATCTCATGACACCTGATGAGCGCCCGTCTGCTGTGAGGCCGTGTCGGATCTCATTGATATTCCGACAGCATCGTTCAGTTTAGCTCGTGTGCCATCGCATGACACCTGATGAGCGAACGTCTGCTGTGAGGCCGGGTCGGATCTCATTGATATTCCGACAGCCTCGTTCAGTTTAGCTCGTGTGCCATCGCATGACACCTGATGAGCGCCCGTCTGCTGTGAGGCCGTGTCGGATCTCATTGATATTCCGACAGCCTCGTTCAGTTTAGCTCGTGTGCCATCGCATGACACCTGATGAGCGAACGTCTGCTGTGAAGCCGAGTCTGATCTCATTGATATTCCGAGAGCCTCAATCAGATTTGGCTCGTGTGCCATCGCATGACACCTGATGAGCACCCGTCTGCTGTGAGGCCGGGTAGGTTCTCATTGATATTCCGAGAGCCTCGTTCAGTTTAGCTCGTGTGCCATCGCATGACACCTGATGAGCGCCCGTCTGCTGTGAGGCCGGGTCGGATCTCATTGATATTCCGAGAGCCTCATTCAGTTTAGCTCGTGTGCCATCGCATGACACCTGATGAGCGCCCGTCTGCTGTGAGGCCGGGTAGGATCTCATTGATATTCCCAGAGCCTCGTTCAGTTTAGCTCGTGTGCAATCGCATGACACCTGATGAGCGCCCGTCTGCTGTGAGGCCTTGTCGGATCACATTGATATTCCGAGAGCCTCGTTCAGTTTAGCTCGTGTGCCATCGCATGACACCTGATGAGCGCCCGTCTGCTGTGAGGCCGTGTCGGATCTCATTGATATTCCGAGAGCCTCGTTCAGTTTAGCTCGTGTGCCATTGCATGACACCTGATGAGCGCCCGTCTGCTGTGAGGCCGTGTCGGATCTCATTGATATTCCGAGAGCCTCGTTCAGTTTAGCTCGTGTGCCATCGCAAGACACCCGATGAGTGCCCGTCTGCTGTGAGGCCTTGTCGGATCTCATTGATATTCCGAGAGCATCGTTCAGTTTAGCTCGTGTGCCATCGCATGACACCTGATGAGCGCCCGTCTGCTGTGAGGCCGGGTCGGATCTCATTGATATTCCGAAAGCCTCGTTCAGTTTAGCTCGTGTGCCATCGCATGACACCTGATGAGCGCCCGTCTGCTGTGAGGCCGGGTCGGATCACATTGATATTCCGAGAGCCTCGTTCAGTTTAGCTCGTGTGCCATCGCATGACACCTGATGAGCGCCCGTCTGCTGTGTGGCCGGGTTGGATCTCATTGATATTCCGAGAGCCTCGTTCTGTTTAGCTCGTGTGCCATCGCATGACACCTGATGAGCGTCCGTCTGCTGTGAGGCCGGGTCGGATCTCATTGATATTCCGAGAGCATCGTTCAGTTTAGCTCGTGTGCCATCGCATGACACCTGATGAGCGCCCGTCTGCTGTGAGGCCGGGTTGGATCTCATTGATATTCCGAGAGCCTCGTTTAGTTTAGCTCGCTGATCAATCTTTTAGCTGAACCCGTCAGTTACCAAGTTTCGGCGTGATTTACTGTTTAATCGATTTGACTAAACTGAGACCACTTGAATGGAGTATCAGAGTGGCCGTTGTTTGTATTATTCTTTCTCCGCTCAAAAAAAGAAACTTTTTTTCTTAGATATACATGTGATATTGTAATTTTAAAATAACTATTTTCCAAAATGATGTGTTATATTGGTGAATATTACTAGAACTTTTTCACGTAAAGTAGTTGTTTAATTTGTCGATGAAAAATATAAAAAGAGGAATATATTAAGTTCGGAAAAACATACACCTTACAATTATTATGTATTGTTTGTATCAAATCAATTGCAAAAATTTGATTATTATTATATCGTAAATATATTATACAAATTCAGATGAAGAAATAAGTATTAACACGTTCGCTGCTGACAGCTGCTATAGCAGTTGCCCGCCCACTAGCGCTGTGTGCTGACAACTGCTAAAGCAGTGGCGTGCTCCCTTCAAAGATATTGCTTCAGTGTGAGCCCAGCTCTTTGCCGGGAAGGTTTATATCGTCCCCGCATGTTGTGCCGGTTTCGTTCGTTAGTCCGTTTCCGGACCGGGAATTCCGTTAGTTTTCTCGCTATCATTGAAGAAATGGAAATATAATTCAGCATGTTGGTTGAGTTTTGACATTGTATATGCCGCAGCGAACATGTTAATATAATATTTATTTCAAAAATTTCAAATGATAAAAATTTTGAAGTTTTACTTTATTACTTACGTTTATAAGATGCAGACGCTACCAGAACGTGTTTTATCGTTTGTAAAAGTGCCAAAACTTGAGTGAGTTTGTGCTGGACTGTGGGGTCAAGAGCGGATTTCGGATTCTTTTAGGTCGTGTAATTGTATATCACCTCATGTTTCAACAGAAGACAACAGTTGAGGTTAAAATGGTATATATATTTTAGGTATTTCACAATATATTAGATGAATCTATTATTTTAATATCATAAATCACATACAAATTTTAGAGATTTATTTAGTTTTCTAAAATTTTGAGGCAAAAAATTCCGGTGCACATTGGTTTCTAAAAAAAGGTGTTGTAGTAATATTTGATAAATAGCCAAAAGTCATAGACTAGTTTTGATATTTACGATCTCAGGGATGAAGAACCGAGGGAAGCCAGCCAATTATTGGCCTCGATAGGCGATAACCGTAACACTGGACACGTAACTGCTAGGGGTAAGAAATTTAGATGTTGAAATCGCCTCTAGACAAACCTCAATTAGGTATGATGTTCTTCAGGTAGCCCAAAAAAGTGACTCTCATTATTTACTGGACCATGACATCGTTGTTTCGGTTGGTACAATCCAACTTTGTGGGCACAATACCCAATGTGTCATATCCATACAACAAAATAGAGCACAGGTATAGTATTAGATGTATAAAATAACTGCAAAACTAGTATCGAAGGTATAGAGTAATATAAATGTGTTATATTTATCGAGGACAGACGGATCAGCTCGACGAACTGCGACAACGCCGCTCGTGTAATGCAATTACCCGTTCGGTTGTACCATATTTTGCGATGCTATCATTAGAAATTCAAATTACTATGGATCCCAGCGTATTGTACTGCAGTGGTAAATAGAAGTTAAAATAATTAATTACTACCATTTTCTTTAATGTTTATGTTTTGGTTAGCCAACATTTTAGCAATTTCAAAATCATAGTAGCAACTGTTTTTGACGAAAGTATCTAAAATATTATAATTATTTTAAGACTCTTTAAAACGAGAGTGTATTGATTAATTTTATCTGGCGAGTGTATCACGATTATCCGGGGCGGAAATAAAGCAGGGGCACCACCACATCCGCACGATAAAGCTGAATGCGTGTGCGCGTGTTACAGTCAGCAAACAGAATTCTTAGTGCACTAGCTATGTGAGTATTTCCTATTTGTATATTCAGAACATATATGAACTTCAAACGGCTCCTTACCAAACGAACAATTTTAACTTGTTTTTACAAACAGGAAAGAAATTATATTGACAAGCTTTTGGGTTAGTACTACCCAACTTTCAACTTTACTCTCCTTCATTACATCGAACACATGTATATATTCGGCTAATAAAACAGGTATTACATCTTAAAGATGCTACATCTGAAAGATGTTTACTCCAGAATAATGATTGTAACAGCGTCTGATAATCTAACATAGAATGGACATATTCCGAATAGGCTTAAGGATCGTAATCAGTTGGGCGTTATAAGCCATCTTATCCCCAGCAACTGACTAATTGTCTCACTTCTACATTGAGCTGTTGAAAATAATTAATTTATTACGATTATCAAAGTTTAATACATAGGTTTATTATCGGCGTCAGTTATTAGAATCACTAATTACGTATTGATTATATTACGTCATTGTTATTTAGAGCCTATAGTGTAAAATATTTCACTTTTACTTATGCGTTCTGAAATGACTTTAATAAATCTCGTATTAAAACTTTCGTTCTTTCTTGTTCTTTCACTTACAGAACTTAATATTAAGGCGGACATAAACTAATCCTCAGTAGTTTTAATTTGAATTCGAAAAAAATTTCAAATTCATTACATATCCGTTTGGTATTTGAGTAAGCTATCACATATCTTTTCTTAAATTCTTAGACACACTAACGAAAATAACTGGGCCATATCCATATTATAACAAGAGAACAATACGGTCGGTTTCTTGTATCAAATGGATAAATAGCATGACTATGAGTCATCAGAATAGTACAGGTAGCCAACATTTTAATCCAATCCATACGCGGAAGTCATGTGAGGATTCTTAAAAGCATTATAAAGAGGTAACATTATTAAACTGAAATTGAAACCCATTCCATAGTTAGATCTTACAGATACATGAGCCTCATAAAAATTTGTGCAATGTTAAAATTAATTAAAACAATACTTGACTGTCCAGGGGGATTTTTTCCATCCTATTGGAAGAAAGCCTTTTGTCAACAAGGGGAAAGAAGACACGGACATGCCATCATCATACAGGCCATCGTGTATGTTGGATACGGCAGGAAATGTTTTGGAGAAGTTGATTTTGTTCCCGCCTGTACTCTGCCGTGGACGCTGTAGGGGGTTTATCTCACAGACCGTTCGGATTTAGAAAGGGACGACTAACCATAGATACAATTGCTGAAGTGAAAAGTGCAGTGGGAAGAGCCGAGAGCAACAACAGTTTCTCTCCCAGAGTGGTGCTTCTTGTTATGTCAAGAATTCAAGCTTGGCGAGATGGGTCGATATGTTGGACGGGTTGAGCAACACCAGTGTATCTGGACCGTTGCGGCTTATCGGAGATTACCTTTGGTCAATAAAATTGTTCTATGACACCAAATACGGACAGCGGACGATGGATGTTACCTCTGGTGCCGCCCAAGGCTCGACACTATGTCCTACGAACTTGGGTACTCCTACGACAGTCTCCTTAAATCCCATGCCGAAAGAGACAGTTTTAGAACCTAGAATTATTATTTTTTTTTTTTACTTTCAGGTTCTTTTTTCTATTGTTACGGGTTTTGTTGTAAATAAAATTATTAGTGTCCATATTCAAAAATAAATATCTAAATAAAATAATCAAACTAGTAGTAACAATGTATTATTTAATTTATTACAGATTTATAATTTGTAAGTCATGATGTATATTTTAAGTCTGTAAAAACTTGTCATTTGCGCCAAATCACTCAGACAGAAAGAGTGTTGTGTGAGGGTGACCTAAAGTAGCTTTCTGATTGGTTAGATTTCATTTAACCAAGTCTGTCTAAAGGTAGAGTATTTTAGGCAAATTTTTTCTTGTCACTCTGTAATTAGTTGGATGTAGGTGAATTGGTCAGATGAGTAGCTATGCTCAATCTTGATTTTTGGGCATCCAGTATAATCTGGATTCGATTATAATCTGGATTAATAGGAAAAATCAGATACGTTGTCTCTTGAAAAATACTTGAACATGGCCATTAGGATAAATTATTATAAAATGAATAATAAAGAACGGTATAGAAAAATGTGACTATTTATCACAAACTCTCACCACCTTTTGGTAAAAATTAAAACTAAACACCCATTAAAAATATTTTAAATGTCCCTCACATTATTAATAAATATTAAATCCACAGTAAGTGTTACAATATCTATTTTAAATGCCCCGAACAATGTTTTGAAAATCAGAACCGATTAAGGATTTAAATTAAGTTTTCTTATTTTCAATGTTTGTTTTGAGAATTATTTTCTCATAACTTTGGAAATCAATTCATTCTACTAAAAGTGTTTTTGAAGATACATTATTTTACTGGATTTGAAACTGGTGAAAGGTGATTTAAGTATAAAACCACGCTGTATTATGTTTACAGTTGGTAGGAAATGTTAAGTGGTTGATGTGCCTTGCCAACTTTAAGTGCAAATGTTCTAGTTCACTATTTTGATTACTTACTTTGTGTCCGTACCTAGAATCAATTATTTGTGTCATGGAGGCAGTTTAATAGAGACAGTATTAGTTGGGTAAGCGGATGACGATGCGCTTCTCATTGCTGCACGTAATGTTGAGCTGAACCTTAATAGTCATGCGTGTTATCGTGTAACGGATGAATGATCACTGAATGTCTCTTGCCTTGAGCAAGACAAAGATTATGATCCTTACGAAGAAGGGGATTGATACCAATGTTCCGTTGAACTTGGGAAACGAAGTAGTCCAGACCACGTGAGCTGCCAATAAACTAAGCTGGAGAGATCAGATCTTCGCACGGTAGATAAGGCTACTACGAGCGTCGCTCAACTTAGTAAGCTTATGGATACAAGTAGTAGTCGAGTACAAGAAGACTGATGATGTCCACTGTCCAATAGGTGCTCCTGTACGGCTCCGAAGTGTAGGCAGATGCTCTTCACCGGATGAGTATAGCGTCAAGCAGCATTTAGGGACACATCCGCATATCGTACACTGTACCAGCCTTTAGTTCTTGTAATCTATGGAGTTATAACTGTCCAATTATTACTTGGCGCGGGAGAGGAAGGCGATATACCAGAGACAAATTTATGTCGGCAAGGAACAGAAAATATCACAGGAACGCCAGCTTACCTACCAGACTTGGCAGGGGAGCTGGGAGCTGGAGAATTGAATTCGATGGACTGCATGATAGGTCCAACACTGGTTGGAACGGCGGCATGGTGACTCATTTCTTGTCGGGCCATGGCCATTTTCAGTCGTACCTGCATAGTATGGGCAAGACCGGTTTACTGACTGCATTTATTCCGTCCTGACGACGCAGAACACACATTCTTCTGTTGCCACGCTAGGAATGATTACGCCTGGAGGCCACACGACACCGAGTAGTGCTGAGGGTGGACTCGGTTTGCATGAACATGTTAAAGGATGAGGAAAAAAGGGGCTGCTCGTCGCATTTCATACAGAAAGTCCTCCGATCCAAGGATACCGATTAACGGCTGGATTCGTAATGAGCCCTAAAGGGCGAAATCCAAAGTAGTCCTAGTTCTGATGTAATGCGATTTAATCCCAGTACATGTAATTTAATCCCAGCAGTCTGATGTAATGTAATCCCAGACTAGTGTCTGAATGTAACAGGGGAGTTTTTTTAGTGGAGAGTCTACAGGATTTTGTCTTACAGGGTGCTCTAAAAGTCCCTTTATACCATCTTTCAGTACGTCGCTCGTGGTTTTAAGTATTGATAGGGGGACGATGAACAGTGGTAGGATTTATGAAGCATTCCCTACAATTATCAGTCCTCTACTACTACTACTTTTGATTTATTTTCTGTAAGTATGCTGGTTATGATGTCCGTTTTCAATTGAGCGTTTTGATTTTTTGGGCAATGTGGCGTACCTAAGTTATTTAAATGACACTGTATAGGTACTCAATTGAACAAATATTGGAAAAACCATGAAAGACCGTACTAATGAATATTGTGCTACTTGGAAATCCTTCACTGCCCCATCAAACTTCATTGTCAGGTGAAATTAAAGCATTAGATATCTCGTCGGTAATTGACTTCCCCGAAATCAGAAACTAACCGTAAGGATTGACTAAACATGGAATCTTCAAAATCCCCCTAATAAATTGACTAATGCATGCACGTATGCAAGACCACATGCGAAAGACATCAAAATTAAATGCCTTAGTGCTAGCAGTCGAGTTAACTGACAGTGGCATGGTCAGCTGAATGCAAGGTAATTCTTCAACTCTCAAAGTAAACCGTTATGTTATGACGGCACGAGGTAGGAGGACTCTGCGGAAGATAATGGATTGCTTATAGATGTAGGGGGAGGGGCTTTTTATTATACCTATTTATTATGCTCAGTATGTATATGTTAACTGATTTTAAGGATAATTTGTAATTTTATTGTATATTTATTTAATTAATAACAATTTTTGTTTACGATTCTGAAAGATATTTGTTGCGATTTGTGCTTATTATTCGGTCGCAAACGTATAGATGTTTGATATGGCAGAATAAAGATGATTGTTTATTTATTGTTTATTAAATTAAAAGCAATAAAACTCAAGTAAAGCAGCAGAGACAATTCAGTCTAGGATACAACGCATACTTTCATTCTCACGTCTAAAGTTATGCCATTATCTGATCAAATATCCCGCAGTGAAACACATTGTCAAAAGTACATTTCTCCTCTGTTATACACAAACCTAAAAGTATTCCGTATGGCCTTACTGATATTGAGAAAATGAATCTGATAAAAAAAAAAACGATCTTTGGAAACTTAGTCAGGAAGAGTTTTGTTTAGCGTACGAACCTATTTCGTGTAAATAAGAAGACATTATTATGCCATATACTCTCTGGAAAATTACGGTATTTTCTTACCACAAGTGGCACTAAATATGGATTATCTAAAAATATTCAAGTGTTTCCTAATTTAACAAACAATACAATTTTAACTATTTGAATTATATGTATATATCGTATGGATTTCATAGCCAGCCACCAACTTCTGAAAAATATCAAAAATACTCTTCAGTGCATAGCACTATAAAATATGTATTTGAAAGTTTCAATCGCCCAAGGAAAAGCTTTCCATGGTAAGTGGATAACACTGTATGTAAAACTGAAAATACATTTTACTATGGACATTCCGGTATTTAATTTTACTTCAGTTTATAACAATATCAGGCAGGATATATAAATATCCATAATTGGTTGTTCAGAGTTATTTTTTGAATTTTATTAGTACCATTCGCATGTAGACGAGACAAAGTAATGAAATAAATAACGTATAACCTTTTATAAATATGTTATCTCTACTTATCCTAGATCTAAATGAAATGCAAAAAAGTTTTATAATGTTTTCCAGTGGGAGAGTTTAGAAATAACCGAAGCTAATTTTAACCAGATTAACACGGTGTCCACGGTGTTCTGAAGATCCAAGACGACAAACAAGCGTGGGGCCAAGTGTAAGAGGATTTGTCAACCAGTGTCATCCTTCAGCTAAACTGTTCCGTCCAAATCCTGACGACACTATAACTACAACACTGTACTGATGGCTATGTAGATGACTTGTAATCATTGGGCGTACCTGATAAGTTACCATGTTAGCGTTAGTTAAACAATTATAAGATCACTGAATTAAAATTATATCTATTTTACATATACGACAAAGTATAATATTAGAAAAGTATAAACGAACATATTATCGATTCAGAAAATAAATTATTATACGAATCTGCTTGCAAAAAAAACCTAATTGCAATCAGTAGTCTACTAAAGAAATTTTGAGAGGTGGCGACGAATTGAATAGCGTTCAGAGATAACAAAATTAATTTTTACTAGTATACGTGTTGCTAGAAATCGAGCAATTTATTTAGATACATTACAAATGTTACTTATAGTTCTAAATGAAGTACATCCAACCAATCCAATATTGTGAATATCTGTAATCACAAAAACCTACATGTATTTACAGCTGAACATTAACAGATGTTTTAAATGGTTGATTCAATCCCAATGGTATTGTAATGGGAAATTTGGGGATTTAAATGGTGGATAGTGCCTTTATTTTCAGTCCGATTCTCATAGGTTTTTGGCGGAAACAACTACAGACAAAGCCCTATTCAACTACACCAAAAACTTGAAAATCGTTGAAAATTGTAGGAATAGTTCTCTACACAAAAAAACTCTTAGCGTATTAAATAAGTATAGATACATTTCTAAAGGTTTTTAAACATTTAATAAAATATACCTATTTCATCAGAGGAGGTGTGTTGTTAAAAACTACAATATTTAAAAGTTTTTAAAATGATGTACTACACATTAAGGTTTGATAGGAATGTGGGTGGAATAATAAAATTCCTAATAATTAAAACAGGCTTAATCAACATTTTGAGTAGTTTATTACCTTTATTGATGAAACAAAATTTTATCAACAAAAATAAATATTTAGTTTTAAAACTTTAAAGATACTCTCCATAAAATTTTCCAAAAATAAGTCAATGGTGATCGAGCTCAAAAGGCTGGACAACAACTTAAGGAGGCGTATTCCAAAAACTAGAAAACCCTAATTCGTGATTAGTGTTTTTTATTATGTAAATATTTATTTAGGTTTAAAGGCCCACATAATGGTGCATTTACTGTTAAAAGATGCATGAATTCAAATGTTAGAATTTATAAAATTATTTTAATAAAATATTAATATCCTTAGTAATTTATTAGCATTTTTGTTAGTACATTGGTTAGTCAGTACTTTATGATGACTAGAGGAAATATTTTATGTGTATTGTAATAACTTAGGCAGTATACACCCGAGGATAATTTAATAAGGCCTACTTTTTGTATTGCACAGGTTATAGAAAATTAACTTTACGTCACTGGCATTTATTTCAAGTTAAAAACCATATCTATCAAAATGGGCTATCATCCATATAAAAGCGTAAAAAACGGGACTTCAAGCGTCAAATTTTGGGTATTCCTCTCCCGAAAGGCCGCGTTCTAAGCTTGATAATTAATCAATAATACACAGAAATGTTTGTGGAAAAAATGTAAATTTACTGACAATATAAATCTCACGTATGTTAAGACATTTATAAAAAAATAATTAATTTTAAACATTTAAGGTTGGAAATACTTATCTCATATGGGAAATAGTAAAGTTTTAGTTTACTTTTTTCAGGAGCCTATTTCATTCCACTAAATGTTTTTACTCTACAATTCAATTTGGGGTATATGTATAGCTAACAGATGGGAAGTGGCAAAATGCAAAAAACGTGATGTATGATTTATTTATTCTATACAGGATAAAGGGGTAAAGTAGACGGTAAGAGACGTGATTAGCCAAGCTTGGTGGGTGAGATGGATATTAGACCGTGTTCCACATACCATCAGTCAGCGAGTTGTAAAGAGAAACAACATGGAACAGCTGAAAGTGAATATTCAGTGTTGGTGGTAAATACCCATAAATATTCAGAAGGACATTTGACGTCCCTTATTTATGGCGTCAGGCTCCTGACAGGCTCTGCACCACTCGACAGCCGATGGCTCATCAAGTTTAAATCACTCCGATTTCCATAATTACCCAATGGCACAACAATAAACCACTCGTTTCTACAACCTCAGTAAGTCAATAAAATTGTTCTTTTTATCTTTATTGCACAAGGTTTTTCCTTAAGTATAGAGAACCTTGAACGGATTAAACTATTCTATACCACAATTGTTACCCAGTTGAAGGTAAAATTAATTTCAAGCATGGAGTTATTGAGTATTTGAGAAGATTCCCGTTCAGACAACAGAGAATGAAACAAATTGTTTCTTATTTAACTGCGTACGTTTGATTCCTTATTTAATCGAATTTTGCTTAAATGTACATTTTCCCAGTAATATAGGGTTGGTACCGTATTGATTATTTTACTTAAAAAGCAATAAATTTACTTTATTAAGGTTTTTGTTAAATTGGAACTCCTCTTAAACACGACAAATCTTTACCAAAAAAGTAATTTATGAAAGAAAGATATTCCGAATACACACGCAATACAAATCCAAATTAACTAAAATTAATTAAAAAATATGACTGAAAACCACTATCCATATTATTGTAATAAGTCAGAGCAAATGTGCCCCAGAGCAACACTCTAAGCACTTTTTGCAGACATTTAATAAAATAATAAGGCAGTTTATTCAGCGGATAACTGTAAAACATTGGAGCACGAAAGCATAAAAAACGATACCGTAGGAGTTGAGTGAGTGTTTAACGTTCACGTCTGGTGATTAGGCTTAAACATTTAAATGTTTTATTTATATTTATTATTACTTATACCGTAATACTGCTTTAGAAAGCTTTTATTCATTTATAATTATAGTGATCTAAAACTCATGGGATATCCGAGTGATGAATTCATGACCTCCAACATGGACGTTATTTAAGATTTGACATCTGTCATTCGGTGCTACCTTAACAGGTTGATTGGCTGAGTAGCTGAGTGGTTATAGTTCTCGCCTTTAAACCTTAAGGATTCCGGTTCGGTTTTTAATGGTTTCAACTGGACCCAACTAATATGAGAACATTACCATTAACATTAACATTAGGATATTGACTGATGACCCTGCCTAAAGAATCAGCTGATCTTAGAATCACAAGGCATCACACCCATTTTACACTCATCATTCACTCATATTCGCCAAACTATGTCCTGGCAGTGTCGGCGTCTTAAAAACCGATAACTGATTGACGTTCGGCACAAAAAGTACCGATTCCCAGTATGTTCATATTATAACACCTGTCCATTGCAATGTACTATTGCAACCTTATGACCCTTACTTCTCATGTCATATTGTGGCTGAGTTGTTTGTGTCCCGTATGCCAAAAATTTGATTTAATAATCAAGTCACCGAGTTTGTTCATATCCGTCAATGTTATGAACTAAAATGATTATTGATGCCTCAACTGAAACAAAGTACGTGTCAATAATGTATACGTAGAGAATAAACCTTTAACTCAAGTGTGACGTATTTTCATTAAAGATTAAACATGGCTACAACCCCATTTTCATAGCAACAATAACGGTTTGATTTGTAACTTAATGAGGACTCATTCTTTGAGAGTCCGTAAATGTATAATTGGGTACTTCCCAAATTGTTGGATTGAATGATGCGTGTTATACAGCATTTCGTTGAATACCAGAAAAAGACTGCTAAAATTATCTCTTACTTAGTTAATTTAGTACGTAGACTCTTGTCTGCCATAAGATGTTCTTCATGTAGCCCCAAAAATGTAATTAACAATATATTATATTTACAGGAACATTTGACAATTGTTCAAATATAATCCTGCGCTTGGTTTTACACAATACCATAATATATTCAAATGTAAGATTAGGATTTAAGAACAGAGGGGTGCAAAATTAAGCTCTAAGATGATTCCCATAAAACAGCTTGGTAAGATTTATGTAGGTTGCATTTTAAGTGAAAATTGCAAAACATTTGAGTTAAGTGTTAATTTTTCGTAAAACATCGAAAAGAATTTTTTTTACCATGGTAAATCTCAGTAAAAATAAAAAATACGTCAACAATTTCTATTCAAACTCAATACAATCAACACACCTATCTATACCAACATAGCTGCTTTATGGCTGAAATTGTGCTAATCGATTATGGATAACTCTATTTACGCGAAATTAAGTAATAGTAGTTTTCATAACCAGGAGCAAAAGTGGCTTTTTTTGCAATCGTGTTTTAAAAGTGAGTGTTTTAAAAGGATTGGATTGATGTCTAAATCTTAACGAAAATAACATATACCCTTATACTTAACTAAGGTGGTGGTGATTAATTTAATCTCGTGAGGGTATCGCAATTTGTCGGG
The DNA here is from genome assembly GCA_030545055.2 of Neoaliturus tenellus. Lineage (NCBI taxonomy): Eukaryota > Metazoa > Arthropoda > Insecta > Hemiptera > Cicadellidae > Neoaliturus > Neoaliturus tenellus. Next base: position 189,741,898 of record CM061531.1, on the reverse strand, counting down.
GAAGAAACCAAGCACAGCGGGGGCACCAAGACATCCGCATGAGCTGTGTAAGTGTGCGAGTGTTACAGCCAGCAAACAGAATACTAACTGCAGTAGCTATATGTGTATTTGGGATTTATGTATTCCGAAAATATGAACCTGAGTTGATAAAGTAAGTAATTGACAGTGTTTACATTTATGTTATTCACAACAAATACTTAAAAGGTGTGGTAAGGAACGCTTCTATCATGTATGTATGAAAGTTAGCATAAAGCTGTAATTTTAGAAACTAGGACCAAAAAAGATACGTTTTGTGTACTATTGAGAGAACAAAAAGGGGCATTTCGCGCAGAATGATAAAACAGAAATAAAATAATTATTTTATTTTATTCGTCTGGTCCAGTACATAAACTGGTAAAGTTCTCTTACTAAAGCGCACCGTCTCAAGATTAATTAAGCACACAATTAATCCTCAGTTCTATTAATTAAAATTACTCTTGCATTATAAATTTTCTTATTAAATAATAATCACTGGTAAAAGATCCCTGGTTTTTTCATTAGTAGTTAAATATATGTTTTTAGCGAATTTCCCTATAGGGAATACGCTATTACGGTAGTAGCCATGGTAAGACCTAAGCCCAGGACCACTTTACTTTTTCATTTTGAGGTCCCCAGAAGCCAAAAACACCATTCGTTCATTTTCATATATATGTATATATATATATATATATCTATCTATCTATCTATCTATATATCTATCTATATATCTATGTGTCCGTGGCACTGATAACTTTTGAAGGGGACCTCCGATTTTGATGAAATTTGGTATGGAGGTGTAAGACCAGGTCTATTTTCATGAGTTCGCGAACCAGCATTGTCGGGTTATGGGAACGGGGTTTTATGGGGTTTCAAAGGGGTCAAAAATGGGTTTTTTGCATTTTTGGACCATAATTTTTAAAATTCATCAATTTTAACTGAAACCATTTAAAAGAGCTTAAAAAAACAAACAATTTGGTATTTTGAATTTTTATCATAGCATAACTGGTTACGGGGAAAATCCAAAAATGTCTTTTCCATGTTATTCTTATGGGAAATCAAGAAAACCTTATATCTTGCTTATTTATTGACATAACTTAATCAAATTTGGTATGTACATTATCTATATAAGGTTTGACTTATACTTGCTTACAAAACCCATATGGTGGCAAACCTACATTACACCCCCATGGGATTTATGGGGAAAATAAAAAATTGCCAGAGTTTGATACAATTTTGTGTTTACATTCACCAATTATTGATTAACTTGGATTTTCTAACAACACCCAATGGCAGGAAACCTACATACTCGATCCTATGGTGTTTTTATGGGGAAAGTAAATTATCTGAAATTCCATTGGAAATTCGCTGAGTACGCAGGTCTGCTGCGACGGGGGTATTTTCTATTAGCTACAGAGGGGGGACAAATTATTAGACTAAAGTGCATTTTTCTGAAAAATTACAAATAACTCATTTAAAACCTCGTTGTACGGTAACAAAATTGTATGTTTTACATATACAATGTTTCCTAGCATTAATATTGTCATTTTAATATGTTAGGTTGGTAGTATTGCATACGTAACAGCAAGGCTGGCAGAAAAAAAAACAGCTGTTTACTATTCATTGTTGTTTAGCTTTCATTTCACTTATGTATGGAAGTATTTCTCTGTTTACTTGCATTGGTACAGTAACATTTCGAATAATTACACGTTTTAGTTGTGTTTTATAGTGTTTAATACGTGTTTTAAGGTAACATTTAAAGTTAAATAGCCTATTAATAATTCACAAGGTGCGCATATTCAAATTTTGAGGTTATGGGGAAGAAAAGTGATCTTACACCAAGAAAAACTGCCCAAGTAAAGATACTTTTAGAAGAAGATCGATATTCCCAGTGTGAAATAGCAGCAAGAATAAACATATCTCAGAAATCTGTTAGCAGAATCAAAAGGAGCCTAGAAATTAATGGTGATTTTGGACCGAATCGGGTTGGAAAATGCGGAAGAAAGAAGAAAATTGATGACAGAATGAGAAGAACACTTAAGAAAATTGTAGTTACTGATAGAAGGAAGACTAAGAAACAGTTAGCTGAAGATTTAAAGGATTATGGGGTCACAGTTTCCACAAGGACAATTAGGAGAACGCTGAATAGCGAAGGACTCATGGCCCGCAGGCCAAGGAAAAAACAAAAAATAACCCCTAGCATGGCTAAAAAGCGTCTGGAGTGGGCAAGAGGCCTTAAACATTGGACTGAGGATGATTGGAAAAAGGTAAGTGACCTTTTAACTCACAATACACACATTATAATGTCACTTGAGTTACCGTTAGGGGTTTTTACCTAGGCCTACCCTATTCAGCCATGAAGCCGGAGCAATATTGTTTGTACCAATGCTAGGCCTATTACTGCTAGGCCTACAGCTACGTGGCCTGCATACTGTACAAATTATAGCTTTTCTTTTTTTTACAGGTCTGCTTTTCGGATGAATCAATTTTTCAAGTTTGTAGCCAGACCTCTCAGTATGTTAGAAGACGGCCAGGTGAAGAATTTAATGCTGACTGTGATAGGCAAACAGTAAAACACCCTACACAAGTAATGGTGTGGAGTATCATATCTGCTAAAGGACCTGGAAGGCTTTACATTGTTGAGGGCACCATGAAATCAGTTCAGTACCTGCAAGTTTTAAAGACAAAACTGTTGCCTCAAGCTAAAGAATGGTTCCCGGATGGAGAATTCATCTTCATGCAAGACGGAGCTCCATGTCATAATGGCAAAATTATCAAGGAGTTTTTCAAAAAAGAGGAGCTAAGCGTTCTGCCATGGCCTGGAAACAGTCCTGACATGAACCCTATAGAAAACCTGTGGGCGATTGTGAAACAGGAAATGCGCAAAACCAATATAACAACAAAAGTTCAGCTTATAGAAACTCTTATTCAAGTTTGGCATCACAATGAAGAAATTCAAAATAACTGTTCAAACCTTATTGCCAGCATGCCAAACAGACTAAAAATGCTTATTAAGAACAAGGGAATGCATACAAAGTACTAAAACCATAAGTTTGTTAAACATTATGTTTCAAGTTGTACAGACGTATTAAATATGCTAAAAAAACTACCTTAGTCTAATAATTTGTCCCCCCTCTGTATAATTGGATATCTCTATGAAAAATGAATACCTATTTCTCTGTTCACGGCATCACGCGTGAACGGCTGAACCGAATTTGCTAATTCTTTTTAGTTGTGTTTGTTATTGTAAGGAAAAGGTTCTTATGAATTAAAAAATCAAGAACATTAAACAGGGTTCCACCCCACACGTATTCAAAGTTACAATGTTATTCTTATGGAAGCAACATTTTTGTATTGGAACATAATGATTACATTCAGAAATATTCGTCCTTTAAACACCGGTTTTCATTCAAGGAATTAAGGGAAGATTGGTTATAAAAAATTGAGACTATTATAGACTCGGGGCGAGTGAGCGTAGCGATCGAGCTCACCTGAATGGCAGAAACTTTCTCTGGTTGGCATTGAAAAACATGTCGGGTCAGCTAGTATGTAATACAATTTGACGTCATTTAATAAGCCCACATTTTAAATCAGTGTTATATCCCTACAGATAACTATTACAGTCACAGCATTAGTCACGGCATGTATATATAGTAATTGCAAAATTAATATCGAAGGTTTGGAGTACTATAAATGTAAATGTTTGTTGTATTTGTATTGAGGACAGGCGGATGAGCACGACGAACTGCGACAACGGTGCTCATGTAATGCAATTACTCTTTTAGTTGTTCCATATTTTGTGATGTTATCATTAGAAATGCAAATCACTTTGGATCAAAACGTATTGTGCTGCAGCCGTAAAATATAGGTTAAAACAATTACCACCATTATATGAATGTATATTTAGGCGATACATTTTGCTGTGACTTAAAGGTTAGATTTGCAAAGTGTTTTGCTTAAGCGACTGTATGTTGAAATACATTGAAATAATCATTTAAAAATTCCTTACACCAAATTAAGGTGGTAGTGATTAATTTAATCTCGTGAGGGTATCGTAATTTGCCGGGGCGGAAATAAAGCAAGGACACCATCCGCATGATAAAGCGCGTGTAGCAGCCAGCAAATAGAATACAAAATACACTAGCTATATGTGTGTTTTGTATTTATGTATTTCAAAAATAAGAATTTCAAATGAATTTACTTTTAATAGATCGTTAAAAACGATAATACCGCGTGTTTTAAAAGTCACAACCCCTAACATGTTGATTTTTGAATAGTAGAGAACATTCCCGTCTTCAGCAATGATGAGTTGGAAAACGCCGTTCTCTCTGAAAAACAACAAAGCTCGTGGTGCCGATAGAATTTCTGGTGAGGCCCTTAAGAAAGTTCCTTCTGTAGGTTTCCAGCTTATGTCAACAGTGGAAGAAGGACTGCAATACTATCATGTCCTGATTAATTAACCTGCAAGTTAAATTGGAAAATGACATTTTTTACATTATTACTACAAAACCAAAATAGATACGCCGTTAGTGTAAGATAGAAAGTTGCTTAGTTTAACCAGAGCTTTAATATGATGTACAAAATAACATATGTTTGTATTTAAAAATTTTAGTTTTGTTTATGTAAACATTTTTTTAAATAATAAATTTGGAAATTTTAGTTCTTTAATAAATGCGGTCTTGTGACATATCATGTATTGTAAAGCCCAGCTTATTTAAAATAAGTATTTTGAATCAGAAGTCATTTATGACAAATAATAAAAGAATTGCAGGGTATTCCGTAAATTTTTATTTTGGTTACAAAAACGGACGCCATTTTGAAAAGAGTGAAGATAACAACATTCTGTTTTCACCAAAATGTTTGTATTAAATAGACCTTTCTAATGATGTATAGTATGGCATTTGAAATTTCCGAGATTCGAACCTGTGACCCCCAGTTTTTGGGACACCCTGTATACTACGTTTATACAACGTTAAAAATATTTTAAAATTATTCCTTGGGGTAAATTTAGTGGAGAATGATTTTATTTCAAGATTGTAGGACAAACGTTGATCTGTAATCGATTTGAGACACCTTACGTGAGATACCGGTATAAATCCACAACAACACATAGCCAATCACACACAGTGAACTTTCAAACTTTTATCAGCTCAGCTCTTCCGACTAATTCCTCGGTTCCTTAAGGGTCTATAGTGTGACCGATATTGTATGTAATATACTATGTGTACAGATTATATTTTACCATCATAACTTTACAATGCGCTACTTACCTTCGATTTTCATTATAATTAGCACATAAAATAAAATAAGCAGTTAGGATCGTAATGACGATTTAAATACTTTCAATGTATAATTTATACATTTAAATTTTAATTATTTTTAACAAATTAAATATAAAATTCTACGACCAAGAATTGTGTATGGTTTGTACAGCATCAAATTATTTGAAAATAATTCATTTTGATTATTACGTATTATTAGTAATATGAAAAGTTAACAAATAAAAAGTTCGGATTTAGTATATAATAATGTATCTTATATTAATTTTGGAGATTTATCTATTCGCCTACTATCGATATATAAATGAAGAATATTTATATCAAATAGAATATTACATCAAATGTATAAGAAACTACCACAAACAACGTTTATTCTTGCGACAGAAACTTACAGTGCACATTTATTTCTTGAAAACATTAAAAAAGTACTGTAGAAAAATTAGATAAATAGTCCAAAGTTATGGAGTAGTTTTGATATTTACGATCTCGGGGATGAAGAACCGAGGGAAGCCAGCCAATTATTGGCCTCGATAGGCGATAACCGTAACACTGGACACGTAACTGCTAGGGGTAAGAAATTTAGATGTTGAAATCGCCTCTCCTTCTGCTGCTTAGCTGGCTAACAAGCGCATTATAATATCGTTAACATAGTTTTCATATTTGTTTAGACATTTTTTCAACCTTGTTAAATGTTTTTCCCAAACAACAAATCATTGTGAGTTTAATTCTGTCTTGTTTCGTGCAACTACAAGTACACGTTGTACAGGATGTTCATTAAAGAAGTATCTGGACTAACATGTTATTTTAATACATACATGATAGAAATAAAAACTATTATGATTATTCAGGGTGTCCCTGAACTCTCTACCGACCTCTTAGGGCATTATTTATGACTTAATCACAAGCCAAATATCATATTAAAAATTTGCAAAACTCCATAGTTAACCATACAACCAACATTTTCTATTTTTTAAAGACTAAAATTTGGTACACAGCTCTGAGAGGTAACTGAAGAAAAGTAATGAATTTTTTTAATTATGTTTTCAAATTTCAGCTGTTAAAATCTTTAACCTTACATTGCATAAACACAACATAAGGTAACAAAATTTATGTTATTAGAATTGGTCCATTTCACAGGTATTTTGATTTTACCTTTTTTGCGTTAAAAATAAAACTATGCGGCAGTGTTTAACATGACAATTAATTTGACGGCGGGGCTTGCAATAAACATAAAACTTTACTTTTCTAAAATGTTTGGTACGTTTTAAAACACACCAGACAGCTGTGTATCACTAAAGCAGCGCGCTCTCGTTAAATGAAAACAGAGTGCGCTGGGTGGAAGTAAAACACAACGTAAACAGAAGCTGTATTTTATTTGTGGGCTTTCGTCTCAATTTGTTCCCTCTTTAACACACTGAACCCTTCATTGCATTTTTACACTATGCTTTGTACATAAATTACTACGTTTTGAAAAATGTTTCAGAAATTACTTTTTAAAATATATATAATTATTTTATCACTTCTTTATAGTTAATTAGTTCTAGTTTAAGCAACGCAGTTAGGAAAAAAGCCATACTCCATAGTTTGTGATCAGTGTTATAATGTAACTAGTTGCATAAACACAAAACGTATATTAGTATAATTCTGCTACGGCAACCACTGAACATTCTTTTTAGCAATTAGGACCTCAGTGTTGACTTGCCTAAGGCTAAATGAGATATCCGCCTGCATACCCTCAAGGTCGAGCCTCCAATAGGCTCAACTTATTCGTTGATAGCTAAAAAATTCTCAAGTCCTAAACAGGCTAGTCTTTACACGCACTAACATAACCGGCTAATACCATCTGTTCACATTCATTAAAAACACAAAATTAAATCATTATCATTTTTTACACTTAATGGGTGAAGATACGGCAAAGGATCAAAGACCCAATTTGTAGGACTTTCGATGGTGTCTTATAACATTTTTATATGGCCAACCGATCAATCGTGCTAAAACCGCAAACCCAATTAATCAAAATCTGCGCGAAAGGTGACAAGACGAGATACGTCAAAGTGTCATAGGAGCAAACTTGTAGTTAATTTAATTAATCGCATTATTTTAGTAAGAATATTTCTTTAACCAACAGTTTGGCTGCTAAAGCTGAAAAACTAAAATAATTATATCAAAAGTGTTCATTAACCACTGAAATTAAAGGACTAAAATATGATAAATTGTTAAAAAGGTAAAAATATATATTTTTTAGTGTAAACCTTGATAATATGACAAATTTTTAATATCAATTTCAATCGGAAGTTGAAAATAATTCATATCCCATAAGAGTGAGTTACACACATGGCTGTATGACCTTATTATTATTATGTGCAGGCATAATGGGTGAAAGTACCTAAAACTTAAGTTTTTAACCCTAAATTGCTGACGTAAGCCTTAGTGTAACATGTAAAAGGTAGAAAAAAGTTTTAACAATTTACTTTTATATTAACTTTATGAATACCAAGTTTCAATACAATATTATAGTAGTGAATTGTTATTACTGTTAATTTATGTAAATGTTTCTGTTTCAGGTGAGCAAATCATTGTCTTTAACATGATAAACACTATGTACGTTACTTAATGTGTCAGTGTTTGTAGTATGTGTTCTTTACAATAATTCTATATGAGCATGAAACATTATAGTTTGTTAACTTACATAAATTCAATGATATTAAAAAAGAAATAATTCACGACTCAATTAGATACTTATATTTTTTTGTCATTAATGCTAAGGTTTTAAGCCATAATTTACTTGTTTTATGATGGAAATTGAGAGTTAATCGTTCTCAGCATTATTACGCATTAAAGGTCTTATAAGAAGTTATTGCTAGGCTGATTGGTTATAAGTGTTGAAAAGTTTGACAACAGTTGTTCTTAAAAGCTGATGTATCAGAGAAACTACACTACAAAAGCATTTTATTTATTTATAGTATTACTATATAAATTTAACTGTAAAAATAACCTCAAGGCTGTTATCGTACTACATTATTCAAATAAAGATGCATATTATCATATACTTTAACATCTCTTGATTTTTATTAAACTTATTTTTGTCATTGAACTCTTATCAGTTCCAATATTTTAGTTTTATATTTTAGAAACATAAATTTACTATTCACTTTTTCTGAACTTTACTCAGTTTTGGCAAGTTATTGTAATCACTAATCAGGTTTTTTAGGTTAACTTTGAATAACATTTTATGTCACACTTGATCAAAGCATCAAATGATTGATGGCCTTTAAAGCTCAAGCCTATCCAATGCTCAATATTTCAGATATATCTCAGTATTTTATGTTATTAATTACGTCTATGATCAAACTATTACAACCATATCATATTTTATTGCGTGAAAATTAAAAAATATAAAAAATAAATAAATAAATAAAATAAAATAAAAAAAATTAATAAAGTATGGATAAGATATAGATATTCAAATGAAAGTAATGTACATAGTAGGGCGAGTGTATAAAGTACTAAGACAGAATTGTAGTTTTCACAACCGATGACGAACAATTGTGACGAGTTTTAGTTTTGCTTGCAATAAAAAAAAGAGTTTATTTATTATCTTTGAAATTATAAACAATTCTGCAACATTTGATGCTGCTTGATCAATGCATGTTACGTGTAATTAATATGATAGAAAAACCTATGTCATGTATAAGTCATACATCATTTCGGATATTTTTTTTATGAAGAAAAAAATTAGTACCTTATTCTTTATCGCATTATTCAGCTTGAATTTTTCATAAAATGGCTTGAAAGATTCTTCACACATTGCCTTGAATTTAAATCAACATTAAAGTAAGTAGATGTTAAAAAAATACAGCAAAGATATGCAGAATTCTTTTGACGTTTTCTGTTTTAATAACTGAGAATGAAAAATGTTTTTAACCCTCATTAAAGATTACACATATTTCCATGTATGCCATGTTTTCAACGATATACGAGTATCTCAGTTGTTAAAGAAATAATCAAAGGAATCCTTTTGTTTTGTTATACAGTATACATTTATGACTAAACAAAAAGTACGTTTTAAATGAAGCATTTTTACGAATTATTAGCATTGCTAAAACTTTTTGCTGGTTATTATTGACAATTATCATGGTCAAATCGTGACTTTCAAATTAGTCTCATAATCAAATTATTTAATATATTTCTATATGTACATAATGATTTAATTAAATTTCCTTCTGTAATCTTATTTTCTAACAAAGGACATCCAGTAATCGAAAAACAATTACTTATGCAAAGATACGTCACATATTCCATAAATCTAGCAGTGTTTCCGTGTAAATTCCGTGTTTCTTCAACTAACGGAATACAAAGATTTTATTCAAATAAAACTACCGTTTTTTTTATTTTTTTTTTTATTATTTTTATACTATAATCTTTTCTCACTTACACGTCGCATCCATCATTCTATCACGATACAAAATTTTAAATGTAAATTGAATTTGTAGAATAATTTTAGTTACTTATCTGCTTAAGATCATCTCTTTTACTTATTCGTAAATCGATTCTCTCTGGGAGGTGTCCGCCAGCAATGCCAGTGTTTAGCCTGTAATACGGCCACTTCCTTTGTACAGATCACTGTATTATGCATAAAGACAATTGGCGCTTTGACCTCTCTCAAAAAATACCCTACTTTACTAATGTATTTTCCCCTTCTCTTAATTCAATATTCATTTATTCTGAGCCATAATTATTTTGGTTTGATAAAATCAATCTTTAATCTAAAAATGTTGTTAGTTTAGCGAAATAATAACAAAAGAACTACATAACTTCGCAAAATTACTTGATGAATTTTCTTAGAATTTTTAATGGATAACAAACTATTATTACAAGTTTTATACAAAAATATAGTAGGTCATCTTTTAACACTATTTTTACAAGAATATAGTTACTTATGGGAGATTACATATTTGAGCTCATACAAAAACATACAAGCAAGACTAGTCATACTGCGAAAATGAAGCGCCCCAAAATGTTTCTTCTGAATACTCTAGTTAACTAAATAAATGAATTATGAGAAGATTTTTTTTATTTATTAGAAAAAACCTTTTATAATCAGAAATATTTCCCAAGACTTGCAAAACATTTCAACGAAATGTATGAGCAATGATTGAAAACACAAACAACTATGAAACGTTGCAGGTGACCGTTCCACCTAAATTTGTATTGTATGACAAAATTTACCGTCAGAAACTCCTCATACAGAAAACTTAACTAACTATAGATTTATTTTGAGGTCGTTTTTATTTTTCTTAGAGAACTGGAGTTAAATAAAGGAATTAGAATATCATGCAAAATATCTATTTTTAGCTAGTTAATAATTTTTAGTATGTGTCATTATTTTTACACATACTGGTTAATAATTATAACTACTAATCAGGAACACTCAGATAACCCATTTATTATTGTAATTGACAATTTTTTTTTTAAAGATTTAAGGACTGTGATAACTAATCACTATTCTTTATCTTAATCTATTAGTACCATCCCACTGAACTATAGTAGATCACCCTCGGTGTAATATATTTCACTCATATGTGGTTTATGTGGACAGGGCTGTGTAATAACAAATGTGCCTGCTAACGTTTCGTAAACGAATCTGCAAAGAAAGACATCATGTTGGATAAATCATACATTTTGATTAAATTACACCATAGGAATAGAAAAATTAGAGTAGAACAGCTGGGGAAAATATTCTGACCTATATTTTGCATTCTTACGCAGCTAATAAACTTGCGGTCTTAAAGTCAATTAAAAGTTAAAGAATCGAGTTTACATAAGATGGTTGACATAAGGTACATATGTAAAAGGTATAATGTTTTAGTGTATTACAATTTATTGTGTTTTAAGACATTATTACCGTAGATACTATCCACCGAGTATTGACTAGGGCAACCTGCACCCGCTAGGCCGAAGGGCGCTGCTCTTTCGGTGACATTTTTTAACTATAGATCGGAAATGGAACACGTTGGTTTATTTCTACTGCTTTAGCTTATTGTTTAGCTGTTTGTAGCTACATAAATATCCATAAGGATAAAATGGGCACTTTGAAGGGTGGTATGAAGAAAAACGGATTTTCACACTTATGGGCGCTGCTCAAATCTATTTCTAGTTGCTAAAAACCCCAAATATAATACAAATCAGATTAGGAAATCCAATTTTCATACGATGAGTGCTTTTTTAAGGTATCGCAGGATCAGATAATATAATTAGCCAGAGATTTTATGGATATCTGAATAAAATAACTAGAAGATCGCACCCTTACATATATTTTGTGACAGTAATACAATAATAAGCACGTTTACGGTGGAACGTGGTGGAATATAGGACAATCCTTAAATTAAAAAGTCTTTCATAGAACGGTAAATACATTTAGCCTCGTCCGGGTCCGTGTCGCTCTTTGTTGAATATTTAAACACTACAGTGATGATTATCTGACAGTTGCTGAGCGTTTTCCCAACTTTGTTAGTCTATCAGATACATAATAATCTATTCTGAGGTTTGAACATTACAATTCGTAGAGTCTCTTTTTTATAAAAATTGAATATATAAACAAAACGTTAAACATGTGTTTACTTTCAAAATATTTTAAACTAAAAAGTTAACTCTACTCTTGAGTTTATAAATTCTCTTTTTTACGTCACATACAACGTATACTTCTGCAATTTAAGAGTAAGAGTGGGTCTAAAGTGATTTTTAGTAATAATTTAGCTCGTGCATAAACAAACATAACTTCCGAGCCTTTTTGAAAATCCTCTGAAAACATTTTAAGTAACTGGATTCTGGGTTTGTGTTTAATAATAAATGGGCTTGCTTGGAGAGAACTTGTTATAAAATGAAAAGAATGCGAAATAACCCTTGACGGGGCTAAGCTTCTTACTGTCGGTCTTTATTAAGAGGGCGGCTTTTGTGTTATTTCATTTTTAAAACTATTCCTTGTTTTACTAGCAACTATAATAATTTATACTCAAAGTCATATTTATGTTTAAGCTGCCCTGTAGTCTAAGAAACTACCTCCCGCGTTCAAGCTGTATTTTGGGCTCTTTTATTCTTTAGAGTGTGAATATCATATTTTACGTTAAATATTTAAGAAGTGAACATTACTATCACACTTAAAACATATAAATAATGTTAGTTGAAAACAACCGTTTTATTACTGAGTAGTGATGATTTTACATTCTTTCGGGCAAACATTTTTAACGCACTGATGAATTTAATTTTGGATTAAATATTGGTTTCCATATCGAATTAGAACTTTATTATAAAAATAGGTTTTTTATAAAAAATATAAAAATGTTGCTTTAGCGAATTTTTTTATTAACTTAACTACCAACTGTATTACCACAAATTATATTGGTTTCGATTTAAGATTATGCTTTTATGTAGTAAGTACCAAATACATATTCCTTAACGGATATTTTTATGTTTATTGGAGTTTTACAACGCTTTTACAACTTATCGTATGGCCTTTGCCAAGTAATATTTAGGGCTTCGATCACAGGCGCGGTTCCTCTGAAGCACTGCTAAATAATTGAGAAGCGATCCACAAAGCAATTGCCAGCTCGGTGGCCCGCTTTACACTTTAGTTTTGCACTGGTTTCCCTTCTCTTCTACACTGGAGGCCAGTATTGGGTGACAGCTATACACATATAGTACTTTAAAACTCCTCTTTGTTATTTCTTACCCTTTTTAGATGAAACACTTCATACTAAATTTATTACCTTAATGATAATAATTAGGGTTTTGAAAAGTCTAGGGAACGCTTAATGTTTTTGTTATTAATTTAGCTAGAGGATTCGAGTTTTAAAATTCAATATGGAGCTAAAAAGCTATGTTTTAGTGTTATAAATGACAGTCTATTTCAGATGGGGGTCAGCCCACTAGTGTTAAAAAGAAAATATTATATTTAAGCAAAAATTGATATGTCCATCAGCTAATAATATTCCATTAGTAGAATATGATGCTTCAACCCCTAGTTCAATAACAAAGGAATGCTAGTGGATCAAAAATTGTTTTAAAATCTTATTTCTGAAAATTTAAAGTATTTTATGATATACGACAATGAATTTTCATAACGAATTCAAGGAAATTTTACAAAAATTGCCAAAACATAAGTACCAAAACCCAACTGCAACAAGTTTTTTTTCTTGTCTCATCAAACTCATAATGCATATAATTTAACTAAAAGGAGTAAAAGTTTCTTATACCATGAGAGGAATGTCCTAAATGTGTGACATTAAGAATCCCTGAGTATGTAATGAAAAGCTGCCCTCTCTTTTGATGTTTTTCTCTGGTGGAACCTAGCCCATTAAGTTCTTATATTATTATCTTTGAGTCTAAAAATATACCAATTATCTTCAACGGAGAGAAAGTTTTTGGATGGATGTCTGTTAACACTAATGTATATTTTTACTTGTTTCTATAAATTTAATGTTCCGAACCAAATTTTTCAAAAAGGCATGGGTGATTATAAATTAATACTTTTGTTCGGTTTTGAATTAACACTTGGGAAAAGGAACACATTAAGATTTATTTTAAGATGAGGTTGTTTATTGTATGATACAGATGACTACAGGTGACCATTACTTTTATATTCCAAGCAAATTGTCTGTATCTAGCTATAAGTATGCAATAACTGATTTGGTTGGATTGGAAGGTTGGCGGTCGATCCTGAGAAACCCGGCTGTCTTTTTTCTCCTGACTTTGAATCAGCTAATAACTTGGGAAATAATTTATTCAAAGGGATATATGGCATTGAAAATATGAAAACAAGTCTAGCACTCCAAAAAATTTTATATGATACCAAGGTAACCTGAAAAGTCCATATAAATAATCAAGAATGCTAAAATAAATCCAAGATGGAGTCGCTTTTTAAAAGTACTACTTCTCTGGTCAAGCACCGATTTTTTTTTTTTTTTTTAGACTTGGCCCTAAGGAACAACTTTCAACTAGGAGCTTATCTGGTTAATGAATGACCCACAGGAGCCCCGAGGCAAATGGACTAATACCTCTTTAAATTTATACATTAAGTCGGTTGAAGCGTGTTATTGTGTATTGATTAATCCATTAGCTACGCATAATGGAGCAAAACTATTTGATTGGTTTCTAACGACAACTAATATTTACAAACTCAATCGCTTCAACTCTATGGATAAAGCAACTGTTTCCAATGCTGACGTTCCAATAAAAGTTCGATAATTATCATTAAAGCACAATAACTCTATCATTCACAAGGAATCTCCAAGTACAATTTTTATCGCATATTACACTTTTTACTTTAATCATGTAACGTAATAAAATTATTACAATTATCTTTTTGTAAATATAATGGTTTTGTATGATTAAAATAATAAAACGAAAGAGTTTGATATTTAGTATTTTTTGAAAACCTAATTGAGTTTGTTTTAATAATCCCCTTAAAAATTTACATTTTTCATGGTATATTTAAAAAGGACAAAAATTGCCACTGTGAACTAACCGTCGGCGCAAGAGAAATGCAAAATGTAATATATATGTAAATATATTGTTCGTATCGGAAAACAACGCGGATAATAGTGGGACTGCAATATGGCTGCAACTGTGTGTAATATAATTACTAAGTCCTACATGTTTTACGAGACTTTCATTAAAAATGCAAATCAGTTTCGTTAATAAATTTCCATGAGCACGAATAGCAACAAAGCATTCAGAAATTCCAAATCGTTTCCGATAACGTTGTTTTAAATGTATAAAGCAAAACTTTATTGAGGTATTTTCTAGTAAATTGATAACTTTTTCGCACCAATACTTAATGTATGTGCTGATTATGCAAATTTACTACAACTTTATTTCTTTTTTAACAGAATGAGATCCCCTGTTTGATATTGGAAAATGGAAATTCCATAAAATTTTATCGAAGTAGTATTTAGTAAATAAGTTTTAAACTGGATCCAACTGCTCTCGGTTTTCGGTTATTAATCAATGATTCTCAGTGCAGGGTGAAGTATTGGTTAGTAAAACCTAAACAAGATAACGAAATTCTTTCTCATTATGTTCGTATTCACATGCCCCTTTCTTGTCTCATCGTTTTTTTTTTTTCATATTGAAGTATGCCTTGCCAGAACCGTCATTTCAAATAGTGATACAACGACGTTTTTGCTATGATGTATTATTGCTGTGTTGGAATGTATCAAACTATTATATCAATAGTATGTGAATATTTTTTATGTAACAACGCTATGAAAAACAACGCTATTTACATGCCCATTAGTTCACAGGATGTCGTACTGATAAAATTATACAAGCAAATTGTAAATAAAGAGATAGATTCGTTGTGAAGGCAAACTAAATCATTTTGGAATAGGTCGTGTCGTTTATATACCAAAGCACCAATTTACAGTACTCAAATTTTGTTATCTAAATAGTTAGATAGCATGTAGTTGCAGATAAACTGTTATTAAAAAACTGTTACATTATTGGGCACCACTAAAATGCACATTATAGTTGTTTGTTGTCTTTCTCCCCTACACATAGTTACAATTTACGATTCTTCGTTCATGAACGCCTCTAAATAAAAATAAAATGATTGTATTTTATCTTTATTCTTCAGGATCTATATTTTTTCAGAGAAAATATTATATTACCCTTTTAAGTACTAGAATCTATTCTGGAAATTTATAAAAGATTGTATACCGAAATATTTTACAAAGGAGAAACTAACCCGCTGTCAAGGGTTTAGAGTGGTACAAGCCCGGCTTAGCTGTAATATGGGCACTTCCTTTGTAAGGCTCGCTCTATTATGCAAGAGATCCTTTTGGGCTCAGACTCTTTTAAATCGCGGGAATAAATATTAGTATTAACCTTTGAAAAGTTTAAATTTAACATCGTTTCTTAAATAATTTTAACATTATCAAAGATTGAAATGTGTGTGGAATAACAATAGAAAGTTAGTCAACTGTAAAATGAAAATATTTTAAAGAAAAGTATTGTGGTTTTGTCAAGTATGTATTTAGATTTAAATGGTAAAATACAATTGATTTTTGAAAATTTACAATATTTATTTGGGTTGAAGTTTAGTTACGAATCATGGTTATTAAAAAAATACATTAGTGTTTATTGAAAATAAGTTATCCTGTTTTTAAAAATACAATATAAACTAGAATAAGGTGTATCCCACGAAATAATAATCTAAGAATACTGACGATAAAAAAGGAACTTAATTTATTTTAGTGGCTTCTCGCTCCAAACCGAGAAACCAAACATAATTTAAGCGTTTTATATTGTTTTGACTGATATGCAAGCATATGTATCATACTATATTCAATGAAGTAGATTAATTTATTTATATTGTTTAATACTTACTTTATCCATTAAATATAAAAAAAATAATGAAAAGAGTCTATTTAAACCTTAAAATTAAATATGAAAAATTATATTTTCCAATTTGACCTTACCACTTCATAAGAAACATTTAATATTTCAAGCGCGTCACTTAAAACACACACTTATTATTTATTCTACCAAGTTAACGCAATTAACTCATTCTATCCAATAATGAATTGTGAACCAAACGTGAAAGCGATTTTGTTAATAAGTAAACTAAAGAAATATCAACGTTTAAAAACTGAGTAAATATTGGTATTCACTGCTATTTTCTTCGATTTTGTTGTTGTTTATTCAAAACCTATAAAGGGCTTAAAAACTTCAACAAATCATCTAAACATTTCTACATTTTTGGTATCCATAAAACCATCTCACATAAATTCAATAAGTAAAAAATATTTGTTTATTCAATGGTATAAAAAATTGAAAAAATTAAAGGTGTGGTGTAAATTTTATATTTAAACTAAACAAAACGTACCCTATCCCTTTCTTGTTAGCTGTTATATCAGACTGCAATTAAGTTATGTCACCTTTAATAGTCTACCAAAGTGATTCTTTGAATCCTTCCTGGAACACCCGTTTTGGCTTGCCTCAGAAATCATCCTCAAGTTCAAACTTTCTTCCCATCTACAAAACACATATACATGTTTTATTGTGGGCCCACCAATAGATAGCAGCTTGGTACTTGCGGATCTGATGATGGCTAATGTAGGACGGAACGTGTAATCCAAAAAAAGGATTCGAGGGACCATTTTGGAAAACGAGTAAATGTAACATCATTAAATTTTAGAGCCAAATTTTTTTTTCTTTAAATTAACAACAACAAAAATGAAGTGAAAAAATTATCTCATATAAATCCAAAGAGTTAAAATTACTTAACTAAAATTTTGGTTGTGACAAAAAGTAAATAAAATTAAAGGGAGCATGTTTACCGCTGCGGCGGGCTCGATGTGGGGGGGGGGACGAACGCGGCGCCGAGTCCTGCTGAATATTTAAGCACTGATTAACGGTTATCGGACAGCTGCTAAATGGTATTTTGCAGTTGTTTAAACTGTCTAATGGTGTCCAATAGACACAGTCTTTCAGCTCAATTAACATTACATGTTCATTTAATATAAATCTCAGTTTATTATTAAACCATTCTTTTTTATTTTGTAAAACAGCTCAAGTTTTCCTCTGATACAAAATACATGAAAACAGTAAAAGGAAACAAACAATATTTTTTTAATGGGCACTTCAAGCCTCTGTTTGTTTTTTATAGTTTTGTTTTCACAGCAGTAACGTCAGGCATAGTATTTTAAAAATTATAAGGAAACTTGGTTTATTTTATACTACTTGAAATAATTGACTTATAATCCCGGTTTTCCAAATAAAATTCCTGAATATGCGGAGCTTGAACGAAATTTCTTGAAACCATAAAGATAGAGTAAAAATTCGATAAAACTCTTCAATTTTTCGAGTAGAACACTGAATATTAAATATATTGCTTTAACGGAAAGATTCGGATGTCGTATGGACTATTTTGTATGAAACTCACCTAATTTACCTAAAACATTTATAATTTTCCCCCTATTTTTAGAATAGGACAATGGTAGATAAGCCACACTCTGTCAAGTATGCCAACAATGCTTATATATTTTCCAATAGATATAATATCTATGTCCTGGCACAGGATTCAATGTAGACTCTTATAGGACTACGATCAGGATTCGGCGGGATGCAGCGTGAGGTGGTCAGGCGACGCGGTGGCGGGGTCCGTCCCTCGTTTTCTCTATTTTAACACGATTACATATTAGTGCTAGGTAAATAATAAATAAAATAAAAATTAACTAACCATAAAATACTCTTATATGACACGTACTAAATAACGTCACTGCATTATTTAATGAGATAAAAGTGTATTATGAATAATTAAAGGTAAAAAAATGAATGTTATAAATTAATAAAACCAGGATATGTAAAAGTAGTACCTATTATACAGAGACATTATACAAAGAAATGTATGTTCGAATGAGAAATTATTCAAAGAAGTTACAGCGGCACTGCATCCATCCACTACGCAGAGAATTATGCGCTAAACTGATTTCATTTCATTTCATTTCATTTATTGACGGTAATACACCATTTTACATTTGATACAATCATATTTATCATATTATTCTAATGGCTTAGTTCTAAAATATAAATACAACTCACAGTATTACTATTCACTGATTCACGCATAATATGTCTTAGAAAGGAGATATATAGTTACTTGTATTAACAAGTTTTGTATAAGCAAAGGCAGGCTTTTTTACAATTAATTCCGCGTTGAATAGTTAATGAAATCATATTAGGTTTTATTGATTTAAGGTTTTCCAATGCTTATTTACTGTTACTTTCTAAAATATATACACCCGAATGTTGTAACTGACTCACTCACTGGGGTATCAGAAATTCGTCGTGTCGGTAAAGTAGATTAAAAAGCTCTTGGTAAGGTACAACCGTGGTAACGTAGATCACTTATCAGGCTTAGTTCCTGTACTTATTTGAGCTTCAGCGTTTCTTCACTGTTTTTCTTCTCAACTTCTTATATTACCGTACTATCGCAGTTATGATCGTTGATCCTTTCTGACTCTGAATTTTCTCTTTTCATTCAATTTTCTAGTTTCATATTCATTAAAGCACTAAAGCTATAGTTAAATTAGTACTACCTTGGTGTCTGACAAACTCACCACATGCCGGGTGTTGCTGACCACCCGTACACCTCTTGTAAAACGTACAGAATTAATTTTATTATAAACCAATTGTGCTGTTATAGGTAAAACGGTCTACAGTTTTATCATGTACACATATCTTTATAGGTTACATTGGCGGTTGAAATTTAGATCTTTCCTATTAGTGATGTGTCGAGTCATTTGATGAATCGACTCGTCTACGCTGTTGACTCGAGTCGCGAGTCGAGTCCAACTCGACTTGCCGCCAGACGACGATTCGGCATACGTCGAAAGTCGGCAAACTTCGGACGATTTCGGGTCCAACTCGAGTTGGATTTCTAACCAATAGCGTGTCAATTTGACGAGTCGAGTCAATTTTACACCATATGTTGAACGAATGGGTTCGAGTCGGCATCCTTCGGACTAGTTCGGGTCTGACTTGATTTTATGCCCGGTCCACTTCATGTGTGGCGGAACAACATGGCGATGGCACTCCACTCCAGTAACTACTGAAAATCTCTGGGCTAGGCGCTAGAGAGAATTTACTTCGGGCATCGCGATTAACGTCCGAGTTAATTGTACAGCCAATCATGTTTTACCGCACTGTTATAATCGAGATGTTTGTTTCCCATAATAGTCCATGGAGATAGCTCCAAAAAGAGCCATAATATTTCAGTGCTGGATACTGGTCTAAAAGTTTTTTACACTGCTTCTACATCAAATGGTATGTACAAAACCGCCGGGAGACACTCTCTCAATAGTCCGGATCACCCCCATATGACGTCATCAAAATGGCGGCCAACCAAATTCGCAGTGTTTTAGTTAAATACTTATTACTGCCCACCAAGTCAACCAATTTTGACTTTGAATGTGACGTTTTGTAGGTATTGAAATTCTGCAACAGTTAATACCCTTAAAATACCCATACTCTTTTTGATGATCGAGTCAAAAATGGTAATCGATCAAACTTGGCATTAAAATCATATTGCTGAAAACAAAAAATTCAGTAACTCCTGATCCACTCGACCTTTTGAGGTCTGGTTTGTGGCAAATTGCTCGAAATACAAAGCCCTTCAAAGTGATATGTCATATGACGTAGCCCAATGCAGTTTTCCTGACGACCTCTACTAGGGACGTCCCTAAAGGAAGTCTTGGAAAAAACTTCATTGGATTTTGTCATATGATACATCATTTTAAAGGGCTTTGCATTCTGAGGAATTTGCCACAAACCCGACCTCAAAAGGTTGAGTGGATCGGTAGTTATTGCATTTTTTGTCTTCAGCAATATGATTTTAATTTAAAGTTTTATCGCCTGCCATTTTTGACTCGATTATCCTTTTGATGCCGGGTTTGCGGCTATTTCTCTATTCTTCGAGACCGTTAATTTGATGTACATATTGACCTATGCTTACATTTAAGATTTTCTTCTGACTCCTTGTGGACTGTCGCCCTTGGAGGTCCAAGGATACCAAGTACTTTAGGAAGTAGTCTTAGTCACTCAAAATCAATTTGTAAAGTTTTAATTTTGTTACTTAAATACTTTTAAAAGTATTAAATAGTTTCAAGACTTTTTCCACCCTGTATATTAAATATTATAGCAAAATTAATGAAAAAACACCAATTATTTTATTAAATTATTATTTATAAAAAAGAGTATGGGTATTTTAAGGGTATTAACAGTTGCAGAATTTCAATACCTACAAAACGACACATTCAAAGTCAAAATTGGTTGACTTGGTGGGCAGTAATAAGTATTTAACTAAAACACTGCGAATTTGGTTGGCCGCCATTTTGATGACGTCATATGGGGGTCATCCGGACTATTGAGAGAGTGTCTCCCGGCAGTTTTGTAGATACCATTTGATGTGGAAGCAGTGTAAAAACTTGTAGACCAGTATCCAGCACTGAAATATTTTTTTGCTATCTCCACGGACTATAAGATCGAGGTGCTATTTTGTATCAGTTTTGATTAAAAATATATCTTTAAAAGCGTTAACATTTTTAATTTTTTCGGGACACACTACAGTAATTATATTGGACTGGGGTTGGCTTGACTTTTACTTCTGCACTAGATATCAATAAATAATCATTTTAATCGCTAGGACACCCAATAAAAAATCCAATACAGTACAAACAAATTTATTATACCCAAACTTGTATTTTTATTATTTTTTAAATATGACATCATACCGGCCTCGTAACTCGAGGAGTGGCCTAGGGCACTTGGTAAATCTACATTTAATCGTAATCCTATTACGTGAAACCCTTTATAATAGCAAACAATACATAAAAAAAAGAGTGATAATAACTTAGGCACTACAAAAATATTAAAATTCAAAGTTTACTTTGTAGGCTCTATTACAATAAAATAGTAAAAACATATAATAAAAAACCGAAATAATGAAACATTTGAGACTAAAACACTTGAAATATATAGCTAAACATAAATGTCAACACTATTTTTGTCTACTTGTTTTGAGCAGTAATCCACCCTTTGAGAAATAGGATTTCATCAAGTTTTTTGGGGGTTAATCTATTGCGACTATCATTTGTAACCAGTCCTGCTTTTGAAAATAGTCTTTCGGAAGGCACAGACGTTGCAGGAATACATAGATATTTGAATGCCATTTTTTATAATCCCGGCAGCAAATGCTTCCTCTCCTCCCAAAATGCAAGGGGATCTTCTTTCCTGCCCAAATATGGCATTTCCAAGTATCGGTTAACGGCAACCAAAGCTGAAGAACTGGGAGTACGGGCGTTGGATACCTGCAGTATAGAAAGAATCAATTAAATTATTAAAAGAAAGCTATTCATGATAAAAGCATTTAAAAAGTGAGCTATAAGTCCTTTCTAATAAAATTTATTTTCATAAAACTCAACATTTCAATTATAAAATATTTTGCAATAAATGGGAAAACGTTTGTAAACTTGAATAAGGTAATATTACGCACTATGTTGGCTAACACAGAAATTAATTTTATTTACGTAGTGTTGTCTTTTGTTACTTTTGTTCTATATAGGCCCTAGACGACGTTTGTTTACAACCCTATGAACATTTCACCACTACGTGGGGAACAAAAGGCAACACCAGGTAAATAAAATACGATATTTTTAAAGTTCTTGTCATGGGGTCCACTGACATCTAAAAAAGTAAAAAAAAAGATTTTCAATTATTTTTTTTCGTAATGAGATCCCAATTTTGCTCTATATATATATATATATATATATATATATATATATATATATATATATATATATATATGTATATATATATATATATATATATATATGACTGTATGACGAAATTCAACCTATTATAGTTATAAAAGTCTACTACTAATAAAACTCTATCACTAGCATACCTCTGCTACTTTTTTGTCCAAACACTCGCAAACACTCGCACAGATCATCTTCATCGTTTGTGCTTTGGACTTGTGTACTGACTTGGCCCACTACTGCAGAAGCAGAGCCAAGTGTTGTTGAGGAGTTGTTGGTGTGATTTTCGTACCTCATTATTCCCGAGAGCTCGTCAACTACCTAAAAAAAAAAAAAAAAAAAAAAAAAAAAAACAGCACAATTTATTTGCTTTTTCATTTAAAAATTTAAATTTTTAAGTATATTTAGGTGATTTGAATTATTTGATTTTATGACAATCATTAAAAGATGATTTGACAGATGTAGACCTAGAGAGAACGGGTAAGTTATGAGGATAAGCAAACCATGCTCTATCACAGATCGTGTGATAAATTTAAGATTATTTGACAGAAAATTAGAAATTATATTACAAACGTTTGAATTGAACATAAAATTTTACATAGGTTACTGTATTTTTTCTATAAATTATGTTTACTGATTAAAACACACACACACACACACACACACACACACACACACACACACACACACACACACATTAAACATATAAAAGTAGGTCCTTACCCATTGTTGAGTGGTGTCTGCGTTCGATTCCAAGCCAAACCCCCTTTTCTTGAATCTTGGATCGAGAAACGTGGCTTTAGCAGGTGTTCTGTTGGTCTCATAAACGTTTAAACGTTTAGCAACAGGAGCGATTAGAGCCTCATTCAATGTGTAACCTACTGCCGTTTTTGGGACCTTTTTTCGCAATACCGTTTGAAGACCCCTAACCAACGGTATGACACTTGACAGTATCGGATAGTCCTCTCCACTGAATACTGAGGTCATTTTGTCAAATGGCCGCAGAAGAGAGGCAATATCCTCTAATATGTCCCACTGTGATGCATCAAGATTAGTGATGTTGGCTTGAATTTGCGGCAGTGTAGCCGAAAGAGGCACCTTCAACTTTAGCAACCTATCCACCATATGCAGAGTGGCGTTCCATCTCGTGGCGACATCCTGCTTCAATTTGAGCTCTGGAAGACCCATCTGTTTCTGCACTTCCTTTAATTTGTAAGATGATTTAAAATGACCAACGATTGAACGGCACTTACTGAGGAGATCAGATAATTGTTGCATGTGATCATTGAGACTATCTGGTGGTAAGCTTTCATTGACAACCAAATTCAGTGTGTGAGCTACACAAAAGACACACCTCTTTTGCTGATCGTTCACAGCTTTCTTCATTACCGGGGCATTGTCAGTCACAACAGCTATTATTTTAGTGAAAATATCCCATTCGCTTGTGACTCTCTTTAATGTCTTGCCAATGTTTTCGGCATTATGTTTACTTTCCACTTCTACAGTGGCCAAAACAAATGATTTGAGTTTGGCCTCGTCAATAAAATGTACTTTTAGTGACAAATAAGCCTTACCACTGTCCGAAGTCCACATGTCGGTGGTGATTGATACATTCTCTACTTCTGCTTTGCTAATTGTTTCTTTCAGTGCATTCGAGCATGCACTATATTTGTCATGTACAAGTTTATGGGTTAGCGTTTTTTGCGAAGGAAGAGAATATTCAGGATTGAGCTTCTTCAGCAGTTTTTTGAAGCCAATATTTTCAACTATCTGTAACGGCTGGTAATCCAGCGTCACCATCTCAACCAGAGCGTCGTCGATAGTCTTTTGATTAACTTTAGTTGGCGGAACGATCCGCAGTTGCCTATCCTTATTTACTGGTGGCTCATCAGACAATTGGGTGTTTTGTAGCAAAACACCAGCAGTAGTGGTCGGTTGACCATCAGTAGGCCTAGATGCTGATGCTGATTCATTCAGCTGACGACTTTCCAACGAAGACAACGGCCTGTTGCTGGTGCCAGCCACTGCCATATTAGGCCTAGCTAATGCAGGCCTACTACAGTTAGACCTTTCGTTGCTTGATGTGTTACATGTTTGGCCTGAAAGTTCCACAAATAGCACGGGGTGTCTTCTTTTTAAATGAGAAATTAGGTAAGTAGTGCCAAAAGGCTTGTACACAGCGGCACAACTGTTCACTTTACATTTCCACCCACAATTTTGCTAAATGCCTGCCAGACATAAGACTTCTTGGTCTGTCTAGGCATTGCAACAAAACTTTACTAACTTACTAACTCAACTTACTAACTCGAACTTTTATTATTACCGTAACAATAGCTTATATTTAGCTTATCGAATACAAAACACTCGCTTTTAATTCGCAAACCAAAACATAAACAAAGAGTCGACAGTGATCGGAAGGATTCGTAAGTATTCGTTTTGACAGGTGAAGCAAGTCGGTGAACTTCGGATGAGTTCGGGTCCGACTCGAGTTGGATTCTTAACCAATTGCGTGTCATTTTGGCGAGTCGAGTCGTGGCCAAGTGGAGTGGAGTGGAGGCAATATTATAAAACCTAGTGAGGGACGCGTCGGTTCGAGTCGGCAATCTTCGGGCGAGTTCGGCTCTGACTCGAGTTGAGAAGGAGTGGACTCGAGTCAATGCGTAACTCGAGTTGACTCGACTCGGCATCTTGACTCGACACATCACTATTTCCTATATTAATTACATGTAACAATCAAATAATTTCAACAATCTTAACGTTGACTGTGCTTTCTGGATGGAGAGTTCACTTCCCTCCATACTGACGAAACATTAGTTCCTGGTTACTACGGGTTGTTACTTCTTTAAACCGTGCGCTCTGCGTCACTATAACGTTTGTGCACTTAATACGTCAAACTTCCTCAATTCAGAAGCATTAAAACTTACCATCTGGGGCCAGGAATTGTTTGAAGGCCCTACTTTCAGTTAGGCCTACACCAAAACTATTTAACATCTGATCCTATCCAATAAGCCAAAATGCACCACATGTAACAACAATTGTAGAATGGTTTGTGCATAAAATAAGAATAAATAAATTAGGACGTCCGACTGGGTAAAAGAAAAAAAAAACAGGCTAATAGTCTAGAACTTGGCTAGGCCTAATTAAGTTTATTTATTTTTTAACTTGGCAAAGTATAAACAAATAAGGTATATAAAGAACAAATTGAAAAAATTGCGAGTAATGGGACTTGACTTGAACCTTGTTTTCGTATAAAAACTTAAGGCCTACAGACTTTAGCTTGTTGGAAAAGGTTGGTCGCTTTTTTACTGCCTTCGCAATGATAAATAAGGTATAAAAATATATCTTCGCAAAAAGCCTCTAGTAATAGGCTAGTAATAGGCCTATACTGTATATTGGCGGTTCTTACACGTTCAATACGGATCATGATGTGGATCGTGATAAATATTGACAATATTATTTTCTGAGCTAAACCTTACACGGTCAATATGGTTCACACATCAATACTTACGTCATGTAGATCGCAGCTCAATATCAGTTGATTGATGTCAGTTGCCGTTTGAGTTATGGACGAAAACAACAGAAAAGCCTTTGCAGGAATTTTGATTGCTTTATCACTGAAAAGGAGGATTAAACGCAAGCGGTGGGTAAAGGAATAGTTGCAAAAACGGGAAAAGTATAGTCATTTGAACCCTTAGAACCATTAGAACCTGGGGGGGGGGTGATGTTGTTCGCGTCCGCAGCATTCCATTAAAGTTTTACGTACTCCCCAGGTGGTGCTAAACGAACAACAATTTTTGGCAGCTGAACTGTTGCGCAAGTGATCTCTCAGCTATGCCAGCTGCCAGACCAAATCCAAACGGCCCTTTCCAGGGCCACTTTAGAAATATAGGCTCAGTTTTAAATATTTGTCATTTTAACGTAGAGGGTCTGAGCAAATCCAAAAGTGACTGCCTCAGCAAAGTGCTGCTAGAAAATAATGTCGATGTCCTCGCACTACAAGAAACACATGTAGAAGACTTAGAGAACAGTGCGAGCGGCAACATCACAGGATATAGGCTTGTGGATGCAATAGGACACAGGGCCTATGGCATGGCGACTTACGTTAGGCAAGACATAGACGACGTGTCAGTCTCCCACAAAAGTTGTGTGAAAAGAATATTTACTGTTGCTGTTAAGGTATCTGAGACTAAGGTATCTGAGACTACCATTGTAAATGTCTACAAACCGCCGAACATCTAGTGGTCAGATACAGTTCTCCCAACTTTCGAACATC
Source organism: Neoaliturus tenellus (assembly GCA_030545055.2). Classification (NCBI taxonomy): domain Eukaryota; kingdom Metazoa; phylum Arthropoda; class Insecta; order Hemiptera; family Cicadellidae; genus Neoaliturus; species Neoaliturus tenellus. Next base: position 189,715,013 of record CM061531.1, on the reverse strand, counting down.
CTGTGGTATATGTAGGTGACTTTAACAGTCATCACACCCAGTGGGGATACTCGTCCGATGATGACAACGGCACTCGTCTTTCAAGCTGGGCTGAAAATAACAACTTTTTCCTGGTATTTAATGCCAAAGACCCACATACTTTCCATTCAGCTCGATGGCGTCGTGGGTACTCCCCAGACTTGTGCTTTTGTTCTTGTGACCGATCAACAACACCTTCACCCGACTTGCAGGAGGGTCCTAGGTGCCTTTCCTCATTCTCAGCATAGGCCTGTACTAATGTCAGTGGGAATCCAAATTCCTCTCGTAAGATCTTTTCCTCGGCCTAGGTGGAACTTTAACAAAGCTGAGTGGGAGGCCTTCTCCACCAGGCTTGACAAAGGCATCAGGTTCATCCCTCCTAAAATAAAAAACTACAATCGGTTCACACAACTTGTTCTGTCTTGCGCTAAAGCGTCTATTCCAAGAGGGTTCAGGAAAGAGTATATACCAGGATGGAGTCAAGAGTGCGAAGACCTTTACAGTGAGTTCACTGATACCGCTGACAGAGATGTAGCGGACCAACTGCTTTACTCTCTCGACAACACCAGGAGAGAGAAATGGGTGAAAACTGTTGAGAACATGAACTTCACCCAAAGCAAAGCCTGGTCTCTTCTCAGAAAGCTCTCCACTGGTAAAACAAATGATAAAAACACTGTCTCGCAACCTCGCCCTTGTGATATTGCAAAACGCCTCTCCTGTTTGTCTAAACCCGTGCGTACGTCTGCGGACAGGAAGGTGAACTTTAAGCTAAATGAAATAAAGCAAAGTCGGCAAGCACAATTGGAAGTCTCTGGACCTTTCACTATTTATGAGCTAGATGCGGCGATTGATGCGATGCCAATTGGCAAAGCAGCAGGCTCGGATGAAATCTTCCTGGAGTTTATAAAACACTCGGGTAAAAAGTTAAACACTCGGGTAAAAGATAGACATTGGCTTCTTGCAGTTTTTGACACCATAATGGAAACCGGCGACTTGCCTGGTATATTTAGAATCCAAAATAATAGCTGTCTTGAAGCCCGGTAAAGATCCAAAACTGACCGAAAGCTACCGACCAATAGCCCTTCTTAGTGTCTGTTATAAGCTGCTCGAGAGGTTGACATACAACAGAATCCTCCCTGTTCTCGATTCCAGTATCCCCGTCGAACAAGCTGGGTTTAGACCTGGGCGCAACTGTTGTGACCAGGTTCTGGCTCTTACTTCTTTCATCGAGAATGGGTTTGAGCGCACGTTGAAAACCTCCGTTGCTTTCTTAGATCTTACTGCAGCTTATGACACTGTCTGGAGAAAAGGCCTCCTTATTAAATTTTACAACCTGATTCCTTGGCCTTTCCTGTTGCGTCTCCTCAACTCAATGCTCTCCAACAGGATGATTAAAGTATTTTTGTGGCGAAAGGAAAGTCCTTTTAGACAACTAAAGGATGGCCTGCCACAGAAGTCAGTGCTCGCCGCACTGCTGTTTAATGTGTATACAGCAGACATTCCAGACACTCGCTCCTCAAAGTTCGTTTACGCAGATGATATAGCTCTGGCTTATCAGCACAAGGAATTCCAACTAGCTGAGGAAACACTAACAAATGACCTCACGACCCTCGGAGAATACTTTAAAGCTTGGAAGCTAAATCCAAACCCAACAAAAACCAAGGTTTCTTCCTTCCACTTGAACAATAGAATGGCCCACCAAAAGCTTAAAATTGTATTTGACGGTGTTGAGCTAAAGCACAATGAAAACCCACAGTACCTGGGGGTCACTTTAGATCGGTCCCTGACATTCAAAAGCCACCTAAAAAAGACAGCAGCCAAGGTGAGAATCAGGACTAACATTGTCCATCACCTTGCTGGCTCCACATGGGGAGGTAACGCAAAAGTTCTCCGAACCACTCCCTAGTTTACTCAACTCCTGAGTACTGTGCTCCCGTGTGGTTGAACAGCGTACATGTCAGGGAGGTACACTCATGGCAACCCCCGTCCCCTGGCTCCCGGTCCTGTGTAATATCGCTCCACCTGAAACCAGACGAAGGGATGCACTCATTAGGAATATACGAAGATCTTATCTGCTCCACACCTACCCATCCATGATTACCTAAGCCAGGAGACGGGCAGATTGAGGTCCCAACCAAAATGGGCAATTAGCTGGCCATTTTAGATTGTAGAGGGTCTGCTGTTGCTGCGAATGACGTGATTAGTCGTATAGTATGTAAAATATATTGCTACAATATTTGAGCGCTCTTACCCACATTTCGACCAGGGTGGGAACAGTGACAGTTTAGCACACAAGTCCCGGAACGTCGTCCGCTCAAGACAGATAACTTGGTGGTATGTAGGTTTCATTTTGAATGTTACTACTACGTATTTCCAACTTTTAAAAAGAAAGAAAAAAGTGTTTACAAAACTTTGACATAGGGATATTATAGTTGCGGAGTGTAAAAACCTCAAGTAAACCTTGATTAATTATATTGAGGTATTAATTTTATTCCTTCTTTAACTTGGCCACCAATGGTTTTCGCTTACGTGTGTTTTGGTTATGTAATTATAAAGGCTATACCCATTGCTTGACGTCCATTCTTGCTGGTTAGTGTAGTTTGTGACAGCTCTTAAACTCTAAGAGATACAGATAGACTAGCGAACAATAATCTTATAGAGTTTATGTTGACCTCAATGGATTGTTCTACACTTGTTTTCAATTTTTATTTCCCACACCACTATCAAACTAAAAAATGTGCAAAGCTTTGTAGCCCAAAAAGCTCAAGCGGTGTTTCGATGAAGTTCTCTTACATAATTGAGAGCAGATCTACAAAGCAAGTGGCAATCTCGTCCGGACAGCTCTACACCAGAATACCGCTGCCTTTTACAAGGGTATATTAAGCTTAGATTAGAGTGCCTCTTCGTATCACACAAATTACCGTTATAAAAAAATTGTATTAATAAAAAGAATTATCAAAAAATTAGCGTTGTTGATAACAAAAGTATCAGAACAATAGCAAATATTCTCAAATACTTCAATAGAAGCTCACATATTTATAAATCCAGTCTTTTAACTTACCAATCTAAGGTAAACTGTTGCAGAGAAGATTTTATTTTAGTCTTGTGATGAACGACATATATATATATATATATATATATATATTTATACAGTTTATATAATAGTAAATATTTTTTCCCTTAGATAAATCACGAGACTACAAATTACGCCATTAACACGGTTTTTGTCAACACAATGCAAGGCTAATTTTTACCTTTATTGGGGAAAATCTTGTCAGTTAACTGATCTTGTTTTTATACTATCGCTAAACATCAAAGTGTTTGGGATATGTACTAATATTATTTGAACTTTATTCAGATGTTGAGTTTTCTCTTTATTATTCCTCTGTATTATTTCTGGTTCTTTGTTTAGTTTTAATATAAACCTTAAATTTCCGCTTATCCTGGATATAAATAATTTGGAATCTGTTTAAATGTGAGTCTGACGTTGAATAAAAATTAGCGGTTGAAATCATAATCTCAAAATCTTTGGCCCATTAATATCATAAACTTGGACACCAATAAAATACTTAAACTTTAAACAAGCTTTAAAATTTAAATTACCATGCGATATTTATTAATTATTAATTATACATCTTTACATATAGAAAGAATAAATAATCAAGTATTTCACTACTCTAATAAATGGAAAATACAGTGTGCAATATTTCAAATAAATATTATCAAACCAAATTCGATATTGCCTTTTCATTTAAAACTACGATAAAAGAAACACCTACAAAACATAATCAATAATGTATATGAATAATTTATTTCCAATATTGAAGGTGGACAGCTCTCTTAAGAATAAAATATTCCTTAATTAAAATTATCTAAATAATATTTAATACTCTGTGTCCAAAAAGTTTTATGCACACTGGAGAGCAGTTAAAAGCATAGTACGGTGAATGGTTTGTTGAGATGACATCTATGATAAGTGTACAACGAAAATTTTGAACTGTTTTAAATCATAATTAACCATCCAGAAACAGAGCCCACCGTGGTACAGTTTCAAAATTCTGAAAACATCGGCCAGAAAAAAAGGTCGAGTAAAGCTGTTGGCAGCATCCGAGATGGATATCTTTTAATCTCAAGAAAGTCACTTCGTCAACTGCTGAAAATGATTTAAATGTATCTAGGTTTAGTCATTGACTATGTACACTCAATGGTTTAGTTTTCACTGTGTTCTGCAGAAGATGTTACACTTTTAAGCATTTCTGCTTCGAGGAAGCCTTTGGATAAATTTTCAATACGTCACAATGTGTGGTCAGAGTTGGAGCACCATCTTGAATTTCTTAGAGCGAATAATAGAGAACATGTTAAGCTTGGGCGGTGGAACCATAATAGAAAAAAGCTTGAAAGTTAGTGTATAGGATCCATACAGTTTACCTTGCATCTTCAATTATTAAATGTTTATGCCAGTTTACTTTTAATAAATTCCTTTTGGGACATCTTGTATTTAGCAGTTACATTTAGTTTAGAATTAATGTTACAGTAAGTTAGTCACTATTGCATAGCACATAAAAACAACGTTTTAATAAAAATTATTGTTATGTGTTTTTAAAATTTGTTGATATTTTTATTATGATTATTTATATTTTAGCTCGAGCTTCTCTGGTAGTACTTAATCGCAAAGACTATTGAGGGTAAAAAGGATAGCTTGGTTTGTTAATGAGGAGGTTACTTTGTAGGGTCTATTTATTATTCATGGAAATGCTTAGATCAAACCTTTCCACTAGCTTTAAACTCCGACCCTTGGGTTAGACGATTTAACTAAGGTTAGTAAGGAAAAAAGATATAAAGTGAATTAATATCTTTTTCTTTATTTTAACAAATGCAGGGATATAACATTGACAATTTTTCTACATTATTCTTTTAGATTTTTGTAATTTGTTTCATAATGTACGTATATATTTACATCATATACAAAATGACTTTTACTCTCAAAACTTACGTAAGAGCATGAATGTTACATTAAATGTGGATGTAGAATATACAGTATAAATTTTTATATTTATGTTGTTCTAATACACCAAGTAATCAAATCAGATTAACTTTAGTATATGTGACTGTTATTACTTTACTTGAATGCCCTTTAATCTTACAATTTAATTAGGAGTATGCTAAAAAAATTTATAATTTATACTTATACATTTCACTGTTTAAAATATTTTCAAATTTGGTTAAAAAATGCAGAAGTAGTTCTTTGCCCATAAAACGTGACGCTTATTAAATGTATAAATTGTGCATAATACAATGAAACCTAAATCTTTAAACTTGGTTAAAACTGCAGAAGTAGTTCCTTGCCCATAAAACATGACGCTTATTAAATGTATAAATTGTGCATAAATGCTATGGCTATTCCTCAAAAGATTAAGGTCAGTGTAATCATTTGTGTTATTACGTGCGAAATATTAAAAGTAAAATATAAAATATTTGTAATGGTAATACAACATCATCACATGTACTTAAACCATTTAAATTTCCTTTTTTAAACATGCATTCGTTTTTATATCTCTTGGGGTCGGCCCATGGGGAGTAAGAAGAAAAATTTAAATGTTAGCATAGGTAAATGTACATAAACTCTATTAGTGAAGGAAAACCTAACCTATGAAGGATGGCAAAGTCGAAAAATAGCAGGCAATTAAACTTTACATTAAGATAATATTTCTCGAAATAAAATATTTGAGTAATATTTGATTTTAATTTAAAGAACTTAAGGCAATAAGACATGCCTTTAAAAACCTTATCATTTACGAATAAAGGTATCAAATAATAAGATACAAATAGAAAATAAATTTTTAAATTTTCTTCATTAAAAAAAGAAGGGCAGTTGGAAAATACAGATATTTTGAGAAAAAGATTAATCGTTTAATTTGTGTTTACCTATTTCAAAATATTGTATATTTTTATACTCGAAGAATGTAGTGAGAAGAAATGGTTGGAGAAATAAGAAAGGACAGAAATTAGAGCGGGTGGTTGCAAATTACTTGTTGGCAATAACTTGGAAAATAATTTGTTCAAAGTTTCCTTCGAGGATAGCTCTTTTCTTTAGAAACGTAAACTTTCATCCTGGTTATGTCGTCAAATTTTTTTAGGAGTCAATATGAATGACATCTAATTTAATTAAGTCAGTTTAATTGTGCTACTATTGAAATTATGATGCATTTATACTGCTTCCATTTAAATAATAACAATCTTAACAGTTGAATTAATTTATTACTTAGGAACAAACTTTCTGGTAACCATCTGTATTTTCTAATACTCTAACTTATTTATTTGAAGTTACTACTATGGTACATCTCGTTTTGTAAGGAATTATCTTCATCACAATCATTTTTTTAGTTATTGTATTCATTATAACGTTAATGAAAGCTCCACTAAAAAAGTATCGTTTTAAATTCAAGGAATAAAAAAAAACTGTAACCCTTTCTATGCCTAAAAAAACTAGCAACTGTAATATCAAGCACTAAGTGTGGTAACGTAGTGTTCTTGGAACCTCAAGGAGCAAACCTTTAGAAATATCACAGAACATACCTTGCAGCGGTCTTTTGATGTTTTTATTAGTGAGAGCTTCTTCAGCTGTAAGAAGGTTTTACTCTTTCGTTTATTAAAAGTCCATGAGTTGGTAACTTAATTCTATAAGGATGCATTTTATTGTGGAAAAAATATAAATTTTTATACAATGTGCTAATTAAAATCAATTACAATAGTTAAAATGAACACACCTTTCTAAGTTATCAAGTACATTTTATCAATTTTTTTATGTACTACGTATTAATGAGGACGAAAATGTACGTTACCAACAGATATTTAAAAAGTTCAATGTATTAAAAATATCTATTGATAATTTTTTGTTAGTCTAAGTATTAGTTTACTTATGTAGTTTTGCATCTCATAGTCCCACAAATTTAATTATTGTTATTGAATTTCAAGAAATATTTTTGAAGCCTGGATTATGAAACGCGATATTTGTTGTATTTGTGGGCTTACAAGTTGGCTTCTTCAAGAGACAATGGTTATGAAAAATATGATGTTTTGAAATATCGTCATTGCTATTACTCACAACTTTTATATAAAGCATATACAGGGTGAATCTCATAAGGTGTCCTAAATGGATTACAGACAAACGCTTTGCCCTACAACCTTCAAACAAAATTATTTCCCACTAAATTGACCCCAAGGAATAATTTTAAAATATTTTTAACGTTGTATAAATACAGGGTGTACCAAAAACTGGGGGTCACAGGTTCGAATCCTGGAAATTTCAAATACAAACATATGTCATATTATACAGGGTTAGGCAAAAGTCTGGACACCCCCAGTTAACTTTTTAACGCCTTGCAGTAGTTAAACCAAACTCGGCACATGTTTACAACATTAAAAACGGCACTTTTTCATCAACTACACAACTTTGCCCCTGCCCCCAAAATGGGGTATTTTGGGGGCAGCCCCAAATTTTTAAATGTAAACCCCTATTGAGTGACCCCTCATTTTGAACGGTTTATCAAGAGAAATGCAATAGCGCAACCCGGAGGTCAATATCTCACCCCTAACCAAAATGGCAGCCATTTCAAAATTCGAGATGGGCAAGCTAGTTTAAGTCTGGACACCCCCAATTAATCTTTTAACGCGTTGCAGTAGGAATACCAAACTCGGCACACGTTATCAACACAAAAAATGCAATTTGTTCAAGAAAGAAACAACTTTGCCCCGGCCCCCAAAATGGGGTATTTTGGGGGCAGCCCCAAATTTTCAAATGTAAACCCCTATTGAGTGACCCCTCACTTTAAACGGTTTATCAAGAGTAATGCAATGGCGCAAACCGGAGGTCAATATCTCACCTCTAACCAAAATGGCAGCCATTTAAAAATTTGAGATTACTTTGTTAAAGTATCGTATTACTTTATTACGTTATTACTACAAAACCAAAAGAGATACGGCATTAGTGTAAATTACAAAGTTGCTCAGTTAAAAAACGAGAGCTTCAAGATGATATACAAAATGACATGGGTTAGCATTTGAAATTTTTGAGTTTTGTTTATGTAAACATTTTCAAAAATATAAAATTTTGGAAATTTTAATTTTTAAATAAATGTGATCTTGTGGCATATCATTGTAAAGCTTAGCTTATTTAAAATAAGTATTTTGAATCAGAAGTCATTTATGACTAATAATAAAAGAATTACAGGGTATTCCGTAAATTTTGATTTTGGCTACAAAAATGGACGCCATTTTGAAACGAATAAAGATAACTAAATTCTGTTTTCACCAAAATGTTTCTATTAAATAGACCTTTCTAATGATGTATAATATGACATTTGTTTGTATTTGAAATTTCCAAGATTCGAACCTGTGACCCCCAGTTTTTGGTACACCCTGTATTTATACAACGTTAAAAATATTTTAAAATTATTCCTTGGGGTCAATTTAGTGGAAATAATTTTGTTTGAAGGATGTAGGGCAAATCGTTTGTCTGTAATCAATTTAGGACACCTTACGAGATTCACCCTGTATAGGGGGTATAGGGAATTTGGGGGAATGTATTGGGTATTCAAATTTGTTACTATTTATAAAAAATATATTTGTATCTCCTATCCAGCGAAAACCACTTTGTACAGTAAAATGTATATTTAATGATCTGAATCCACTAGCTTGTGTTTTTGTCATTTTATTTACGAAACTATGTTTCTTCAAGGACATATCGTTGAAATTATTTAAACGAAAATCTCTCTATCAAAAACATATTTATCTCACGAATCTACTAATATTTGACTTACTAGCACTTAAAAAAAAGTGTTTTTCACGAAAATGTAACCTGCCAAATATGCTATTAAATAAAAAACCAATTAGATAAAGTGTAAATAACATATTAAAATATTGATTTGAAACTGAAATATGTTTACTTTCAACTCATTTTTGCACAATGAACAGCGGTTTAACAACCAAATTATTCCAATAGGACATTACTGTTTAAAGAGTTGAAGTGGGTTGTTTAAGGGCTAGCGAGACCACGGCACGGATGAAGCCACCAATTTACAGTCGGGACAGAAACCGTAAACAGAGATAGTTTACTGCCCCCCAGCAACACTTCTGGATCTGCCAATATCCTTTTCTCGCTACCTTGTGAAATGGACTGCTTTATACATATAAGCCCAATAATGTGTATGTCGGAACATTCATTATACCGGATGTTAAAAAAATTACATTACAACTATAAGTACTCATATCAATTCAATGAGAGAACGCAGGTTATAGTCAATTTGCAGGGAAAACTACTTTTTTTACACATACTTTACTATTTGCGAAACTCACCAATATGCGCAGGGGTAACCAATCGTTCATAGAACTCGCGAACATTTGCTGTTTTTAGAAAAATCAAATTCTGTATTGTCGACAGTTTAGATTTGTCTACTGAATATTTTTAAAATGCACCTAAAATTAAGTAAGATTTTGTGATTGTGATTGAGTTTGTTAATTAAAAGTTTTGACACAAACAGCAGAACCCTCGATTGAAGAGTATCAGTTTAACACAGTTGCAACTAGCGCGTATCGGTCAGTTTCAGAACTAGCGAATCATGTATGATGATTTCTAAATATATTCATACAAATTGACTCTACCAATCACCACTGTAGGTTCACCTATTAAATTTATATGAATTTCTAAAGTTGTGAAATCCTTTTTTAAACACCAGGTAGAGCTATGTATATGTGTATGATAAATATACATCGATGTTGTAGTCGTAAAACAGAAAAGGTCAAACAAACGTCTGTAAACGGGTGACTTTAATTTAAAATTCTTGGATTCAAGTGAGTATTATTTGCAAATTTTTCCATAGTAAACGAGATCGAAATAGTTTATTTTAATCCAAATTTAAAATAAACTAGTCTTTCGTTATGGTAAATTTAATTTTAAAATCCCTTTAGACGCACCATACTTTCTGAGCATACAGTTATATGGAGACAAATTTCATAAGAATAAAGAAGAAAGAAGGAAAACTTTTTGTACTGTGCAGACAAATTCCTCCATATGTAATAAGCAATTGTAATTTTCACTGCGTTTCCAATAGTATAAGCATTTGACAGTAAAGCTTAATTGCTTAATGGACGTGTATTAAATTGTATAAAATACATATGTAAATTATAAGCAACAGATAACTTAAAACGAACACGAAATCGAAACGAGTGAACAAAAAACTATAACTTGAGTTAGATAAGTGAAAAAATGTTAATTGCTTGATAAACAATGTTATTATTACTTAAATTTATTTACTTTACAATTAATTTTCTTTAAATCACACGGTTGAAAAAACCTTGAAATTAACTTAACGACATGATTACTGAAGGTACAATTCTTAAAATCGTGTTCCTTAAAATGTTCTATGAAATTTAGAAAGAATAATTTAGCTCATTAATTAGCTGTGAGCTATCCTAAAAGCCTCTAGGGTCAAATAAGGTTTTGGCGAAGGTTTCATACATAATTGAGAAGCGATCCACAAAGGAAGTGGCTTCTTGCTGCTGGCCACTCCACTTTTTATCTCGTACACCGCGTGTGTTAAAAATTTACTGCACCAAGGGTAGATTAACTAGAGTAAATTTTCTGCGCACTTTAGTGAAAACCCATAATTATCACAGTAAAGTGTTTTAACTAGAGTTGAAAGCAGTAATATTGATACCTAACATTAAAAAAATCAAAGTATTATCTTTTAAAATTGTATCGCTATCAACGAAATACACATTTTGTTTCAGGGCTTGTTTTTAAAATATTTCCATTGTGTTTAAGAGAACTTTAGGAGTCTCCGAATAAGTTAAATCCTTGTTCAGAACTTGCTGCATCTATTATAAGGTAGTAATCGTAATTTTAAGACTGTTTTTAGTGAAATATTTTACAAATACGTTATAAGTATATGTTAATATTATTACAAATCATGGGGGGTTAAGAAAGCGAATAAATCGCCGGGTTAAAATTGTTGAATATAGATTATAAAAAACATCACTGAATACTATGATTTTTTAGTTAGGTGATGAACTAGGAGTAATAAAAGGGATTGATTGTATAAACCACCATTAAGACCTGTCATTATATAGGAAAATCAACATTGACTATTGTATATGTTATAATTTAAACTGTTTGAACATGGTAGATTAGTTAGTTTAAGAGAGTACTTCCAATCCGAGTCCTTCAAGTAGACAACAGGACGGTGGATAACATGGCACCGGCCCTGTGTAAGTCAACTGCATTGATGCCGGTTTGTCAGGCGATGCCCCTGGCACCGTCGTTTATGTTAAGTGCATTATAAACCCTGGAAATACGAAACTTAACAACACACTGTGTCGTAACAAGTTGAAAGATTATACTTTGAGTAATAAGTATTTTTCGTTGGGATTTCAGCAAGCACTCCCAAGTTATTTTTTAAGAGGTTGGCAGCCTTTCACCGTACAAAGCCTGCAATAATAACTTAAATATTTTTAAATAAAACATAGCATAGTAAAGAAGGTGAGGATTTTAAATATAGTAGGTTATTATTTGTTTCAAGTTCATTGTTGGTGATGGTAAATTTATGTTGTTTGGACATTTTTTCGGACATTTTTTATCACTGATTAGTAAAAACAAATTTCACGACGTTTCATTATCTGGAGTCTGATCCCATCATTAGGTGGAAGAAATGCCTAAAATATAACAAAGTTTATTTATTTATTTGTTCACCAAAGGATTACACCATTTTTACAGAATAAGGATCAATCTGAACAATTCCCAAAATGGACAGCAAGGTAACATATGCTAACGTACATGGTTATGGAATATTAATAAATAAGAAAACAACTATGAGAACTAAAAAACAGTACAAGAGGTATGACAACAAATAGTAACTTATGCTAATAGGAACTGACGTGCAACGAATAAATTAACAGGTTAGTACAGTAAAATAAGGCAAAAACAACGAAACGTTAGTAAAGTTCACCTGTTAAGTTTTACTCGTACTAACTTTGTTAGAGTCTAGGTATTTCTTCCTCCTGAAGACGGGACCAGATGCCAGATCCCGAAACGACGCGAAATTAGTTTTTTACTATCAGTTTTATATAACAATGATGTAAAATGTCCGCAACAATTTACCAAACACCACAGAAGGCGATATTGAAGCGATCACTACTAATAATATGAGTCACGGCATTTACTCTTAACAGAGATCGTGTCTTATCCAAAATATCACTGCGATAACAATTTGCCACCCAAACCAATACAATAAAAATTTTCTATACACAAATTTCTAATCAACTTAAAAGAAATATGGGAGGTTTATTAGTGCAGTTATTCAGGTTTCAATCAGGTTTTATATTATAGCTTTTCAGGGTAGTGTATAGCTTTTCCTTCTTCATTTTTACTTTCTCCCCCTATACCATAGTATATGGAGAAAGTATTGTTTTCGTCAAAATTTTCGAATTTGAGTTGTTGGTGGATTTATCCATTTTGGTTCCCCCTGAGTCCAAAAAAGTGGTTTTCGGAGTGATGTCTGTCTGTGTGTGTGTGTGTGTGTGTGTGTGTGTGTGTGTGTGTGTGTGTGTGTGTGTGTGTGTGTGTGTGTGTGTGTGTGTGTGTGTGTGTGTGTGTGTGTGTGTGTCAGGATGTATACAGAGCTAGAGAATGCCCCAATGGTCCGATTTTGGTGAAATTTGGTACGTAGGTCCAAACCCACGATAATTCCAGGCGTTTTTTTCATTTTTTTTCATTTTTGATTTTTAAGGGTAGTTTACCCCCCAAAACCCTCAAAAATCGTCAAAAATCTAAATTTCTCAAAAACGGCTCCAACGATTTTGATTAAAATTTTGTGGTTAATTAAGCTTAAAATGGTGAATAAAATGACACTACCCGCATCTCCGAGAAAATGCGCGTTCAAAAGTTATGGATTAAAAAATGTTTCAAAAATCAATTTTTTGAATTTTCAAAATAGCTGTTGTCTCGAAATAAATTTTACTTATCACCATTAAATCAAGCTCAAAAAACTAAATAATACAGTATTTTAAATTATTGCTCTACGTCAAGTTGTTGAGGAGAAAATTCAATTTTTCGTTTAGCGGTAAACGCAGTACATTGTTAAAAGTCACAGACTCGAGTAGGGTCAAACTCGCGCTGCTCAGCTGGTAGCTATCCGACTGAGTCATCAAGACATTAATGTTTGGAGCTTTTAACACCTTTTTTATATTGTTGGGAGAAAGTATGTGTCAGTTAACTGATACCGTTTATTAGACTTTTAATGCTATTTACAACGAGCTATTTTTAGGTTAAAACACACAAAATCTGACAAACTGGTGTAAAGGAATGGTTTACCAACTTTTATTTTATTTATTCTGACAGTCGTGGTGGGAATGTCAATTTTTAAGTAAGTGCTCCAAATTCAAGCAGTACAGCCATTACTTGAGCGTGCTAAATATGTGTTTTTGATTTAGGAGTAAATTTATATAAAATGTTTATGAAAATCCCAAGATGTTGCCCTGTTAAAATAATATACCGTACTTTGTCAGAAAATGCAAAATTCTTAATAATAAGACCAATTATATAAAAAAAGAAATGAGTAGAATAATTGTTATATCAAAATCAAGTGGCTAGTAGCTTACAGGCCTTTTTAAGGTCAATAGGTATTCCATTTAAAGCAGCCGATTCAACACAACAACTGTCACAAACTTTCTTTTTAGTAGACATTCGAATTAAGCGACCTATATGTGTCAAAACTTGTAGAGCGTGACCACAAATTGACTCTACATTTACCATTGCAGGTTCTCTCAATGAGTTTAGTACTAATTTAAAAAAATTTCATTCCTAATGAAACGCCCTCACCTATAAAGTAAAAATGAATTATAGGTCATCCTCAATCGACGGGCTGAACAGCCCAAGCACAACGTCATATTTTAGGCGGTAGTGTAGCGACAGTGTACCGTCGAGTCTGCAGCCGTCGCGTGACAGAACGCGTGACGTCATCTATGAGGCCCCCGTCTACCGGTTGTGCAGTGACAGTGTACCGCCGTGTCTGCAGCCGTCACGTGACAGAACGCGTGACGTCATCTATGAGGCCCCCGTCTACCGGTTGTGCAGTGACAGTGTACCGCCGTGTCTGCAGCCGTCACGTGACAGAACGCGTGACGTCATCTATGACCCCCCCGTCTGCCGGTTGTGCAGTGACAGTGTACCGCCGTGTCTGCAGCCGTCACGTGACAGAACGCATCTATGACCCCCCCGTCTACCCGGTTGTTGCAGGTTGACAGTGTACCGCCGTGTCTGCAGCCGTCACGTGACAGAACGCGTGACGTCACCTATGAGGGCCCCGTTTACCGGTTGTGCAGTGACAGTGTACCGCCTTGTCTGCAGCCGTCACGTGACAGAACGCGTGACGTCATCTATGAGGCCCCCGTCTACCGGTTGTGCGGTGACAGTGTACCGCCGTGTCTGCAGCCGTCACGTGACAGAACGCGTGACGTCATCTATGAGGCCCCCGTCTACCGGTTGTGCGGTGACAGTGTACCGCCGTGTCTGCAGCCGTCACGTGACAGAACGCGTGACGTCATCTATGAGGCCCCCGTCTACCGGTTGTGAAGTGACAGTGTACCGCCGTGTCTGCAGCCGTCACGTGACAGAACGCGTGACGTCATCTATGAGGCCCCCGTCTACCGGTTGTGCGGTGACAGTGTACCGCCGTGTCTGCAGCCGTCACGTGACAGAACGCGTGACGTCATCTATGAGGCCCCCGTCTACCGGTTGTGAAGTGACAGTGTACCGCCGTGTCTGCAGCCGTCACGTGACAGAACGCGTGACGTCATCTATGAGGCCCCGTCTACCGGTTGTGCGGTGACAGTGTACCGCCGTGTCTGCAGCCGTCACGTGACAGAACGCGTGACGTCATCTATGAGGCCCCCGTCTACCGGTTGTGCAGTGACAGTGTACCGCCGAGTCTGCAGCCGTCACGTGACAGAACGCGTGACGTCATCTATGACCCCCCCGTCTACCGGTTGTGCAGTGACAGTGTACCGCCGTGTCTGCAGCCGTCACGTGACAGAACGCGTGACGTCATCTATGAGGCCCCCGTTCTACCGGTTGTGAAGTGACAGTGTACCGCCGTGTCTGCAGCCGTCACGTGAAAGAACGCGTGACGTCATCTATGAGGCCCCCGTCTACCGGTTGTGAAGTGACAGTATACCGCCGTGTCTGCAGCCGTCACGTGACAGAACGCGTGACGTCATCTATGAGGCCCCCCGTCTACCGGTTGTGAAGTGACAGTGTACCGCCGTGTCTGCAGCCATAACGTGACAGAACGCGTGACGTCATCTATGAGGCCCCCGTTTACCGGTTGTGCAGTGACAGTGTACCGCCGTGGTCTGCAGCCGTAACGTGACAGAACGCGTGACGTCATCTATGAGGCCCCCGTTTACCGTTTGTGCAGTGACAGTGTACCGCCGTGTCTGCAGCCGTAACGTGGACAGAACGTGTGACGTCATCTATGAGGCCCCCGTCTACCGGTTGTGCAGTGACAGTGTACCGCCGTGTCTGCAGCCGTCCACGTGACAGAACGCGTGATGCCATCTATGAGGCCCCCGTCTAACGGTTGTGCGGTGACAGTGTACCGCCGTGTCTGCAGCCGTAACGTGACAGAACGTGTGACGTCATCTATGAGGCCCCCGTTTACCGTTTGTGCAGTGACAGTGTACCGCCGTGTCTGCAGCCGTAACGTGACAGAATGCGTGACGTCATCTATGAGGCCTCTGTCTACCGGTTGTGCGGTGACAGTGTACCGCCGTGTCTGCAGCCGTCACGTGACAGAACGTGTGACGTCATCTATGAGGCCCCCGTCTACCGGTTGTGCAGTGACAGTGTACCGCCGTGTCTGCAGCCGTCACGTGACAGAACGCGTGATGCCATCTATGAGGCCCCCGTCTAACGGTTGTGCGGTGACAGTGTACCGCCGTGTCTGCAGCCGTAACGTGACAGAACGTGTGACGTCATCTATGAGGCCCCCGTTTACCGTTTGTGCAGTGACAGTGTACCGCCGTGGTCTGCAGCCGTAACGTGACAGAACGCGTGACGTCATCTATGAGGCCTCCGTCTACCGGTTGTGCGGTGACAGTGTACCGCCGTGTCTGCAGCCGTAACGTGACAGAACGCGTGACGTCATCTATGAGGCCTCCGTCTAACGGTTGTGCGGTGACAGTGTACTGCCGTGTCTGCAGCCGTCACGTGACAGAACGTGTGACGTCATCTATGAGGCCCCCGTTTACCGTTTGTGCAGTGACAGTGTACCGCCGTGTCTGCAGCCGTAACGTGACAGAACGTGTGACGTCATCTATGAGGCCCCCGTTTACCGTTTGTGCAGTGACAGTGTACCGCCGTGTCTGCAGCCGTAACGTGACAGAACGCGTGACGTCATCTATGAGGCCTCCGTCTACCGGTTGTGCAGTGACAGTGTACCGCCGTGTCTGCATCCGTAACGTGACAGAACGCGTGACGTCATCTATGAGGCCTCCGTCTAACGGTTGTGCGGTGACAGTGTACCGCCGTGTCTGCAGCCGTCACGTGACAGAACGTGTGACGTCATCTATGAGGCCCCCGTTTTACCGTTTGTGCAGTGACAGTGTACCGCCGTGTCTGCAGCCGTAACGTGACAGAACGCGTGACGTTATCTATGAGGCCTCCGTCTACCGGTTGTGCGGTGACAGTGTACCGCCGTGTCTGCAGCCGTCACGTGACAGAACGCGTGACGTCATCTATGAGGCCCCCGTCTACCGGTTGTGCGGTGACAGTGTACCGCCGTGTCTGCAGCCGTCACGTGACAGAACGCGTGACGTCATCTATGAGGCCCCCGTCTACCGGTTGTGCAGTGACAGTGTACCGCCGTGTCTGCAGCCGTCACGTGACAGAACGCGTGACTTCATCTATGGGGCCCCCGTCTACCGGTTGTGCAGTGACAGTGTGCCGCCGTGTCTGCAGCCGTCACGTGACAGAACGCGTGACGTCATCTATGAGGCCCCCGTCTACCGGTTGTGCAGTGACAGTGTACCGCCGTTTCTGCAGCCGTCACGTGACAGAACGCGTGTGACGTCATCTATGAGGCCCCCGTCTACCGGTTGTGCGGTGACAGTGTACCGCCGTGTCTGCAGCCGTCACGTGACAGAACGCGTGACGTCATCTATGACCCCCCCCCCGTCTACCGGTTGTGCGGTGACAGTGTACCGCCTTGTCTGCAGCCGTCACGTGACAGATCGCGTGACGTCATCTATGACCCCCCCGTCTACCGGTTGTGCGGTGACAGTGTACCGCCGTGTCTGCAGCCGTCACGTGACAGAACGCGTGACGTCATCTATGACCCCCCCATCTACCGGTTGTGCGGTGACAGTGTACCGCCGTGTCTGCAGCCGTCACGTGACAGAACGCGTGACGTCACCTATGAGGGCCCCGTTTACCGGTTGTGCAGTGACAGTGTACCGCCTTGTCTGCAGCCGTCACGTGACAGAACGCGTGACGTCATCTATGAGGCCCCCGTCTACCGGTTGTGCGGTGACAGTGTACCGCCGTGTCTGCAGCCGTCACGTGACAGAACGCGTGACGTCATCTATGAGGCCCCGTCTACCGGTTGTGCGGTGACAGTGTACCGCCGTGTCTGCAGCCGTCACGTGACAGAACGCGTGACGTCATCTATGAGGCCCCCGTCTACCGGTTGTGAAGTGACAGTGTACCGCCGTGTCTGCAGCCGTCACGTGACAGAACGCGTGACGTCATCTATGAGGCCCCCGTCTACCGGTTGTGCGGTGACAGTGTACCGCCGTGTCTGCAGCCGTCACGTGACAGAACGCGTGACGTCATCTATGAGGCCCCCGTCTACCGGTTGTGAAGTGACAGTGTACCGCCGTGTCTGCAGCCGTCACGTGACAGAACGCGTGACGTCATCTATGAGGCCCCCGTCTACCGGTTGTGCGGTGACAGTGTACCGCCGTGTCTGCAGCCGTCACGTGACAGAACGCGTGACGTCATCTATGAGGCCCCCGTCTACCGGTTGTGCAGTGACAGTGTACCGCCGAGTCTGCAGCCGTCACGTGACAGAACGCGTGACGTCATCTATGACCCCCCCGTCTACCGGTTGTGCAGTGACAGTGTACCGCCGTGTCTGCAGCCGTCACGTGACAGAATGCGTGACGTCATCTATGAGGCCCCCGTCTACCGGTTGTGCAGTGACAGTGTACCGCCGTGTCTGCAGCCGTCACGTGACAGAACGCGTGACGTCATCTATGAGGCCCCCGTCTACCGGTTGTGCAGTGACAGTGTACCGCCGTGTCTGCAGCCGTAACGTGACAGAACGTGTGACGTCATCTATGAGGCCCCCGTTTACCGTTTGTGCAGTGACAGTGTACCGCCGTGTCTGCAGCCGTAACGTGACAGAACGCGTGACGTCATCTATGAGGCCTCCGTCTACCGGTTGTGCGGTGACAGTGTACCGCCGTGTCTGCAGCCGTCACGTGACAGAACGTGTGACGTCATCTATGAGGCCCCCGTCTACCGGTTGTGCAGTGACAGTGTACCGCCGTGTCTGCAGCCGTCACGTGACAGAACGCGTGATGCCATATATGAGGCCCCCGTCTAACGGTTGTGCGGTGACAGTGTACCGCCGTGTCTGCAGCCGTAACGTGACAGAACGTGTGACGTCATCTATGAGGCCCCCGTTTACCGTTTGTGCAGTGACAGTGTACCGCCGTGTCTGCAGCCGTAACGTGACAGAACGCGTGACGTCATCTATGAAGCCTCCGTCTACCGGTTGTGCGGTGACAGTGTACCGCCGTGTCTGCAGCCGTAACGTGACAGAACGCGTGACGTCATCTATGAGGCCTCCGTCTAACGGTTGTGCGGTGACAGTGTACCGCCGTGTCTGCAGCCGTCACGTGACAGAACGTGTGACGTCATCTATGAGGCCCCCGTTTACCGTTTGTGCAGTGACAGTGTACCGCCGTGTCTGCAGCCGTAACGTGACAGAACGTGTGACGTCATCTATGAGGCCCCCGTTTACCGTTTGTGACGTCATCTATGAGGCCCCGTCTACCGGTTGTGCAGTGACAGTGTACCGCCGTGTCTGCAGCCGTCACGTGACAGAACGCGTGACGTCATCTATGAGGCCCCCGTCTACCGGTTGTGCAGTGACAGTGTACCGCCGTGTCTGCAGCCGTCACGTGACAGAACGCGTGACGTCATCTATGGGGGCCCCCGTCTACCGGTTGTGCAGTGACAGTGTGCCGCCGTGTCTGCAGCCGTCACGTGACAGAACGCGTGACGTCATCTATGAGGCCCCCGTCTACCGGTTGTGCGGTGACAGTGTACCGCCGTGTCTGCAGCCATCACGTGACAGAACGCGTGACGTCATCTATGACCCCCCCCGTCTACCGGTTGTGCGGTGACAGTGTACCGCCTTGTCTGCAGCCGTCACGTGACAGAACGCGTGACGTCATCTATGAGGCCCCCGTCTACCGGTTGTGCGGTGACAGTGTACCGCCGTGTCTGCAGCCGTCACGTGACAGAACGCGTGACGTCATCTATGACCCCCCCGTCTACCGGTTGTGCGGTGACAGTGTACCGCCGTGTCTGCAGCCGTCACGTGACAGAACGCGTGACGTCACCTATGAGGGCCCCGTTTACCGGTTGTGCAGTGACAGTGTACCGCCTTGTCTGCAGCCGTCACGTGACAGAACGCGTGACGTCATCTATGAGGCCCCCGTCTACCGGTTGTGCGGTGACAGTGTGCCGCCGTGTCTGCAGCCGTCACGTGACAGAACGCGTGACGTCATCTATGAGGCCCCCGTCTACCGGTTGTGCGGTGACAGTGTACCGCCGTGTCTGCAGCCGTCACGTGACAGAACGCGTGACGTCATCTATGACCCCCCCGTCTACCGGTTGTGCAGTGACAGTGTACCGCCGTGTCTGCAGCCGTCACGTGACAGAACGCGTGACGTCATCTATGAGGCCCCCGTCTACCGGTTGTGCAGTGACAGTGTACCGCCGTGTCTGCAGCCGTCACGTGACAGAACGCGTGACGTCATCTATGAGGCCCCCGTCTACCGGTTGTGAAGTGACAGTGTACCGCCGTGTCTGCAGCCGTCACGTGACAGAACGCGAGACGTCATCTATGAGGCCCCCGTCTACCGGTTGTGCGGTGACAGTGTACCGCCGTGTCTGCAGCCGTCACGTGACAGAACGCGTGACGTCATCTATGAGGCCCCCGTCTACCGGTTGTGCAGTGACAGTGTACCGCCGAGTCTGCAGCCGTCACGTGACAGAACGCGTGACGTCATCTATGACCCCCCGTCTACCGGTTGTGCAGTGACAGTGTACCGCCGTGTCTGCAGCCGTCACGTGACAGAATGCGTGACGTCATCTATGAGGCCCCCGTCTACCGGTTGTGCAGTGACAGTGTACCGCCGTGTCTGCAGCCGTCACGTGACAGAACGCGTGACGTCATCTATGAGGCCCCCGTCTACCGGTTGTGCAGTGACAGTGTACCGCCGTGTCTGCAGCCGTCACGTGACAGAACGCGTGACGTCATCTATGAGGCCCCCGTCTACCGGTTGTGCAGTGACAGTGTACCGCCGTGGCTGCAGCCGTAACGCGACCGGAGGCGTGACGTCACGTTTCGTGCCTGTAAACACCTCATTTACATAGCTTCCTGCTGGTGTAAATTACCGTTGCAATATTTATGCTCGGACTGAATTACTGCAATAAAATACATCAGCGAATTTTCTCAACACATTTGTAGAGTTGAATACTTGTAAGTAATTAAGGTTTTGATTATTCTGCCTAATTTAGATGACGTATATTTTATTGAATCGGTGAGTCCCTAAATGCTCCCTGAACTTTTTATATCACGTAATAACATGCAAGTATTTATTTTACGAAATTTATGTAGAACAGCCGTACCCAGGGAGCCCTCATGAAGTCATATGAAAATATTAAATTTAATTTTACTAATAGTTTAAACCAAAGTTTAAAACGTTATGATTACAAGAACTAAAACCATTGAGACGTTACTTAATTTTAAATGTATATCAATTTTAATTATATAAATTTAATTAATATATATATATATATATATATATATATATATATATATATATATACAGGGTGTCCAGCTTCAACCTTTACAAACTTTTCCAGGTTATTGCCCACGTCAAAATAAGCAAAAAAGTTCCGTAAACATATGTCCTAAAATGCTTCGTTAACCCGCTAGCCGCCATTTTGTTTTTTACACTAAATAATTTTTATCTCCATAACGGATCATTGTATTGAGTTAATATTTGGCATGAACCTTCACTATAACAATATCCATTTTCAGTAAAAAAATTATTTTTTTCCAATGTTTATTTTCAAAATGTCGGCCATTTAAAAGTTTTAAACTCAAATATCTCAAAAACGGTAAATTTTATAAAAATGTTACAAGAGACAAAAAAGTTGACAAATTAAATTGTCTAAACATTAATACCAAGTTTGTAAGGATCTGACAACAAATAACGGAGTTATTGAGATTTTTCTCTGAAAATAACCTAAATTGGCATTAATCATAGTGCAAAATCAGTGCTTTTCTGCAGGAAAACCACAATAACTCCGTTGTTTGTTGTCGGATCCCTACAAACTTGGTATCACTGTTTAGATAGTTTAATTTGTCAACTTTTTTGTCTCTGGTAACATTTTTATAAAATTTACCGTTTTTGAGATATTTGAGTTTAAAACTTTTAAATGGCCGCCATTTTGAAAATAAACATCGGAAAAAAATAATTTTTTTACTGAAAATGGATATTGTTATAGTGAAAGTTCATGCCAAATATTAACTTAATACAATGATCCGTTACCGAAATAAAAATTATTTAGTGTAAAAAACAAAATGGCGGCTAGGGGGTTAACGAAGCATTTTAGGACATATGTTTACAGGAACTTTTTTGCTTATTTTGACATGGGCAATAACCTGGAAAAGTTTGTAAAGGTGGAAGCTGTATATACAGGGTGTCTTTAAAGTCCATCACCAAACTTCATAATATGACTAATTTTGTCAAAATAAGCAAAAAAGTTCCTATGAAGGTATGTCCTAAAATGCATATTTACCCAGATATCCGCCATTTTGTTTTTTCCACTTAATAATTTTTATTTCGGTGACGGATTGATCTAGCAACTTCATATTTGGCATGGATCTTTATAATATTAATGTCCATTTCCACAATAAAAATTATTTTTTTCCGATGCATATTTTCAAAATGGCGGCCATTTTAAATTTTTAAACTCAAATATCTCAAAAACGGTAAAATTTATAAAAATGTTACAGGACACAAAAAAGTTGACAAATAAAATTATCTAAACAGTGATACCAAGTTTGTAAGGGACCGACAACAAATAACGGAGTTATTGTGGTTTTTCTGCAGAAAAACACTGATTTTGCACTATGATTAATGATAATTTAGGTTATTTGAAGACAAAAATCTCAATAACTCCGTTATTTGTTGGCGGATCCTTACAAACTAGGTGTTGTTGTTTAGGTAATGAAATTTGTCAACTTTTTTGTCTTTTGTAATATTTTTATAAAATTTACCGATTTTGAGATATTTGAGTTTAAAAATTTTAAATGGCCGCCATTTTGAAAATATGCATCGGAAAAAAATAATTTTTATTGTGGAAATGGACATTAGTATTATAAAGATCCATGTCAAATATGAAGTTGCTAGATCAATCCGTCACTGAAATAAAAATGATTAAGTGGAAAAAACAAAATGGCGGATATCTGGGTAAATATGCATTTTAGGACTTACCTTCATAGGAACTTTTTTGCTTATTTTGACCCAATTAGTCATATTATGAAGTTTGGTGGTGGACTTTAAAGACACCCTGTATATATATATATATATATATATATATATATATATATATATATATATATATATATATATATATATATATATATATATATATATATATATATATATATATATATATATATATATATATATATATATATATATATAGTTTAAATAAAATTTACACGTTTGTTTAAAAAAAATTAACTGACACAAATTTTAAAACGAAACACTTGAAAAAGCTTCATTTTAGCTTTTAAAATTGGTATTTGTTTGTTGAAGGTAACTATAAAAAAAATCTTCAACATTCCGGACATGTTCATTCTTATTTACAGTTTCTTGGTCATTTCAATTTTCAACGTTCAAGAATCTCAAATATTTATATGGCATCTACAAAAATAATCAGTTACAAAAAAAGGACAACAAACATTATACTGCTGGACACTAATGTATACAAATTTAACTAAAACAAAAACTATTTAATGTATCCGAGATTTGTTCTGAGTCTAATAACAAAATATTATTTAGAAAAAAGTAGTTGTGTCCAACTATTTAAAAATAGTGCATATCTAATTTTAATAAGGGTTTTCTTTTGAAACCTTTTTATTTTTATTAAATTTCAATGACTTATATATATTTTTAAGTTCCTATAAAAAACTAAAGCATGGATCAGTTTCATTCATTCAACAACAATTAATAAAATTACTTGTATACCTGTATATGTTTGTATAAAATAACTGGCTGGCTAGCTAAGTGGTTATCGTGCTAGCCTTTGTATCCAAAGGTTGCCGGTTCGATCCAGGAAAGTTTGTAGCTTTTTAAAGGATCGATTCCGGACCCAGTTGCCATTTGTCATTGGGCTATTAATTAATGATGCTTTCTAACAACTGGTCGATGTTAGATAGTGACAAGACTGGGGTTTGGACCGTTCCCCGTCAAAACGTTAAAAAATGCCACTGGCGTAGATAGACACAAGACACAAAATATAAAATAAAAAATACCTTCGTTATACAGGCCAGTGGGTTTAGCACAATGTATTGGGGGTAATAGTAGCAATCTTCTGCACGAACTCAAACGATGGTTTTTACATTTACTGTACATACTATCTTTCCACGATGTTACTATTTACCTGGTGTAATAATCGTTACCGTTGTGGGTAACGGTATATCCTGCAACCTTCTATTATGATTACATGACAGCGGTTAAGTACAGAAGCAAGTTGAAAGCTTCAACACTTACATGTCCAGCTTATAAATTATTTATAAATGAATTTTTATAAATTATATATATATAATTTATTCTTCAAACTGTTTGTGTCTATATTTTTAATTATTTACTCGTAGAAGGTGAGATAAATAATGTGTAAAAAAAACACGAAATTTCTTCGAACAGACTTTATGTAAGAAGTTCAATCGTGACTATTCTGTTAGATTTTTTATGGCATCATGATATTACAAACGTTTTCCAGAGACTACCCAAAAATCTTATTTAGTTTAAACAAAAGGCAGGCCGGAGTCGGTTAAAAATTTTACAGGCCCGCGACCGTGGTCAGCGGCACAACTCCCGCCATTTACTCGCATACAACGTCGATAGCAGGCGACATTTTACCGACATCACCTGCGTCCACACTGGCCAATCGTTCCGCTCTCCGAGCGCTAGTGTACTTGGATTCATCAATACGTAATTTCTTTTTAATTAAACCAATACTTTTTAAATTTTAGCTTATAATTTTATTTTGCACCATCAGGACATCAGAAATATAATTGTATATCTCGCTCGTATCAAGGGCCGAAAGTGAGGTCTTGGTTTGGCCCGAGATAACTGTGACGTAGTCGAAGTCATGTAAACGGTCGAGGGATATACAAAACCCTTTTGGCCGAAGTGCGAACGTTATTTTACACAATATTACACGTTTTAATAAATTTAACTGTTTCCCATTCAATTACGGACTAAGAATAGGACACCGAGGACTAACTTATAAACAAAAAAAATTATAACACAATGTTCTGAATTTTTATTTCATTTTACTTTCTCCCCCTATACCATAGTATATGGAGAAAGTATTGTTTTCGTAAAACACTTCGCATTAGTTTGATGATGTATATATCCATTTTGGAGCCCCCTTTCCCCCTATAAATGTATATGTTGAGAAAGTATTGGTTTCGTCAAAATTTTAAAATTTGAGTTGTTGGTAAATTTATCCGTTTTGGTGCCCTCTGAGTCCAAAAAAGTGGTTTTCGAGTGATGTCTGTGTGTGTGTATGTGTGTGTGTCAGGATGTAAACAGAGCTAGAGGATGCCCTAATGGTCCGATTTTTGTGAAATTTGGTATGTAGGTCCAAACGCACGATAATTCCAGGCGTTTTTTCATTTTTTTTGAATTTTTGATTTTTAAGGGTATTTTACCCCCAAAAACCCTCAAAAATCGTGAAAAATCCAAATTTCTCAAAAACGGCTCTAACGATTTTGATTAAAATTTTGTGGTTTATTAAGCTTAAAATGGTGAATAAAATGACACCACCCGCATCTCCGAGAAAATGCTCGTTCAAAAGTTATGGCGTAATAAGTGTTTCAAAAATAAATTTTTTGGATTTTCAAAATAGCTGTTATTTTGAAATAAATTTTACTTATCACCATTAAATCAAGCTCAAAAAACTAAATAATCCAGTATTTAAAATTTTTGCTCTATGTCAAGTGGTTGCGGAGAAAATTCAATTTTTCGTTTAGCGGTAAACGCAGTACGTTGTTAAAAGTCACAGACGCGCGTAGGGTCAAACTCGCTCTGCTCAGCTGGTAGCTATCCGACTAAGTCATCAAGACATTTATGTTTGAAGCTTTTAACATATTTTTATATATTGTTGGGAGAAAGTACGTGTCAGTTAACTGATACCGTTTATTTAGAGTTAGTCCAACGAAAGACAACCAAGAGGTATGCAAGTGTATTAGCCAAATAAGCTTGAATAATAAGTAGATAACAGTATAAAATATACCAGTACAATTTACAGCCCTAAGAAGGTATCAAGTTAGGTAGGCTTCAGTTAGTTCAACCTGTGTATGGGTTGTAGAACGTCATTTTTGGGGTTCAATTTATGTACCTAAAACAGCTGATATCACACCCTGGTATAAAATTTCTTTTTATTTACAGGTTTACTCTGAGTTTGGAAGCTGTTATTATTATATCTGATAATGTGAAAGGTTACAAAAATCAAAGTATCTCTTTCAATCTTATCACATAATATTGCAAAATTAGCACCAAAAATAAATAACCGTGGGTGTGCAATATAAAACATAAGATGGACGACGTAAGAAATGGAGTATTGATTGGCAGCGAGCTGATTGGTCGACGTCTTGCAGCGGACGATTAGTCACAGGGAGTAATCAGAACTGACAGCGGCTGATTTATATCGGGGCACCTCGCACATCCCCTTACGTTTGGGCCTAAGATTTTACCGAATAACAAGAGTCTGTCGTGTTATAAGAAGAGTGCAAGAAAGTCTATCATAGAAACACATATTAAATTATCTAAAAAACTAATTGGTTTAAATTTCTCCCGTGACAAGAGGTTAGTCGGAATACTAGATCTTTGGTCCTAATCAGTACTAGACTTCATTTCCGGCAACCTTTGGATTCAAAAGCGATCACTTTAACCACTCATTTACCCAGCCAGTTATTTGGACCGCTTCCCCCAAATGCGGACACTGTCCCTAAACATAAAGGCTGACAGCACAACATACAATGTTAAAGCCACACAACAACATGGTAAAACAGTAATAAGAAAAATGATAAGATGTCTCTCAGTGAATGTCGTGAACCCAGTTTTCCTAATTCAATGTTTGTTAAGATACTTAAATTGTCTTACAGATAATATTAAAGTTTTTAAATACATTGTAATATTCATTGTAAATATCGACTTCACATGTCAAATAACTAAAACTTAAAAAAATGTTTACCAAATTGTAAAATCAATAGTTAAAACTCTTTAAGTGCATATAGTTTGTTTTGTGCATATTCCTTCCACAAATAAATACTATTGAATCTTTAATTTAAACTTCTCTCAAATTATCTGACTTAAACATAATGTTCTGGTTGTAGGCTCTTTAAGGTTTAACTTCTGTTGTCACTTATTTAAACCAAGCTCCTTTACAACTTTAATAATATTGACTACAGGTGACTTGTAAGCTGCCGTATTCCATTACGCATGTATTGGAAATA
Source organism: Neoaliturus tenellus (assembly GCA_030545055.2). Classification (NCBI taxonomy): domain Eukaryota; kingdom Metazoa; phylum Arthropoda; class Insecta; order Hemiptera; family Cicadellidae; genus Neoaliturus; species Neoaliturus tenellus. The sequence continues at coordinate 189,687,885 of CM061531.1, read as the reverse complement.
TAAGTTGTAAAACTACTAAACGGATCAGAATTTGTATTATCTATGTAATGCAGTGCCTTTAACATTATTGAGCAAAACGTAAGATAGTGGGCTACTAATTAGTTGTTCGCCAAGTCTACGTGTTCCAGCAACAAATGAGCGCCATTCCTAGTCCGATGGTAACGAGTTAACCGTTTATTTACATAATGAACATCACACTTGTTGAACACATCTCATCTGCATGCAGACAGTCTCGGTCAGTTTATCATCGCTGGTGATAATGAACCGCAGTTTAATGAATCACTCGCCCCAGATAACGTTTCAACATTACAATGTATCGCGCCTCCATTTCCTGAGTTTCCCTCAAGGTTTTTGCAAATCATGCCTCGCACACCTTATTTTATTTCGTTGAGAAACAATCATATTAGTTCCAAACTTTACTCATGGTAACTACTTTTTGAGTTTTTATATACAGTACGGCATAGTATGTAATAACATTAGAATATTAAATACATTTTACCTTGTAAATGTTCAAGTCTAATTTGTAACTTTTATATTGAACAACTTAATTTGCATAAGTTTTGGCCGGATTGAGTATCTGAATGTATAGTAACAGCCCCTCGATTAATGTAATGAATTAATGTAATTATAGCAATGACCATTGATAGCAGCTGCCTTTGGTCATTAGGCTATTAATTAGCGATACTGACAAATGAAACAGCTGATATTTGTCAGTAACAAAGCTACACCTCATCTGATTCATCACAATCATCACACTCACCCTTCAGTTATACTCACCTTAAAATACGCACCACTGAGTGCGTCGGTGTTTCAAATAAAGAATCTAAAGTATGAAATCGGTTAGCCACGATCAATGCCAACAGTAATATTTCCCATCGGCTTACACTTTTGACAAATTATTAATGGAATTTTCTATTTAACGCATATTGGTTAATCAAGTCGATTTCCAATGTTTGTTACGAGTAAAACTTCAATCAATGTATTTATTTCTGATGAAGATGATGACAATTTAAGCAACTCAGTTCATTTAATGTAGCAGCGTATTTGAATCAGCGGGACGAAAAATATATACTGAATGTGAAAATATAGAACTTATGTATATAAACTGTATAGCGAGATGTCATATAGCGTGAGGGTTGTGTCATATGTGTCCCATTTCAACGCAACAATTGCAGAAGAGGCAGAATGGAGACCTTTCTCCAGGGATACATGTAGGTTTATTTCTTTTTAGGCAAATACTTTCTAAGTCTTATGAACCTGTCTTCTCAGTTATATGAGGCCGAAACTACAAGCCAGTAACAGAATTTAACTGTAATATAATGGAAAAATATTTAAGATATTTCTATTCTAATCCTTAAGTACGCTACTTGGCGATTAACCATATGAAATAAAATTTATATGTTTTAAATTAATAAAAGTAACATAATTAGCACTATATAATTTTTGTTCTGAAATGTTATCGACGTGCCTTATTAGACAATATTTATTCGTTTTCGATATTTATTGTTTCTTCAATATCATTACGTAATTTTCTCAGGTCACCTGCTAGAAGATATGTAAAAGAAAATTGTGTAACAAAAATTGTAGTAATGCATGGTTGTAATAAACCGCTATTTTAAAATTTAAATGTATTAACTCTTGTTAGCGTCAGCGAAACTCTGGTTAGTAAATAAGAAATGCGTATGGAACTTATGTTCATTGAGCATTGAGAGTTGTTTCTATCAAAAGAACATTTTTAGAGAGTTTAATGTATACGAATTCTGAAGAAATTATTCGCCTCTTCTTCAAAATAATGGGTCACGGCTTTCCTTCCTACGCAATCCGGATTACTTTTTAGCCGAGTGAACCAAATCATGCGTACAGTACTTACATCAACGCAGTTTTGCAACTATAATATGCATTAACCAAACTATTATACTCGAGTCTACTAAATATTAACAGTAGTTATAGTATAATTTATAGATTATAAAAACTAACATCATTTTAAATTGGGAAATTTTATAGTGCGCTAAGAGACTACGATGTAAATTTCGTACAGTACGTATTTGCAAAATTTACTGCAGTAAGTGTACAGAACGCCATTTGATATTTATAAAAACAAAATGAACGACAGTATAAAAGAAACACAGATTCCTGTTATGTCTAGTTTAAAATGATTTTTAAAATGGTTGATTAAAAATTTGTTAAACTCAATAAAATTATATGACTAGAAATTGTTTTTTTCACAACCTTTATTTTGCATTCTCTTACAATGGAAAAGTCATAATCCTGTTAACTTTCAATGACAATAACAATGTTTTTTTTATCAATCTAAATAATATTAAACCTGTAATTTTAAATTTTCTTGGTATTGTATCGTGGTTTTACCACTTTAACTTCACTTTTAATTTTAATTAAATTTATACATCCTAATGTGGATTTATTAAATAAATGATTTAAGTAGAAATTGTTATATCAAGGAAGATAGTCTTGGGAAGTATGAAAAAGCGAAAGTAAACGAAATTGTGACAGAATAATTTAAATAAATAATAAAGGAGACATCGCATGACATGGCTCAAATTAAGAAGTCAGAATTTTTCCAAGCGAGACATCTTGATTTTTTATACTACGCTTAGGCAAACGGTAAATTTCATTCGCATAAAAACGCTGGAAAATACCACCCGTTTTGTCATAGATCAACGTTTGTTATTATACAGCCATTTATTTATCTGTTTATATTTTTCCTATTCAGATGCACTTAATGTAAATTATAAGAGTTAGGTTATTCTTACATCATTACAATTGCATTATAATTTAAAAGATTTTTCATATTACTACACAAATATGACAATTTAAATCTTGTACAATACAACATTTATTGTAACGAAAAAAACATTATTCTGTAGGGGAACTATAACTACTGATGGATAAACTTTATGGATGATAAACTGAAATGATTGATACTAAAAATGTTAATTTACTCTTTAAAAACTATTAATTGAATTTTTTACTATATGGAACATAGAGTATAAAATTCTTTTAGAGCGACTTTAAATTTCTCTTAGGTGAATTTTAGACCCCCAAAAGGCTTTTTTATTACTAATTTGATTTCAATGAAATTCTCAGGTTAGATTTTAAGTATTTTAAACTAGGTAATAAACTATAATCGAGCAATTATTTTCAAGTATTAAAAAAGCTTATTTTCCGGAATTTTTGACAGAACTTTAGTTGTTTAGGCTACATGATTTGACTAATGTAGTTGCTATGATCAGTTTATATTCTCCCATCACAGCTGAGTTGTTGCTGTGTTTGCTGAAAACAACATTCAACATATTAACATAACCTTTTCTTGTTTATATCTGCTCGCCGTTATGTTACGTTTTTAAATAAAATTTAATTGATATTTTGACAGACCTATTTGTTAAATTAAATAGATCAACACTTATGTTTACTTGTTGAAGTTATAAATTATACAAAAAGATAGGCATGTTGATGTGGAATGAATTGCTGTCGTACGGAATTATGCGATTAACTAATTTATGGGATACAACAAATATCTATTTGGGAGAAAGATTTTAACTGAACAACTAATTATAATGTGTTGTGCCATTGTAGCCTATGTCTCAGGTAACAAAATATGCATTAAGTGTTAAGTAAGCGTAATTCTACAATACTTACATTACTTGATTTTTATTAATTTGCAATCATGGATTTTAAATTGTATTGTTTTTTCGCTCTACAATCTATTTACCTTTAATATTATAAGCATAATTATTATTAAGTTACTTGCTTGTTTTGAGGTCTTAGCTAAAATCATTGTTTGTATTTGTAGGCTAGGCCTAGGATGTACGCCGGTTGACTTTGGACGGTTAGATGACGTTCCACTCTTCACATTCGAGGAGATGGAAACCTCCGTTCTCTCCCTAAAGAGCAACAAGGCTCCTGACCCAGACGGATTCCCAGCGAGGTTTTAAAGAAAGTATTTTCAATTAATGCTGATTTGTTGTTGAGAATGTACAACGCCTGTTTGGTAGAAAGGGTGTTTCCGGCTCCCTGGAAAACTGCCAGACTTGTACTCATCAGCAAGGGCAAAGGTGATCCCGAGCTGCCGTCGTCCCACAGGCCTTTTTGTATGTTGGACACGGCTGGGAAGCTGCCCGAGAAGCTGATCCGTTCCCGCCTGACGTCTGCCGTGGAAGCTGCTGGGTACTTATGCCCCCGTCAGTACGGCTTCAGAAAGGGACGGTCAACGATTGACGCTATCACCGAAGTCTAGAGAGCTGTGAAGAGAGCCGAGAGCCACGACCATTTCTCTCGCTAAGTAGTGCTTCTTTGTTACGCTTATGTCAAGAATGCCTTTAACTCGGCGAGGTGGGTCGATATGCTTAATGCGCTTCGCAACACCTTTCGCGTTCCTGCATATCTGTTGCGACTCATCTTGTTGCGGATTATCTCCGCTCTCAAAGCCTGATTTACGACACAAGGGACGGAACGTGGACGATGGAAGTCACTTCTGGTGCCGTGCAAGATTCAATACTCGGCCAGGATCTCTGGAACGTTGCCTATGACAGCCTCCTGAGGTTGGAGATGCCTGAGAAAACCACTTTGGTTGGGTACGCCGATGATGTTGCAGCTCTCATTATCGCACGCAACGTTGAGCTGGCCCAACTAAAGTTGAACCGAGTCATGCGTGTGGTCAACACATGGATGTTCGATCACGCTCTCTCGCGTACTCTCCGTAAGACGGAGATTGTGATCCTTACGAAGAAGAGGATGGAGACCGTCGTTCCGTTCCGAGTGGGAAGGAAGGTGGTCCAATCAACTCGTGCTGCTAAGTACTTCGGGATTATGGTGGACACCAAGTTAAGCTGGAGGGATCAGATATTCCGAACGGCGGACGAGTCCGCTAAGGTAGTCACTTACCTTAGTAGGCTGATGGCCAATGTCGGGGTTCCACGATCCAGCAGAAGACGTCTGTTGATGTGCGCGGTTCAGTCCGTGCTTTTTTATGGAGCAGAGGTGTGAGCAGACGCTCTCGATAAAGAGTAGTACAGGTTGCGACTCGCCCGGGTTCAACGTCGAGCGGCGCTCGGGGTGTGTTCCGCCTACCGGACAGTGTCCGAGCCTGCCGTCCTGGTGGTCGCCGGAGTTATCCCAGTCAAGCTCTTGGCAGGAGAGAGGAAGGCAATTTATCAGAGACAAGGCGAGATTAAAAGGACACGGAAAGAACAGAAGAGCGCTCCAGAACCTTCCAGCAGTGGCAACACAGCTGGGAGCACGACACCCGAGGACGATGGACTGCGCGACTTATCAAGCACGTCCAACCATGGGTGGAACGGCAGCCAATTCTTGACAATTCACGGCTATCTCGGTCGTACCTGAACCGGATGGGCAAGACCGGTTCACCGGACTGCATTTATTGCTCGGGCGTTCCCGACAATGCGGAACACACATTCTTCCGCTGCCCCCGTTGGGAAGGGCCCCGCCTGAAGCCACACAATTTTTTTGGTGCATTTTCGGTGGACTCGGTCTGCCAAAAGATCTTGGAGGATGAGGAAAACTGGGATTGTTTATCACAGTTCGTCCGGGGCATCCTCCTGGAAAAGAAACCGATCTGGACCGCGAAGTGGCCCAGATCCCTTGATCGAGTGGCTGGATAAGGAGTAAGCCCCACCGGCGTTAGCCAAATTTAGGCCTAGCCTGACGTAATGTGATAAACAATTCCAGGTTAGAATCCTAAAGAGTAGAGGAGGTATTTTAGTGGGTAAACCCATTTTAGGGGAGCCCCACACTACAGACTTGCCACCTGTGCGCGTAATGCATTTTTCTTACCTCTCCCTAAAAAAACCCCATAAAAAGCGTCACTTAATAACTCAAAAAGTGAGTAAAAAATTCTTGTACGGGACGGACATCGGAGCGTATTCCTAGTTAATATCATTGCAATATTCCTTTTGCCCAAGTTCGCTGCTTATGCATTTTTTTTTTTTTAATATTAGGTCCCAACAAGGTTAAGAGGAATACTAACTTTTCAAGTGGCGAATTTACAGTTCAATTCATATTTTGGTATCATCATTTGTTCGTACATGTAAAGAATCATTACCCTAACAGGTCTTTTTAGAGCCGCCAAAATATTCCTTGAGTACGTAAGCGGCTTTTCACCATGGCAAACTGTAATCAGCTGTTTTCAGTACGTAATTTGAATGCCTAGCATTTAACTGACCTACGGTTGTATAGTTAGTTAGCTGGTGTATCTTAGCCAGTGTTGCCATTATTTTTAAACTTACACACCGTTATCCGGCTAATAAGAGCTCGTCATCGAGTAATTTGTGAAATATACAAAAAGTTCAAAACTTGAATTGTAGAGGTTTTATCGAATGTTTAACTAACTGTTTTTTATCTATGATTGCAAGAGGAAGCATTAAAATTTATTTAATACTGTAGTATGATGAAAAATGGCGTTCGTACTTCGGTCAAAGGCTTTTGCATAGGAATGTTTTCATGACCTCGATTTTGTTTCGAGTCAGAAAACCTCCCTTTTGGCTCTATGTGCAAAATATACAGTTGATGATCGAAACATCGAACTTAATGAAGTTAAAGTATTCGAAGTGTGAAATACCGTTTAATTATTTCTTGTTACATCGTTTTTCCAAAGACGAATATAAAATTCCATTTCACAATATGACTAAGACATAGGAGCTACCGTGTCAAATATATGGTTCCTAAGACTTAATTTAAACCTGATGTAATGAAAATTAACTAGCCTTAAAGCCTTCAGGGTCAAATAAGGGTTCGGCGTAGTTATCGTACATAATTGAGGCGATCCACACAGGAAGTGGTGATGAGTGCTGGACCACTTAACACTTTACATCATCATATATGGTCAAGGAGGATAACCAGTGAAGGTTACAGTCGTCGTATAGGCCTACTAAAAATTAATATTACAAAGTATGTAACTGAACACTCACTAATATTTAAAAAAAAAAATTGTTCGAGATAATTTTTGTATTTCCCTAAATTCTCACTGTGAAATGCTTTAGAACATATGCCAATAGGTCTTCTTTATTTGTTTATAAAATTAAGTATTTTTAATTCGTAAAACCTTATGATATCGTTTTGTTTCATTATGGTATCAGGTATGATATCAGTATTGCAACTAAAAACATAAATGAAATGTTTAATTTAATAAGATATTATAAATGTTATATTTTTTTATATATTTGAAAACAATAAATTGGTTAAAACTGAAAATTTCTCATAATTATGGTATATTTTCATTCTGGTTTCCAGTAAACATAATTTTTTTACGTCAGATTTACCTGTTGTTTTATAGTTTTAGTACCGCGAGGTAATTAATAAAACATTAAATTACAGGCCTAGTGAAAATCAATTAGTTTTACCAACAACCTAAAGATACAATTAAAATGTATCAAGTACGAGATTAAGTGCTTCTAATTACCAATTCAAACAAATACAGCACACTAAGGAAATTGTGCATACGCAGAAATGTTCCCCTTCCCTAAAATTAATTAAATAGAACGAAAAATCGGCCACATACAATACGAATGTTTGTAGCCACACTTTTTTGAAATAACAATTTTGTAGTGGAATGCGACATTGCAAAGTAATGAAACAACACGCGACCCGAAGATGACGTCATATGGCGTGCAGGTAAACACCCGATTTGCATAGCTTCCTAGTGGTGTAAATTACCCAAGTAATACCCTCTATGTATAGATTGCTGAAAACAAGCAATTGTGCAGATTTATCTCTCTGACGTGACCGAAGCTTTAAATCATCAAATTAATTGAAGAGTAATTATAACACAGGTTAGAATGTATTCTTTAAGACTAGGGATTATGGTTTGAGATTAAACAACTTTACACCGTCTTAGTTGTTCAAGCATTTTCATTACATTACCCTCATAAAAGCCATTTTAATGCAATCGTTGACTAAATAAATTATGAAACAAATGTTATCCTGAATAATTTACTAATACTAAATTAGTATTGATACTAATTAGGTTGTTATAAGATACATTTTAATTTCCAAATCTAACTTTTGTACATTTCACATAAACATTACATTATTAATTGTACTATACAAATTGTATTATAATTTGAAACATTTAGCGCTAAGAGCTAATAAGAGAATAAGAGAACGTATGAATAATTTTTGTTTTTATATTTACCATTCTTTAAGTTATGGTTCTCTCAGTATTTGACTAGAGTGATACTAATAATGTAATTTTATATTACATTCATTATTAAGTTCACCGATAAGCGCATTTCTTTTCTGATATCTACACCACATGCAGTCAATCAATTAAATTAATTTACAAACAACATAAAAAGTATTATTTTTTTATTTTACATAAAAGTTGAATTTTGGTAGGGCATTTAAGTTTTCTTAAACCTAACTCTTTTGTTGGCGCGAAATGGTATTGATTTTCAGTTAGGCCTACCTTTAAATTAATATATTCGTTACCATACACTACCGAGTTTATAAAAAGACATTAACACACAATAACGTATATCACTTGGAATCAAAGTAAATTTTGAATATCATAAAAATCTATAATATATACAGCCCGATGTGTAACTGACTGACTCACTGATGATCTTAAATTCCTGAAGCGACCGTTTAAGATAGAGACTTGAAATTTGGCATGGACATTCATTGAGATGTTTCAATTTAGGAAAAATCATAAAACTACACCTTTTTTACTTTTAAACTATAAAAAAGGTAAAAAATATACATTTGTCGGTAACGTAGTTCAGCCGTGTCAGCGTATATCACCGCGTGGTATCGTAGATCACTCTTCAGGTTTAGTTCTCGCTCGTGTTTAAATGATCTCTTTCAACTACACCCGTGTTTGATATACTCATTGTATCCTTCGATGGATAAACTCTAACTCGCCTACGGCTCGATGGGGGCTCCGCCCCCATGCCCCCTTAGGGGTTGCCCCAAATTCTTTAACTTTTGTAAAAGTCGCACATAATTAGCAGACTTCATATAAATATGAGAGTTGAGAGTTAGTATCCTTAGCCACGACAGAACCGGCTCGTAAACACTGTTCACAAGCAATTAAAATTGTTCATTAGCAATTGTTAAAAAAATGTTGTGATTGTAATGGGTGGAGATAATTTAAAACACAAAATAAATGAGTTTGTTAGTAATGAAAATATAATGGCCTACTCTTCGTTTTCAGAGGCTCTTTTCCCAAACCCCCTTCCTAATTCCCCCGAATTCTATAAAGGTTAATGGAGTTGTGAATAAATTTAACATGTAGGTATTATATAGGTATTTACTTAAAGTTGATAAACTTATCTGTAAATAAGTTTCGCATAATAAGTAAGGTATTGAGTAAGATTAGTGTCGACTTAAGTCGTAGGATAGTAATAATTAATACAATAATACAATATTGTACCTTAGGAGTTGTGGCAGGAATTTGATTGGTTTGAAAGTATTAGTTATCATTGAAGTAGATTGTAATGAAGGTGTTCAAATGGGAAGAATACGTGTAATTTATTGTATTTAACGGAAAATTATAAAATAAACATAAGAAATTTGATGAAAAAATTAAAAGGATAAACTGAATAAAAAATTTTCATTAGACCATCGAAAACAACGAAAAATTCCATTAAAACCAAATAATTTGAAAACTATTAAAAATAAAATACTATTCAGTTACCATCCTTCAATTGGTTGTATTGAAATTCCGGGGAATAACATAGCAATCCGTTAATATTGAACGTACATTGATAAAAACATAATGTGATATTGGCATTCATTACGATTCCTTCATTTCAGTTTTTAGTGAATGGTGTTAAACTTCTACATTTACCTAATTTCCTTTTAAGTTACTGTCAAGGCAAATAAAAAAAATTCAATCTTTTCAATACAAAAATACAGTAGTTACTAACAAAATAATGTTAAATATTGGTTAAAATTCCAAATTTACCATAAACATCAAAGGCCCTATCTTTTAGCTGTAGGACCAGGACATTAAATAACAATCAAAGTATAGCAATCAGTTGCTTGATATAGTGATTCGTTCCACCTAACTTATAGTAGTTATAAAACTATAGATCACGGGGTAATAGGTACTATAATCATGAAGCCCTTATAAAGTCTTAAAATGAAGAAAGTTGCAACTTAAGAACCATAAAGTCGGCGTAGAGTATGCATTTTCAACCTATAGTGTCAAAAAACCAATTGTGAAATAATAGCCAAAAAAGGATTATTTGTTAAATTAAAATATACTGAATGAGTTTTAATAATTGAAAAGCATCGAATAGTTTTAAATTACAACAATAATAAAGGTAATCGAGACTTTAGGTGAGAGCACTACATTGAGGAATTTTGACGGACAAAGTGACAGCGAAAAAAATACTATTGAGTTTAACTAAAATCTAAGCCTTATTGGATAGCAGCAAATAGGTTAAAGACGGGATGTCAAACATGTGGGACACGTTTAAATTAAAACTGCACCAGAACCATCAACTGAAGCATTATATTCAATCTGGGGATCCATATAGAGGGACAGCATACAAATAGTAGAAAATTAAGTTCTAATTACTGTATAAGTTAATTTTTTGTGCGAAAACCTACAAGAAATTTTCCAGCATTAGTTCGGCCGAAAGCGTAATCCGAGGTGAATTTGAATAAGTAATCTAAAATAAATTGAAAATGAAACGAGAATCCAACATTTAAATCTGATCTTATTGTTCAATACTTATTTAAACATTCTCAAAAACATATTTTAAGTGTGTAAAAGAATCTAATATAAGACACTGAATATAAATCAAACAGAAAGATAACAATTAACAGTCCAATAAGTAGTGTACAAAGTAATCGAAGTACATTATGTTAAGATCACGGCTCGAGCTTCACAGTGAATTCATTTAATGTGAAATTCGGCCGGAATAATCACTTTGTGTGAATTTGAATATGTAGTCTAAAATAATTGAAAACGAGACGAGAACCTAACTTTTAAATCAGTTATTACGTTCAATAGTTATTTAAAAATTCTCAAAAACATATTTATAGTGTTTAAATATAATAAGAAACACGCTTTCAATGCAGCACAATCTCTTTGCTGTTGAAGTCAGATGGAAAACGATTTGTTAAAAACGAGGAAGAATCACGTGTTCAACATCAAGAACGCAGGTGTAGTTAAAAGACATAATTTAAATACAAGCGAGAACCAATCGACTATAATAAATAGCGCTCCAAGCGACATCTTTAAGAAAGTTGATAGTTTGTAGTTTTTGGGCATTGATGCTGTATAAATCAAAGCGAGGTTTACCCTGGTGAAATAACCCGCTCTCAATACATCGAAATACCGTCTCCTAACCAAGACGTTCATGTTTATGTAGAATATAATATTTGTATCAAACCCGGGTGTAGTTAAAAGACATCATTTAAACACGACCGAGAACTAAACCTGCAAAGTGATCTACGATACCACGACCACGTGGTGATATACGCTGATACGGCTGAACTACGTTACCGACAAATCTATATTTTTTACCTTTTTTATAGTTTTAAAGTAAAAAAATGGTAGTTTTATGATTTTTCCTAAATTGTAACATCTCAAAGAATGTCCATGCCAAATTTCAAGTCTCTATCTTTAACGGTCGCTTCAGGAATTTAAGATCATCAGTGAGTCAGTCAGTTACACATGGGGCTGTATATATTATAGACTCGCCTACGGCTCGATGGGGGCTCCGCCCCCATGCCCCCTTAGGTGTTGCCCCCTAGTTTGAATTGATAAAAAGTCAAGTTTGAAATAGTTTAGTTCCACACAAGATCTGAACAGCCAAGACAGTAACAAAACCATCTAATACTCTAAACTCACAATCAATAGTAAAAAAACTTTAATAATCTCATATTAGTAGGTTTTAATACCCCTCCTTAGTAAATAGTTTTAAAAATTGAGCTGCGAAATAAATATTATTTATGTAAATATTCTGGATGTTAAGCTTGATGGAGGGTCCAACCCAATATATGGTTGCCCCAATTCCGTATTCCGTAAATTACTGTCAAAACCTCATACAATGAACAGGCTAGTTGAGGGATCAACTCCAACAACAGTAACTGAAGCCGCCAATACACAATACTCACAATAATAAGCTTTGAAATTTGCCCACGGCTCATGGTTTAATCCCACTCCCTAGTTCCCCTTAATTCGTTAAAAAATATAATGGAGTTGTGAAATATTAATGAACTATGTAAATAGTCATGCTCAAAAGTTGTTGTGTAAAAATTTGGAGATACGATTATGATTGCACATGATTGAGGTAATAGCTGTATTCTGAAAAGATAAAAGTGGAATAAAATTATAAATTTATATAGAGGATCGTTGTATGTAATGGAAGAAAAAGGGACAAAATCAAGATATTTGAAATAAAAATAAAATATGGTAAAGGCTAAGATTCTTCAGTTCCGCCACGGGGTGGCCAAGAAACACAGGAATCATATATGTACCATATAGAGAAACGATAACAATTTTAACATTCAAAATCAGCAATTATTAATTTAACAATTAATTTTAAATGTTATATATATTAGTTCAGAAAATTAATAAAAATAGAGCCCTAGTAGTATGTAATAGATCACAGGGTATTAGTTACTATAATCATGAAGTCTTAAAGTCTTTATATAGTCTTAAAATGAAGAAAGTTGCAACTTAAGAACCATAAAATCGGCGTATATTATGCATTTTCAACCAATGGTAGTGAAAAAACCCAATTGTGAAATAATAGCCTAAAAAAGATTATTGGTTAAATTAAAATATACTGAAAAAGTTACAATAATTGATAAGCATAAAATAGTTTTCAATTACAACAATAAGAGGGTTAATCTAGACTTAAGGTGAGAGCACTGCATTGAGGAAGTTTGACGGACAAAGTGGCAGCGAGAAAAATTACTATTGAGTTTAATTCAATTGATTATTATAATATTTCTCAGCCTGATGGATCATCAGATATGGTCTTAAAAAAACGTCGGAAGTAGGTAAACGTTAGCGAAGGTAAGAATGGAAAGTTCAATAGTTCTAAAACTTAACATGTTCAATCGTTTCCTAAACTAAAATCTAAGCCTGATTGGACAGCAGCAAATAGGTCAAAGACTGGATGTCAAACGTGTTGGGACACGTTCAACTCTTCAAAGTAAAACTGCACCAGAACTATCAACTGAAGCGCTATATTCAATCTAGGGATTCATATAGAGAGACAGCATATAAATAGTAGAAAGTTAAGTTATAATTACTGTATAAGGTAATTTTTTGTGCGAAAACCTACAAGAAATTTTCCAGCATGAGAAAACTAAAGTCTAGAAAATGTAGTAAGACCTAAAATATTTTTAGCAATTAATATAGAAATCAAAGCGGACATCACCTGAATGTATCGATACGCTTTCGATTCAGTAATCTTCATTTTCAATAATAACACAGCAATCAGAGGGAAAACCATACGCAAAAAACTATGCGTCCAATTGAGAATAAATATAGGGAAGAGGTGTAATTAAAAGATATCATTTAAATACAAGCGAGAACTAAGCGACTATAATAGCGCTCCAAGCGACATCTTTAAGAACCAACGTACTTCCCTCGTACACCTCGTCTTTTTAGAAATTTTTATAATTTGAAAGTTGAAAATTTGTAGTTTTTGGGCATTTATACTGTTTTAATCAGAGCGAGTAATACCGTGGTGAAGTAAACCGCTCTCTATGCATCGAAACTCCGTGGTCTACATAAGACGTTTATGTTTATCAGTACACAATATTCGTATCAAACACGGGTGTAGTTGAAAGAGATCATCTAAACACAAGCGAGAACTAAACCTGCAAAGTGATCTACGATACCACGCGGTGATATACGCTGATACGGCTGAACTACGTTACCGACATATCTATATTTTTTACCTTTTTTATAATTTAAAAGTAAAAAAGTTGTAGTTTTATGATTTTCCCTAAATTGAAACATCTCAAAGAATGTCCATGCCAAATTTCAAATCTCTAGCTTAAACGGTGGCTTCAGGACTTTAATATCATAAGTGAGTGAGTCAGTTACACATGGGGCTGTATATATTATAGATATATATTGTAAACTCTGGCGTTATTTTGTATTGAGAGCGGGTTATTTCACCAGGGACCCAGGGTTATACTCGATTATATTTACAGTGATAATTCCCTAATTTGTAGCTTATGCAGTATATGCGCTATCTTGAATGTTTACCAAAGATGAATTTTCTTCTCCTACTATGAATTAATTTCCCATGGCGGTTGAATAGTCGCTTAGTTCTCGCTTGTATTTAAATCATGTCTTTTAACTACACCTGCTTCCTTGCTGTTGGCAACGTTAGTATCCCTTATATATAACAAACCGTTATCCATTTGACTTCAAAATAGCAATGAGATTATGCTGCATTGAAAGCTCGTTTCTTTTATATTTTACACACATCATAAATATGTTTTAGGGCATTTTTAAATAACTGTTTAGCTGAACTTACAGATTTAAATGTAGGTTCTCGTTTTGTTTCAATTTATTTAAGATTACTTATTCAAATTCACACGGGATTATTCTCCGCCGAACTTCGCATTGAATGGATTTTCTGTGAAGCTTGAGCCGTGATCTTAACGTAACATACTTCGATTACTTTGTACAATACTTAATAGACAGTTTATTATTATCTTTCTGTTTGATTTATATTCAGTGTCTTATATTCGAATTTTTCACACTTAAAATTTGTTTTTGAGAATGTTTAAATAAGTGTTGAACAATAGTAATAGATTTAAATGTTAGGTTCTCGTTTAATTTCAATTTATTTTAGATTACTTATTCAAATTCACCCCATGTGAACCCCTCAGCATAATGAATTTGAACGCATTCAATGAATTTTCTGTGTAGCTCGTGCCGTGATCTTAACGTTATATACTTCTATTACTTAGTACGATACTTAATAGACAGTTAAGTATTATCTTTCTGCATTGTTTATAATCAGTGTTTTATATTTTACTTTAATACACACTTAAAATATGTTTTTAAGAATTTTTAAACGGCTATTGAACAAAACTAACAGGTTTTTATGGATAAATTATTATTTCACAGGTCTAGATTTTATATTCTTATAATTAGTAGTAGTTTGTAATAGTAGGGGTTTTTTTGCCGATCTACCCCGTTTTTATTATTTCCTATGGTTTTGTTTTCATGTTATTTAATTCTTGTTTTCGCTTATTGATTTGAATGTTATTTGCTATTTCAGTAATTTAAACGTTTTTCTTCTATATCCTGAAATTTACAAGTTTTTATTTTTAATTAGTTTGTATCAGCAGATTCTTTTAATATCGTGGTTGGCGATACTATATTTAGTTCAAATTGTATTTTTAATTTCTTAAGTTTATTAACTAGCATAGCTTGATTTTCTATTATTTTAATAGTAATTTTCACACTTACTATTGGTTATTTTCTATTTTTTAGCATTATTGTTTTACTCTAATGGGCATATTACATTATTTTTAAAATTTACGAAAATCTCATTTAAAAATACTTAATTTGGAATAATTTTGACCCATTGCAATTTTAATGTGACGCATGTTAACTCGTTGACGTTTCAGACTAAGTAGTTGGTAACGTGGAATAGTTAGCATCACACATTTTAGTAGAGTTACAAGTAAATTAATAACTTAGCTTTTCAAAACTTCAATTTTTATTAGTTTTTATTTTCCGATTCTTTTAATATCGTGGTTGGCGATGCTAGATTTGGTTTAAGTGTTACTTTCAATTTCTTTAGTTTATGCATTATTATAGCTTGATTATTTTATTATTTTAATAGTTATTTTCACATAATCAATTATTTTCTATTTTTTAGCATTATTGTTTTGCTATAGTGGGCACATTACATTTTTTTTATCAATGAAAATTTAATTTAAAGATACTTAATTTGGATTAATTTTGCCCCATTGCAATTTTTCTGTGCCGCATCTAAAATCGTTGACGTTCCAGACCAAGTGGTTGGTAACGTGGAGGAGTTAGTATCACACACTTTTGTAGTAGAGTTACACGTAATTTAAAACTTAGCTTTTCAAAACTTCGATGGAACTAGCCTGTTCAGTACTTTAGTGGAACTAGAAAGTTCATTATTTGAGACTTTGTGAATGATTAACGAAATTAGTAAAATCAACTAGGGGGCATGGGGGCTGAGCCCCGTGAAATATTTTCAAAGGATATTATTGTTATTATTATTATTGATTGTGAAGAGTGTGTATTAGCGCGTTTTTTTTACTGTCTTCGCTGTCCAGTTAGTTGGTGGAACTAGCCTGTTCAATACTTGACTTTAAATTATTCAACGAATTCGGGGCAACCCCCAAAGGGGGCATGGGGGCGGAGCCCCCATCGAGCCGTAGGCGAGTCTATAATATATACAGCCCCATGTGTAACTGACTCACTCACTCACTGATGATAGTAAAGTCCTGAAGCGACCGTTTAAGCTAGAGACTTGAAATTTGGCATGGACATTCTTTGAGATGTTTCAATTTAGAGAAAATCATAAAACCACAACTTTTTTACTTTTAAACTATAAAAAAGGTAAAAAATATAGATTTGTCGGTAACGTAGTTCAGCCGTATCAGCGTATATCACCGCGTGGTATCGTAGATCACTTTGCAGGTTTAGTTCTCGCTCGTGTTTAAATGATCTCTGTAAACTACACCCGTGTTTGTAACACATTACCTTTTAGATCATTTTTAATGTTTACAATGGTGTATCACCGAAATGAGTGGGTTTTTTCATCTGAGTGATCCCCGCTTTGATTCTTGCAGTAGTTAACGCCCAGTGTGCAGCTAATGCTTCATGCGCGCTAATTTGGAAGTTCATTTAATGGTGAAATTTCTTCACCTATCGTTAGTTCTTAAAGATGTCGCTTGGAGCGCTATTATAGTCGCTTAGTTCTCGCTTGTATTTAATTTATGTTTTTTAACTACACCTGCGATCTTGATGATGATTTCATTAGTGTTCCTCACTGTAATCAAATTGTAGTCCATCTGACTTTCATTTCAATAGGAATCATATTTTGCTGCATTGAAAGCATGTTCCTTAATATAGTTTTACACACGTTAAAAATATGTTCTTGAGATTTTTTAATAACTACTGAACAAATCGAACAGTGATTTAAATGTTAGGTTCTCGTTTCGTTTTCCATTTATTTTAGATTACTAATTCAAATTCACACTGGGTTTTTCTTTCGGCCGAATTTCGCATTACATAAATTTGCTGTGAAGCTTGATCCGTGATCTTAACGTAACATACTTCGATTACTTTGTACAATACTTAATAGACAGTTAATTATTATCTTTCTTAAATTTTATCTCTATTTATAAATAAAATTTATATAAATTTAAAACTTTATATTTAGCTACCGAACAGAGAAATATTTGTTACCATAACTACTACAATTAAATATAATGATAGATACAACAACAACTATAACTCTTTTAATTGAAATTTCTTTTCATCTAACACAGCAAAAATTGTCTAATCTAAAGTATATATTTTTACCAGCATAATACCTTAAATATTTACATAAATAATTATAATTTCACAGCTCAAAACTTTTAAAATAATTCTAATTACGAAGGGGTATTAAAAAACCGATTCATATGAGTTTTTTAAAGCTTTGTTTACTATTGATTGTGATTTTCTTGTATTTGACGGTTTTGTTACTGTCTTGACTGTGCAGTTCTTCCGTAGAACTAACATATTTTAAACTCGACTTTTTTTTAAATTAACGAATTTAAGGCTACCCCTAGGGGGAGGGGTGAGCTATACGAAGCATGTTTGAATACTTCCAACATATTATTTTAGTACTGCATATTGTCTGGTGCAGTTTTAATTTGAAGAGTTGAATGTGTCCCACTCGTTTGACATCCCGTCTTTGACCTATTTGCTGCTGTCCAATCAGGCTTATATTTTAGTTTAAGAAACGATTAAATAGAACATATAAAGTTATTGAACGATTGAACTTTCATTCTCTTGGCTGGTATATTACCTTCGCTAACGTTTACCTAATTCAGACGTTTTTTAACCATCTACATATCTGATTACCCATCAGGCTGAGAAATATTATAATAACCAATAGAATTAAACTCAATAGTATTTTTTCCGCTGTCACTTGTCCTTCAAACTTCCCTAATGTAGTGCTATCACCTAAAGTCTTGATTACCTCTATTATTGTTGTAATTTAAAACTATTCAATGTTTTTCAATTATTATAACTCTTTTAGTATATTTTAATTTAACTAATAATCCTTTTTTGGCTGTTATTTCATAATTTTTTTTATTCACTACTATTGGTTGAAAATGCATACTGTACCCTGATTTTATGGTTCTTAAGTTGCAACTTTCTAAATTTTAAGACTTTATAAAGACTTTATGATTATAGTACATATTACCCTGTGATCGTTTACATACTACTAGGGCTCTATTTTTATTAATTTTCTGAACCAAATTATATAGTATTTAAAATTGTTAATTTAATAATTGCTGATTTTGAAAGATAAAATTTTTATCGTTTTTATATATGGTTCATACATGATTCCTGAGTTTCTTGGCCTCCCCGTGGCGGAACTGAAGCATCTTAGCCTATACTATATTTTTTAAAATTTCAAATATCTTTGTTGTGTCTATTTTTTTTATTTATTTTTTTTTATTTTTTTTTTGCTATTACATACAATCCTCTATATAAACTTATAATTTTATTTCACTTTTAATTTTTCTGAATACACATATTACCTCAATCATGAGCAATCATAATCGTATCTCTAAAATCTTAACACAAAAGTTTTTGAGCATGACTATACATAGTTCATCAATAGTTCATAACTCCATTATATTTTTTAACGAATTAAGGGGAACTAGGGAGTGGGATTAAACCATGAGCCGTGGGCAATTTTCAAAGCTTATTATTATCAATTGGAGTAGAGTGTATTGGCGGCTTCTGTTACTGTTATGGGAGTTGAGCCCTCAACTAGCCTGTTCATTGTATGAGGTTTTGACAGAAATTTACGGAACTGGGGCAACCAATTATTGGGGTGGAACCTCCATGCAGCGGTAACACCTAGAATATTTACATAAATAATTATCATTTCAGAGCTCAATTTTTTTTAATATTTACTAAGAAGGTGTATTTAACCCGATTCATATTAGATTATTAAAACTTTTTTACTATTGATTGTGAATTGTTTGTATAAGACGGTTTTGTTACTGTCTTGTTTGTCCAGTTATTTTGGAACTATTTCAAACTTGACTTTTTATTAATTCAAACTAGGGGGGCAACTATTAAGGGGGCATGGGGGCGGAGCCCCCATCGAGCCGTAGGCGAGTCTATAATATATACAGCCCCATGTGTAACTGACTCACTGACTCACTGATGATAGTAAAGTCCTGAAGCGACCGTTAAAGCTAGAGACTTGAAATTTGGCATGGACATTCTTTGAGATGTTTAAATTTAGAGAAAATCATAAAACTACAATTTTTTTACTTTTAAACTATAAAAAGGTAAAAAATATAGATTTGTCGGTAACGTAGTTCAGCCGTATCAGCGTATATCACTGCGTGGTATCGTAGATCGCTTTGCAGGTTTAGTTCTCGCTCGTGTTTAAATGATCTCTTTTAACTACACCCGTGTTTGATACAAATATTGTACGTCATGGAAACATGAACGTATGTATGTAGACGACGATTTTTCGATGCATTGAGAGCGGGTTATTACACCAGGGTAATACTCGCCTTGATTTATACATTATTATGCCCAAATACTACAAATTTTCAACTTTCAAATTATATAAAATTCTCAAAAGACGAGGTGTCAGTAAGGATGTACGTTGGTTCTTAAAGATATCGCTTGGAGCGCTATTATAGTCGCTTAGTTCTCGCTTGTATTTAAATGATGTCTTTTAACTACACCTCTTCCTGATAATTTTTTTTAATTTGGCGCATAGTAGTTTGCGTATGGTTTTCCTTCTGAATGCTGTGTTATTATTGAAAATGAAGTTTACTGAATCGATAGCGTATCTTTACATTCAGGTGATGTCCGCTTTGATTCGTATAGTAACTTAAAGTTAAGGTAGCTTAGTTCTCGGTTGTATTTAAATTATGTCTTTTAACCACACCTGTTCCTGATGATGTTTACGCGTCAGTTTTGCAGAGCAGTGATCTTAAACGTTGTATAAACTACGTTAGTGCAAATTTCAGTTTACAGTATATTGTAATATAGCTGTAACTGTAATATAACATTTGTTTTAAGGATGGTGAAATAAATTTAATGCACGTACACTAATGTAAACCAAAATGTTGAATAAAATGTGAGGTTCTCGTTTCGTTCATTTGTTCATATTGGCTATTGCTATTACTCTTGTCTTTTGAGAGACGATTGAGCGTAGTGCTGGAATACTTTGTTACAATATTATATTATTAATTTTATCATTACTATGGTGAGCTCTACGAAGCTTGTGCGAATACTTTAAACATATTATTTATCACTGCATATTTTTTGCTGCAGTAACGCCCGTTAAGTAAATGATTAATTGCTAAAAATATTTTAGGTCTTACTACATTTTCTAGACTTTAGTCTTCTCATGTTGGAAAATTTCTTGTAGGTTTTCGCACAAAAAATTACCTAATACAGTAATTATAACTTATTTTTCTACTATTTGTATGCTGTCTCTCTATATGAATCACCAGATTGAATATAGCGCTTCAGTTGATAGTTCTGGTGCAGTTTTACTTTGAAGGTTGAACGTGTCCCAACACGTTTGACATCCGGTCTTTGACCTATTTGCTGCCGTCCAATCAGGCTTAGATTTTAGTTTAGGAAACGATTGAACATATTAAGCTATAGAACGATTGAACTTTCCATTCTTACCTTCGCTAACGTTTATCTACTTCCGACGTTTTTTTAAACCATCTACATATCTGATGACCCATCAGGCTGAGAAATATTATAATAACCAATTGAATTAAACTCAATAGTAATTTTTCTCGCTGCCACTTTGTCCGTCAAACTTCCTCAATGCAGTGCTCTCACCTAAAGTCTCGATTAACCCTATTATTGTTGTAATTTAAAACTAATCTATTCTTATCAATTATTGTAACTCTTTCAGTATATTTTAATTTAACCGATAATTCTTTTTTGGCTATTATTTCACAATTGGTTTTTTTTTACTACCATTGGTTGAAAATGCATAATGTACGCCGATTTTATGGTTCTTAAGTTGCAACTTTCTTCAATTAAGACTATATAAAGACTTTAGACTTCATGATTATAGTACCTAATACCCTGTGATCTATTACATACTACTAGGGCTCTATTTTTATTAATTTTCTGAACTAATATATATATAACATTTAAAATTGTTAAATTAATAATTGCTGATTTTGAATGATTAAATTGTTATCGTTTCTCTATATGGTACATATATGATTCCTGCGTTTCTTGGCCACCCCGTGGCGGAACTGAAGCATCTTAGCCTATACCATTTTTTTTTTTTTTAATTTAAAATATCTTGATTTTGTCCCATTTTTCTTCTATTACATACAACGATCCTCTATATAAACTTATAATTTTATTCCACTTTTATCTTTTCAGAATACAGCTATTATTACCTCAACCATGAGCAATCATAATCGTATCTCCAAACTTTTGAGCATGACTATTTACATAGTTCATTAATATTTCACAACTCCATTATATTTTTTAACGAATTAAGGGGGGAGTGGGATTAAACCACGAGTCGTGAGCAAATTTCAAAGCTTATTATTATTTATTGTGAGTAGTGTGTATTGGCGGCTTCTGTTACTGCCGTTGGAGTCGAGCCCTCAACTAGCCTGTACATTGTATGAGGTTTTGACATAAATTTACGGAATTGGGGCATCCAATTATTGGGTTGGACCCTCCATCAAGCATAACACCTAGAATTTTTACATAAATAATATTTATCTCACAGCTCTTTTTTTAACTATTTACTAAGGAGGGGTATTAAAACCTACTAATAGGAGATTATTAAAGCTTTTTTTACTATTGATTGTGAATTTAGAGTATTAGATGGTTTTGTTACTACCACTTATTCGGGGCAACCCCTAAGGGGGCATGGGGGCGGAGCCCCCATCGAGCCGTAGGTGAGTCTAAATTATATACTCCCGAATGTGTAACTCACTCATCGGGGTATCAGAAATTCGCCAAATGTCGATAAAGTAGATCTCCTATCTATCACTTACTACAGAGTGATTCCCAAGCGAGAACTAAACTTACCGACCTGTATTATTGAGAATATTGCCAACATACTGGGAGTCGCGGATTACCGAAACACCCTTTTTAAGAAATTTTATAACATTAACCAATTGTGCCTTTATAGGTAAAGCGGTCTATACACCGAGAGTAATTTCAATGTACAGGGTGTATCTGAAATTACCTCTCCAGACCGGAAGTCACTGATGTCAAATACAAACTCTTACTTTAAATATATTTTTTTTAGTTTTACACGGTTTTTAAGAAAACTTTACAATTTGATCTTGTACGCGTAATTTTAGCAGTTTATTGAATATTTGAGGTTGAAATTCAGATTTTCCTCATTCTTCTCTGAGCATTTTAGGTTAAGCAAAAATGTCTCGGCACAAAAATGTCTTCGACTCTTTTAAATACGTTTCCAACAAAAATTGTCAGTTTGGTCCAAAATGTTTTTTTATTAAATTTACTACATGACGGAGACTAATGAACATGTATTTAAATGTTTAGTAAAAATAATCACATGATAATTGATGTTTTATGATGGTATATTATTTTAAATGAGGTTCTTAGACATTTACATGTTTGGTAAGTTCTGTTATATGTAAAATGTTCAGACATAATATATGTTAAATTTTCCCCAGTTAAAAAAAAATAATGTCATGCTATTTATTATTCTAAATCAGTATGATTAGGGTTTAAAATATTAAATTTTAAAGTTGCTTCAAAATTACGTCTGGTCCCCTCTGTATTGAAATCAGTGTCAATCAACGGAGCAAAATATGTTTACCTACAACGGCACAATTTTTTTTTGTACAATTTTAAAAGAGGTGCAAGGTTGGTATGGGACACCCGGTAAGACAGTATCATATTTATAGTCCTCCCAAAAATTGGTTCTTTATTTGGGATGGCACTTAATTTCTAACGAACTCATTAGGAAGTACATCATTGACTTTACCTGATAGCATGCTAATTTAAATTTTAAACAAAAATTTTAACTAAAATAGCAGATTACACAAGTGATTTATCTTTTAGTGCGTACTAAGTTAATGTTTAATTTAAAAAGGTGGCAGTACAGTATTTTCATTTAAAATAAAAAAGCTTTTTTATTTCCTGCCCCAGAAAACTATCTGATTTCAAAATTTAGCGACCAAACATTTTTACCCAAAATAAATATGACATTATTTTTTCTACTCTAGCGGCCAAATTATAACATCTGAGGCAATCCTCGCGAACATCTTTCAAGTTACTACAAGTTTGGTTCTATGAATTTTTGCCCCCCAGTCCTCACAATTAAACATAATTAAATGTTTATTTATTTTTACGGGGAATTTTACCCCATGTAGACGTAATTTTACAACTACTATAATATTTTACTCAGAACCTTCACTTTGCACATAGACATATCTTGCACAGTACCAATATCAATTAAATTATCAAACTTAAAAATTATCATGATGATTTTAAATATCACTTATTCTTCTTTTGACTGTGAGTCGGAACGAATTGCTATATCAAGCAACTGATTGTTTTACTTTGATTGTTATTTACTGACCTGGTCCTACGGCTAAAACATACGTCCTTTGATGTGTATGGTAATTTTAATATTTTAATCATTATTTAACATACTTTTGTTAGTAACTACTGTATTATTGTATTTAGAAGCTTGAAGTTTTTTTATTTGCCTTGACAGTAATTTTTTAGGAAATTAGGTAAATTTAAAAGTTTTACACCATTAAAAACTGAAATGAAGGAATTGTAATGAATGCCAATATTACATTATGTATTTATCATTGTATGTTCAATTTTACTGGATCGTTATGTTATTCCCTGGAATTTCAACACAACTAATTGAAGGATAGTAACTGAATAGTATTTTTGTAAATAAAAGGGGTTTTTGGCAAGTTTTATCCACTTTGTTAAGATTTCCAATTATTTTGTTTTAATGATGATCTACTGCACATTTTTTATGCAGTTAATCCATTTAATTTTGTCATATATTTATTTATACGTATTTTATAATTTTAAGTAAATACGTATACAATACCAACATAATAAATTTATTCACAACTCCATTAACCTTTATAGAATCCGGGGGAATTAGGGTGGGGGTTTGAGGAAAGAGTCTCTGAAAACGAGCCGTAGGCGAATATATTTTCATTCCTTAGATTGAGTTAGTTGCATAAGTTCAAATTTAGGTTATTTCTGCAGTCGTGGGAGTTAATTTATGTTATAAATAAATGACAAACTCATTTATTTTGCTATTTTGCTCATTTACAAACTCTTATATTTATATGTATTCTGTTCATTATATGCGACTTAAACAACAATTAACGAATTTCTGGGCAACCCCTGAGGGGGCATGGGGGCGGAGCCCCCATCGAGCCGTAGGCGAGTCAATAATATATACAGCCCCATGTGTAACTGACTGACTCACTGATGATCTTAATTTCCTGAAGCGAACGTTTAAGCTAGAGACTTGAAATTTGGCATGAACATTCTTTGAGATGTTTCAATTTAGGGAAAATCATCAAACTACAAATTTTCAACTTTTAAAGTATAAATAAATGCAAAAAAGGCGAAGTGTCGGTAAGGAAGTACGTTAGTTCTTAACGATGTCGCTTGGAGCGCTATTATAGTCGCTTAGTTCTCGCTTGTATTTAAATTATGACTTTTAACTACACCTGTTCCTGATCGTATGTATAGATTAAACGCACTAATGTCCGCATTTCGATTCCCTTGTCGCTTAAATTACTTATATCTCACTTAGGTATATATTCGTTCACTGTGCACAGGGATTCTTCATGATTGTTTGCGTATTTGTTCTCGTTTTAGTTCTCGCTTGTATTCAAACAATGACTTTTAACTACACCTGTCACCTGTTCCTGATGTTGATTTCGTATGGGCGCACGATTACGAATGTCCTCATATCGATTCCCATATTTCTTAAATTACTATTATCTTTCTCATGTACACAGTTTCATAACATACAGTGAGACCCAATGTTTACTTACAAAATATACCTCTTTTTAGTTCTCGCTTGTATTTAAATTAAGACTTAACTACGCTTGCTCCTAATAATAATTTCTAATAATAGTTATCTACGTTACGATGTCCTATGATTGTATTCATCCCCATAGCTAAAACACGCAGTGTGGTGCAACTGCAGTATGTGCGTTTGCTTGGAATTGCTTAAATGGTGAATTCCCTTCACTCATTATCGGTGGATTTTTTAAATTACTTTTCTTTAATTATCTTTTTATCTTGAAATTATGTTTCTTATGTTTTTTTTGTCTGTGATTACATACAGCATACCTAAATTAAAATTTTTAATTTTATTTCATTTTATTCTTTTTGAACACACCAATTACCTCCATCATGTGCCCAAAATTTTAACACATCAATTTTTAAGCAGGCTATCTAGAATATTTACATAGTCCATTATTATTTCACAACTCCATTTTATCTCACTATTACTTATATTTAAAATTCGCATTGAAGGTTTCATTTATTTTAAATGAGATTTTGCTGTACATTTTGTATTTTTTCTTTATACAAGAACCTAGATTTACTGTCTAAGGACGCCTAAGAATAAACAATTAATTATTGTTATAATTTCATTAGTCATGATTTGACAAAACCATGACATCATTCATTAACATTCTTTACATAAAGTAAGTTTTTTAATTTTTTTATTGGTGGATTTTTTAGGCCGACTAATTTTTTTATTATTTTAACCGTGCAATTATAGTTGTATTTTTATCCAAGCAAGGCACTTAAGTTAACAATTATTTTTTAAATTCATATCCTACTTATGACGAAACGCTAGTGCGAAGATGCTTGAAAATGTCACTGTAGTGACGAAACGCGTCGCAACTTAACCACCAGCGACAAGGAATGTCAGAAGGTAATACCTAGTTCATAACAATTATTAATGTGAACTTTTGCATGGATTTGGAAATGTTTTAGGATGTTTTGTTATTTGTTTGCTTAAGTGTGGTAAATGTTTTAATGAATTAAGGGAGACTAGGGAGAGAGACAAAATAGCCATAAGCTTTTTATTAGTATTGACTGTGAGTAAAGTTAAATAGCTAGCCGGTTCCGTAACTGTCTTGGCAGTCCAGTACTTCGCTGGTACTAACCAGTTTAATACTTTTTACTTCATTATTGATTTACAAGTTTTTAACATTTTTTTATATTTTCTTTTTTTAGCGAAAAGTAACCAAGATGCGTGATCCCACAACTTTTTAACACATAAGTTTAGTTTTAACCGTTTCACTACCTTTCAGGTTTAAAATTGTAGCATATTTGAACATTTTTAATGGGTGAGTTCTTTTCAAGTGAACAAATAATTTATCTTACAAAAATGAACCTTTAAACACATCTTATTAAAATTTAATGATAATTCTATTTTTTTTTGTACCTTTTTTCATTGCACCAAGTGCTTAGGTGCGTGATGACGTACCGCCCCTCAACAACTCTTTTACTATTCTTAAAATGAAAAAAATCTCACATATACATTATTGCTTTTTTACTTTTAATCTTCAAGGATATTTTCTTATTAGTGCTATGTATCTCCCCCAAATTAACACTAAGATTTTATAAAATCGTTAACTTTGAGCTCTAGCATTCTAATACGTATATTTCAATTATCCTCTAAACTACTAACCACATTTTTTCCTGGCCATCGGTTCTATTTATCAACTACTAATGCTTCGGCGGAACCAATTAGGGGGCATGGGGGCGGAGCCCCCATCGAGCCGCAGGCGAGTGTACATTTATATTCTGAGCTTCTATCAAGTAGAAAATATTTACACTTGATAAAATGCGTGTCATTCCCTTTCTTAACAATAATTTCTAAGTATACATTTTACACATGCAATGCCTTTGGCAAATAAATGAAATCAACAAATTGTATAATTCCACGTTTCTGTAGCTGTACATAACTGCGTTGCGGGCGGGGTATTCATTAGTACACTCCTACCCATACATTACAGCTTGGTTCGGCGGATAATAATAGCAATTGTCCTCCAGACAACCGTCGTCGGTTCTTGACTTTGCATGCGATGCTTTGTTGTGAGAACTGTGTTGCACTTTTGCTGAATAAATAATCTCTAGAGCGTGCAAAAATGCACAGCCAATGTTGATTTCAGTTTTTGTTTATTTTGTAAACTAAAAACTAAGATCTTTATTAAAAGATTAGATTAAGGTGATAAATTAATTAAGTATGGTAAATATTAAACTGACTTTTTAATTGCATTGTTTGATGTATTTAATGAAACCTACGTTCTAAGTTTTAATTTTATTCAGTTGGATAGTTTATTATTTTTTTTCCTATAGCGCGTTTTAATGATAAAACCTATCCTAAGCTACAAATTATACACAAGTAAATAAGTTCAACACGTAAATTGTTAGTACGGCATACATTTTTAAGTCCATCCTACTTTTTGAACGCGATCCATAAGGACATTTAACCCTCAGTAAACATGTTTCATTGAGTACATAATTTTAATATGCAATTTAATTTCCATGAACAGCTTGGTTGGAAGTCTTGGTTTGAACAAAAATTGAACAAATTTGAAAAAAAAATATTGCCGTATATAAAAAAGGAACAAAGAAATTATAAGTAATAAATTATTTACCATGGTAATTTTTTTCTATGTAACACAAATGATTAAAAATTATATTTTAACTTCCATTTACTTTCATTTCAGGTACTTCATGTTATATTTATGATGTCTTTGAAACACTTTACGTGTTACTGCATGAAACAACTTCTGAAACAAATATGTTAAATCGTACCATAATTAATACACTTTACATAGCTTTTTGATTAGCATAAAATGTGTATGTATTACTACGCAGAATGAAATATACGTCATCCAACACTAATAGCACTAGTAGTTTTTTAACCCTGAAAATTTATATTTACCGATTGAAGCTGATCAGAAAAAAACCCTAATAAGGTGGTCAGTTTTTGAGCCAAACTTTAGTCGATGATTTCATTGATGGTAAAGTAGTTAAGTTTCTCTCTTTTAGTATCCATATCGAGCGTTGTCTCGTGTGCAGTATCGGTGTATTTACATAATGAACGCTACAGTGGTGAACGGTCTCATCTGCATGCAGACAGTCTCGGTCAGTTTATCATTATTGGTGGTAATGAACCGCTGTTTCATGAATCACTAGCGCCAGATAACGTTTCCACATTGCCATTCCCCTGTTATCAGATTTTACATAGCGTCATCCTCTCCAGTGTTCTTAATAGTGGTAAACTTACTAAACAAAAGCAGCGTTAAAATATCAGCAAAAACCCTGGGACGATTTTGCTTCCACAATATTGTTATGATTATCTTAGTATCAAAATTTCAGCGTGTTATTGTAAAACGTTGTAAACACCATCAATAAAAATGTCCATAGACCCTCCATATTTATATTATTTAATTTGTACTTGTGTACATATTTATATTCTTTTGTTAGATTACTTATGAATTAATTTCTATTGTGATATTTTAATTTTTATTCCGGAGTTAAAGTGGCTGGTTTTTGTGTCTATTTTTTTTTCTTTTGAAGTGAAGAACCTTAAAGTGATGTATAGTCAAGTGATAAGTGGTTTTAAAACCTCAAGTAAACCTTAAAATTACATGTATGAAATGAAAAGCGAACCTATTTTAGGGGGACCATTTTAAAGAATATACGTTTAGTAACGTTTTAAAGCAATATTTTTATGAATTTTGTAATTTCAAAGATTTTTAATTACTATTAGTGTTTTATAAATACCAAGTTTGAAGTATTCACTTTAAGTATTGTACATTTGACAAAGATAACTCAATTTTTAAAGACAAAGTGTCTGATCTTTAGCATAACCCGTATAAAAATGTATATCAACTGCGGCAGACATTTTAGGACGACTATTCTCGGAACGTTGCACGAGCAAGATTGACAGTAATAAGTCTATGTGATCTTTACTCAGTAAAGTTGCTTGATTGATATGCGGGAACCGTATAACTCAAGGGAGTTTGCTCCAACTTGGCAGACACTAACTACAGACGTTCCGCCAGCTGCAAACACCACATTACCTACGCGGCCGTCAAAACAGTATCTTCATCGAATGAATTAGGTAAAAAATCTGTGAGTATAATCCTTAATCCAGACTACTTTACTTAAATGACTCAAAAGAAAAATCCAAACTTTAAGTTGATTAACATCTTTATAAAATATACTAATAAAATGACAATTGTCAAAAAAAATTTTATGTAGTTCTAATCGCTGGATTTCGTCCGTTAATATCAAATACGAAAATATCAATTTGTTTTAATTACATAACACGTTTTACGATTAACATTTTTAATTTTTTACCAGCTTTCAGATATTTAAAATACAACAAAATATATTTGCATAATAGAGAAGGTGGTTATAATAGACTAGATTATTAATTTTAAATGTAAACGTGTGGCATTAGGGTAGTTTTCCGGCTCTTTCAATTCAAGGGACAATTTATATTACGAATTAACTATTTTAATAGTAATTTATTTGCAAAAAGAATTCGATATAGAAATTAAATAATGGTGGTTGCCCACTACTAAAGCTTAAATAAGTTTTAAATGAACCGTAAGTACATTGGGTATTCTAATATTTTTTGTGAACAGTTTAGGGAGGTTTATCTTTAATCAAAGATTGTCCAGCACTTATAGTAATTTTTTACACACGACATTAATATTTTATAGAACAAAAAATATTTCACGGATATGACTTAGTCAGTTACAAAATTTACAACGCACTGGGTGATTGTAATGAACCAAATACCATCCAGTCAGTTGAAAAAAGGTCACTGGTGTTGACTTCGATCTTGAGACTTTTCCAAAATTGGTATGATTGTGGTGATTGGCCTGTAAACTTGTGACATGTCTGTGATAGTAGTATTGTGGCGAAATTGGCATTTTAATTAAATCTTTAATGTGAGTTTTGTGATTCTGTGTCGTTTGTTTATTGAAGAATATGACAACACATATTCTTATGATGATATGTGATGTATTCATGTTCAAGTATGTGCTTTATTTTAATGGCATTATCATCATTTTCCGCTGAAGATGAGTGGTAATTCACCCAAAACATTTTCGGCATGGATTTGAACAACGCATTTGTTACCTACAGACTGTTTAGTTTTCAATAGTATATGACAACGTTCTAAAATCAACAACTTTATCAAGATGTAAGATCCCCATAGAATGATTTTTTTCATTAAAATAATAATTTCCTAATATTATATTTAACTGAAACTTCTTTACAAAACTAAATAAATACCGCCTAGACTGCAAGTAAGGTCTAAGTTGTAAGAGGAGATGGGTTAGTGTTTGTTTGTGGCTGGTTTAAGATGTGGTTTGTCCCGGTCTCGTTACGGGTACAAACTTAGCTTTGTCACGAACACTCAACTTTACAGCTTGACAACTGTTTGAGAGTTTTCCTAATGCAAACCACAAGTGCAGCCTTAATTTATTTGGTTCGTGTTTAAGTTTAAGACTTTTAGTTAGGTTTGTTTTATGTGACTTCATCACACATAAAAACTGCTCAGTGTCATGAAAATATTTACTTAGTTGCGTTTGTGTTCTTTTTGCAATAACTTATATAATCGTAATCCAAAACTCTGCAATGCACGATTTGAATTAAATAAGTATAATATTATCTGTTAAGAATTATTGCAATGCCATATTAACGTTAAAAATATCAGTTAAACCAAATTTCTTAATTTTTTAAATTTTACATTGCATCTACGAACTATTAACATTGAATTAAATGAAGCATTGCTGTTATTGGAACCAAGTTAAACGAATGTAAGACAATTCGACAGAAACAGTAGTTCTGTTTAAAATATCAATACTTGTGACATTTGTATTTTGAATGCAATCGATATACGTTGTACTTTTAAAATAGGCCAATAGCAAAATGAATGTTTCACATCAGATGTTTCTCAAATATTCTAGTTCTAATTTAAACATTTTTAAATGCTAATCTGTCTATAACAACCAACCCCCAATTCCTCATGAAAGAAAATCCAGGCAAAGTTTTATTTTTAAACTAAATTGATTGGCAAATAAAAAATTGTATTTGTAATTATAAACTGCTGATTTTATCAGTTGGAGTTTTCTTCATTGCTGGCAGAGATGGTTGAACGTAGAATGAGAAGGTCTGGAACAAGTACGAAATTGGGTTAGAGACGGAGACAAGCCGGTCCATTATCGAGCGCAGGTGTGCGAGTGTGACCAACCCCTGGCCAGACCTCTACTTCACGGTTCTCTAGAAATTTGTGTACATAAACATTTATATCTTAATAAAAGCTGCAGTTTTAAAAGTAATAGTACGGTATGGATGCTACAGAGAGTTCTACGGCAAGTATTATACAAGTGAGAGTAGCATATTTATTTCTTCTCAATGTCGCTGTTATTCATACTTATTCGTATACGAATGGGAAAACCCCCCAATTTTGAAGCATTCTATAGGTTTGTTTGCATTCTAATTTTTCTACACTTTAAATGCATAACTTGAGTTTTAATATATTACAACTGTTTGACTTTGAGATTCCAATAATCAATTATGGAAGGTTAGTCTAATAATAGTCTTAGGTGGAGTGAAGGTAAAGAGCGTAAACGGTATACATTGTGTGTACATAGAAATGTGTGTACATAATACTCAATAGAGTGAAGAAGCTAAATGACACAATAATTTCAATATTTTCATTTCCAAGCTGCAGGAATGTTCAGACTGTTACGACTAGTATATTTTAATGTAGCGGGAAAAATGTTTAACAACTAACTCTTAAACTCATGAACTAGAATTAAAGCATGGGGATTATTATCAAATAAGAAAAGCAAAATGGCATATTATAACTTTAATCAAATAAAAATGACCATATTATAAATGCATTACATTTATTGGATTTACTTTATAAAGCTGGCAAGTTTTGAGTGGTAAATTATGTTAAATTTCTGTTGGGTTTTTATCGTAAACATACAATTTTTATGTAAAATATAAAAAGATTAAATTAGATAAATTATATTTATCTTACATAATTTATTTAGGCAACGATTGGATTAAAATGGCTTTTGGGAGGATATTACTGCATTTGTCAGAGATCTATATAAACAGAATAAGAAAGCAGCTTAGTCATGAATATAAATTTATCGCTACTTGCAATGAATACTAATGGATTTATTTTGCTAACTTTATTGCAGTGTTACTAAATATGAATTTAAACAATCTACTTAGAATAATAACATTACTTATTCAATTTATTTCATGTTTCTCCTTTTGGTTTCTTCTGTTTAATGACGTTTTGATGAAACTCCATTAAAAAATTCGATTAACATGTACCATGATTTGAATTCAAGAGGATGGTATTTAACAAATCAAACCCAAAAACACAAAGTGTTGAGGGGTTGCCAAGTCCTAAAAATATATGATATCAAAATTTCTTCCAAGTCAATGACATCGGTTTTAGAATAGCTACTCGACGAATTGATTTGATCTTTTAATGCTTGGTAAACATTCTGGAAAACATTATTATTTTATTTCGAGACCGTACTTGGCCAGCAGATGTATTAACAAAGTAAGTAACAAAGTAATATATCCCTTTTACGAATGGGGATATATTACGACTAATGGGAAAATATTAACATTTGGTTCAATGTTAAAAACGTACATCTGCTGGCCAAGTACGGTCTCGAAATAAAATAATAATGTTTTCCAGAATGTTTACCAAGCATTAAAAGATCGAATCAATTTGACGAGTAGCTATTCTAAAACCAATGTCATTGAAGTGGAAGAAATTTTGATATCATATATTTTTAGGACTTGGTAACCCCTCAACACTGTGTTTTTGGGTTTGATACCATTATTTTTTATCATATTTGAGTTTTAACAATACAATTTTTAAGTAGGAAAAGAGTTTTGGTTAAAAGTTTTAAAGTTAAACAGAACACTATACGTATTCGTTTGTATGGTTTTTACACAGGAGTTAAAAATATGCGAGGAACACTGCAGTTGTTTGTAGGATCGAATTTAGCTATTTAACTGCATTAAGAGATTGAAATACATGGACCCATGCTGATACCCATGATTCGTAACGGAAGTGACAGGAGTTATTAATTTGAAGGTCTCTTTAGTTTTGGTTACCCGCCTCCAAATTCCTTTTTACAGTCAAGATATATAGGAATGAAACAAAATGTTGTTAAAGGCATATACGTTTGTGCAGTGTTGATGTACCAAGTTGTATTGCTTCATCTGTAGTCTTAAAAAATGTACGGTACTTGTACTCAAATAACGCTGCAAGTGAAATTTTCAAACTATATAGAACTATCTTTGAGTAGAGACAACCTAAGAATAAGTGCAAGTAGGCGTCACGAAGATGCGAGCCTGAATTTTAAACAGTGTTGCCGATTTGTGCCGACCTATAGAGCTCTTGGCATCTGTTATTAATTACTGCAATAATAGGAAAACATGAAAACAAAACAAAACCGATAATATAGCTATAAGGCACGCCACGTAAGTTGACGAATGGCCAAAAACAGCAGGGTATGGCGAGGGGAGGAGAGGGGTACTTTTCCAAAAACATTGAGCTTACGTTACATGTAATTTTTTATAGAACAGCTGATTATCCAATCATTTTAACTGAATAGTAGTGAAAATTTATTCGTCAAGTTACGTGGCGAGGGTTATAGATAAGGGGTAAGACTAATGTAAATCAGCTTCCAGCTGTTTAAATTTCCGAGCTCGTAATTTCGTGGTACCTAGTATACTACATGTCTGCTGTATAACTTCTTTGTGTTCTGGATAACAAGCGGCTTAAGACAATAGTCAAGCTATATTGTTTTAATATTGCACAGCTGATTAAAAGAAAGGTTGAAACATTGATGATACTGATACGATTTTTTTGTAACAGTTCCATTATATCACTCTATTTTGAATATTATTTAATATGAACATTAGTCAACCATGTAACTATAAACTATCAATCAAGGTAAGTTGCAATTATAGCATATTGTGAATTTTTTAATAACTAACTGCAGCAACGCCTGTACATTGCGATGTATGAAACTCCCACAGTTTCTAGTTAAAAATTGTACTAGTAGCCTACAGTTTTTCAGGGATTACAATAATTAAGCCTACCACGCATGTTTTGAACACTAGGCAGATTAAGCAATAAAAGTTGTTACATCACCACTGCGCGAACATTGCATTTTTTTATGGGGCTATCAGTTTCTTTGTCACTTAGGGGGCCTGCCAACCGGGATTATTTCCTACCCAAGAAATGCGTTGGTCCAAACATTCCATGTACAATAGGGTGCAACTCTAAAATTACTCTTGTTAATTTGATGAATATTTGGCAAATATAACATCAGATTGTTACCACCAAAGCTACAACAGTTGAGATCATAAAAAATTCGCTAGTTTTGAAGATAAAATATTTTATTTTTGAATTTACTTATACAGATAATTCAAATCAATATTGGCAATAAAGCCATTTATTTTATTGGAGGAAAGCCAGCACCATTTTAAATAAAATAATTTTCTGTGTAATAGTAGTTTTCATCACTAGGAGCTTAAGTGGGCTTACTCGGCTACGCCTCGTTTTTAAAACACGATTGCGCACCAAAAAGACACTTTTGCTCCGAGTGATGAACAACTTTTTTTATCATGATGCAAAATTAGACTTTTAGTCGTTAAAAATGTTAACTATAAAGTTGTATTTTCAAGGTTATATTTACAATGTAAGTATTATGCAGTGTTTACATTTATGTTATTTACAAACAATGCTCTTTTAACGTATAAATTTTTAAAATTCTGTTCCTCAAAATTAATGAATGAATATTAATATACTTATAAAACAGCTGACTTTTCAGTACTAGGACTTAAAAAATTCTCCAGATGATTTTTCAGTCCTAGGACAAAAAAGAATAGGTTTTGGTACTATTGAGAGAACAAAAAACAGGCTAATTTCGTGCAGAATGATAAAAAACAATTTATAAATGTGAGCTGATGAAATAAATGAATATGATAGCAGTGTTTTGAGTTAGCTTCTTTTGAAATGGATTTAAATAATATTGCCAAACGCCTGCTTTAGGCTTTATGACCTTTTAAATTTACGAAATGTAATCAAAGTGCTTTTTGAAAAACTCATATTGGTTTTATTTGGTGATATTTAAATTTAATAAACTTGATCTTTGTACACAAAGGTATGCACTACGTCGAGATAGGAAACTCCGTGCAAAGTTACATGGAATTCCTATCAGTGGTAAAGGCTGTAGCCCTGTCTAAAATTAAACAAATGTTTGTTGTGTGTAGGAAACTATTTTTATAATAATTTTAGGCTACTTTTGAACACATATATTGTGAGGTCTATTTTTCGGGGTTAACCTCAAACCGTAAAACGATTTTAATTACCTTGCTCGGTAGCTCAATCACAGCCGGGATCGTTCCAAGGGTCGTCTCGTTATTAATTTCTAAGTCCGTAAATTTGGTTCGCGTAGCAGGTAATGGCTCAGGGTGCAATTTTTAATCAATCAATCTGATTCAGGCCCCTTTCATCATCGCCATTCCGCTACCTTGTATCCCTGAATAAATTAATTCGATGTCTCCTTTTCTTCGACAAATTTTGACTGACACTGTTTATTCGGTTCGAATTACCCAAGGTTTCGAGGGGCTAAAACTACAATCCTGTCCTAAGCGTAAAAGCGGCCTTAAATCTAAAGGTAACCCTGTGGAGGTAGCGTACACCCCAGAAGGGCTCCGCTACGGGACGCGGGAGGGGTTGCGGACAGGAGTAGTGTACACCGCAAGGGTTTCACTACGGGAACAAGAGTTTATCGTAAAATAACGTAATCGACAGGGAAGGAAGGTAGTGTACACCGCAAGGGCTCCACTACGGGAACAAGAGGTTACAAATAATAACGGTCGGGAAGGATGGTAGTGTACACCACAAGGGCTCCACTACGGGAACAAGAGTTTATCCTAAGAATCGTAAATAACGTAATCGACGGGGAAGGAAGGTAGTGTACACCGCAAGGGCTCCACTACGGGAACAAGAGTTTATCGTAAAATAACGTAATCGACAGGGAAGGAAGGTAGTGTACACCACAAGGGCTCCACTACGGGAACAAGAGGTTACAAATAATAACGGTCGGGAAGGATGGTAGTGTACACCACAAGGGCTCCACTACGGGAACAAGAGTTTATCGTAAAAATCGTAAATAACGTAATCGACGGGGAAGGAAGGTAGTGTACACCACAAGGGCTCCACTACGGGAACAAGAGTTTATCGTAAAAATCGTAAATAACGTAATCGACAGGGAAGGAAGGTAGTGTACACCGCAAGGGCTCCACTACGGGAACAAGAGGCTACGAATAATAATAATAACGTAAACTAAATGTGAGATTCTATATTGTATAATGTAGTGTACGCCTAAAATAAGGTTTCACTACTAAATACAATAACTCTACAATGATAACCAAAGAAAACTGTGAATTCGAAAATCTAATATGAAATTAAATATTTACTGAAAATACGTAGTGTACACCGAATGTCAGGTTTCACTACAAAATTCACTACTAAGAAAAACTACGTAAATGGTTGCAAACTAAATTAAATTAGTGCAAACTACAAATGAAATAAAAGCAAAGCCCAATAAGCAAGGGG
Organism: Neoaliturus tenellus; assembly: GCA_030545055.2. Lineage (NCBI taxonomy): Eukaryota > Metazoa > Arthropoda > Insecta > Hemiptera > Cicadellidae > Neoaliturus > Neoaliturus tenellus. The sequence goes on along the minus strand of CM061531.1, from coordinate 189,650,941 downwards.
TTAAAAGCGTAATAATCAATCAGACTAAATGATAATACTTACGGTAATACGAGGTTATTAGGTTACGTGAGATTTACGAGTTGTTGTGTCTTCGATCGCTGCGGCTCGACTGACTGCGTCGGCCGCGCGGCCCGACTATACCCCCTCGGGCCCGCGCAAGCGCAGTAGCGCGCTTTTCCCCAGTCGGCGGCGAGACGCCGAGCGGAGCACATCGCTCCGAACATAACCTCACTTGGCGCGCAGCTGCCGCGCCATCTCGCCAACGTAAATAACTTAATGCTCAAATTAATTCCAAACGTAATTTATTTCATTTATAAAATAAAATAAAAACTCTTATTTTTTTAAACCCTTACAATATTTTATTTCACTGAGTGTTTTCGAGGTACTCTCAGCGATTTTTACGAGTTCAGCTGATGGAAAACAAGGATTAGTTACATCCTTTTTTTGCTAATTTAGGAAGTGAAAATTTACCGTATTCAGCTTCGTGTCTAGGCACGCGCCGTCTGTTTCGTTAGGTGTGACTTGGTGGTGAGACATACGATCGACCGTGCCACTGGATTTCAGAAAACACATAAGGCTAGGCGCACACGGGCGATTATTTTAAGGCAATTATTTCATCGCCCAGTCTGTGCATCATTGGAAGGAATCTGAGCGCGCACACATGCGATCAAAAATAGCGCCGATTTAAAAATCTGTGGCAAGCCACAGATTTGTGGGCGAGGCGATAGTCGGCCGGAAATCTGAAACATACAGGTTGTAACCTGTCCGCGCACACAGGCGATTGAATAATCGGCCGATCGCCCGTCAGTAGCTACTCCGCAGTCACCGGTGACTTGTTTGTCTTGTATATTTGTGTTGTTTGTATACAGTCATATTGTGCAATGGCAGATTTTGATAACAAAGCATCAAAACTTTTTTTGACATTCTGTAATAGTTAAAGAATTTCCTTTCGTCCTCTCGTAAGGTGTTATATATCTTATGAAACTGTCCATTTACAAGTCTCTGACTTACAATAGGGTGTACCCAATACCTACGGTGATGTCTTCTTCTTTTTTTAGCCCGCATCAGAAGTGCACAAACACACACTAGCTCTACAAAGTCCATTTTTATGTCACACAGAATGAGAACTACCACACGAAAACAATCGCTACGTGTGCGCGTTCACATAGATCGAGGGCGATTTTTAATAGGCCGATTTTTTAATCGGTCAATTAAAAAATCGCCCGTGTGCGCTTAGCCTAAGGATTATTATAATTAAGAGGATTATTATATAAACTGGCTTATTGAAAGTCAGTAGAGTGAACTTTAGCAACTTAATCCAAGAATGTCACCTGATTAAATTAAATGGATACTGTAACAGATGTTTTGGCTCGTCTAAAATGTAATATGAACGTCTGCTGCTTTGTTTACCTTTTAAATTACGAAATGTAAACAAAGATGTTTTGTAAAACTCATATTTGATGTATTTTGTTATATTTAAAATGAATTAACTTTATCTTTGTTCACAAAGGTTTGCACTACGTACATATACGAAGATTCCTACAAAGTTTCGTGTGATTCCCACCAGTGATAAAGGCTGTAGCCTTGTCTAAAAATGCTTGTTGTGCGTAGGAAACTACATTTCTACATTTCTAACTTTTTTAGGCTACTTTTGAACGCATATATTTTGCTTCACTGAGGGTTTTGAAAGTAAGTTTGGTGATTTTTAGTGCTTATTGACCCAGTTAAACGGATTGAAAACGTTTTCCGAATTAGTTATGGTCTATTTGTGCCCTTTTGACAAGTGAAAATTGGCCGTATTCTGCTTCGTGTCTATATAGGCACGCGTCGTCTGCTTGGTTGGGTGGGACTTGGCGACGTGACACGACCGTGCCACTGGATTAAAGAATCTCATGTCATACAAATAAACTTACCAAATAAACTTTTACTACGAGAGATCACTGAAAGAGTTTTTCCGACTATCGCTATCGCTTCCTGAGCTGTTTGTGACCTATTTGCAATAATAAAGATTTGACTGTGTATGTTTTAACTTTATATAGCATGTGATTTAGTTCAAGTATGTCAAGGAGATAATTTAAAGATTATATTTTAATCGCACAATTTTTTAATTGGGCCATTGAAATAAGTTATCTATTTACTAATAATAATATGCCATGGTTCTTCCGAGAAAAATAAGTTTTTAACAACCTGGTATAAAAGTAAATAAATAAATATATATATATATATATATATATATACAAAATTTTAACCTAAAGTTATATAAAATTGAGTAAATATTTGATGTATTTTTATCATAAATAAAGCAGCAGACCATGGCAGCGATGCTGTGGTTTCAAATCCATGTTTTACTCAGTAGATATTATCAGTACCACTATTTACTTTTGTAATGTAGCGTCTTCTTCCCTTACTTGTGTCTAATATGTTTCACGTATAGATCTATAGTCTATTTGGAAGGAGATTGGTAACGTAAGAAAAACACTGCCAGACTTAAAAAATATATTGCTGGAACCTCTGAGAACCAGTACAAATCGGCTACAATTTTAATCTTTACAACGTCCAAATCCATTACAAATACATTATTTATCAATAACCTCAATTACTTTTTTTTCTTTTAACACAGTAATCTAAATTTAGGCTTCACATGTCTATAATTTGGAAAAAAAGTTTTATTGTTGTGAACCGGTGTTAGAGATATCACATCCACTTGTTGAAGTTAGATCATTATCATACGACGATGTACAACTCGTCATGAATACCAAACAGTTTGTCAACAGCCCTTGTTGAACAAGCGGACTCATTCGCTCAGATTTACTGTCGACCCAACCCGCTCGCGCTTGCTGCCTCGCTAATTATTTTTAAAATTATAGTAAATGAAAGCGCAACAGCTATTGGACTTTGAGCTATTTGAGCCAACTAAATTTAAAAAAAGAGCTACAGCTCGTTTGATAATGATCGCTCTTGGTGTTTTAAAACAGAACGCTTACTGTAGCTTAAATCAGTGCAATGCAATAAATAATACCATAAATTACGTGAGAAATTGCCTTCATCTGCCTACTTTAGCATAGCATCCTATCCTCTGGAAGATAAGTAAATAAATGAACGCAACTGAAAAAAGTACTACTGAGTACATAAACTTTAGTTCGAAGAATACAAAGCCAATGAATTAAAACATTCACTCCAAAGTAGGAAAAATTCTAGAATGTATCAATTTGGTTCTTATATTAGTACATTTGCAAACTGTTAGACCCAATTCACACAGAACGGACGTCTGGCAGAGTCGTGGCGTGTGCTATGCACACAGAAGTGACGGGTCGGTTACACGTTTGGGGTTGAACCTATCTGCAGTTATTTATGTCCACTTGATTTATCAATCAACTTGCAGTATATTACTGCATCGCAATATGAATAGCAGTAAAAATAATTATGAAGATATGTTGGATTTGGTGTTATTGGGCCACTTTGCGAAGAAGAAGAACCTTATAGGTACGTCTGTTGTGGTTGCAGATTGGAGTTAAGAAGCATTTCAAGTTATGCTTGAGTTAAATTTATATCTAGAACGGTTCAAAAACGGTTCATATTCTATAGGATGTCCCATGACTGTAATCATGGCGAAACATGGAAATTGCTAAACTTCCATACAAAATCTAATGTTCAAGTCAATGTTGTAACTCGTAATCACAGAAGCAAAAAGAACAAGGCATCAAAATATTTAAAAAAATACTTGACTAGATAAAAAAATATGTTGCTTAGGACAAAGTCCCGACGGACGCACATATGTCACACTTTTTTTATAAACCACACCACGGTTAAGCCACTTTAAAGTGTGGTATATTCAGTACACAATATCATAATGAAATAGCTGGGTCACTTAGAAGAAATCTACTGTGTATCCGTAGTTTTTCTATGACGATTGGTGTTCTCCTTTCTTATATTGCATTGACAATTTTAAAATGTCATAATTAAATAGTTATCTTAACTCAAAATATCTGCTTATTAACCAGCTGAGTTTACGATAAAAAATATTCACTGGAACATCTGCTTAACCACACTTGTAGATCTAAAAATCTTCTTCCAATTAGATTAACATTAAAACTTCAAGGTCCAATGGGGCGAAGCCCAGGTAACTTTTGATAATTCTGGTATATTTCCTTACGTCCTTGGCTTCGGCCCTCGACCTTTAAAATGAGCCATCATACGTTACTGCATCTTCCTTCTAACTCGAGATATTTCGTGCGGACTTATTCGCTTACGGAATTATATATACACACACACACATATATATATATATATATATATATATATATATAATTCAATTATTCTTATTTAAGTAACTTCCTTATGTGGGAAGGAGTATATGTTGCGTCACATGAACATTGAAAATTTGTTTATTTTGCAATGTTTAACAAATACTTTTCATGCCCTAGTTTTTTATTCTTTTTCGATGTGTAAGGTATAGTTCTTCTTTGGATTGTTTTTTAAATTCCTGTTTCGAAAGTAAATTTTGTATCACATTTGACTTTAGATACACTTATATGAGATCATTCAAGTATAATCTTTGTTGAGATAATTTTTTATAATAATACATTATATAAAATTAACAGTATTACTAATAAATATGTTAGATCTGAATAGAACAGTTTCCAGACATGAAAACCTCCAAATACAACTCCGCATGAGGCGTTGCGCAGGCTTTTCATAAGATGAGCCGTTTAAAATTCAGAACACGAGATTGTCATTTCCGCCTTGCATTTTATATCAAACTTCCACATTTCAGAGATGATTGTACAGTCTGCTTCTTTATATAGAAGACCATAACGGATTAAATTTTCAACTCACATGTCTTATCATCTATTTATTTATGTTTACGACAATGTAATTTTACACTAATGAACTTAATAACAATAACTTAATTTTTATGTCCTTTTTATAAAACATGTAAGATGTACATTTTTTTTTAAATAACAATACAGCCGTAAAAGATAAAAATAACCGTATATAAAAATAAAAATAAAATAATAAAAACGCAACAGTATTTTACAGCAACTAATTCAATCTTTGAAAATTATTAAAATTTGTATTTTATAATTCGTGATTAACACAATATCACAATTAGTGATTACACTAACTGTTAGTTATATTACACTAACATTGATTGGAAAAATGGCAACGAAAAATCCGATAGTTTAGCTTTTATTCATATTTGATTAAATTATCGGATAATTTATCAATATTTTTAACTGTGGATTGCCAGGATATAGGTAAAAGTAAAGCAATGAAATCAAAATAAAAATTATATACAGGGGGGCTTCAATCTTTATAAACCTTTCCAAAGCCAAAATAAACAAAAAGTTCATATAAACTTATGTCCTAAAATGCTTCGTTAAGCCACTAGCTGTCATTTTGCTTTTTACATATAATAATTTTTATTTCCATACGGGTAGTTGTATTGAGTTCATATTTGGCATGTACCTTTATCAAACCGATGCTCTTTCCCAATGTGTAATAAAAAAGTGCTACAATTTAAAAATGTTTAACTCAAATATCTCTAAATCGGTAAATCGTATAAAACTGTACAAGAGACAAAAAAGTTTAAAAATTACAATTTGTAAACAATGACACTCACCTTTGTAAATATCTGACAACAAATAACAGAGTTATTGCGATTTTTCTGCAGAAAAACATTAATTGGCATTACAATTAATGCAAATTTAGGTTTTTTACAGAAAAATCGCTATAACACTATTATTTGTTTTTAGATCTTTACAAACTTGGTATAATTATTTAAATGATATAATCTGTCAAATTTTTTTCTCTGGAAACATGTTGATAAAATATATCGTTTTTGAGATATTTGAGTTTTAAAATTTAAAATAGCCGCCGTTTAAAAAATACACATCAGGATATTTTTTTAAATGAACATTGGCATGATAAACATAGATGAAAAATATGAACAAGATACGACTACCCCTTACCTAAATAAAAATTATTAAGTGTAAAAAAGTCTGTAGATGCTTAACGAAGCATTTTAGGACACTTGTTTATATGAACTTTTTTTGTTTATTTTGACTTCTTGAATGAAATGTAAAAGTTTGTAAGGGTTGAAGCCACACACTCTTTATATTTTGATTGCTGATAGGCGGGCCCAAGGAAATAAGGTTTTAACCCTATTATTAGATGCATTGTAGACAATAATTCGCCGATTCAGTTGTGCACGTCTTTCTTTTAACTACACTGTTTGCCTGTACATAGGACATGTTGAATTATAATACCCTAAGTCCAGAACTTATAGCCCCGATAGTCCTGACCGGTCAATGCAATTCATAGTACATTGTCTTTACAAGTATAAGTAATTGTGGAAGTGACAAAAAATTGGAAGTTGAATGTTTTCAAGTGTAGTTAAGTTATGCACAACTCATTTTATTTTATTTTTTTATTTAATAATAAAATATATAAAGATATTTCAAAGGGAAAGGAACATCGAGTGAAGGTAACTTATGTTAATTTTTTGTTTCTTCTAAAGTAAAATAAAAATATTCAATATTAAAACAATTACAAGTACAAAATGTAACATTAAATTATTCTGTCAAAAAGAACTATTCAACTAAACAGTTGATCTATTTGTTCTCTTCTATACAAACATTGAAACCCATTTATAAATTAAGTTGTTCGTTTTCTCTGACATAAAATTCAATTTATGGTAAACGATACAACAAATCCATGAACAACGTTTATTATATGAATTATCAATAAAGGGGTTTTCCGTCAGGAATGATAAATTCTCGTTTCGTCGGAGCATAAAGCCATCTTAATGAAGACAAATGGAAAACGACAGCGACAACGCACGTCGACTCTTGAAGTGTCGCATGTGGTTGGCTGCTGCAGCATAACCGTAATGGCTGAGTGTGCATAACTTGGCAGACATGCGTAAACTGCTGGAATGTGATGAACATGTGCACAATTAATTTATTCTTTAACATAAAGCAAACAAGAATTAATTGTTGGTTTAAAGTACTGTATTTGATTTTTGTTTTCAGGTGAGCAATTCATTCTGTGTCCAAAGACAAAGGAATTGGTGAGTTAAACTTATAAGTTTTTAAAATTAAATAGAATTATACACTTTGAACACAATTTACTTTTAAATCAATTATCTGTAAAGAACATTAATGGGCAAATATGTTTTAATATTTGATTGTATTTAATTTTAATATTGAGTATCAGGAGGAAATCTTGATTTACTTTCAGAGTAATTTTGGGGTCAGTGGAATCTATCAGTACTTATGATCAAAAATTTCATTTTGTATCAAGAGCTTCAATATTGGTTAGTATTATATAAATTTAAAATTAATACACAGAAAATTTCAAAAATATTGGTACCTGTGTATTAATTTTAAATTTATATAATCAATAATTTCAGTAGCCTACCAAAGTTACAGCTTTAAAAATTTGTTTTGGTTAAATTAAAACTAAGATCTATTTATTAAGTATGACTCAGAGATACTTACATTTAATTTTTATTTACATACAAGTAGCATGCTATATTTAAATAGATAATATATTATTTATTACAAAATCACCCAACGTTATAAAATACTTTTTTTATATGCCATAACTTAAACGTAACAACTGTTTCTATTGTTTCGACATCATAAAGATGTTGATATTACCCGAAACTTTAATTGACAAATGAATAGTTTAATTACCTCAAACACAGATCCTCGGAGGTCTACTGTGACCGAGGTTTAGATGCTTATTGCATCATCATCAGGCAGGCTATGAAACACGTTTTGTCCTTCTATCCATTGGATGATGTCAAAAGGTTAAAATCATATCACAGTCACATAAACATAAATTTACATGAACACGGACACATGACGGACGAGACGAACAAATATAAAAAAACGCAGACACCGTGGACAAGGTACACAATCAAGAAGACAAAGGGCAAGTAGTTCCCCCCGCCCGCCGCCCCTCAGTTGTGAGCTGGATGCCGTTCGTCATGGTAGATGAGTATTTTCAACCTGTGTGTCATGTCAATTATGTCAAACTGCGCGTTTTTTGTATTTGTTTGTCTCGTCCATCATATGCCCGTGTTCATGTAAATTTATGTTTTATTGTGACTGTGATGTGATAGACAGATCCTAACTCTTGACGACATTCAATTGATAGAAGGACAACACGTGGTTCATAGCCTACCTGCTACCTGATGATGATGCTATAAGCATCGAAACCTCGAAAGCTCTAGACCTCCAAGGAACTGTGACTGAGGTATTTAGACCATTTATTTATCTATTTTTCCTACCATTAAGTGCTCAACAATCGTCATTATTAAAATGTGTTGTTGTCAATCTTCAAGGCTCTCATCCTTTTTCTGGGCGTAGTTTTCATGCGATTTCGATGGAATGAAATCAAAGACGTCTATAAAACATAATTAATTGGATTAAAATAAAGTATTTAACGTCCAACACACAATATTCCTGCAGCACATAAGACTGTCAATTCAGCTTAAATCATTACTTACTTTCTTCTCATACATGATCGTACTTTTTTCACTTAAGTTTTATACTATATTTATGGCTCTACTAAAAATGCATTTTTTTCGTACTTTTAAACATTTGTTTTTGACCATTTAAATGAAGCAATGGTTTATATTTGATCTTCAAATACATTTATGTTATCAGTATACATTACATGCCAACGCTTTTTGAATCCTTATGCTGGAATAGTAAAGCGTAAGGTCGTAATGTATGAAACGCTATGCAAGTAAATCTTCCCTGTTTGTTCTAAACTCTGACGTGTGTTGCTTTAACATTTGAAACAAACTGCTAAAGTTGGAGCCACCATTTGTAGAAGTGGAAAACAAAAACTTACTTTTCTTTGTATTGATTTTACACACGGGTAAGTTTTCTTATTCGTTGCGAAACTTTCGATTCCATAATTTTTAACCATTTAGAAAGAGAGAACTTTTTCTCAATTTATATTTTTCTAAATCAAATTATTTACGTTTTTTTATTACACATTTTATCCAGAATCACCTTTATAAGTGCTTCGCAAAACAAATCTCGAAAGTATAAAATTTTAAAGAATAAAGAATGAGGTTGTGCTACTGAAAAAGATAAATCCTAGTTAATTCAGAACATAAAGCCGCCCTAATAAAGACAAATTAGAACGACAGGGCTTGGTCCGTCCCTGCGAGCCGGCCACATGCGAGTGTGACGCCGCTGCTTCTATTTAGGAGCCTTATAAAATATTCTGTTTTGTCTAAAATAATACTATTTTTAAAACACGGCCAACAGAATAGTTTCATGACCTTAATTTGTAGTTAGAAAAATTAATTTGTTAATCTTTTTAAGCATTTTAGTTTAATCAATTTTCTTTATAGACATTATTGTCTAATTATTGTCACTTTCGTAATACCGTATTACAACATTTATTGTAACTATACAGTACCTCTATGAACTACTTTAAGGGGAAGAATTGCTTTCAGATGTAAATATGCAACTTAAAAGCCTTATTTTTTAAAACATTTTAACCATTACTATTGAAATATAACAAATATGATGAAAATTAAAAAGAAAAAGTAGGTAAATAAATACGCCTACTACTACTTGACAAGAAATTTGTTAAAATGTATTCTTTTCATTTTTCAATTATAATAATAGTTTAATAGATAAAAACTACATCGAATTAAAAATAAATATTATTACATGTATCGAGTGAGTTTTGTCAGCCTCCATCAAATTGTTAAAACCACAAATAATAGCTAGGTTTTATATAATAGTTTTTATATAAATAATAGCTAGTAAAAAGCTAGGTTTTATCGTATTTTTATGTATGTTAGTAATTTTCGATGGTGTATTTTTGTAAAGATACGTGATATTCAGAATTATACCCAAACTACTGATCAGTAGATGTATGTGGCACATTTTTATTAATACAGTAACAAAAAATAAAACATATTACAGAAAAACGTTCAGGTTATATTTTGAGCGTTTATTTACTTAAGCCAATATTTATTTTCAAGTAAATAAAACTATGTTAAAATTGCTAGTTCCCTTTGATGATGTCCTGATCGTGGTGTTTATTTATTTGCATAGAGTTGTCGGGATATTTGTAAGGGCTTGTTTGAATGCCAATCTGCAGGGTACAGCAACAAAGCTCATTTCCGCTCGGGGAGTGAACTGCCTTATTTGCTGCTCGCAGTTATCCAAACAGAAAATCGCTTTGCGCCAATTGTTTGCCTGCTCAAATTGTTTCCCAGGCTTTATTTTATGGAGATAACTCTCTACATTACACACTGTAGGGATTTTAAGTCACTAAAACTACTATTACACTATAAAATTAAATACTCTTCTATTTTATGGGGCTTAAAGTAAGAATTATAAATGACTCCGGGAATACCTCTCACACTATATGCTTTCTAGGCTTTGTAGGTAGACCACTATTATGTAGTTTGGGCAATTTAAAATAAAATAATATATTCTACGATTAAAATGTACTTTTAAAATTTATTTTATTAAATTGCGTAGGCCTACTTAGTTTTGTACCAGTCACTTGGACGCAAAAAACTGGATACTTTTCTGGATTGTGTAATCTTTCAAATTTTGAAACCACAAAATATTCGGCCTCAACGTCAAATTAATAGTTTTTTTTTAGAAAAGTAATATTTATATTACAGGGGTTTTCTAAATAAATTTGGCACATACCCAAATAAATAAAAAACACAAAAGCCAACGTAAAAGGCTCAGTTTTACATAAAAAAGTCTGTGTACTTTAACATTAAATAACGAAATATCCGAAGACATCTAATCTTTGGTCAATCTCCATCCATGCACTGTACAGCAGCAGCCTGTCTCTTGTAATCAATTGAGCTGTCTCATAAATACTTTCCAATAATAAACAATACCTTTTTATTGAAATGGTAGCCTCACTAAATAAGTAGTTTAAGCCAAGTATGAATGAGAGATAAGTGTAGGACGATTGTGGCGCGACCTTGCAGTCTTTTTAATATATAAACAAAATTATATTAATATTGTATATTATATATTAATAATAATATACAATAACGTACATTTTACTGTTAGAAAAATGAGAAAAACGAAGGAAAGTTTAATAATTGTTCATTTAAACAAACTACTAGCGCATTATCATACCGAGAAGGCCTTTAGCGAATATTTTCAGCAAAATCTATTTTTTAGAACCGTCTATTACTTTTCTGAGCTCAATGTGTGCGCATATAAAGGTTGTCCAAGTAAACTAAGACAAGAAAGATTGTGGATTTGAGCACTGCTTAAAACAACGTATGCACTTATGTCCGTCTATGACGACTACACAGCTTAAGATAAGCCCTAAATAATATTTAATTTTAATGAATTCCTCTTGAATTTGTAGCCTCTCGTTTAATTTTTTAATCATAACACACTTCTTATGATTTATATGTAATACATAGCCAAGAACAGTTCTATTTAGTGCCTTTAAAAGATGAATTAAGAAAAAATGCTATGTTATTTCCTGAAAATGATTCAAAGAGGATTGATCGTAATAAGCTTAAAAATGCGTTTCGGCACGAATATATATATTTTTTAAATTAGGTTTTATTTAATTTTTTTGATTGCGTCGGTCAATAACTACTAAATAATTACTTTCCCAGCCATTAAATGGCACACTATACTGTATAACTTTATACGAGTTGTACTATATAAATTGTCAATTTTACTTGAAATAATTGTCTAACGAGATTTTCAAGTTTGATTCTTTTTGCCTCATTTCTCACAGGATTGATACTTGACCAAATGTCGGATTTGAGCCCAGGTTAAATTGACCCATGCAATACTCAATGTTTAACTTTTCTAGGCAGCCAGAGTGTTGAGTGTGAAATACAATATCGTTTCCTTGCATAAAATATGTTATTTAATTGTTGTTAACCGTTGAGAAAAGGGGGCTTGCTCATGTTTAGTGTCGATGGCGTCTTGAGGTTGGGCGATGGATGAAGTTGGCAGGAGCGGTCTACCGAGCTGTTGTTTGTTAAACCACGAGTGTAGTTTGGCCGGGACTTCCTCAAACTTGTAAGCGGCCAAACTCAATTATAGAGCATAAACCAAATAGGATTTATTAAACACAATTTGATGTAGAAGAATTACAAAAATAATAATTATAAAAACAATTCTCAACCAGAATAATTTAAAATAGGGTTGCTTGTCACATATCATGGTTAAATCTAATATAATATCTATTTTACTATGTTATTAGTGAATATCTTCTTTTAAGATTCCCAGAGAATATTACATACTTTGTAGAATGCGTATGGTTATTTTTAACAGGGACTTTTATCTTCTTTAATTCACAAGTAGTAATACATACACAGAGTAAACTAAATGAATGTTGCAGTTTTGAATGCTTATAAAAAATTTACAATGCGTTTAAGTAAAAAGGTTGGCACCTCTGAATTCGTCGGCTCATTGAACAGGTGTTTTATTGTTGTCGCTGACATTTTTTCAATAACATCAAATTTTTTATTCTTGCGTAAAAAATATAAAAAAGATGGATAAGTCTAAATAGTCCAACAGCACAGAATACTAGAATACCCGGATGATTCCAGGCGATTTCTTTCCTGTGGAAAAATTATACTCTCTGACGATCCGTGATATTGTTATAAAGGCCTTCTCGGTATGATAATGCGCTAGTAGTTTGTTAAATTGAACAAATAATAAAATTTCCTTGGGTTTTCTCATTTTTCTAACAGACAAGCATGTACATAACCACAATATGTCCCATGACCCAGTCCCGCCGTCCCGCAATGCTCCGGTTTATCAACAGCGGCAGCGCTATTCGCTTCATCATTGTTCAGGGCCGTCCCCCCGACCGCTCGGCTGAGCTCGACCATGCCGCCTGCTGAACCCTGCTGTAATCTTGTTATTGAAGTGGCGCTGGTTGTCACCATAGAACTATAAACAGTTCTATGGTTGTTTATAGTTCTATGGTTGTAACATATAAAATTTGTTGGGAATGATATAATTAAAATGATACGTCCGGTGAACTGTTGAATGAAAAATATATCGATCGACGATTATCGAGACATAAAATAGATATATCGATACTTCATTAAAAATATAGGGTAATGTCGATTAAATTATTTAAAAAGGGAGAAGACATCCTATGGTGTTTTATGTTAAAATGTATTAAATAGTATTAATAATACTGTATAATCATATTTTAATACCAGATTCGAAGAACTGTGCCTTTTCTTATGACCAAATGAAAATCAAAATCAGTGATGAAATCACGTGTTGTTAAGCTGCAGTGAAACTATGAACAAACATCATTTTTCCATAAGTGCTTTAAAAAAAAAATGTTGAAGGTAATAAATTAGGATTGAGAAACATTTTAATATTCATGTACTTATTTAGTTTGAATGTGATTAACTATGAATTTTTAGCAAGGGAAACAAGTAGGGAGGGGTATGAGCAAAACTAGTACATAGTTAATCTTTAATAGGCTTTCGTATTATCAGAAGGTATGTTTTTGCAAGATTGATAGGGACTATGGATATTAGGAATTGTTTGAAGGAGAAGGTGTGGTAGTTGGGAAAACGTAGGTATAATAAGGGACGTTTGGTGGAGGGTTCGTGGATTTTAGAGACGATTGAAACAAATGTTGATGTTGACACTAGAAAGAGGAAAAAAACGTGTTGATCAGGATAGATTAGAGGCGTGTCTTAGTGATAAAAAGGACACCGCAACGCTCATTGCACTGTGAAACACATCAAACACGGCCATTGTGAAAGACCTCTGAAAAGCATACCCATGAATATAATCATTTCACCGCATATCACAGCAAAACTTCCATTGATCATGCAACAAATGCCAACACTCAATCGTCATGGAAGGCCATAAAAGAATCATTAAAAACAGGACTCAAATCATCAAACATTAGCTGACTATCTTGCTGAATACATCTATAAAATAAACGTTAAACTATCGAACTGATCCATATTTCATTTGTTTTTAAATTCCACAAGAAGTGTATATCCCGACAGTTGAAAATACATTTAAAAAGACGTCAATTGTTTGTTTTATATAATTTTTTTTTATTTGTTTAAATATCTGAAGATAATTTACTAGCGAATGTTACATTATTAATTGTAGATTATGTTGATTTTATACATGTTTCTTGTTGTATATTTAATAGTAGTTAGTTACAACACAATAAAATATTTGCTAAGAACTTTTACTGTATTTATGTATTAATATAAGATACATTTAATTACGATTAATCGATATTTATAATGATTTGATACAATAGATAAGTCGTTCTTTATACAATGGTATAGCGATCGTATCGCCGCTCATGAGTTCCACCAGGAGTATACAGGAGTGCAGCAAAACATTCTAGCTTATGTCGTTTTTCTCGCTTTATTGTTTAATTTTTTTTTACAATTTGAAAGAACTTACTTAGTTTTACTGTTTTTAAATGCAAGAAAATGTTATTATTTAAAAATAAAACATGCGTTTGTAAATGAAATTAATACTCGTATCTTCTTGCTTGCTTTTCGTTAAGTTCCAGGGGGCTCTTCTAGCTCACTGCAGCTGTTTAGGGCTTTGCCCCCTTCGGCCAGCTAGGGCTAACGCAGCTGGGGTTAATTCTAGCCCCTTGGCTAGGTTAACGGATGTGGGTCGACACTATGGCAGGACTGGCTTTGGGCCGGGGTGGGGGTAGGCGTAGCGGTTGACTTCGACATTGCGGTAGGACCTTTTTGTTTGTCTTGTCTTTGGTTGCCTACTTTCATAATGATCTTAATTCATTTATTAATGGTGAAAAAACAATTTTAGAGACAAGAAAAAAATGTTTACATCGCTTTCTTAAAACTGGACAAGAAGAATTTGAAATATGTGAAGTCTCATAAATGAACAACAAATTAAGACATGATAAATACATTTATGTAACAAGACAATTAATAGAAATCATGACTTACAGTACATTAAACAAGAAGTAAAAAATGGATAAAGGTGCAGTATTTAATTTAGCAGGCATAACTACATCAGGAACATGTATGATGTCTCCATACCAAAAATTGAAAATAACATGAAAATATTTGATGATACTGATATACAAATTCTAGATCGATTAATGTATTAATACAGGTATTTCAAAATCAAGAGAGTTTTACATACTTCCGCTGAGGTATACGTTTCAACAATTTAAGTGGACCACCATTCTTCAATGTAATTTTAATTTAAATTTTGCCATGGACTGAGATCAACACGAGAAAACTGTGTAAGTTGCCTTTGAAGTTCAATTTTAAGTATGAACTTAGCTATTCTTAGGGTATGAATATTTTAATAGTACATCGTATTACCTTGTAAAAGCTCGATTATTTTTTATATTTAAGTATTTGATATTAGTTCCCTTCTGGATGAGGAAGACAATGTACTTTCATACATTGTCTTCCTCGTCATCAGAAGAATAATAAAAATAATCAGAAATTACTCTGTCCTGGCTTGTTTTAGAAGGAATATTACTGAAGATCATACAACTTTCAACATCCAAACTTTATTAATTTCTCTGGCGATCAGTTTATAATAGAATCTCACACTCAGTTGGGTGCTCACTGAACTGGACCCAGCGGTAATAGAATCTGACAGAGGTAATTAGCAAACTATTTACTTCATGTACTGTTTAGCTTCATGTAAAACAACTATAATACAAATAATACTTACCTGGAATATTCCAGTAGGTAGAATTAAATACACAAGCTTGAAACTTTCGATGACAAAAACCATAGCTTTCAACAGGTCTAACAACGATTTATCGAAAAAGAGATCCTATACTTTCGCAATATGTGTTTAAATAAAATGTTCTCATGGTTGACACCTCAATAAATAAACCATACTCTTCTGCTTTTATTCACAATAACCCATATTTTTCAAAAGGGGTAAAAGATTAGCTATAATGTTGGCTAGAGCAATTAATTATTTTTGTTTGTGATTGAGGTATTAAAAATAGTTGATATTTTTACTGTAGCTTATGCTGGTGTTAGGACCCTAATTCGTATTTGAGTGCTGCGATTCTAAATTTAACTATGTACTTCATAAAAATGTTAAACTGGCTGTCTCAAAAATATATCTTTGCTTCAGACCTGCGGAGAAAATATAAACAAAAGAAGGGCCATTTCATTGCTTTGATGTTTCAAAATGTCGCTTTTGATTCAGGCCGGTGTCGTAATCCATCTGATGTCCATAAGAGTAACATGCACCAGATGGTTTTTTGTTATCAGGCTAGTGATGTATTGGGTACTGATTTTATATAGTTTTACCCGCTACTAAAACAGCCCTTGTCTATTACATTAAACAGTTTTCCCTAGTCCTGCCTGTGCGTAATGTTAAAATTTATGATTAGTAATTAATATTTTCCGTTATTTAATTAGTATTAATTAATTGGCGTTTTTACTTAGGATAATGCACTTTAAACTTCCGTGTAAAATGTTTATCTTTGTTCTTGTGAAGTGACCTCTTGTGTTAACGATCAATAGTTATTGGCATTACAATGGTTTTTATTGAACTTGACTTTTGCGATTAATGTTCTCCCGGTGCAAAACCTTAAGAGATATTATATTTAAAAGTCTTGATTTAATAAATACTACAACCTGTTAATTTATAGTTTTAATGCTCTGTAAGACGTCCCATTGATTTTCAGAATTTTTTTGTTTAATATCTTTATGTTTTGGTTTTCAAATTTTGCGTTTTAACTGTACTCCGTTTTAGCTCTCAGAAAAACCAAATAAAGAACGAGGCATTGGAAAGAGATAAATGCTTAGGATGAAGACATATGTTAGTTGTAAACGAGGGAGGGACTCGAACTGCTTCACAAGTTTCGTGTCTCCTCGGCAATCTACGCCTTTGAGTTACAACTATATACTATACATCTCACATGCATTAAATATTACGATTACAATAATTTCTCTTGATTTCACCGGTATTTGAATATTTCATTTATGACATGTTACATAATATACATTGCATATTATAAAACGCAATAACCTTTCGCCACACGATATTGGTTAAATAAAAACC
Organism: Neoaliturus tenellus; assembly: GCA_030545055.2. Lineage (NCBI taxonomy): Eukaryota > Metazoa > Arthropoda > Insecta > Hemiptera > Cicadellidae > Neoaliturus > Neoaliturus tenellus. The sequence goes on along the minus strand of CM061531.1, from coordinate 189,633,875 downwards.
AAACCACCATTTGCTAAATCTAATTATAAAAAAAAAACTTCATTTGTATGAAATCGGAAAGAATCGTGTAACAACAAATTCATGTTTTACAAGATAGTAAATTTTGAATTTGTCTCTTTTTTAATATATGTCACATGACGCAGTCCTGTCATCCCGCAATGCTGCTGTTTATCGACAGCGGCCAGCGCTCGGCTGTGCGTCCTTTAGCCCTGTTATTGAATTGTTATACAATAAAATTCACCTCCATAACGATTTATTTACTTTGGTTAAGATTATTAATCAATACCATATTGCAATAGTAAATTTACATTCTAATAACATGTATACTAGCTGTAAAAAAAATCTGGAAACGATATAATATCTTTTAAAATATATAATTAATAAAAATAAAACTTTGCAAATTGATTTTGAGTTACAGTCTACTTTCTAAAGTACTCCTCGGACAAATCAGACGAAAATCTTCAAATTAGCATGGGTCAATTTGTACATCAAATTAAAGCTCTCTAAAAATAGAGAATAATGCCGGAAACCCGAACTCAAAAAGATGACCTAGTCGAAATTGGCAGGCGATCAAACTTTGCATTAAAATTATATTGCTGAAAAAATGCAATAATTTCCGATACAATCGACCTTTAGAGATCGGTTTTGTGGAAAACAGCTCAGAATGCCCTTTGTATTGATGTCTATGACGTAGGCCGCAGCAGTTTCCCTAACGAATTCCACTAGGGACGTCCCTTAAGGAAGTCTTGGGAAAACTTCATTGGCCATCGTCATATCACTCATAGTTTTAAAGGGATTTGAATTCCAAGCAATTTGCCACACACCTGACCTCAAAAGGTCGAGTGTATCGGGAGTTATTGCATTGTTGTTTTCAGCAATATGATTTAAAGTAAAGATTGATAACCTGCCATTTTTTACTCCGTCGTCCTTTTGAGATTGGGTTTGTGGCGTTGTACTCTATTCTTAGAGACATTTAATTTGATGTACATATTGCCCTATGCTTACGTTTAATATTTTCTTCCGAAACCTGGTGGAGCGTTTCCCCTTATACGTTTGAGGATGATAAGTACTTTAGGAGGCAGACTTTGTCACACAAAATCAATTTGCAAAGTGTAATTTTATTAAGTAAATACTTTTCAAGTTATTATTTCGTTTCCAGTCTTTTTTCCACCCTGTGTGTTTATTAGACGCCTAACAACAGTATTACAAATAGTGCTTAGGTTGAAATATTCATTATTCATTCTTCTTATTTTCTATTTTTGACCAGTATATCACATCTTCTTTTGCACAGGAAACAAGAGAAAAAACGCTGTATGAAAATGAACATTTAGTTAGTTAAAAAAAAAAAATGCTGATGCATACGTTTACGCCATTATTTCCATGTGAACAACTTTTCTATATACATACTTTTTAAATCATAACAAACTGTAATTTGCCTGACTGACATCCCTACAACGTGACCACTTTAGACTAATTTCCGCTGGATATTAGCATTCCAGACGGACAAATGTGTATTGAGATGGCCTCATGAAGGGTGCAGTGACACTGTGTCCAGTAATGGTGCCTTATTGACAATTATACATATTAAGAAACTGCAGGAATCATTTGAGAAAGGTTAGAGTCAGTGTTTTGTGCAAATATTTATTTGAAAACTACATTTTGGTGGTGGCAACTGTCAATTTGGAAATGTCAATCAGGGTCAACAAGTGTCTACTGTGGTTAACAGTGAGGTACGTGAAATTGTAGTTGGAAAGTGTGTGATGATCTATCCAACAATCCGTTATCACCGTGGTACATGGCAATAATCATCTTCTGATTCGTTATATCAAGGTTTTCTGGGTTCTGTTTGACGGCGAGAAAGCATTGTTTCTTGGTTCCCCTTTCAACCCGCCCAGAACCAAGTTTCCTCTTATCCTGCGGCCCCGGTTGTACTTACGTTTGCCAAATTTAGCTTCGTCGATTTCGAAAACACAACCGGGACCTCCTAGTTTTTCACTTGTGCATGCCATGTGGTCTATGTAGACCTCTCTCATGAACGAGTACCAGTCTACGATTGTGGTGTGACTGACCTTTAAATTTATTTCCAGGCGGCTAATGGCAGAGCAACTGGTTGAAAATGGAAGAGTAACCAGAGTTTCCCTAAGTCTAGCTTGCTTAAAAAAAAAAAAAAAAAAAAAAAAACAAACAACCCTGCCCCCACAGAACCCACCCACCCGCACTCTTTGGATTCTTTGTCCAACGATACCTTCTTCCTGTAGCGGGATCACCAGCCGTCCTTAAAATGTACAAAATTTGAACTCTTTGATCAACGGGTTATTGTACTAATAACAGAATTCTCAACTAGAAACTTTCTAATCCTTTGCTCATCGAAATCAACACTCAAAATATCCGATTTCACATTCTTTGCAAAACATTATTGAGGTGTTAGCAAACTACAAACTAAAAGGGTGAAAAATCACTTTGAACAACTACAAATTATGAAATAACTTAATGGTACTGATAAATTTACAGAAAATAACTATAGAAATAACTAAAACTATAGATAAAACTATAGAAATCACTTTAAATGGTATTTCTCTGTATTAAACCAGGCCTCGTCAGTGTGATTACAATTATCACATTCGCCATTTAGACATACTCGCCTGAAAATACGCACCATAGAGTGTATCGGTGTTTCATGAAATGTATCAAATTGTATCACAAATTTTCAAAGAATTCAGTTGTAGTAAAAATATAAGTTTGGGGTTCATGTTATTCAATTGGCTTTTATCGTGATCCGTATTGTATTCGAAACGTTCAACAAGGGAAACACTTTCGCACACGACGACCAACCGACGCGAAGAAAGAGAATAATTAAGTGCGGCACTTGGCAGCCTCTGTGGATGGTGTTATGTTTTGCCACGAGATAAAGCCGCTATAATGAAGACTAATGAATGTGACAGAGACAGCATCATACAAGTCCGCCGAACACTCGGGTCTGGTGGCTACGTCAATAGGGGTGATATTGAACGAGCAGACAGATTGATGTTTCGTTTACATTGGCTTGAAGCTCGCATATTATTACATCTGCGCACTTATTATCTTATTCCTGGTGATTTTAAGCCTTAAATACATTTTGAATGAAACACTCATTTGCTTTTCTCGATCAGCGATTAATAAAAAAAATTATAAATTTTTTAACTGAAAATTTCTTTTTATAATTTTTTACTCTTGAAAGTAGATGTAATTAAGATAGTAATTTTAACACATTTAAAGATGCAGGGATTTCCTGTTCAAGATTAGGCATTTCAAATCCACCACAGTTATTCGTTCTTGCATTTTTAACAGCTGTTGAGGTTGTAGTTTGAAAGCAGGAGACTCATTCAGCTCGTTTTATAAGACAACGTTTTATTGACACTGTGAGTTTCGTCAGCGGGCTAAAAATTTAAGGAAACAGAAATGTAGCTCATAAGGACCGATCTCATTTTTTGAAAGTCCACAGTTTTACTTTTGTTTAGTTTTAAGTTACAATAGGTTCACTGACTCAGTAAAATTAAAGTCTTATTAACAATTTTGGAATTGTAACTGAAAACAATGGTAATCGGATCAAAGTTGTACTCGAAACTTTTTGTTATGAGGAAAATGTTACATCACCACAGTAGTGTGGGATATTACTAAACATACATTGAAAATATTTTATCTTCTGCTTAAAATAATATATTAGAAGTTATAGTACACTTATTAATGGTATATAATATTACATATTACTAGTACTTTGGTTGTATAATTCAGTCGCAAACGACACAACCAATTATTGGTTGAATCATGTTTATTGTAAATTCAAAGTAGCAAGCTAGCCTAGCTCCATTTCTAAGTCTAGTCAGTAGTAAACAAAACCAAACCCTAAACAAACAAAACTGTTGCCAATAGCAACTGACATTTCAATAGAAAAGTAAACGTGTGATCCTATAGTACTATAAACATTATGTCTGATAACAGTGATTACGTTAATTATATTTGATAAATTAATTAATTGATAAGTTTTTATTACTACGTTATATTCTACATTATACAATTCCATTTTACAGTTTTGTAAACTTGTTTATTTCTGTGTTGAGTTCTTCTTTAGGGGAATGAAGTTGAAAAAAAAAGAAAGTTACTCAAGAATATAATTTTATTATTTTAAAAATCGTTGAAAGATTGTCCTTGTTACAATGAAATTAACAAAATGTAACTCTTCGTTGTTATTACGATCAACTTTTCGATAATTCCTCCATTTTTTAAGAACAAGTTTTAAAATTGGTGAAGTCGTAGGAAGTGTTCGCTCTTGGTTAGGTGATATCATCGACGGCATCACCATTGTCGAGGCCGTGCCCAACCGTTACAATAAAACTGATACATACAGAGTAGTTGTATGGATCAGATACTAGAATAGCCATCTGTATGGGGGTGGGAAACACGTGATAATCGGTAATATACTCCATTTCGGAGAGCAGCTTTACATTTCGGAGAGCAGCTTTACATTTCCGATAGATCTGTTGTAAGTAGAATGGCTCTAGAGAAAAAGTGGTGAATTAGCCGTAAGGTGGAAGGCGCTCAATATGGTTAAGTTATCCCATTGTGGAGTCCAGGAGCATTGGACCACACATGGTCGTTACAATCAATCTATTTCAGATAAAATACCTTTAGCTTCTACCATCTAAAGTGACCACTTGTACAACATTTGGCGTACACCTTTTCTTGCACAATATTGACTTACTTGAATATACATATATATCTTCAGTCAATCCTTAATAATATTTCATGTTTCTCAAAATCTAGTAACTCTTGGATGGGGAGAGCTTTCTGGAAAATAAAGTCCTATTTAATTAAGACATTCAAGAAAAACATAGCTTACATACTGTATGAACACAGTAAGTTACACCATTGTTTCTACGTTGCTATAACCAACAACCTTACATTACGCACCATAGAGTGCGTCGGTGTTTAAAATAAAGTATCAAAGTAACATTTTAAAATTATATTAAACTGTAATTCTGCTGGAACATCCCTACAACGTGACCACTTTAGACTACTTGCCGCCTCATTAACGCTGGCTATTAGCATTCCAGACGGACAAATGTGTATTCAGATGGCCTCATGAATGGTGTAGTGGCACTGTGTCCAGTAATGGTGCCTTAATTGACAATTAATCAAGTTAAATAAGTGTAGGAATCATGTTTTTAAATCCCTGATATTGAGTGTAAATTTATTTGGGTGATAGATTTTAAATGTATAAAGTATAAATTTACAAGTGCATTTATCAATTTATTTCCTACAGTCTATCCAACATAAACCATTAAACTAAATTAACTCACACGATTGTACAAATATTAAAATTTACTGTGAAATTAATTCATTGAACCGAAGCAATATTTGTAAAGGTCAAAAATCTAAATTCACACTTTTTTTATTTCATTCGCTAAAAGTTTTAGAGTGAAATCTAAGATGTGCAAAGAATTCTATCCGAGTAAAAATATTATATATTGGAAGTTCATGAGGCAATTAGCAATTAGTTCACCATGAATTATTCATATATTTGAATTTAGTGTGGGATTTATTCATTCAATAATTTATAGAATGTTCGCAAAGTCATAAGTAGGTTATGAATTCAACATTTAGTTTATATTAATTTAACGTAGTTTCCCGTATGAAAAATTAAAACTGCAAAAAATCCTGTTCGAGTAGATTTACTAGAGGTTTGAGGTTAATTTAACTCAATCTGCATTCAGTTCACCATGAGTTAGTGTATGCTTATTCTGAATCCATCGTGTTTTCGACATGTTTATCATGGGAAACAATTCAGTCCACGACCCCAACCGACGCGAAGAAAGAGAATAATTAAGTGCGGCACTTGGCAGCCTCTGTGGATGGTGTTATGTTTTGCCACGAGATAAAGCCGCTATAATGAAGACTAATGAATGTGACAGAGACAGCATCATACAAGTCCGCCGAACACTCGGGTCTGGTGGCTACGTCAATAGGGGTGATGTCGAACGAGCCGGGGATTGATGATTTGGTTGCATTGGCTTTTTTAAGTTCGCATATTATTTCATCTGCGTACTTATTTACAAAACACTATTGCTCTTGAGTCATAAGTAAATTGATTGGAAAATATGCATATGTTTTTTGTACAACTTGGTATGCAAATCATACGTGTGATAATTTTTAAAATTCGTTTATATTCATTCGTATTTCTATACTACTAATAATGTTACACTGAGTTGTAATTTTTTTAGAATAAACACCATGTACGTCTTAGAGATTATACAATATGCACTAAAGTCGTTTACAGTTTTTAGTTACCCATGTTAACAAGTTACCAAAAATAGTTATTTGTGCTTCTAGGGACTAAAGTACAATTTTTCATCCTAAAGGGAAAGTGTTGTTGCCCGAAGGCGAAGCCGAGGGCGACATTTTCCCTGAGGGAGAAAAGTACTTTAGTCCCTTGATGCACACAACATTTTTCCTCCACCTACACGAATAGCATTAAGCCTAATAGGCCTACCGTATAAAATTTAAATTTACCTTCATATGATCCCTTGCTCCGTCAAGCTGGATCAGTCACATCAACATAAAAAACACACAAGGTAGGCTATATCATTTTTAAAGAACACGAAAAACAAAATAGAATTTAAGCCTAGTCAAAAGTTTTACACTTATGTTTTGGACTTCCTAGGTTAATAGCCTACCCAAGCGAAATGTAAACAAACACGTACAGTGTACACTGCTCACTGCTGACAGAATGGTCAGCAGGTGAGCAGCAGCAACAGCTGCTATTAGTAAACAATGAGTAATGAAACAAATACAAGACCCAACTGACTGTGGCTCAAGTTGTTTCTAATCTCTCTTTTAATGTTATTCTTATGTAACTAACTTTAGCCCCGTGGTACAAAAAAAAGTTGATTTTTCCCTAGGTAGAAAATTAAGTATTCAAGTCACATGGGGTAAAAACTAGTACTTTAGTATTCTATTCCAAGGAGTAAAATACGGCTTTAGATAGTAGGTGGAGGAAAAATTAATTTAAATTTAATTTTACTTTAAGAAGGTTATCATTGCATGTACAGTTTAACATAACAAACCCCATTATTATTATTAGACACCAATTTTTCCTGTTAAGACACTGCACTGAATGATCCGTGATAGAGCACCATTTTTAATGAGTTCAGTGGATTAGTTCTGACAATATTTGAATCTATTTATTTACTGTTCTTATTACATAATACCCCCCGTCGCAGCAGACCTGCGTACTCAGCGAATTTCCAAATTAGTAATATTAATTTTGACCAGCTAAACTTGTAAACAAAATTTCATCACGTGCTCATAAATAGGGAAATAAATGTCTATTCTCCTTAAGATAACTATAGGGAAAGAGTATGCAGGTATGCTGCCATGGGGGACACTAAAAGTAGGTTTTTAGCATAGAAAAAATTTAATTCGACCTTATAATGCCATATAGTAAGTTTCATCAATATCTGCCCATAAATAAAAGAGTTTGCCTATTCTCCATATGATTAACATGGGAAAAGAGTATGCAGGTTTGCTGCCATGATAAGTACAAAAACCAAGATTTTTTACCTTAAATGGATGAATCTCAACCAAATGAAGCTAAATACCAAGTTTCATCCAAAAATATTGGTTAATAAGTGAAATATTAACACATCCTTATTCTCCATAAGATTAACATTGGAGCCCCAAAAGACAATGTACTGTCTTTAGACTTTGTAATATCTCGGTAACCAATGGAGATAGAGCAAAGCTTCAAAATACTAAATTGTGTGTTTTTTTGAGCTAAATCCAATGGTCAAAATAAAAATTTAAAATTTTTAAAATTTACATATGAAAAATGCAAAAAAACCCATTTTTGGGGTACAAAACCCCCCAAAACTACCCCTTCCGGTAGGTCGATATGTCTGGTTTTCGAACTCATCCGAATAAACGTAGGATTACACATCTCTACCAAATTTGGTGTCGATCGGACCATTTTTACGAGAGTTATCGTGTCTAGGGACACATATATACATATATATATACATATATATATATATATATATATATATATATATCAAAATTTTAATGACTATTATTTTTGGTCTCTGGGCACCTCAAAACGAAAAAGTAACATGGTCCCGGGCTTAAGTCTTACCATGAGACCTACGGTAATAGCTTATTCCCTATGGGAAATTCGCTAAAAGAGTAGGTTGTATAAAATGCCATGAAATCTGATTATAATTCATCTATGTCTCTAATCGAAGTCTACAATAAGTATGCTATAATTAACAACTGTTAAATTTTTTAATTAATTAGAAAGCAAATTTAATTTAAACACTTCATTGATTCATAAACAATATTTATTGAATTCAGTGTGAGTACTTATGTTAAGATAATTGTAAACTTCACAGATTCTTTTCATCCAAAAATAAATCAAATTAAAGAACTACAAAATTTTTGCATCACAAAAATTCGAAAATTAAGGTTTTTAAACTGGTGGAAATTCCTCATAAAACTTCTTGAAAGGACCACTTGAGAAAATGAATGTTATTACAAGAGCTTTACACGACCACAGTACCACTCATGAGGCGAAGCGTACATTTGTTTGGAATGATAATAGCCTATGTTGATGAGACAGCAAGTGGTTGAAGTGGCCAACTTAAATTGTCCGTAGTAAATTCATTATTATAAAACATATAAGGAAACGTTATGCAAAGGTTAATTCTGAATATAAAGTGCAATACTCTAATATAAGTTTGTTAATAGCTTAATATAATATCCGTTACTTGCTTGTACCTTAATTTTTAAATTAATTGTATTCACACTGATCTTTTAATGGGTATAATAACATGGCATATTATCATTATTAGTAGTATAGAAATACAAATGAATATAAACGAATTTAAAAAAAGTATAACACGTATGATTTGCATGTCAAATTACAAAAAACATATGCATATTTTATTGACAATTTATTCATGACTCAGAGCAATTGTGTTATGTAAATAAGTACGCAGATTCAATAATATGCGAACTTCAAGTTTAACTTTACCAACTTATGAACATTTGTTCTTTTCTTAACCTTGATTTACTCTACTTGTAAATAGGTAGGTTGAGTCGTTAAGTAGGTTGAGTTTTAAAAGAAAATCGCTGTATTATTTAGTAAAAATTATCAAACATTTGATTCGTGGGAAAATTTCAATAAAACCATCAATGGTTTCACTGAAAATACTTAAACGACTCATTTCTCAACGTATCCCCTTTGGACCATCACCAATTTGTTAAGAAACTGAGGTGCCTTAGAAAACATTACCATAAAAGTTGAATAACTTCGAAGAATCAATCAACGTAAAGAAACATTTTAAATTGCATTTTTTTAGTTCAATTAATCGGAGTCAATGAAGTACGTTCTCGGTTTATTTAGAAAGTGCACGTGTGCGCAAACTACAAATGAGTTTAACACTGAAGGTCGTAACGAGATAAACATCTTAGTTAATCCTGTTTAATTTAATGTTACCGTGGTGTGTGGAATTTGTTGAACTATGTGGTTAAAATAGTTTTAAAAATAACCCTTACTTGTGTTATGAATTACTGATGAAAATATTGTTCTTAAAAATATATTTAACATAAAACGTACCTGTAAAATATTTGATAAGAACCTAATAAAATATAAAACTATATATTAATTTCTACTAATGATTCTTGCCATTACAGGCTCGATATATTTGACCAGTGAACACAATACTTCATTTTTAACTGCATCTATATAGACAGATAATTGGTTTGCTAACGTGGCCTTTTCCGTTTAAGTGCCGCTACATGTTTGTTTGTTTACCAGAATAGTAACTGTTAATTATAACTGTTAATAGTTAAGTTGATAACCTCATATGAGAAACTAATAATGTATTTTATGATTATGATACGTAATATGAGGTTGTAAACTAAAATATAAAAAATTACAACTAACGCTTACTATATGCCACGTAAAATTGTAAAATAAGCCTTTATGTGAAAATCCTAGGACGTATTCTAAACGTTACCTTTTTGTGAGAAGGTAATCGATTCTACAATAAGGCGACCAATGCTTTAAGGTTTTTGTAAAATGGTGGATTATTGGCATTATTGTTGTCGTTGATTGTTTCAATCAGCCTAAAAAACATTAATAGCAGAATTTTTGTAAATCTAAGTTTTAGCCATACGTTTCACGTTAACTACAAAAAGTACATTTTATTAATTTAACTGAAATTACACAAGTATTAAATCACCTCAACTCATTATAATTACAACGCCAAAAATATTAAAAGATGAAAGTAAAAGGTTGATAAAACCTAAATAGTTACTATTCTAATGTAAAAAATGGTTGAACTAAGGTATAGATAAAATAGCAGGCCTTTAATATGATTAGTTTTTTCCCACGTGTGCTTACTGCAACAGTGATACTGTGAAGGAGTTCTTCTTCTGCCAGCTTTCTGTCTTCTTAACATTTACTTTTAAATAAACAATTTCTTTCTCACTATTAGCTAAAGCGTTTTAGCTCTATAATTATTACTCTATAATTTAGATCCAACGGGTTTGACACTGACATATGACAAGCCAAAAATAAACAGGATTGTCACATGACTATTAAAGGCAAAGAGAGCGGATGTGGTGGATGCTAGTTTTACAATAAGCTGTCGGCTTTTCGTAAATGCAGCCTGCAAGTGACTCCACGCTGTCGACAGCCAGCACAAGTTTTAAAATAATTCTAAAGACATTTCAGGAGCATTACAAAACTAATAGAATCGGTTGGCCTTTGTGATATCAAACAGAACCAATACAAAGGCTGTGCCAATTGAGGCCATTTTACAAAAGCCCACAATAAGGAGCCTAATTGTAGTACTAAGCTCAATATATACCTTTTTTTAAGGCGAAGTTTTTTATAAGTACTAGGCTTTTTACAAAATAGATGATTTTAAAATTTTTGTACTGTGAGATACACATTAATAAAGATAAATCTTATTTAACTTAAATCTTAATAAAGGATTAAAGTAATAATTTTACACTGGTTTTACTATAACTCTGGAATGAAAGTTAAAAGACTATCTAGTTTTTGTGGTTTCTTACACATCTTTTTGAGTAGAAATTAAACCGTGTAAAAAGTATTCAAACTTCCAAAACAACGCATAAGTGGTTCATAAATCTTAGTTTTAACATTTTTACAAGAACGCTTAGAACAAAATAAATACACAATATTTTTTAAGTTATACATTTCCAAATACATAATATGGTATTAAGACTTGAGGGTTCTTTGTTCCAACTAATCTACCAGCATAACACAATTTTAATATGGCATAACTTTGATTTAATTTTCAGACGTATGAACCACGAATTATATTGTATAAGGTAATATAATTCAGGTAATAAGTTGAATTTTGAAAATAACTTTTCGAAAAGTTACGAACGCTTCTCTTAAAAATGTTAAACTTTATATATTTTTTTTTATTTAGTCAGCTTTGTAATATTTACCCCAAAATATGTTTTACAGTCTATTTAACTTGGTTATCCTTTAATACACTAGTCAAACACGTATATAAACCAACTCATACATATTCAAGGGCCCTTAATGCCTGAATCGGAAACATTATCATCTCTCTCAAGTGTCTTCATCGGGTCGCTCCGAGTGTGCTTGTTTAATTAATTTCAATCATACAACTTCCGTTGAAGATTAAATGCACTACTCTTGTAACAAACGGTATTTGTGCTGATGTTGTCATGATAATGCAAAAAAAGTTTTATCAACTTTCATATAAAGAATTATTTTTAATGTTGCCATTCCACATTATATTTCAGTAAAAAATTATAATATTAAAATTATATTATGAAAAATTAAATTCATTTTCAAACTGAAACTAAAAACGTCTTATCTTTGCCCCTAGTAATCTAAATAATATCTAAATAAAGTAAACGTTTTACTTTCGTTTGGAAAGTGTATTAACATGTTCCGGAACACATTAGTAATTTTGTCTCCTATTTTCGTTTATCTTTTCCTCAAAACGCAACTAATAAGGAAAAATATAAAACATAACTCGCCTACGGCTCGATGGGGGCTCCGCCCCCATGCCCCCTCAGGGTTTTACCCAGAAATTCGTTAATTATTGTTTAAGTCGCATATAATGAACAGAATACACATAAATATAAGAGTTTGTAAATGAGCAAAATAGCAAAATAAATGAGTTTGTAAGTTTATTTATAACATAAATTAACTCCCACGACTGCAGAAATAACCTAAATTTGAACTTATGCAACTAACTCAATCTAAGGAATGAGAATATTTTCAGAGACTCTTTCCCCAAACCCCCTTCCCTAATTCCCCCGAATTCTATAAAGGTTAATGGAGTTGTGAATAAATTTATTATGTAGGTATTGTATAAGTATTTACTTAAAATTATAAAATACGTATAAATAAATATATGAAAAAATTAAATGGACAAACTGCATAAAAATGTGCAGTAAATCATCGAAAACAATGAAAAATTCCATTAAAACAAAATAATTGGAAATCTTAACAAAGTGAATAAAACTTGCCAAAAACCCTTTTATTTACAAAAATACTATTCAGTTACTATCCTTCAATTAGTTGTGTTGAAATTCCAGGGAATAACATAACGATCCAGTAATATTGAACATACAATGATAAATACATAATGTAATATTGGCATTCATTACAATTCCTTCATTTCAGTTTTTAATGATGTAAAACTTTAAATTTACCTAATTTCCTAAAAAATTACTGTCAAGGCAAATAAAAAAACTTCAAGCTTCTAAATACAATAATACAGTAGTTACTAACAAAAGTATGTTAAATAATGGTTAAAATATTAAAGTTACCATACACATCAAAGGACGTATGTTTTAGCCGTAGGACCAGGTCAGTAAATAACAATCAAAGTAAAACAATCAGTTGCTTGATATAGCAATTTGTTCCGACTCACTTTCAAAAAAAGAATACGTGATATTGAAAATCACCATGATAATTTTTAAGTTTGATAATTTAATAGATATTGGTACTGTGCAAGATATGGCTATGTGCAAAGTGGAGGTTCTGAGTAAAATATTATAGTAGTTATAAAATTACGTCTACATGGGATAAAATTCCCCGCAAAAATTAGAAAGAGAAAAAAACTAGAACTAGAACTAGAAAGAGGAAAAAAACGTGTTGATCAGGATAGATTAGAGGCGTGTCTTAGTGATAAAAAGGACACCGCAACGCTCATTGCACTGTGAAACACATCAAACACGGCCATTGTGAAAGACCTCTGAAAAGCATACCCATGAATATAATCATTTCACCGCATATCACAGCAAAACTTCCATTGATCATGCAACAAATGCCAACACTCAATCGTCATGGAAGGCCATAAAAGAATCATTAAAAACAGGACTCAAATCATCAAACATTAGCTGACTATCTTGCTGAATACATCTATAAAATAAACGTTAAACTATCGAACTGATCCATATTTCATTTGTTTTTAAATTCCACAAGAAGTGTATATCCCGACAGTTGAAAATACATTTAAAAAGACGTCAATTGTTTGTTTTCTATAAATTTTTTTTATTTGTTTAAATATCTGAAGATAATTTACTAGCGAATGATAATTTACATTATTAATTGTAGATTATGTTGATTTTATACATGTTTCTTGTTGTATATTTAATAGTAGTTAGTTACAACACAATAAAATATTTGCTAAGAACTTTTACTGTATTTATGTATTAATATAAGATACATTTAATTACGATTAATCGATATTTATAATGATTTGATACAATAGATAAGTCGTTCTTTATACAATGGTATAGCGATCGTATCGCCGCTCATGAGTTCCACCAGGAGTATACAGGAGTGCAGCAAAACATTCTAGCTTATGTCGTTTTTCTCGCTTTATTGTTTAATTTTTTTTTACAATTTGAAAGAACTTACTTAGTTTTACTGTTTTTAAATGCAAGAAAATGTTATTATTTAAAAATAAAACATGCGTTTGTAAATGAAATTAATACTCGTATCTTCTTGCTTGCTTTTCGTTAAGTTCCAGGGGGCTCTTCTAGCTCACTGCAGCTGTTTAGGGCTTTGCCCCCTTCAGCCAGCTAGGGCTAACGCAGCTAGGGTTAATTCTAGCCCCTTGGCTAGGTTAACGGATGTGGGTCGACACTATGGCAGGACTGGCTTTGGGCCGGGGTGGGGGTAGGCGTAGCGGTTGACTTCGACATTGCGGTAGGACCTTTTTGTTTGTCTTGTCTTTGGTTGCCTACTTTCATAATGATCTTAATTCATTTATTAATGGTGAAAAAACAATTTTAGAGACAAGAAAAAATGTTTACATCGCTTTCTTAAAACTGGACAAGAAGAATTTGAAATATGTGAAGTCTCATAAATGAACAACAAATTAAGACATGATAAATACATTTATGTAACAAGACAATTAATAGAAATCATGACTTACAGTATATTAAACAAGAAGTAAAAAATGGATAAAGGTGCAGTATTTAATTTAGCAGGCATAACTACATCAGGAACATGTATGATGTCTCCATACCAAAAATTGAAAATAACATGAAAATATTTGATGATACTGATATACAAATTCTAGATCGATTAATGTATTAATACAGGTATTTCAAAATCAAGAGAGTTTTACATACTTCCGCTGAGGTATACGTTTCAACAATTTAAGTGGACCACCATTCTTCAATGTAATTTTAATTTAAATTTTGCCATGGACTGAGATCAACACGAGAAAACTGTGTAAGTTGCCTTTGAAGTTCAATTTTAAGTATGAACTTAGCTATTCTTAGGGTATGAATATTTTAATAGTACATCGTATTACCTTGTAAAAGCTCGATTATTTTTTATATTTAAGTATTTGATATTAGTTCCCTTCTGGATGAGGAAGACAATGTACTTTCATACATTGTCTTCCTCGTCATCAGAAGAATAATAAAAATAATCAGAAATTACTCTGTCCTGGCTTGTTTTAGAAGGAATATTACTGAAGATCATACAACTTTCAACATCCAAACTTTATTAATTTCTCTGGCGATCAGTTTATAATAGAATCTCACACTCAGTTGGGTGCTCACTGAACTGGACCCAGCGGTAATAGAATCTGACAGAGGTAATTAGCAAACTATTTACTTCATGTACTGTTTAGCTTCATGTAAAACAACTATAATACAAATAATACTTACCTGGAATATTCCAGTAGGTAGAATTAAATACACAAGCTTGAAACTTTCGATGACAAAAACCATAGCTTTCAACAGGTCTAACAACGATTTATCGAAAAAGAGATCCTATACTTTCGCAATATGTGTTTAAATAAAATGTTCTCATGGTTGACACCTCAATAAATAAACCATACTCTTCTGCTTTTATTCACAATAACCCATATTTTTCAAAAGGGGTAAAAGATTAGCTATAATGTTGGCTAGAGCAATTAATTATTTTTGTTTGTGATTGAGGTATTAAAAATAGTTGATATTTTTACTGTAGCTTATGCTGGTGTTAGGACCCTAATTCGTATTTGAGTGCTGCGATTCTAAATTTAACTATGTACTTCATAAAAATGTTAAACTGGCTGTCTCAAAAATATATCTTTGCTTCAGACCTGCGGAGAAAATATAAACAAAAGAAGGGCCATTTCATTGCTTTGATGTTTCAAAATGTCGCTTTTGATTCAGGCCGGTGTCGTAATCCATCTGATGTCCATAAGAGTAACATGCACCAGATGGTTTTTTGTTATCAGGCTAGTGATGTATTGGGTACTGATTTTATATAGTTTTACCCGCTACTAAAACAGCCCTTGTCTATTACATTAAACAGTTTTCCCTAGTCCTGCCTGTGCGTAATGTTAAAATTTATGATTAGTAATTAATATTTTCCGTTATTTAATTAGTATTAATTAATTGGCGTTTTTACTTAGGATAATGCACTTTAAACTTCCGTGTAAAATGTTTATCTTTGTTCTTGTGAAGTGACCTCTTGTGTTAACGATCAATAGTTATTGGCATTACAATGGTTTTTATTGAACTTGACTTTTGCGATTAATGTTCTCCCGGTGCAAAACCTTAAGAGATATTATATTTAAAAGTCTTGATTTAATAAATACTACAACCTGTTAATTTATAGTTTTAATGCTCTGTAAGACGTCCCATTGATTTTCAGAATTTTTTTGTTTAATATCTTTATGTTTTGGTTTTCAAATTTTGCGTTTTAACTGTACTCCGTTTTAGCTCTCAGAAAAACCAAATAAAGAACGAGGCATTGGAAAGAGATAAATGCTTAGGATGAAGACATATGTTAGTTGTAAACGAGGGAGGGACTCGAACTGCTTCACAAGTTTCGTGTCTCCTCGGCAATCTACGCCTTTGAGTTACAACTATATACTATACATCTCACATGCATTAAATATTACGATTACAATAATTTCTCTTGATTTCACCGGTATTTGAATATTTCATTTATGACATGTTACATAATATACATTGCATATTATAAAACGCAATAACCTTTCGCCACACGATATTGGTTAAATAAAAACCAAACCACCATTTGCTAAATCTAATTATAAAAAAAAAACTTCATTTGTATGAAATCGGAAAGAATCGTGTAACAACAAATTCATGTTTTACAAGATAGTAAATTTTGAATTTGTCTCTTTTTTAATATATGTCACATGACGCAGTCCTGTCATCCCGCAATGCTGCTGTTTATCGACAGCGGCCAGCGCTCGGCTGTGCGTCCTTTAGCCCTGTTATTGAATTGTTATACAATAAAATTCACCTCCATAACGATTTATTTACTTTGGTTAAGATTATTAATCAATACCATATTGCAATAGTAAATTTACATTCTAATAACATGTATACTAGCTGTAAAAAAAATCTGGAAACGATATAATATCTTTTAAAATATATAATTAATAAAAATAAAACTTTGCAAATTGATTTTGAGGTACAGTCTACTTTCTAAAGTACTCCTCGGACAAATCAGACGAAAATCTTCAAATTAGCATGGGTCAATTTGTACATCAAATTAAAGCTCTCTAAAAATAGAGAATAATGCCGGAAACCCGAACTCAAAAAGATGACCTAGTCGAAATTGGCAGGCGATCAAACTTTGCATTAAAATTATATTGCTGAAAAAATGCAATAATTTCCGATACAATCGACCTTTAGAGATCGGTTTTGTGGAAAACAGCTCAGAATGCCCTTTGTATTGATGTCTATGACGTAGGCCGCAGCAGTTTCCCTAACGAATTCCACTAGGGACGTCCCTTAAGGAAGTCTTGGGAAAACTTCATTGGCCATCGTCATATCACTCATAGTTTTAAAGGGATTTGAATTCCAAGCAATTTGCCACACACCTGACCTCAAAAGGTCGAGTGTATCGGGAGTTATTGCATTGTTGTTTTCAGCAATATGATTTAAAGTAAAGATTGATAACCTGCCATTTTTTACTCCGTCATCCTTTTGAGATTGGGTTTGTGGCGTTGTACTCTATTCTTAGAGACATTTAATTTGATGTACATATTGCCCTATGCTTACGTTTAATATTTTCTTCCGAAACCTGGTGGAGCGTTTCCCCTTATACGTTTGAGGATGATAAGTACTTTAGGAGGCAGACTTTGTCACACAAAATCAATTTGCAAAGTGTAATTTTATTAAGTAAATACTTTTCAAGTTATTATTTCGTTTCCAGTCTTTTTTCCACCCTGTGTGTTTATTAGACGCCTAACAACAGTATTACAAATAGTGCTTAGGTTGAAATATTCATTATTCATTCTTCTTATTTTCTATTTTTGACCAGTATATCACATCTTCTTTTGCACAGGAAACAAGAGAAAAAACGCTGTATGAAAATGAACATTTAGTTAGTTAAAAAAAAAAAAAAAATGCTGATGCATACGTTTACGCCATTATTTCCATGTGAACAACTTTTCTATATACATACTTTTTAAATCATAACAAACTGTAATTTGCCTGACTGACATCCCTACAACGTGACCACTTTAGACTAATTTCCGCTGGATATTAGCATTCCAGACGGACAAATGTGTATTGAGATGGCCTCATGAAGGGTGCAGTGACACTGTGTCCAGTAATGGTGCCTTATTGACAATTATACATATTAAGAAACTGCAGGAATCATTTGAGAAAGGTTAGAGTCAGTGTTTTGTGCAAATATTTATTTGAAAACTACATTTTGGTGGTGGCAACTGTCAATTTGGAAATGTCAATCAGGGTCAACAAGTGTCTACTGTGGTTAACAGTGAGGTACGTGAAATTGTAGTTGGAAAGTGTGTGATGATCTATCCAACAATCCGTTATCACCGTGGTACATGGCAATAATCATCTTCTGATTCGTTATATCAAGGTTTTCTGGGTTCTGTTTGACGGCGAGAAAGCATTGTTTCTTGGTTCCCCTTTCAACCCGCCCAGAACCAAGTTTCCTCTTATCCTGCGGCCCCGGTTGTACTTACGTTTGCCAAATTTAGCTTCGTCGATTTCGAAAACACAACCGGGACCTCCTAGTTTTTCACTTGTGCATGCCATGTGGTCTATGTAGACCTCTCTCATGAACGAGTACCAGTCTACGATTGTGGTGTGACTGACCTTTAAATTTATTTCCAGGCGGCTAATGGCAGAGCAACTGGTTGAAAATGGAAGAGTAACCAGAGTTTCCCTAAGTCTAGCTTGCTTAAAAAAACAAAAAAAAAAAAACAAACAACCCTGCCCCCACAGAACCCACCCACCCGCACTCTTTGGATTCTTTGTCCAACGATACCTTCTTCCTGTAGCGGGATCACCAGCCGTCCTTAAAATGTACAAAATTTGAACTCTTTGATCAACGGGTTATTGTACTAATAACAGAATTCTCAACTAGAAACTTTCTAATCCTTTGCTCATCGAAATCAACACTCAAAATATCCGATTTCACATTCTTTGCAAAACATTATTGAGGTGTTAGCAAACTACAAACTAAAAGGGTGAAAAATCACTTTGAACAACTACAAATTATGAAATAACTTAATGGTACTGATAAATTTACAGAAAATAACTATAGAAATAACTAAAACTATAGATAAAACTATAGAAATCACTTTAAATGGTATTTCTCTGTATTAAACCAGGCCTCGTCAGTGTGATTACAATTATCACATTCGCCATTTAGACATACTCGCCTGAAAATACGCACCATAGAGTGTATCGGTGTTTCATGAAATGTATCAAATTGTATCACAAATTTTCAAAGAATTCAGTTGTAGTAAAAATATAAGTTTGGGGTTCATGTTATTCAATTGGCTTTTATCGTGATCCGTATTGTATTCGAAACGTTCAACAAGGGAAACACTTTCGCACACGACGACCAACCGACGCGAAGAAAGAGAATAATTAAGTGCGGCACTTGGCAGCCTCTGTGGATGGTGTTATGTTTTGCCACGAGATAAAGCCGCTATAATGAAGACTAATGAATGTGACAGAGACAGCATCATACAAGTCCGCCGAACACTCGGGTCTGGTGGCTACGTCAATAGGGGTGATGTTGAACGAGCAGACAGATTGATGTTTCGTTTACATTGGCTTGAAGCTCGCATATTATTACATCTGCGCACTTATTATCTTATTCCTGGTGATTTTAAGCCTTAAATACATTTTGAATGAAACACTCATTTGCTTTTCTCGATCAGCGATTAATAAAAAAAATTATAAATTTTTTAACTGAAAATTTCTTTTTATAATTTTTTACTCTTGAAAGTAGATGTAATTAAGATAGTAATTTTAACACATTTAAAGATGCAGGGATTTCCTGCTCAAGATTAGGCATTTCAAATCCACCACAGTTATTCGTTCTTGCATTTTTAACAGCTGTTGAGGTTGTAGTTTGAAAGCAGGAGACTCATTCAGCTCGTTTTATAAGACAACGTTTTATTGACACTGTGAGTTTCGTCAGCGGGCTAAAAATTTAAGGAAACAGAAATGTAGCTCATAAGGACCGATCTCATTTTTTGAAAGTCCACAGTTTTACTTTTGTTTAGTTTTAAGTTACAATAGGTTCACTGACTCAGTAAAATTAAAGTCTTATTAACAATTTTGGAATTGTAACTGAAAACAATGGTAATCGGATCAAAGTTGTACTCGAAACTTTTTGTTATGAGGAAAATGTTACATCACCACAGTAGTGTGGGATATTACTAAACATACATTGAAAATATTTTATCTTCTGCTTAAAATAATATATTAGAAGTTATAGTACACTTATTAATGGTATATAATATTACATATTACTAGTACTTTGGTTGTATAATTCAGTCGCAAACGACACAACCAATTATTGGTTGAATCATGTTTATTGTAAATTCAAAGTAGCAAGCTAGCCTAGCTCCATTTCTAAGTCTAGTCAGTAGTAAACAAAACCAAACCCTAAACAAACAAAACTGTTGCCAATAGAAACTGACATTTCAATAGAAAAGTAAACGTGTGATCCTATAGTACTATAAACATTATGTCTGATAACAGTGATTACGTTAATTATATTTGATAAATTAATTAATTGATAAGTTTTTATTACTACGTTATATTCTACATTATACAATTCCATTTTACAGTTTTGTAAACTTGTTTATTTCTGTGTTGAGTTCTTCTTTAGGGGAATGAAGTTGAAAAAAAAAGTTACTCAAGAATATAATTTTATTATTTTAAAAATCGTTGAAAGATTGTCCTTGTAACAATGAAACTAACAAAATGTAACTCTTCGTTGTTATTACGATCAACTTTTCGATAATTCCTCCATTTTTTAAGAACAAGTTTTAAAATTGGTGAAGTCGTAGGAAGTGTTCGCTCTTGGTTAGGTGATATCATCGACGGCATCACCATTGTCGAGGCCGTGCCCAACCGTTACAATAAAACTGATACATACAGAGTAGTTGTATGGATCAGATACTAGAATAGCCATCTGTATGGGGGTGGGAAACACGTGATAATCGGTAATATACTCCATTTCGGAGAGCAGCTTTACATTTCGGAGAGCAGCTTTACATTTCCGATAGATCTGTTGTAAGTAGAATGGCTCTAGAGAAAAAGTGGTGAATTAGCCGTAAGGTGGAAGGCGCTCAATATGGTTAAGTTATCCCATTGTGGAGTCCAGGAGCATTGGACCACACATGGTCGTTACAATCAATCTATTTCAGATAAAATACCTTTAGCTTCTACCATCTAAAGTGACCACTTGTACAACATTTGGCGTACACCTTTTCTTGCACAATATTGACTTACTTGAATATACATATATATCTTCAGTCAATCCTTAATAATATTTCATGTTTCTCAAAATCTAGTAACTCTTGGATGGGGAGAGCTTTCTGGAAAATAAAGTCCTATTTAATTAAGACATTCAAGAAAAACATAGCTTACATACTGTATGAACACAGTAAGTTACACCATTGTTTCTACGTTGCTATAACCAACAACCTTACATTACGCACCATAGAGTGCGTCGGTGTTTAAAATAAAGTATCAAAGTAACATTTTAAAATTATATTAAACTGTAATTCTGCTGGAACATCCCTACAACGTGACCACTTTAGACTACTTGCCGCCTCATTAACGCTGGCTATTAGCATTCCAGACGGACAAATGTGTATTCAGATGGCCTCATGAATGGTGTAGTGGCACTGTGTCCAGTAATGGTGCCTTAATTGACAATTAATCAAGTTAAATAAGTGTAGGAATCATGTTTTTAAATCCCTGATATTGAGTGTAAATTTATTTGGGTGATAGATTTTAAATGTATAAAGTATAAATTTACAAGTGCATTTATCAATTTATTTCCTACAGTCTATCCAACATAAACCATTAAACTAAATTAACTCACACGATTGTACAAATATTAAAATTTACTGTGAAATTAATTCATTGAACCGAAGCAATATTTGTAAAGGTCAAAAATCTAAATTCACACTTTTTTTATTTCATTCGCTAAAAGTTTTAGAGTGAAATCTAAGATGTGCAAAGAATTCTATCCGAGTAAAAATATTATATATTGGAAGTTCATGAGGCAATTAGCAATTAGTTCACCATGAATTATTCATATATTTGAATTTAGTGTGGGATTTATTCATTCAATAATTTATAGAATGTTCGCAAAGTCATAAGTAAGTTATGAATTCAACATTTAGTTTATATTAATTTAACGTAGTTTCCCGTATGAAAAATTAAAACTGCAAAAAATCCTGTTCGAGTAGATTTACTAGAGGTTTGAGGTTAATTTAACTCAATCTGCATTCAGTTCACCATGAGTTAGTGTATGCTTATTCTGAATCCATCGTGTTTTCGACATGTTTATCATGGGAAACAATTCAGTCCACGACCCCAACCGACGCGAAGAAAGAGAATAATTAAGTGCGGCACTTGGCAGCCTCTGTGGATGGTGTTATGTTTTGCCACGAGATAAAGCCGCTATAATGAAGACTAATGAATGTGACAGAGACAGCATCATACAAGTCCGCCGAACACTCGGGTCTGGTGGCTACGTCAATAGGGGTGATGTCGAACGAGCCGGGGATTGATGATTTGGTTGCATTGGCTTTTTTAAGTTCGCATATTATTTCATCTGCGTACTTATTTACAAAACACTATTGCTCTTGAGTCATAAGTAAATTGATTGGAAAATATGCATATGTTTTTTGTACAACTTGGTATGCAAATCATACGTGTGATAATTTTTAAAATTCGTTTATATTCATTCGTATTTCTATACTACTAATAATGTTAAACTGAGTTGTAATTTTTTTAGAATAAACACCATGTACGTCTTAGAGATTATACAATATGCACTAAAGTCGTTTACAGTTTTTAGTTACCCATGTTAACAAGTTACCAAAAATAGTTATTTGTGCTTCTAGGGACTAAAGTACAATTTTTCATCCTAAAGGGAAAGTGTTGTTGCCCGAAGGCGAAGCCGAGGGCGACATTTTCCCTGAGGGAGAAAAGTACTTTAGTCCCTTGATGCACACAACATTTTTCCTCCACCTACACGAATAGCATTAAGCCTAATAGGCCTACCGTATAAAATTTAAATTTACCTTCATATGATCCCTTGCTCCGTCAAGCTGGATCAGTCACATCAACATAAAAAACACACAAGGTAGGCTATATCATTTTTAAAGAACACGAAAAACAAAATAGAATTTAAGCCTAGTCAAAAGTTTTACACTTATGTTTTGGACTTCCTAGGTTAATAGCCTACCCAAGCGAAATGTAAACAAACACGTACAGTGTACACTGCTCACTGCTGACAGAATGGTCAGCAGGTGAGCAGCAGCAACAGCTGCTATTAGTAAACAATGAGTAATGAAACAAATACAAGACCCAACTGACTGTGGCTCAAGTTGTTTCTAATCTCTCTTTTAATGTTATTCTTATGTAACTAACTTTAGCCCCGTGGTACAAAAAAAAGTTGATTTTTCCCTAGGTAGAAAATTAAGTATTCAAGTCACATGGGGTAAAAACTAGTACTTTAGTATTCTATTCCAAGGAGTAAAATACGGCTTTAGATAGTAGGTGGAGGAAAAATGAATTTAAATTTAATTTTACTTTAAGAAGGTTATCATTGCATGTACAGTTTAACATAACAAACCCCATTATTATTATTAGACACCAATTTTTCCTGTTAAGACACTGCACTGAATGATCCGTGATAGAGCACCATTTTTAATGAGTTCAGTGGATTAGTTCTGACAATATTTGAATCTATTTATTTACTGTTCTTATTACATAATACCCCCCGTCGCAGCAGACCTGCGTACTCAGCGAATTTCCAAATTAGTAATATTAATTTTGACCAGCTAAACTTGTAAACAAAATTTCATCACGTGCTCATAAATAGGGAAATAAATGTCTATTCTCCTTAAGATAACTATAGGGAAAGAGTATGCAGGTATGCTGCCATGGGGGACACTAAAAGTAGGTTTTTAGCATAGAAAAAATTTAATTCGACCTTATAATGCCATATAGTAAGTTTCATCAATATCTGCCCATAAATAAAAGAGTTTGCCTATTCTCCATATGATTAACATGGGAAAAGAGTATGCAGGTTTGCTGCCATGATAAGTACAAAAACCAAGATTTTTTACCTTAAATGGATGAATCTCAACCAAATGAAGCTAAATACCAAGTTTCATCCAAAAATATTGGTTAATAAGTGAAATATTAACACATCCTTATTCTCCATAAGATTAACATTGGAGCCCCAAAAGACAATGTACTGTCTTTAGACTTTGTAATATCTCGGTAACCAATGGAGATAGAGCAAAGCTTCAAAATACTAAATTGTGTGTTTTTTTGAGCTAAATCCAATGGTCAAAATAAAAATTTAAAATTTTTAAAATTTACATATGAAAAATGCAAAAAACCCATTTTTGGGGTACAAAACCCCCCAAAACTACCCCTTCCGGTAGGTCGATATGTCTGGTTTTCGAACTCATCCGAATAAACGTAGGATTACTCATCTCTACCAAATTTGGTGTCGATCGGACCATTTTTACGAGAGTTATCGTGTCTAGGGACACATATATACATATATATATATACATATATATATACATATATATATATATATATATATATATACATATACATATATAAAAATTTTAATGACTATTATTTTTGGTCTCTGGGCACCTCAAAACGAAAAAGTAACATGGTCCCGGGCTTAAGTCTTACCATGAGACCTACGGTAATAGCTTATTCCCTATGGGAAATTCGCTAAAAGAGTAGGTTGTATAAAATGCCATGAAATCTGATTATAATTCATCTATGTCTCTAATCGAAGTCTACAATAAGTATGCTATAATTAACAACTGTTAAATTTTTTAATTAATTAGAAAGCAAATTTAATTTAAACACTTCATTGATTCATAAACAATATTTATTGAATTCAGTGTGAGTACTTATGTTAAGATAATTGTAAACTTCACAGATTCTTTTCATCCAAAAATAAATCAAATTAAAGAACTACAAAATTTTTGCATCACAAAAATTCGAAAATTAAGGTTTTTAAACTGGTGGAAATTCCTCATAAAACTTCTTGAAAGGACCACTTGAGAAAATGAATGTTATTACAAGAGCTTTACACGACCACAGTACCACTCATGAGGCGAAGCGTACATTTGTTTGGAATGATAATAGCCTATGTTGATGAGACAGCAAGTGGTTGAAGTGGCCAACTTAAATTGTCCGTAGTAAATTCATTATTATAAAACATATAAGGAAACGTTATGCAAAGGTTAATTCTGAATATAAAGTGCAATACTCTAATATAAGTTTGTTAATAGCTTAATATAATATCCGTTACTTGCTTGTACCTTAATTTTTAAATTAATTGTATTCACACTGATCTTTTAATGGGTATAATAACATGGCATATTATCATTATTAGTAGTATAGAAATACAAATGAATATAAACGAATTTAAAAAAAGTATAACACGTATGATTTGCATGTCAAATTACAAAAAACATATGCATATTTTATTGACAATTTATTCATGACTCAGAGCAATTGTGTTATGTAAATAAGTACGCAGATTCAATAATATGCGAACTTCAAGTTTAACTTTACCAACTTATGAACATTTGTTCTTTTCTTAACCTTGATTTACTCTACTTGTAAATAGGTAGGTTGAGTCGTTAAGTAGGTTGAGTTTTAAAAGAAAATCGCTGTATTATTTAGTAAAAATTATCAAACATTTGATTCGTGGGAAAATTTCAATAAAACCATCAATGGTTTCACTGAAAATACTTAAACGACTCATTTCTCAACGTATCCCCTTTGGACCATCACCAATTTGTTAAGAAACTGAGGTGCCTTAGAAAACATTACCATAAAAGTTGAATAACTTCGAAGAATCAATCAACGTAAAGAAACATTTTAAATTGCATTTTTTTAGTTCAATTAATCGGAGTCAATGAAGTACGTTCTCGGTTTATTTAGAAAGTGCACGTGAGTAGTGTAAAATTGTAGGGTCTGGGACGTGACGTCATCACGATGACGTCAGCAGTGATGACGTCATCAATGACATCACGAATGACGTCACTAATGACGTCATAATGACGTCACATGACGTCACACCTATGACGTCATGGCGACGTCATTATTGCTGACGTCATCATGATGACGTCACTGACGTTAATTAGGTCAAGGTCACGCAAGAATACAAAAAAATTTTTTTTACACTTTTGCGATTCCTCAAATTTTGGTGAGAAATTGAAATTTCTCGAGGAATCACAAAAGTGCAAAAAAATATTTTTTTATTCCCTAGCGATCAGACTCTTGACCTAATATATCCGTCAGGGGTCGTTGACCCGTCCCAGCAGCCCCACTTGAAAAAAAAATAATTTTATATTTGACTTACCCACCGAGAGACTGAGAGCCGAAGAATAATTTCTTCAAACACCCGACAGTGCGACAAACGACATGCGATCCGAACAGCACCGCGTCCGAAGAAGTACTGACTTGTACACAGATGGTATCCCAGGTACCCGGCTCAGTGGTGGGGATAAGGAGGTGGTGGGGGTAAAGTGGTCAGAAGGAAGAAAAATTTAATTTTTTACAAACAACTCGTCCCAGCCGGTCCTTTACCGGATCTCCGTAACTCGGATTGGAAATATTTCCTGAGAAATATTTATTTTTTATTCTTTCTCAGGTGATCTTGGAACTTGTGAAATTTCAATCAAACCAAAAGTGAAAAAAAAAATTTTTTTGTTATTTGACACTTTGCTGAAAAATTAAGAAATGTTTGATATTTTGGCTAAATATTTAAATTTAAACTCAATATAAGTAAATTGAGTGCAAAAAGTGAGATGTGCACACCACAAGAGTTGAACAGCAACTGAGCAAGTCTCTCCGTGTATCTGAGGTACTCGGCAGGGTGGTGGGGATAAGGAGATGGTGGGGGTAAAGTGGTCAGATGAAATGAAAAAAAAAATTTTTTTTTGCAAACTATACAACTGAGTTTGTTATTCAGCAATAGGCATAAGAAAGAAAAAAAAAATATTTTTTATCCACATTGCTCAACATGTTCAAACGTGTTCAAGGTCAACTATTTGAAGTTTTAAAAAAATTATTTTTTTTATTTTATTTACAAAAATCCTCCTTCATCCCCATATGTGCTGTCCGGACTTGTGCTTGATGTTGTGGAAGAATTTTCTTCAGAGCAACATGTTCCTTGTGTATTTTGGACTACCCCTTCTGCTTCATCCATACTGTCGTCGATGAGTGGACAGTCGTATTCCAAGTTCATTTTTATTATCATCCCTGGATTTTGAAGAAGCCGCATGTGCAATTTTTCATAGATTTCTTTTAGGTATTGAAGGCTGTCAACAAGTAATTCCCACTTCATTGTGTGTCGTGTAACCTCTAGCGTAGCTGAGTTGGAAATGAAGCAAGTCTTGCTTGCAGGATTGGTATTTTGGAATTGTGGTGGTGGGGGTAATTGATACAACCAGACAGGTTGAGACATGTTCAAGGTCAACCATTTGGAGTTTTAAAAAAGAAAATTTTATTTACAGAGTAGTGTTGAAAACTGGCAATTTGGCTGCTTTATCTGAACACTCGATGCATTTTAGACAGTATACAACTGCGTATACCAAGTAGAAGAAGATTGCAATCAATAAGGCCAAGATCATGAAGAGATCTAATTTTAAAATTTTCTGAAGTAGCATATGGTCCTTCCTGATCCGTCTTTCTTCCATCCTTCTTTCCATCATCTCCACTAGATCCACATGCTGGCATCTCCTCCTCCCCAGGCTTTCCGCTTCATCGGCCTCATATATTGGTGGTGGAACATCCATGTTTGCAGCTCAAAAGATGAAGATGTAATGAAACACATTGGTGCCGCATCTCAGGTCTCCAAGAGGAAAAGTGGTAGGGGAAAACCTGAACATGTTAGAACATGTTCAAGGTCATCCAATTTGTGTTTTAAAAAAATTCTATCTTGCTACAATACTGTAGAAAGATAGGTTTTTTATTTTGTTTTTATTTTATCATTCTTTTATTAAAATACAAAAATATGCATATTGAAGTACAAAGAGGATACAAAATATAAATATTAGTCAGGAGAAATATTCCAAGTTTGGACTGGCTTGAGTCTTCATGGATGATCTGGAGGAATAGGCTGAAGAAGTTGATGATGGTGACCTAGGCGGCTCGTCATTCCTGGGGACATGAGGGCATTTTGTGTTGCAAGCAAAAATTTGCATGTTCAATCGGTATCCCTGTTCGATTAGTGATTTAAATTCTTGAACAATATTGTTTAATTCTTCCATATTTCTTACAAATACTTCTTCATAATTTGCACATTTTACAGTCAGAGCCATCTTGATGTTTTCCGTATGATGTCCAAAGGCGGAATGAATATTAGCATGGTTGTTTGAAGGTAGTATGTAATAGTGGTGGGGGGAAGGATTTTACATGCTGTCTGATGGGAGGTGGTTAAATTTTTTCCAACTAAACATATTGATTGAACAAATGGTGCAAAGTTCTTTAGGTGTTTCGTAACTCATAACTGGAGCTACATGACCTAATTGTAAACATCCATCATCTTGTAGGAATTGTGCTGGGTTAGATACAGCAGCCCTTCCACAATTTTGACAAAATTTTGTACCATCACTAAACTTGTACCACCCAAAAGTGTTGTAACCTCTGTTGTCTAGCTTGTACTGTTTGATAAAAATTTTAATTTGCTGAGGAGCGTTGGAACGTAAAGTATGGCTAAATAGCTGTTGATCTTGAATAATTTTTCTTACACAAAGCTCAAATAGGGTGCTCATTGTTTGACAGTTGCAATCAAACTGAACTTCTTTACAGTCTGTATGCTGGTAACCCGAAATGGTGGGGGAAAACACACACACACACACACACACACACACACACACACACACACACACACACACACACACACACACACACACACACACACGTATTTCTGTTTGCAAAATATATTTTTTTTTATTTGTGCAAGGTCAAGGTCACCCCAGAGCTTTAAAAAAAAGGCAACATATCAATATGTGAAAATTTTTTTTTTGTGTTTCACATATTGATATGTTGCCTTTTTTGTGTTTTTTTTTTTTTTTTTTTTTTTTTTTTTTTTACTATCTTTATTTAAAACAGTACAAACAAGATTACATGACAAAAATTATATAGTTAAAAAATACAAACAGATACAAGAAAGAAAAAATTATTTATTTTTAACACTGCTGCTTGTCTGCGATGTGGATGGTAAGCTCGGTGGAGTTGCTGCCGCTGCATCCGTGGGACACCAAGTAGAGACATCCCGGTTGAATGGAGCGTAGATCTTCATTTTGTAGTAGGTGGACAAATCTCTTCGGAAGGTAAATTTGGAATTTTGCTTCATCCCCTGGAGTATATGGTGCTTCGCTGAGACTGCAGCAGATTGCTTCGCCGACAGTAGTTTCCATTTTCTTCAGTGCATGTATAATATAATGTTTTTCATCCTTGAGTTCAGAACATTTTTTTACCGGCAAAATTGTAGACTTGGAGTGGGCGTTGAATTGTTCCACCAAAGACTGCAGAAACTGGTTGGATGCCATGGTTGTTCTAGAGGTCCTCGCTGTCTTCTTGCTCTGAGATGTTGTCGTCTCGGAATCTCGAGTAATACTCGTGCCAGGTCTCGGTCTGCTCCTCGCTTTTATAATCGCCGTTACCCCCACCACCATCGCCGATTTCTCCATCTTGCAGGTAAGTCGCTAATTTTAAAGCGTTTTTTAATGCACAGTGCCTGTCCCTTTCATGTTCCACACTTTGTGTGCAAATACAAATGTTTTCAGCAATAAATTTAAAATTTTTATCTATTTGCACATCTTTAACTGGAGTAGATGTAAATTGTTCTATCCATCTTTTCTTTTCAAGTCCTTTTGTGTAAATATTAGTAAATCTGTTTGAAAATTGATGCATAATATGATACAAGTCTGAATAACTGGTAAAACCGTCATACCAATCGATATGATGAAAATATTTCCAAGTCCATCGGTTTGTTGTTGCGGCTTTGGTGGTTAGTGAAGAAAAAGAGCATGGTGGTTTGAATAAAAATGTGTAAGGAATATTTTTATCTATATCGTAAAATACCAGTTCTTTAATTATAAACCGATCATCGTTACCACGAAAAGCTTGAAATTCAATAATACCCGGCTTGGACTTGATTTCTTCTTCCATGTCCATTTGAAAGGTCACCCGTCTATCCATCACGGTGTCAGAAGGTCAACTGTTTTCCACACCACGGTAGGCATTTATTTATGCCAGGCCGTACAGTTGAAGGCGCGTTGGTGTATATTTAACGTGGGCACCATCCCCGGTAGGCCTACACCCACAAAATTTTGAATTTTTTATTGAAAATTTGCCAATTCAAGTGTAAAGTGTTGTGAAAAATTTTAAAATTTTATTTAACTTTCCATCTGGTCATTTTTGTTGTACTCATTCTCATCACTTTGATCCTTTTCATCACTGAAATGTGTTTCTTCATCCGATTTTACAAAATTATGTTTTTCTTGCACATATTGTTCCAATTGTCTCCACATTTGAACTTCATGAGGAATTCTGTTGAATATTGAAGTGTCTACAGGTCCATACAAAATTGGTGCGTCCGGTTGTTTGTCCAAAGTGTCTGTTAAATAATCTTTAATAATTGAACTGGAGAATACTAGCTGTCTTAAATATCTTGTTATTGGTTCTGTTGCACATGTTAAAATAAAAAATTCTTCTCTGTTTAGTTGAATTTTTATGTCATGTTTGGTTGTATCTCTGAATCTCATTTGATGTTCACCTCGGTGTTTAATAATATCAATTTCCAAGTCTGAATCCAATAGTCCTACTTTTGTTTTCCTGCCAAACATGTTGCTATTAAAATAACATTCCAACAAATGGAGGTGTTTCATAAAAGATTCCCAAGCGTTGGCTGTAAACAAAATCATTTTTGTTCCGTGGGTTAAAATTACTGTAGGTGAATAGTCGGTTGATTTCATAACTCCAATTAAAACACTTTTATCCAAACTTGAAGAGATTGGATAAAAAATTCGTAAAAATACCTCCATCAAAATATTTGGTGAAATATTTTCTTCCACATTTCTCTTCCTCTTGGACAAATATTTCTTCTTTTTACCTTTTTCTTCTTCTTGATCTGCGCCGTGTTGCTGTTCATTCATGTCCAAAAATTCTGAAATTTCTTTTTCTATATCGCATTCCGTTGTACCACTAGTAGAAGCCATATTGAAGATGATGCTACCCATACGATGTCAGGCAACAAACTGATCAGGAGCGGCCTGCACGCTCCGCTTTTATACTCGCGGAATGTAACAAAACCGGTTTTTTTATAATACATTTTTAACAATTCCAGTTAGAGGTGTGTATGTTACAATTTTATCATGTAGAATTAAACAGTATGCAGTTGTATTTTCAGGTATAGCTGCATTAAACTCCATTTCAATCTTTATGTCAACACTTGATGATTTTACTGATTCATTTTGTTTAGAACAATCAATTACAACTATTGTGTAACCATCTAAGTATTCTTCTGGTGATAGTAAAGGTGTATTTGTTTTACCGTAATATGAATTTTGGAATCTCGCATACATATCGTATAATATACTGTACTTTTTATTAGCAAATGACACATTTAAATTGTCGTAGGGGAAAAATTGTGAATTCAAATAAACTTTAATATTTTTTAAGTTGCAATGATCAAATTTGCCTGCATGTTTTGTGATGCTGTCTCTCCTATCTGTTTGTAAACCAAATATAATATACCTGGCTCGTTCTACGTAATTAGATGTTTTAACAGTCCAAGTGTGACGATCTGTAGTTGGCAAGCTTGGATGTTCATGGAATTCCCAACTTCTAAAAGGAATTACAATATCACGATCAGCCTTTAACTTCCTTAATAGTAGCATTCTATGTTCGTCAGCTAATTTAACATGTGGAACTCTCCATACAATTTTGTCTAATGTTAATTTCCATTCTAGGTTTGCATCCGTTGTACCATCTGGAGCTTTAATAATGTCTTTATCGTTAGAAGATCTCAACAAAACTAATTCTTGTTTAACATTTAATATTATTTTTCTATAATCTTCAGCAAATCCAAGCAACAAACGTAATGGAATATGAAAATCAAAATATCCCTTTGTATTCGGAGTGATTATGTCATGTTCAGGTAAAACCCATCCGGCCGGTTGAAGTAAATTGGTTTCATTAGGTGATATAGATGTTACCCCCTTTAAAGTTGTTGCAATACCTACTTTTTTAGTGGAATCAACTGTTACACCTGATATTTCATATCTAATTTCATCAAACAGGAAAGCCATAGGGTTATTTATAAATGGAACTGTTGTACCAGTAGTAGTACCGTCCTTTTTTGTTACTTTTCCTTCGATATACAAGTAACTTTCACATGGTAGTGTGTAAATGTCTTGATGTTGTATAGGAATACGAATTTCATCGTTATTGTTCAATTTTGATGAAGTGTAAGGGTTGTGGGTGTGATATTCTTTTTCCCATAGTGTTTCGTCGAATGTCGGACCCTGCGCTATATCCAGTATATCCATAATCGGTTAATTTTAAACCAATCTTTTCTAAGAAACGAATGTTCTCGCGTGTTAACTCCTCCACAGCTGAAGAGCTACTAATGCGGTTTCCCGTAGGCTGTCCACTTTTAAATGATAAACCCATGATTTTTGTATTAAAGTGTCGATTTTAAATGTAATCTAACTGTAATTGGCTCTTCTCGGAAATCTATCAAGTTACCGTCTTGATCCAATACGTTCAACACGATGTCTGAAATGAAAGTGGTGTTCAACGGCAGATATACTAGGTTTTGTGGCTTTTCAACAATTTTAAATCCTGGAGGTACACTCGGGTAAAAAGTATGTATTATATGAGTATTTGCTCCATCTCTGTAAGCTCCCTGTATAATGTTACAAGTTATATCTATACTATTAACTTTTAGTATAGTTACAGTTTGTTTACCGGAATGTGTTTGATTTGGTTCTAAAATTGGGCTATCTTTGGGAAATCCTAACAATTCACCGATTGATTGTTCCTGAGTAAAATCTATATAATATTTGGAGTTAATTTCAGCTTTCATCGTATTGTTATTACCTTTTAATGTTATATTGTCTTTTCCCATTTTATTTTGCAAAAATTCATTAATATGATCAATTTCATAAGAACCTGTGGGTAAACTGCAAACTTCTAAGTCTGTAAACTTCCCACTGGCATCTTTTCCTTTATAGTAATGCAATAAGTTATTTTTATCTTCCGTAACATTGGGAATAGAGTTGTAAGTTGTAAAATCCAACAGTGCCGCTTCCCAAAATCTTCCTTCTTGCAAGCGTAACGCTGGAAAAAGGATACTTCGCAAAGTGGACGATTTTCCTGTTAATGATACCGTATAGGAAGACATCTCAATTGTGACTGATACTTTTAGCTAGGAATTCCAAACATAAATGGCCGCATATTAAAGTGTTATCAGGTTGTTCTCTTTTATAGTTGTAATATATGTTTTTAGCAGATTTAAAGTAATGCTCGAGTTCTTTAGGTGGTGGTAAATTGCCAAAACTATCAAAGTAATAAATATTATCACCTAATTTCTTATAACAAACCCAATGAGTTCCAGGACCTTCTGAATTGTCTAAATTTACAATGCCGGTTTCGTTTTTCCACATTTTAACTGGTAATTCATCTTTCATAAAGACACCACGAAAAAAAGGTATTTTTAAACATGAAATGTATTTAAATAATTCAATATTTGTTAACGCTTTATGTGGTATTACTAATTGATTTCTTTTATTTAATATGCACGATACGGTCTTAGGTATAGACCTGCCCCGTTTTTTACCATTGACCATACTGTTGGTTTTTTGCTACCCTTTCTGGTGGAACGTCGTTTTCTTCTAATATTCCCTCCATGTTTTGTCTTTGCCGATCTCCTTTTCACTCTTCGCCTCCTTTTTCCACCTCCTACCGCTGTTTTAGCCTTCATACCTGCTGTTACCGCTAAAGCTGCTGCTTTTTCTGCAATACTAGCGTCACTAGACTTTACTCGTTGCCAAGCTATATCCGCGAGCTTTTTATCAGCTATTGATCTATTTTTTGTATCGCTAAATGTGGAATATGCTATATCGTGTTCTTTACAAGCCTGATCTAACTTATTTATGCCTGGATCGCCTCTTTCCAGTCGTTTTTTCAATTTAGTTCCTGGTCCGCAATACTGATAACCTCCCGGTATGTGAAATTCGTATGGTAAAGCGTCTATTGCTCTATTTACGACAGATCCTACTGGAATTAGATTTAAAGCTTTACTTAATAGAGAAACCGCTGTGGACGTGATCCCACCTCCTTTCCTTACAGTGTCTCGATATGGACTGATGTACTGAAATGTCATGATTGTCTTTTATAATTGAAATGCACAGCTTATGTGTTACCTCTACGACGAGTTGAACATAAATGAAGTTATTTATGATTTTGATCAATTAAATAGTAAAAGGACCCCAAAGTGTGGATCCTAATATTTGTGTTGTTTTATTAAAAAAATATTTATAAAGAATTTCTTGTTTTATCCATGTATTTCTCTGTTTTTCATCAACAGGTTTATATTGTCCGGCTGCAATATAATTATGCATATCAAATAATATATTACCTATCACTTTAACAAGGAAGTTAACATTTACAGCGTTATCTACATAATCAGGGTCTGCAACATTTGTTAATCGTTTGTTATCACAATTCCACCATCTATGTCCACCTGGCTCTAATTGTATTATCTGTTCAAAAGTAACAACATTACCAGGCAATGACGCGGGAGCTATATTTATTAATTGTTTTCCTTTACCATCCCAAACATTATACTTTGGTACATGTCCATCAATAAGTAAATTCTTTTCTTCAAGTAATGTAAACTTTTCATTTCCTTGTACAAACAAATCCCCCCGCCGTGATACCACTTGCTCTTGTTTTACAAATCCAGATGTTTCTTGTTTTAAAGTCTCTTTCATTTGACCTACTGTTGCACCATCCGATGGAGCCGAACCATCTTTTACATTTGCTAAACAATTACCAAAACAATCTATAACCCCTACATCACGTGTGATACAATGATCTTTAATATATTTTAGATTTACAGCATCGTTTTCAGTTTTTGGATAACCTATATCGTTAATAACAAATTTATAAAAAGAAAATCCATCTTTTGTCTTTTCAGGTATTAAAGAATGTAAATAGCGTCTATTCACGCTGTCTTTTTCATCTTTAGGATCATCTATGTTGGATATACGTTTATTGTTAGCACTAAACGTTTTTCCATTGAATTTTAACGTATTTTTTAATTCAGATAACAAATAACCTTTGTTTATTGCATCACCGTTTTGATTTGGTTTATCAACGTTGATAATTCTATGATTTTCTGCATCACTAGCTGTGTACCCGTTCTTCGCACGGGGTGTGTGTACAGTTTATTAAACGAATGATATTAGTGATTTCACAAATTCAATATGTAACCTTCAATTGGTTCATTCTAACGTATCTAGATATCAAGTTTTATGCTTAATAGCTACCAGGTACATTTGTCAAAATCTTGTTAAATCCATTTCTC
This sequence comes from Neoaliturus tenellus, assembly GCA_030545055.2. Classification (NCBI taxonomy): domain Eukaryota; kingdom Metazoa; phylum Arthropoda; class Insecta; order Hemiptera; family Cicadellidae; genus Neoaliturus; species Neoaliturus tenellus. Next base: position 189,598,171 of record CM061531.1, on the reverse strand, counting down.
ATTTAGTCTAGAAGTTATTTCTATTAATGATTTTGTTGCAGTTTGATTAAACATTTATATTCGTATGGTGATTTACTTTATAGTTCTATGAGTATAAACTCATAGACGATTTAAGAAAACTCAGACTTGTAAAAAATATTATAGATTCTTATGAAATCAAATATTGAATCCTTGATTGGGTGTGACGATAGCTATATGCCAAATCCAATGTATTCCACCCCTGCATCTTGTTCTACCCATGAAAGATATGTACATACATGTACAATATTAAATCTAAATTCAAAATAGTTAAAATTTTGATTCCCAAACCAAGTAAAACAACGCAACATCTGTCAGTAACGTATAGGCACCGCACCACAGTGTAGATATTAGGTTTACTTAATTCAATTTTTTTTGTCTTTAGACTTTACATTTTTACCCTAAAACCTCATGTGTTGCCAATGTATACAAAACCGAATAAATAGTGACATCCCATGTTAAAAAGTTATGTCGTAAAACGGAGAAAAATTAAGCATTGATGGTGGGATTACTTTCAATGGTATATTGAAATGATTTATATTGCCACGGGAAGCGCTCTTTTTACCTTCTAAATGTCAAAATGAGTATATTTGTTTGTTTACAAAAAATAAAAAAACAATAACAAACTTCTGCAAATATGTTCTTAAAACATCTGATTTCATTCAACCAATCAGCATGATCCTTGAATGAAAATTACAGTGGTACTATGAGTGTTTTTTGAGCGACTTTCTCACTTCTTCATAAGAACCCTACTCATTAAGTTCTTACACATTAATATTGCCCCGTCTATTCCCGAACTACTTGAAAGATTGAACAATGTTAAAACCTCATTGGTTTTAACTACATATTGTGTTTGATGAAATACACCTCTTTTTGTCAGAACGTGCAATGAAAGCTAAATTGGGAACTAAAATTAGTTTGTAATGATAATAAGAAACATTTTTAAGATTTAAGGGTCAAAACTCGTTTTGTAATAATTTCCATAAATTATTTTAATATTAATGTTTAGAACCAAGAATTAGTTGACTTTATTCACTGTATTTAGGCCAGTGAAAAGTTAAAGGGTTAGATATGAAAGAGTCTGTATTTAAAATTTTAAGTGTTGCCATCTGTGGTGAAAATGACAAACTGTCTAATCCAGCTGATTAAAGAGCATAGATAAAAAGGTTGAATTAAATATTCCCATTAGATTAACATTGAATATTTCTTTTACTATGAGGGAGAGCCTTTTTGACGAACGATGCTTTAGAGCAGCTAAAATCGTTCTAATTGCAACATTTAACAATAATAAAAATTTTCATATCATTTACTAAAGCCCTTGTCGTGTGAAAAGAGATTAAAGATTGGTATTTTAGCACAACTTGGCTACTTTGACATACTATGGGGCAAAGCCCTAAGGTCGCTAAGTCAATTAAAGTTGTAATGAACCTTCACACCACTCTAGTCTATGACATGAAAAAAATTTAGACCCCTAGGTAAAGTCGTTATCCAGTGAAAAGAGGACAAAATAGGACCGATGAGCGTTACAGACAGAATGACAGAGAGAGAGACAGACAGACAGAGGGAAAGAAATTTAGATGACACCGATTTTGGATTCTTCGATGCATAAAAAGTAAAAATAACCAAAAATTTCAAAATTCTAAGCAACGTACAGACAAAACTCTTATTTTATTAATATAGATATGTGTTATTTTGTAGTCTTAATGTTAGTGATATCTTTTCCTTTACTATTTTTAAATTTACTGCATCGTTTTCATCCGTGGGATCTTTTATGTTTTTTAACCTTTTATTACTAATATCATAATCTCCTTCAGGTGTTTGTGGTAAACCAGCACCTCTTTTCAAGTTATTCGCGTAATATAATCCATCCGAGGAATACCGTCCGAACTTGTCGACACTCATGGTGCAACTGAATAGCATTTTAGGGGGTAACGCATTTTTATGAGATTACCCCGCGGTTTCTAAGTTCATCCACTAAAGCCACCCATTCGTTTTCCAATCCAGTATGACCCGCTTCTTTGGCTTCATGTATTAGTTTCATTCTATCCACCAATTTATTGATATTATTGTAATAAATTACGTTTGTATTGTATAGTTTCTTCATCAATCCTTTACCGGTGACTGATTTGCTTCTTTTTCTCGGTTCTGGAGAACTTAAATCTAAAGTGGATGCTACTAATCTTCTTTTTACAGGTTTTCTTCTTATAATCGGTATTAATTTGGAAACAAAATCTTTATATTTTACAGATTTATTTCTATATATGGGTGCTTCAGGTAAATAATTTCTTTTATATGCATTAGTTTGATCCAAAATTTTGCTATACACTTTCAAATCATCATTTTTTACCAATGCTTTTAAAGGTTTATTTTCAAATAATAATTCAAATAGCCCCCTTGTCCCCTTATATATTTGATCACCTATGTGAATATTATCATGTTCATCGACATCTAATTTGCTATTACCAATCATTACACCTTCTTTGGACATTCTTGCTCCATAACTGTGGTATTTTTTAGTAGAATCAGTTCCAATTAACAGTTTTAACAAGTATTTCCTTCCTAACGGTCCTTTTGTATGAATAGTTTCACCCAATAAGCTTATGTTTGATGGTTCTCCTTCTGTTTTTTCTTCTTCACTCGCTATAGATACCACTTCCTCTTCACTACCAGCATATACATCTTCTCTTTCTGCCGTTGTATCACTAAATATGGAGGCTTCCGGGTCCTCATCGCTAATATCTTCTGATATTACACTTTCCCTTTCATATTGTGTTATCGGAGCAATAATATCACCTTGAAAAGAAGGTTTAGTCAATTTTTTGTTCAATTGTTTCAAAGGCTCTGTAATAGGTTTAAAAGTAGATTCGAGAAATTTCTCCCTTTCGCTGATACCTAACTTTAACGCTCTGTTTTTAGCCCGAATAGAATCACTAAGTGATTTAATTTCCTTTACTAACTTTTCTTGGTTAACCATGTTTGTAGCAAGACGTGCTGTACAAGAATGATTGTGTGATATAATGGTTAGTGAATTAATATAAATTTATCAAAACCTATCCTGTATCGGCCGTTATTTAGTGGTTGTTCCTTCATAATTGTCAAAAATCCATAATTTTCAGCCCAAGCCTTACCACATATGTCTTTAAACCGTTCATATGACATATCCGCATTGACATGATCGTAATATATGTGTTTTAAGTTAGTTTCATCCTGTTTGAATACAATTAACACATTTGCGTTGTCTCTTATCAGTTGTTGTGGTATTTTACTATAAGTCTGGCCTATGTAAATGCTATCTATATTGTTATGTCGCCCCATAGCGAAATAACTCCTGATAGTGTTTTGGTTTTCACAGGATACATCATCAAATATAAAAACTGAAAATGTTCTTCATGCGGTTGCATTACGCTTTCACTTGCATCAAACTTGTAATATTTCACTTCTGGCACATTATTAAATATTTTTTCTAATAATTGGTATTTGGGTTGTTGTAATGATTTGGAAAAGACATACAAGTTATTGAAACGCAATCCTTTTGGGTTTGTAATCAAATTGAATACTACATTTGTTTTACCACAATTGGATGGACCGGTTACAAGACAACGCACCGTGTTTGGTAACAAAACACCATGTTTGCCGCTGTTTAATTCCGAATTGTCCACCGTGAGTTCATCAATATTATTAATAGTAAAACTATCCTTTTGCTGTATTATCTCCATCCTTTGTAAAGGTTAAACCTAAAATGATGCTCCATCATTATATGAGATCCTTTTTAGGTATCCAAGAATCTTCACTCTTATTAAATCCTAACCATCTCACTTTAACTTTATCTTTTTTCCGTTGCAACACCTTTTCAACAAGATATACATCACCTACTGTGGATTTTAACATTTCATGTCCATAAAACCCTCCTTCGAGCAATTGTCCTTTATTATCTTTTAAAATGTAAGTTTCTGGTACTGTAGGTTGCACCTTAAATACGGTAAAAACCTCATTTGTCCAATTTGGCAGATATCTTTTACTGAATACACCTTTGTATTTGCTTATTCGCACTTTATCACCAACGTTAAACGTTTTAGGCTTTAGTTTTTCAACTTTTGGTTTAGTATTCATTTTTATACGTTTTAATACAAGTTTTTCATTTTTACTAGTCACTTGGTTCGGTTTCATACCAATTGTTCTATGGAACTTGTTATTGTAATCTTTTATTAGTTTTGGTAACATATCAATCCATACGTGCGATCCTCTGTTTGAAAACATCTTGTACATCGCACCTTTTAAAGTTCGATTAAATCTTTCTATGATTGATGCTTTTACTTCTGAATTAGTCGAATAATGGTTTATGTCGTGTTTTTTCATTAAATTTGAAAATTCTTTATTGAAATATTCTTTACCATCATCGGTTTGTAAATGTTTTATGGTATTTTTGTCTCTATGTATCGCAGTTTCCATGGCTTTTGTTACACTCTTGCCGGTTTTATCTTTTAGCGGTAAAGCATCTGCCATTTTTGTAAAACAATTGATAATAGTCAATATATATTTAAATCCTTTATTTTGTTTACTATAAGGAATCATTTCTATTAAGTCCGCTTGATATAAGTCGTTCATTCCTTTTATAACGGTATTTCTACGGGGAAATTTTCTTCTAGCAGGTTTATGAAGTTCATTAACAATTTTTTGTTTTAAATCCATTTTTAATCCTTCCGTTATTACGGTTAAAATAGAAATGAACTTTATGTATGTATTAAACCCTATTTAAGTCTGTTAAGGTATTCTAAATTGGTAAGAAATACTATTTAAATATATTTCCTTAACCCTCAAGGACATGGTTTGGGAAATGTCCGAGTAATGGTTTTTTATTACATTACCCCCAGGTTAAGGTATTATATAAATGAATGATATTTAAAAAATATAGTTCATTTATATGATACCCCCCTCCCTTATTTTAAGAGGGTTAAGAAAATAATTTTATAAACAATTTATTAATTATATTTAGGTTGTTATATTACCAATAAAGTGGAAATAAAAATTTGTTTCTAATTAAAAACTGATTTTAAATGTGTCAAGGTCATTCAAATTAATGTAAAAAAATGGGGAACAAGGCGTTGGACTTGCCGTGTTCCCCATTTTTTTACGGAAGGAAAAGGAATTTAGGTTGAAGAAGGACGAAGAGGGACGAAGAATAGGTTAATTGATGATAGGGTTAAGAGGGTAGTGGCCGAAAAAGGAATTTAGGTCAAAAAAAAGGACGAAGAGAACGAAGAATAGGTTAATTGTTGACGGGGTTAAGGGAGTAGTGGCCAAAAGGAAGAGTGTTGATTTTGTCATCCATAATGTGTCTTTTGTCATCCTTGTTCGAGAGTGCTTTCTTAACTTCTGTAACACTGTACACTTTGTGTTTTTCACTCCTTATGGTGTTGAATTTAGCAGTCAAGGTGGTGTCGTTAAATAAACAGTTTTTATATTGTTCAAAGTTTACATTTTTCTTCAAATAACTTGTCTTCACACCTTTTGCTTTTTTGGTGGTAGATGTTTCTTCTTGATGTCCTTTATATACTTTAAAAGAATATAATTTGGACATTAGTGCAACGATTTCTTCCATGCTTGCTCCATTGCATTCATCTTTGAATTTGCCTAAAACTTTCTTATTATTTTCATTAAAGTTCGGGTGATTTCTTGGGTAGTCGGAAAAATCAAAATCATTTTTGTGTATGAACGTCCGAAGATCTTCATACATATCTTGCGTTTTGATCCAATAAATTAGTGCGTCCGTATCCATGTAGGCTACTCCGATATTTTCTCTTCCATAATGTTGAACCATTTTGTTGTAATGAAAGTCATACATGTGCGTTTTACTTATATCCAATATTGACATTCCTATGTACAACGGTCTATCCATTACTATCTTGGTTTTCTTCATGCTGACTGCTACCAAGTTTTCATTAATTATCATACTTGTTCCAAAATTCGGTTTCTGTACAAGTTTCTGCATCTGTCTGGGGTTTGTTACTAATTTTACAATTTTGTGTTTCCTTTTGTTTTCTAAAGTTTTTCCAAATATTGCATTGTTCATGAGCTTGTAAAAATCTTTTTCAAAAGCTGATGTTGCTGCTGCTCTCCTTGCAGTGTTTGAATCAATGTATGGTTTTAAATAACAAGATTGTGAAAATTTTAAAACTTTATGAATTTTGGTAATAATCAATCCTAATTCTAAGGCTTGCTGAACAACTAAATAATGTGCTACATATCGGTTTTTGTTGTTTAATGTCATCATTAATTTGGGCCATTTTCCTGTCGGTGATACTTCAGTTTTGGCCAACAGTGGCAAGTCGTAATGATGATCGTGTAGGTGGTCTGGATACTGAAAGTCACAGTCTAAGATGTAGCCGGTGTCACCTTCTTTGGGAATATCAATAATATTTCCAAGTGAATCAGGGTCTACCCATTCAAAGTCGCCATACGGAAGGGGTTTGGACATCGCCCAACCGTACAAATTATTCGCATCAAAATAGCCAAGAAAAATCGAATCTTTAGTTTCATCATAATTTGGTAGAAATTTATTATTAGCTTTCACATGTCGAGTTACAGCTTGGGTTAATCCGCCTCGAACACCTGATTCTATCATTAAAACCATATCAATGTCGGTTAACAGCTCCAACTTGCACTCGGTGGATTTTAGCATGGCCTGCCATGCTAAGCCGGGAGATGTAAACGAATGAAGGGGGTCCAGTCCGTAAGCAGTGAAACAGGTGTTCCTAAATTGTTCCATTATGTCACACAATAATGTTACATCTAGTGTTACATAAAAGTCAGAATAATCACCCAAGGTATTCATTCCTAATTCATTCCAGACTTTCTGAGCATGATTATAATCTTCAATTGAAATTTCGGTTTCAGTTAATTTACTTTTAAACGCTTCGATTGGTGGCAAACATGTTTCATCAAATTTTTCTAGTCCAGTAATGTAATCATATGGAAACACACCTTTCCTTAGCACCAAGTCCATTTTATCTTCTGGCACAATTTTTCTTGTTTCTTTTAAATCCTGTCGTCTTAAATTTTTAGTTAGGTTGGCAAGGCTAGATGACATGAATCGAAAAGAATCCACGAATCGAAGCTTAATTTTGCCAACAGTCTTGGAAAAACTAATATAATTCTCTAAAGTGTTGGCCAATACATCAATTTTCCCATCATCCCTGCCCAATTCCGGAATAATAAAATGTGAATCATAACCACTAAGGTTATGCAAAACAACTGGAATGAATTTCGGAAGTTTATAATTAATATTACATGAATTGCAAGCAGCCCCTCTGTAATAACCAGTAAGGTGATCGTGATCATGGACTTTATGGTTCTCAACAGTAAATTCTTTTTTACACAAGTAACAATTAGTGGCATTGATATATTGAATTTCCTCCTCTTCATCTAGAGGAATCATAGGAACAATATTACTGTACACTTCTTCAACCTTATCAGCTATATAATACAAGTTATCTACAAAATGTTTAGCAGTATCCTCACCTCTGTACAAAATTGGTGTTGAACTTAAACCAAAATTTTTCAAATGTTCTTCTGACAGTGTGGATTTAACAAGCAAACAAAAACTGTTAGGTTTATGCAGCTGTATTTTGGTCCTACTGGTAATTTCCCCTTCTGGATGTTCTTGGGGTACCAGTGTGGACTCAAAGTCCGCATAAATTACAAATGGTACCCTATATTGATGGCTAATCTTTTCAAATTTTACAATAGAGCGAGTAGGTGCAGGCAAACTAATTTTACATTCAAAATTTCCATTACAGAGTCTTTGGTGTTCTTGTAGCCATTCCGCACCTCCTCTCCTTACATCTTTTGACACAAAACAAAAACATCGCTTACAAATGGTCATCCTTAATTCATTTTTAGTCAGTTGATGTTTTACAAGTCTGTTAAAATTCTTTATATATACATAGTGGGATATTTCACCTTTAGTTATTAATAACAAATCAGTATGGTTCCTAAGCTCAGTTTTTGCTACTCTTAAAGGGTATACATTATTTGAATCGTCCAATCCAAAAATATTTACACTAACACCTGGATTGTGTTTCTCAAACTTAGAAATATCTGAAATTTTTACAGGGTAAGATAGTCCTACAAAATTATACCTATTATTTACATTTACATAGTGTCTACTTACTCTAGAAGGGCGCTGCTCTGGCAAAATATATTTACACAACATAGCATACTTAAAACACTCATTATCTTCATTCTGTACATTTATACATGCTTTAGTTTGTTCAATTTTCTTTGGTAGCTTGATGTAACTGCTACCCCTCATACCGTAACCGTGCTTATGTACTCTTAAATCTAAACCCTCTACGGATGTAAACATCCAACCTGACCCTCTCCCCTCATGCTCCTGCATTTTTGTTAAGAGTTCTTCCAAACATTCCTCAACAATTTTATTCACATCAGAAGCATACATCAAAGTACGGTTTTTCGTTATAAACCCCCTCACTGTTGTTTCACCATCCGTATTAGTAAATAACGCATCTAAAACTAAACCAAATTTAATAATATTTAATGTTGCCAATTCTTTAGTTAAAGTTTCACAGATCAATGATTTTGCCTCGGTTACAAAATTTTCTAAATCTAGTTGCACATTATTTATTTTGTTATGTATTACCGTGCGTCCGGGAAAAGCAGTTGTGCGTAAGTGTCTGGTTCCTCCTTGTTCTGTTTCTATATCCAAATCCATCTCCGTGTCTAAATCTGTATCAGTGTCCGTTTCTTCTTCTTCTGGTTCCGCAACAGTTCCTCTTCTAAGTCCTGACGGTCCAGCACCTCCAAATTGGATCACGCTGGGTCGTCCCTGCTGCATTTGTTGCAAATAACTCTCCCAGTTGTCGAGCCGTTGATTAAATTCATCCAAAATGTCATCAATCCAGTCCATGTCCATTTCGTTAGCCGTTTCACTCGCCGGGTCTTCCATATGTAGTTCTTGATGGATTTGAAGAATCACTTCATCTGGGAAAAATTCCCCACAAATATGGCAAAGAAGCATTTTAACACTTTTTACCACTAGCGTCTTTAGATGTTAACTCCACAAAAGTTTACCAAAGAATGAGAGACGCTCTTGACCGACCTCCTTTTATAGCGGGTGGTGGGGGGTGATCTTTGGGAAAGACCCGTTCTGCGCATGCGCAGAACAAATCTGCACATGCGCAGAACAAAATGTATTATATTTATTTAAAATTTGCTATTTAGGACAAATATATAGGTCAAGGCCACCTTAAATCTGGTAAAAAAGAGGGAACACTGGATAAGAGATGGTAGTAAGATCAACTTTCTAACAAATACTTTCAATAATATGTCAACTGGTTCAAAAGTTAAATATTTTTATTATTTACTGCCCAACTTGTTCAAAATTAAAACTTTTAAATATATTTGTTTGAGCAAATGCTTTTGGCACACTTACCACACGCCAAAACTCAAAAAATGTACAGAATTAAGACTGATCTCGCGGGGAAATACTAATGTGCTACCTAACATTGGTTATCTGACTCGAATAAGAATTGGTGATATATAACATATTGAAAAAAAATTTTATGTTGTATAAATCACCAATACTATGCGATTCAGATAACCAGTGTGAGGTGGCTACATAGTATTTCCCCGAGAGATCAGCTTAAATCCTGTACTTTATGTCCTGTCTTAACTGTAGGAAGTGTGGCAAAAGCATTTGACCAAAATAAAATATATTTAAAATTTTAACCTTAAACAAACTAGGTAGTATAAAAATAAAAGATATTTCCTAACCATTGACAACCTGTTAACATATTGCAGTATTAAAGTATTTGCTATTGAGTCAATCTTACCATCACCTCCAATCCAGCGTTCCCTCTTTCTTACCAAATGAGACTGAGGCTTGACTACCCATATATATGACGTTTCCCCCTCCACTAATGCTTTCCCCCACCACAATCAATTCTCAAAAGTGGGTCAAGGCCATCGGAAATTATTATTTTGAGCGGGGGATAGAGCATCTGCTGCTCTATCCCCCACTCATATTTTTTTTTCTTTTTTTTTACAGTTTTATAATTTTTTTAATTTTTGTAAAATGCTAAACAAAAAAAAATATTTACAAAGGTGAAAATTCATCACTGCTATCCTCGTCATCACTGGTGTCCAAAAATAATCTTCTACTACAAAATATAAGTCTTTTACACAGCAACATTCTGTCCAATATTGCTCCAACTTGAGGGGTGTTCTGATCTTTATTTCAAGAGGGTGAAGGAATAATTTTTTTCCCTCTCTGTTCTGCAAAACCTCAATCAAGTCAAAGTTCAAGTCCTACTTTAACACTTGGTTGGGAGAATTACATTAGTTTAATACTTATTTCTACCGTTACACTTGCTCCATTCTCAAAAAGATATAAATAATATAATCCTGGATACTGTTTTTTTCATGTCCTGCATGTTCCTTAATAAAGTCAAAAGCCAATCTTTTTGAATATTCATTATGAAACACTTCTCTCACACAAACAAGAATTTTTTCTTCCAGAAACTTCAATTGAATTGATGATAGTTTGCTTACATCATCCTTGTCTATCAGGGGTAGCTTGTAGGTGAAGGTATTTGGCGGTAGTTTTTGCTTTCTATCAAGTAAACAACAAAATTTTTTATACAATTTCCGCTCATTGTCTGTAATACTATTAATACCAAGCAGATTATAGTACAAAGGATCATAAGGTATACGACAAGACATTTTTAGAACCAGTCGGCACGAGAGCTGGAGCTAAAATGAGAAGTGCATGCAACCCGGCCGCCTTATATCCCCACCGGGTGACCACGCCCAAGGTGCCCTAAAATATATATGTATATTTAAGGTAGCACTAAAACGGTGCTACCTATATTTTAAATAGTTAATTACAAATATTTTTTCCATCCTTAAAATTTCACAGCTTAAAACTTGTCAGAGACCAACAAACTGAAACAAATTTAATACTTTTAAATATATTTGTTTCATCACATGCTTTTTGACACACTTACTACATGGTAACACTCAAAAAATGTACAGAATTAAGACTATTTCCACGGAAAAAATACTAAAGTGTTACCTGCATATTCAATTTAGCTTAAAAACAATATAGAATTAATACCAGCATAAAAAATTTCAAAATTCAGATCTTTAAAAATTTTATATTTAAGGTAGCACTAAAACGGTGCAACCTATATTATAAATAATTACAAATATTTTTTTTCAATCCTTACAATTTCACAGTTTATAACTTGTCAGAGACCAACAAACTGAAAAAACAAAATTTTATTTTGTAGCCTAATTATTACTAAAATACATACATGATACCACTGTGCTAAATATTACCTTTATACTTATGCTACATCTGAAGCGGTGGAACATCCATGTCAACCCATTGGCAGCCCAAGAGAGAATGAGATGAGTCAAACATGCTTCAGCGGCACCTCAATGGTAGACTGGTGGGGGGAACAGTATGCCACTACTATTTTAACTTGTCATAGGAGTAACAATTTCACACTACTAGCTTGCCCCCCCCCCCCCCCGGGGGGCAGTTTTCGTCCGGAGCAAAAAATTTTTGGTCAAGGTCAAAATCCCAAAAAAAAAATTTCGGAGGGGGGGGGGGGGCGCAGTTTTCGTCCGGAGCAAAAAATTTTTGGTCAAGGTCAAAATCCAAAAAAAAAATTTCGGGGGGGCGGGGGGGGGGGGGGGGCTCACTTGCCGTCCGGGGCTCGGGGGGGGGGGGGGGTCACCTACCCCTAGGACTTTAACTCTTGGATACCTGCTACCCTTACTCATGTGTCAACATCAAATAATATTTTGTTCCACCACAGTGTGGACAGCCAACACTTAGTCGCATCTCGCTCTAAGTCCTGAGGAGTCCTCAGAACTCAGGCAAAAATCCGCCTAAGTCATGGCTGACCTACATATCGTGTGGAACAAAATATTATTTTATTCACACACTAATATGGGTCAAGGTCATCCAAAAGTTAAAAAAGAAATCCCCCCGATGCCTAAGACCGCCGGCGGTCAGAGGCATCGGGGGGATCTCAACATTTAGGGGGAGGTGATTTTATAAAAAATTATTTATTTAATTTTGAGTTTCCTTAAGGGAAACATGCTACAATAATTTGGAAGAGGCCATGCTAACCATGACCGAGGATCCCGTCTTAACCCGTAGGTACTGACTTTTGCCTAGCACACCGGTCAGTGTCAGGATCCGACGCCTCGTGCTAAAGGATGCCAACCACCCATCTAGAGTGATGAGGTCCAGTAGCGCCCCTGACCGAAAGAGGCCTAAGGGTGGATCCCCAGGGGCCTACCCCCGGGCTCGTTAGGCGCCATGCTATTGTTGGTAACAAATAATTCTTGAGGTTCTGAACCTCGAAAACTTTTTATTTTACAGAGACTGTTAAGTCTCAAAAGCCTAACACTGAAGCTGCCAATTCACGGAGGAGTACCTCCAAGATGCGAATTTAGAAAAATTTCTACTTGGGGACAACCTGTGAAGATTAGTACAAAGAAATATTTTTCAACACACAACACTTAGACTAAATAAATCCAACACCAAGACCTAGCAGAAGCAGCAAGCGCAAAATAAAATATTTCTTAACACTACACATGCATGCCTTAGACTAAAAGAATTCCCAATATAATGCGGCGCCAACATTACATTGCGAATCCTGTAGGGCAGAGCTTCAACCACTCAGCTGAAGTGTTTGAAACCAACTGCGAGGAAGCAAAGCCTCAGAGAACCGAAGCTGAGCCGGTCAGGAGTGGGGGAACCGGATCTGGTTACGTAAACAGCCAGACCTCGACACGTACTTGTTTGCGGCATTGGACAATCTCCAAGAGCCACACCTGAATACATTACTAACCGGATCTCATTATACAACACGTGTCAAGGTATGGCAACGCCTCGGGCTATGCCACCTCCTCCTCCCTCGGGGGGGGGGGGGGGGGGGCGCACTTCTCGTCCGGAGCCAAGGGGGGGGGGGGAGGGGTCTTGGGACTTAGAATATTTTCAGTCCAAGTCAGGTGTACTATAGAATAATATTTTAGCTTGCCGGATTCGGCACAGCCGGCAGAAACGGTTACATAATGCTTATATAACAGACTGGTTTATTTGTCAGCTGGCCAACTGTAGCTCAACAGAAGGTAAGTCAGTTTATTGAAAGCCAACAAACACGCCGCACCTCGCCACCGCTCGACTTTTCTGTGAGTAAATTTTTATTTTTCCTTCTTATTAAACTTAGCAAAACAGAACTTAGCCTGTTTTGCACAAAATTAATTTTTGTTACACTGCTACAATTACGTTTACTTAACAAATTATTTTCCACTCATTATTTAATATTTTATTCCTTACTTGTTAAGACTTAGAAACTGAAATGTTGGAAGACTGTTTGATACAAAATTAATTTTTATTTAGCTATACAGGTCTCCTAATATTTTCATACACTTGTATTTTGCAGGTGTGGCTAAATATTTTTTGCTCACAATTTAATTTTATTCCACACAAGTGGATTTTGAACTTTACTACAAAACTGATCCATACCCGTCTCCTACAAAATTATTTTTCATTTGGCTCTACCTCTTTTAGTCTTACATTAAATATTTCTTGGAGTTAAATTTTACACAAGTCTCTCGGTTAATTTTTCTGCACAGTACGTGTTGCTCCTTGGACAGTTCCCAGCAAACTGTTTCTACACTTGTCAACAACAGTCTGCATTACCCCCACTATAGCCCTGTTCCCCCACTACTTCCAGCTAAGGTACAACACTGGACTAAGTGTTTCAGTTTTATCCAAACCTTACTGTGAGACACATCTATGGCTGAAACTTTGCGAGAAAAATTATTAAGAGTAAAATTTTTGCTGGCCAAGCAAAATAATTCTGTTAAGGTGTCCAAGACTTCCACTTTAACAAAAATGAAACGTTGCTTCAAAAATAATCCAAAATTTTACTCAAGGGACACAAATATCACTATGGATGATAAAATGTTTCAGAAACTTTTAGACGAGCTAACTTTTGCCAGTAAGGTTACGTTGGTGACTCCAATTCCCGACCAAGTTCCAACATCACCTGAGAAAGAATAAAAAATAAATATTTCTCAGGAAATATTTCCAATCCGAGTTACGGAGATCCGGTAAAGGACCGGCTGGGACGGGTTGTTTGTAAAAAATTAAATTTTTCTTCCTTCTGACCACTTTACCCCCACCACCTCCTTATCCCCACCACTGGGCCAGGTACCTGAGGAACCGCCTGCACCCAAGTCAGTACATCTTCGGACGCGGTGCTGTTTAGATCGCGTGTCGTTTGTCGCAATGTCGGGTGTTTGAAGAAAATTATTCTTCGGCTCTAAGTCTCTCGGTGGGTAAGTCAAATATAAAATTATTTTTTTTTCAAGTGGGGCTGCTGGGACGGGTCAATGACCCCTGACGGATATATTAGGTCAAGAGTCTGATCGCTAGGGAGTAAAAAAAAATATTTTTTTGCACTTTTGTGGTTCCTCGAGAAATTTCAATTTCTCAACAAAATTTGAGGAATCGCAAAAGTGCAAAAAATTTTTTTTTTCTATTCTTGCGTGACCTTGACCTAATTAACGTCAGTGACGTTATCATGATGACGTCAGCGGTAATGACGTCACCATGACGTCATTTATGTGACGTCATGTGACGTCATATGACATCATTAGTGACGTCATTCGTGACGTCATTGATGACGTCATCACTGCTGACGTCATCGTGATGACGTCATGTCCCAGCAGCCCCACTTTTACACTACTTATAATAATCAATTAATGCCCTGATTAGTTTATGTAGGGGGGTAATTCCTGCCAATTAGAGTTTTACTAGTTACAGTGATTGGCGATGTTTAATTCAAAAACTGTTTTAAATTTCCACCAATAAATCTCATATAACTTTTGGTTTTAAGTTGATCAATTGGGGATGACTTTACTTTTCGTTATAGGCTTTAACGAAAATAATCTTTTCAATGTATCATATGCTCTTTGAACACTTTAATAGTCTACGAAACGCTTTAAAAACATAATATGTACTAACCATTTTTATTTTATCTACCAATTCTTTTGGGATTTCTCAGATTTTATTTTTCTACGAACCTACGAAAAGCAATCTTTTGGGGGTAAGGAAGGAATTTTTTCATGTGTTTTATAAATAAAATAAAATAACAAAAATTTAAATTATTTTATTTTTCATTACCTACCATTCCAATTTACCTTAAATTTGTATTCGTTCCTTGAGATGATTGAATGATTTTCATTTATTTGATTATTAGACGTTTTGCTCTATGAAATTAATTGTAAAATTGATTTACGTTTTGGGTCACTAGAGGTGTTAGGTGAAATAACGATGGAAATAAAACGAATCGGACGTATTCAAGATTAAAGCCACCGACCCAGAGACAGTATCGGTCACCTGGCCAGTCAATCATTGGCCGCTGCTCTCTTTTAATTGAATATAGATTTTAGTGACCTACTAACAATGCAATTAATTTTTTATTGTGACAAACATAGACTTTTCTTGTATTTTTTCATGCACCCTTAAAATTAAAGCTATAAAACTAAGTAGCCCGTGTTCATCCACTATTTTCCCGGTTTTAGGTTATAAAGTAAATTTCACTTGGAGTTTAATATATCATTTGTTAAAAATCGGTGCATGATGTAAGACATAATGACATAAGAAAAAGATCGACAAGATCTTTATAATTTTAATAAAAATAATAATATGAATTATTACAATAACGTTTATTCGAAGTAAAGGTGCATTAAATGTAATATATGGCAAATAACAAACTTGGTTTGCTTTCATTATAGTCATGAGCCAAAGCAGAGATAATAGTGACCGGCCTGTATTGTTGTTCCCACCAGACATCTATTCAGTGTCCTCCATGCTCGTATATTTGAATTAAAAACTTTGAAACTGAAGAAGTTTTGCGCCAACAAGCAAACATAAAACTAATATTTTGTAGGTGATTTTCGTCAAGGTGATAATAACAGAATGTAAAGTGATAACTTTTAATCTTATTAGGTTTTCAAATTGATAAATATTTCAAATAAAATTACTTAATTTTATTCTAGTAATTTTATAAACGATTTTAGAGCTACCCCAAATTAGTTTAGCCTAGGAGAGCGATTACAGCTAATTATACTCTTTGCGGTCCAGCTACAGAGCTGGCGATGATTACATTTTGAAATTATTTTGTCTACAAATTTTTAGTCGTATTTTAACTTTATTTTAGCAAACACATTAATATAATTAATGGAACATGTGGGTTTCAGTTTTGCACACAAAAAGGTTAATAGTTAAATGTTAAAATTAATGATCGATAAAACAAAAAATCCGTTTAAAATCACATAAATTATTTGCAATGATCCAGTTTACTTGTAATATTTAGCATATAAATTTCTCTGAACTAGTTTTAAAACGATAATTTTTTTTAAACTTCCTGTTTAAAACACAGCTTACTTTTATTTTTTATTTGCCAAATTGTGAACGATTTCAAACAGTTATCTTAAAAATATACGAAAATTAAAAAAGGAAGACCATAAAACGAGCCCCCACTACCAGTTTTATTTTCTATCACATAAAAAAAACTGATAAAAATTCTGGCTATTAGCTATATTGTGAGTACGTATACTCTTAAAATACCCCCCGTCGCAGCAGACCTGCGTACTCAGCGAATTTCCAAATTAGTAATATTAATTTTGACCAGCTAAACTTGTAAACAAAATTTCATCACGAGCTCATAAACAGGGAAATAAATGTCTATTCTCCTTAAGATAAATATAGGGAAAGAGTATGCAGGTATGCTGCCATGGGGGACACTAAAAGTAGGTTTTTATCATAGAAAAAATTTATTTCGACCATATAAAGCCATATAGTTAATTTCATCGATATCTGTCCATAAATAAAAGAGTTTGCCTATTCTCCATATGATTAACATGGGAAAAGAGTAAGCAGGTTTGCTGCCATGATAAGTACAAAAACAAAGATTTTTTACCTTGAATGGATGAATCTCAACCAAATGAAGCTAAATACCAAGTTTCATCCAAAAATATTGGTTAATAAGTGAAATATTAACACATCCTTATTCTCCATAAGATTAACATTGGAGCCCCAAAAGACAATGTACTGTCTTTAGACTTTTTAATATCTCGGTAACCAATGGAGATAGAGCAAAGCTTCAAATTACTAAATTGTGTATTTTTTTGAGCTAAATCCAATGGTCAAAATAAATATTTAAAATATTTCAAATTTACATATGAAAAATGCAAAAAAAACCCATTTTTGGAGTACAAAACCCCCCAAAACTACCCCTTCCGGTAGGTCGATATGTCTGGTTTTCGAACTCATCCGAATAAATGTAGGATTACACATCTCTACCAAATTTGGTGTCGATCGGACCATTTTTACGAGAGTTATCGTGTCTAGGGACACATATATACATATATACATATATATATAAATTTTAATGACTATTATTTTTGGTCTCTGGGCACCTCAAAACGAAAAAGTAACATGGTCCCGGGCTTAGGTCTTACCATGAGACCTACGGTAATAGCTTATTCCCTATGGGAAATTCGCTAAAATATTAGATAGACCATAAGATAAAATATTAGTGCAGTGACTACTATAAACGTCATCATGCGATTGTACAATCTTGCACTTATCGTCTACACGACTGCCGATGTCGTATGCGGCTCATGATACGACGTGATATCCCGTGATAGCCGCAATATCGGCTTATACGGCACAGGCCGAGGATTATGCGGCTTCTATGGAGTCAAGTGTTGCAATTACTAGGCGATTGCCTATCTTGTTTGTTTAATCTATTTTATAGATTTTTTTGGAAATTTAATAAATTTAACATATTATTAAAGAGTATAATTATTATCATACATTAGTTAATTAATAGATAATTAGGTTTGCAAATACTAATGAATTGCTATGTATTGCTGTAATGAACAAAATCAACTTAAGGAAATGCAAGACTGATTGACCTGAATTATGTCTTTTTACCACATTTACTTTTTGTTGCCAGTAACATTTCATTTATGTATTACGAACTGAAATATTAGAGATACGTTCGAACTTAATACTTTTTGTTCAAATTTTTTTCTTAAAAAGTCGAATTGAGGGAAAGATGCCTTGGTTACTCTGGACATGGAACAAAATTTCTACATTAATGAGTCGTTATCAGGCTCTCCCACCGCTTACGTGAACGGCGAGCTAGGGAATTACTCTCCTGAAGACGCGGAACGTTTTAAGTGGTTCCGTGAAATATCGGGTGTAAATAGACAGTGTATGTGTAACATGACGGCGTTGGATTCCCGACGGACTATTGGACTTTGTCTGCTACAGAAAAATTAAAAAAAGGTGAGTGTAGCCCAAAGAGGATTGTTTAAATCGCTAATATTTGTAGTTAATAATGAAGGAACTACAGTATATCGAAGAATCATAACACTCGAATAAAGAAACACAAAATCAAATAAATTAAGAAATGTGTTAGAAAGGTTTAATGAATTCGATTGAGCTTTCCTACCCACTGGCATAGTTCCTAAAAAGTGTTTTAATTTACTTAATAATGTATTGAAAACACAGGCTCATCGGAACATTGACTAGCGGACAACAACAACCCAGAGTACCAGCCCCAACGGGATCATATGTTTCATCTGTTCTATTTGTACATGAATACAGCACAGTCCAATGTGTGACGACACAACACTGATGATGCGTTCGATAACATTTGCACAACACGATTCAGATACTCTCTAGACAACCGGAAACACCCTGTCTGGTTTGATTTTTGTTTGTTTTCTGTTAGTCTTAATTTATTTTTTAACATTTGTTTCGTATAAAGATATTTTTTTCATCCAGTGTGTGTTTAAAAAGGGGGATAAAAATTTAGTGAAAGAAATAGTATACACGTGCATAATTGTGAGTAAAATTATTAAAGCAAGAAGTACCATAAAAAATAATTATATTTTTTCTTTTGTGTGAAAAAAGTTAAATATTAGGCGAAAAAGTGGTAAAATGCAACATGTTGAGTTTGAAAATATTTTATATTTTAAACCGAGAAAATTTTACGGACGTTCAAAACCAGATGTAATAGTTCAAGTTAGTTGTCACTGTAACAGAAGGTTCGGTAGTTAACAAGTGCCACTGAACACTCTTTATTATTGGGAATGAAACATAAGGTGTAAGTGATAAAATCTGGATGGTTTATTGATACGAGTTTAAGATTAATTTTTCACTTTGTAATTTTTTATATTATGTTTCTTAAACCTAGGTATAATGCATCTAAAATTACAATTAGGCTTAAATTGTCATCGCTACTTTTCCAAAAGCTAAACATAAATTTTAAAATATATTATGAATATACTTTAATTTTGTAGTTTTTTAATGTTATACAGTTTATAGGTTTAATCATAGTAAAATCAATAAATAATATTTTTTGTGGGAAAAGGTTCTTTAGTGAGATTTTCTATAGGAAATACGCTATTATGGTAGTACTCATGTTAAGACCTAAGCCCGGCCCGGGACCATGATACTTTTTCGTTTTGAGGTCCCTAAAAGCCTAAAACAACGTTCAAATATATATGTGAATTATTAAATTTTATACCTCCGATATTTTAAACTATGATTTAAAAAAAAAAAAAAACTATTTCTGTTTTCCCCCTGGATTTTGACTTGTAAAACATTAATTAGCTTCGAGGTTAACTAATCTGTGATATTCTTCATTAATTAAAAGAATACATAAAAGACTTATAAAGAAATTTATCAATGGTTTAATATATCTTGGGCTTCATGAAAGAAATACTATATTTTCTACCATAAAAGAGAAAGATTGATTTAGAACTTGGTTCAAAATACGCCAGTGAGATCCTCAACGACGCGACGTATTGCGGATATTGGGGGTACATTTTCGAATGCAGCGCACCTTCTCTACAGGTGAACGAACCACTTATCATTTCTATTGATCATTATATTAATGTACATTGCACGAGTACTCTCAAATACATATGTGGAAAAAGTAAAAAAAAGCGAAAGATACAAAAAAAGGTGGAAAATAAATCTATGTTTTTATTTTGTTTTCATTTTAAGATCGGTATAGTAACTGTTTTAGTTTTCTGGGCAGTGGGTGGACAATGGAAGTAGTTACGGCATTGGGTTTCTATCATTTCTGGCAGTTGATTACAAACGGAGGTTTGTGTACTTAGTATTTACTGGATAATGGTTCACGCTTAAAATGTTTGGACAAGGTCTAAAGGGACAGGAAATGTAAGTAAAACTATAATACAACAATAATCCCGTGGATACTAATCTAATTTTGCAATTAATCACTGGAAAGGTCACTAGAACTTAAATACGAAAACTTATGATTTTCATTTCAAAGAGTGTTGAGTATATATCGTTAAAAAAACTGTAGAAGGGTTATTTCTATCATCCATTACAATTTTTATTCTAATAAGTTACTTCTTCAGTTCTACCGAACCATTTTTGTGCTTAAATTATGTAAACTTTTTTGGAGGTTACATTTTATATTTAAACCTGCGTTGGACTGATTACTGTTTAAAATTCTAATATATATATATATATATATATATATATATTACCAGAAAACATAATCATATTTAATGTTGTATTTATGAATAAAAATTGTACAGCAACGTTTCAGTTCTAAAAAATGTCATTAGATTTAAATTATTTAAATAATTAAATAATAGCTGGTCCAAAGATACAAAAAAGAAATTGTTGTGAAGGTTTTACTGATATATATAAAAAAATTAAAATGGCAACAGTGAATAAATATTTTGACCTAAGAAAATATGATTTAAGATTTAATGAATGATAAATAGTTTTCAAATTATACTATATTAATGAAACAGTCAATTTCATTATTAATCACCGCTTCTTTCACTTTATTTTAATCTAGGTTGTCTGAAGTTACGAATATATTATTATCTGGTTATGACAGTATTTCTGATTTTCTTTGCAATTTCGATTGCATCACGATGCGATTGTATAAAACAATTACGAGAATCAAAATTAATCCGGGGTGTTTCAGATTAAAGCTACCGACCGGGGCCCGGGGCGAGTTGGGCAGTCAGGCATTGGCCGCTTGTTCCATTTTATTTAATTACAGAGTTTTACTGACAGCTAAACAATCAAAGTTGATTTTTTAAGGTAATGAATTTATTTTATTCCATTTTGGATAAGTAAAAAAATTATCATAGAAACTTTTGTCTAAGACTATTACAAGGAGCACCAATAATTAAAAAAATTACAAGTTGTAACATCATGTAAACATTATTTAACACTATTAACCATTGTTAAGTAGCTTTACTAAACCAAATTCAAACAAAGTTGGATAAGTAATGACATCTTAAATGTACAGTTTTCACACTATCATCATACATGTTCTAGACCAATGAAAACTTGGCATTTGACGAAAGGCAATTTTTAATATATAAATTATGCAATTCACACATTACGATTTATGTTTTAGTTTCTTTATTATTTCTTTTAGAACACTAGCTTTACCAGCGTTCTAACACTCTTGTCTTAAAGGCCTTCACACTGCAGTCGTTGCATAAACAGAACTTAACTTCTTATATAAACTTTTATATTGGACCTTAAACTTAGCACTTATGTTTTTATCTTTTGTGTCTTTTTATGTTTTTGTCCCAATGTTTGTTTGCCCATTGGAAAAATGGAAAAAGAAGTGATATTTTTATAAATATAGAGAATCTCCGAGCTAGCGAACGGTTGAGCATGCTCTCGTGGTTTTGTCTGGACCGTTATGGGACCGATCTTTACATGCCTTCGTTTCACGTTCCACCGCATTCCTTACTGATTATTTGACATTTGACTTAACTGATTCTATATATTAAACATGGTTTAGTTTCTAAGAATATGATGGTTACAAGTAAATATTAAATATATTTGTCGTATTAAACATAAATATCAATATTTTTAACTAAGATGTTTTCTCAAATTAATGTACTGTAGAATAAAACTTTAATGCGAGTGAAATAATGTCTTTTTTAGCGAATGGAAGAGAATATCTGAAATCTGTTTTTAATCTGGCTTTTTAAATGTAATTATTTATTTTTTATCAACTGGTATTGAACAGAGAACAATTTGTAAGTGGCCCAACCCATAGTTATCCCACAAACCATGTAGTTTTTGATATGTTATGTATTTCAAAGGCTAGTTCACGGGTAGTCTGTGATATATTTCAATAATTTTCAAACCTGTTGGTGTAAAACTAACAACTAGTTTGATTGTTACCTAATGTAAGTTCCACATTAAAGTTGAAATGAGTTCAGTAACAAACTTTGTTTGATT
The DNA here is from genome assembly GCA_030545055.2 of Neoaliturus tenellus. Classification (NCBI taxonomy): domain Eukaryota; kingdom Metazoa; phylum Arthropoda; class Insecta; order Hemiptera; family Cicadellidae; genus Neoaliturus; species Neoaliturus tenellus. The sequence continues at coordinate 189,575,772 of CM061531.1, read as the reverse complement.
TGTAGCGCAGCCGTGAACAAAACCACCGTTAGCACAGATAATACTGAATCATTCGTCTTTATTTCCATGAAATATTCATGCAAGAGCTTCTTTTTAACATGTTACTGAAGTAATTAGAGAATTTTCTAATGAGCTTGTTATACGGGTAATAAGTTTATTTCTTTTTTCTTTTTTTTTTGATACATGGAGCGTCGAATATAATTCAACGGAGGAAATGCCTTATTACTTTAAAGAATAGTTAACAGAATAAACATCAACGTAACTTGTGTTTTTTTAATGAATAAAAAAATCATGTAATACTCAGATTAGTTTGTGTAAGGAATTCCTGCCAATTAAAATTTCCCTCGTTACTGTAACTGGCGATGTTGAATTAAATGTGTTTGAAATTTCTACCAATAAACTTCTAGGAGCGTAAACGGTTAACTTATAAAGGTGCTATTTGTCTTTGTGAAAAGTTATTTCTGTAAATTTTAAATTGTGTCTGGTGCTGCTGAGACATATGCTATATGCTGTCATGATGGTGGAAATAACAATTTATAAAATATTAAGCGAGTGGGCCTTTATTTTATGGCATTATTCAGTGAGCGAGTTTCAGTTAACGAACAGATTAGTTTAGTCTACTAAAGTAATTGGAGCTAATTAGAATGTTTGTCGTAGAGTTACATCAACTGACGATGTTAATCACCTACTCCTATTTATTTTACCCCCCATCAAATAGTTTCGTTTCAATTTGAAATAAGATAAAAAACATTTTGTTAAATTCATAAAAAAAACAGTTTAGTTCAAACAAAATTAATAAATTACTTAAGGATGATAATTTCTAAATATCATGTCCTTTTCTAATAAAAATATTGTTAACAATTTTCTGCTAAACAAATTTAAAAACCAAATTTTACTAACTTTTGCTACTCTAATTGGATTTAGTTATGGTTATTGAAAAAATAACTTGTTAGCGTGATTGTTATAATTAGTTTCAATTACAAACAACCATGGATTAATGACTAAGGATTACAAATATGTAAGAGGTAGGCCTATCCTTACAATCAAATGTATAATCAAAATATAAATCGTAAGAAAAGAGGTTAAATTTGAGTATCAACCAGTAAAAGATGCCCATTCGATTCTCTATCGTTACACTTATGGTCTTCGTGATTGTCGATATCATAAGCGGCTCATAATACGACGTGATATCTTGTGATAGCGGCGATAACGTTTTATAATATGGCGCCAGACTGAGGATCATGTGGTTGTTGAGGTCTCAACTGTTGCAATTTGAAGACCAGTGTCAGTTTTACATATTGATATTAGACACTCTGTATTTAATTCATCATAAGCGTTAACTTATATCAGCCAGTTTTGAGCTAATTTTTAGTTATAAGGGTTACTGAGTACTTTAAATTATCTTTACGTACAGTAATTTAAAGCTTGGCAACTCGTACAGAAATAACTATACGATATTAAGTGAATATTTGAACACAATTTGAATCAGATGAGCTGCTGAGACCAGCTGTTGTTATCCTTTCAGCACAAATAAACATTCTTGTGTATTGTGCTAGAGCTTGTGTGGCAGACCACATGTTTATTTTATATGGTGACATGGGCCTTGGACAAACGTGTCTCTTAACGGAAAATAAATTAAATTGTGTGGTTTCATAAAGCTAAATAAACTGTTCTGTTTTATACAATTAAAGAGAAAACTACAAATCGTAGTGTAAACTTTATCTGGCAACAAACTTAGTAGTTCAGGAGAAAAAATACAACGGGGACAAAAAAAACATTACTAAGAAAAAATAAATTCAAATGCCTTATTTCTGATATTCGCATAGTTTCATATACAATAGGTTTTTAACATCTATACCTTTAATAAGCAACTTGAAAAGGAACTTAAATTTAGTGCACTAATATTACAATGCAATTTTTTTGTTTGTATATTTATATTTGTTGAATTACACTTATAGTACAGTTTGTTTCTTTTAAAACAACTTTCAATGTTATTAAAAAAAAGTTATAGTGCTGTAATTTTACAGGCCTTTAAATTTAAAGAAACTTTCCTTTACGTTCTGTAACCACTATAAGTTATGGTTGAAAACATTATTTTCATTCTAACTTTAAAAAATATGCTAAGCTAAAATATGAAATAGTAATGGTGTACTATAGGGATACGCTAATGGTTTGCGCCTACACAACTTCGTTATTAGAATCCGCATCGCTATCTCTGTTGCTATCTTTGTGATGTGCCCTATATGTTTGAGAGAATGTTTTTACTCTTTAATCTAGCAGCCTTAATTGTGACTTAATATACTAGTGCTTGGAGCAAAAATAAAATATCATTCAGCTCTGAGGAATACATGCAAAATACCCAAACACAATTTTCAACGTTTTTAATACAAGATTATACGTTTAAGGTTTTCTTACCAAAATTGGCTATGTAAAAATAAAACATTTGTAGTTAAAAAAAATAAGGAAAATATATACAGCAGGCCTATATTGAAATAATCATTAAACTCTAAACAATAAATACAAAATCAAAGATAAAAATAAAATAATCAAGAAAAGTGTTAGAATGGTGTATTGAAGTCGATCCAGGCATCCTATTCAACTGCATATAGGCAGTAAAGTAAACGTCACCTCACATGAAAAGAGTTTTCATTTACAAAACGTATTGGAAACACGGACACATCGGAAAATAGAATAGCGGAATTGCATGACAAACAACCGAGAGTGACCAGGCCCAACGGGATCATATGTTTACCTGTACATGAATACAGCACAGTCCAATGTGTGCGGACATAACACTGATGATGCGTTCGATAACATTTGCATAACACAAGTCAGATACTCTCTAAACAACCGGAAAACAGGGTGTCTGGTTTGGTTTTTGTTTGTTTTCTAATTAGTTGTTATTGATTTTTGAATAACCTTTTTGTTTTAAGTACATTTTAAAAAGGACGATAAAAATTAAGTATAATATATACGACTGAATACGTTATGTGGGTGTATAATCACTATACTGAGAAACATCAGAAAAATATAAAATATGACGTGTCAAAAACAAAACAGTGATAAGCTACTACCAAGTGCGGCAAAAGTCAGCGTACCACTGCAGGCCGGTGAGCTTCATTGTTTATCTCTCGCGCTATTATTATCTCTCAGTGTTACTACTTATCTAATCTAACGCCTAGTCATGGTTTATTTTGTCTTCATTTTTTTTGATGAATGGATTGGAAGAAGAGGAACTATCGATTGGCCTCCTAGGTCCCAGACTTCCGTGCTATTTCAGTATGTGGGAGTTCTGTTAAACGAACACTTGTTTCGGAGAAACCTCAAAGTTTAGAACATTAAAAAGAATTAATAACGAAACATTTTATGTTTTATTCACACCACAGCTATGCAACAAAATCTGTAAATAAGTGTTGAAAATTGAAATGTGCAACAAGTGTATTGACAATGTTGGTGGTCACTTTAAGCAGCTTCTCTAACAGGTACATCAACATAATACTGTTATAGTTATGTTTAATAGTATCTACAGCTTAACTGCATTTTCGGTAGCTGACTTTTGCCGCCACCCTGTATTTTGTACAAGTATGGACTGAATATAAATATTTCAAACAGACAAAATGTTATGGACGATCAAAACCGGATGGATTAGTTCAAGATGTCATTGCAGCAGGTGGTTCGGTAGTTAACAAGTTTTATGGGCTACTGAAAAGTCTTTATTAGCAAGAATGAAACACAAGTTGTAAAAGACAAAATCTGGATGGTTTATTAATACGAGTTAAAGATTATTATTTCTTTTGTAATTGTTTTTAAATATCAGTTTTGTAAACCTTTGTATAATACATCTCAAATTACAACAACTAATTGGCCTTTGCTACTTTTCTCAGAGAAAGAAATACATTTGAAAATATATTTAGAAATAAATTTTAAATTTGTACATTTAAAATTGCATTTTATAAAAATATTTTATAATTATAAATATTAAAAATTACAAATATATTTTATTAAATTTATATTATTTAGTTTGTTCTGACTTTACGAATATAATATGAATATCTGGTTGTGACAACAGTTACGAAACAACTCTGATTTTCGAAATTGCTCGTCCATCATAGTTCAAGGAGGTAATACCTTATTACTTTAAAACAGTAAACCGATAAACATCAACGTACTTGAGTTTAGATTAAATAAAAATTTCAATTAATGCTAATATTAGTAGCTGCTAGCAATTACACTTTTTCTAGTTACATTAAGTGGTGATGTATAATTTAAAAGCTTCTTTAATTTTTACCAATAAATCTCACATATGTATGTGTTGCTTCAAGTGGGGATGACTTTACTTTTTGTTATAAATTTTAACAAATTGCCATATTTTAATATTTTCAAATGCTCTTTTAACACTCTAACAAAACCTAATATGTTCTAACCATTTTTATTTTATCTACACTTTCTTGTTGAGATTTCTTAAATTTTATTTTTCTATTAACCTAGTTCATTGAGAAAACAAACTGTTGGTGAGGGTTACCTTTTCCCATAAGTTTTATAAATATAAATAAAATAACTAGACTTTAAACTGTTTCATTTATCACTTAGTAATCCAATTTACCTGAAATTTGTATTCGTTCATTGAGATGATTAAAACATGTAGTAAATGTATAGGAACCTGTATATAAAACCTATAGGAATAGTAAAATGTATTGATTTATGTTTTGGGTCACTAGAGGTGTTAGATGAAATAACGATGCCAATAAAACGAATCGGACGTATTCGAGATTAAAGCCATCGACCCAGAGCCAGTATCGGTCAGCTGGCCAGTCATGCATTGGCCGCTGCTCTCTTTTAATTGAATTTATATTTAGTGACCTAGAAGCAATAAAATTAACTCTTGTGGCTTTTTAAATTTGTACCAACCATTGTCTGATAGTACTTTAGCATGGATCCTTAAATTAAAGCTATAACCAAGTGGCTCGAGGATATTCACTAGTTTTCCAATTTAAGTCTTAAGTTGAAGTTTTTTATAATCAAAAACAAATTTTGCATAATCAAGTTTGTATGATGAAGTTTGTATGATAAAAAAAAACTGTTCCGGTTATTACATATTGAACGTGCGTGGAAAGGTTGGTGCATGATTTATTCAAGTTTTTTGAGTTCGAAAAGTTTTTCATCGTGTTAGCTAAAAATCTATGTACATGTAAAATACGTTAAATACCAAACTTAGTTTGCTTTCATTGCAGTCATGAGCAAAACCACTGTAAGCAGAGGTTATAGTGACCGGCCTGCATTATTGTTACACCACACATCTATTCAATGGGCCTCCGAGAATGTTATTTGAATTACTGACTTTGAAATTGAAGAGATTTAATGTAGTTTACCAACAAGTAAAAAAAAAAAAAAATATTTAGTGTGTAATTTTTTTGTCAATATAACATTATATTACCAGAGTGATAATTAAGTGATAACATTTAATTATATTATGATTTTAACGAATTTAACGCTCAGATTAGTTCAATCCAGAAGAGCGATTACAGCCAATTAGAATGCTTCCCTCCAGCTATACACCGCTGGCGATGATTACGTTCCGCAATAATTTTGTCCACAATTTATTTGTAGTATTAATAAAATTTAAAAACCATTGGGGTTGCAGTTTTGGGCCAAAAAACTATTACTGTAATATAAATTTATAAAAAAGAAAAAAGTTAAAAATCCCTTAGGTAAGTTATTTGCAATGTTCTAATTTTTTACTCGTGATATTTGACATACAAATTTCACAGAATTTTTTTTTAATCTAAAATTTTTAAACACAGCTTAGAGCCTACGTAATTAGTTTCCATTTGCGAAATTGTGACAACTTTCAAAATTTACCATAAAAATACGAAGGCTATAAATACTAGCGCAATGATTATTAATCTTTATAAAAATATATTACCATTTTATTTGTTATCACTTAGGTTTATCCGAAATAAATTCTTGGCATTAACAACATTTTGAGTACGTATAAAAAAATGTTAGATAGATCTTAGAAGATAAGGTTTTAGTGCACTCACTCCATACCTCCTCCTTCAATTATCCAATCTTGCACTTATGGTCTCCACGATTGCCAATATCGATGCGTCTCATGACACAACGTGATATCCGGAGATAGCGGCAATATACAGCACAGGCCGAGATTATGCGGCATTGTGTGGAATCAAGTGTTGCTTTTACCAGGCGATTGCCTATCTTGTCTGTTTCATCAATTATATAGATAATGTTATGGATGTAATAATTTTAACATGGCTATTATTAATGAATATAATAATTACTATACTTCTACATGTGTAAACATGGTTAGTTAGAAAGGATAAGATGCGCATTACAGTTCAAGTTATTTTAATCTGAAATATGTCTAAGTTTGCAAATGCACCTGGATTGCTGTGTATTGCTGTAATGAACGAAAACGACTTAATGCAAGATAAGACTCCTTAAGTGTGTCTTTTCGCCACATTGACTTTTTGTTGCCAGTGACCTTCCATATTTGTAATATGAACTTAAGGGTTAGAGCTATTGTTCGAGCTTAGTACTTTTTACGTAAAAGACAAACTGAGGGAAGCATAAAGGGCTACTGTGGACATTGAAAAAAATTTCTACATTGTAATAAGCACTGCCAGATTAGAAACGGCTATAAATAAAGGGCGTCAATTAAGTCCACCACTATGTAATCTTATAAATCTACAACTATAAACGGACCGTGAATGTACGACTAAGGACTACTAATATGTAAGAGGTATCCTGACAATCAAATGTAAACGAACTCGTAAGTACAGAGATTTTATTTAAGTATTGAACGGTATTACAAGCCCCATTTGATTGTCTACTGTTACACTTATGGTCTCCACGACTGCCGATATCGTATGCGACTCATCATACTACGTGATATCTTTGTGATAGTGGCGATAACGGTTTATATGGAACATTCCGATGATTGTGCAGCTGTAGATGTCTCAAGTGTTGTGATTTGAAGACAAGTGTCAGTTTTACAGCTCAATATTAGACATTCTGTATTTCATTCGTCTTAAGTATTTATTTATATCAGCCAATTTAGGGCTAACAATTTGTTTTATTTAAGAATAAGCTTAATTATTGTTAGTAATAGAATAATGTTTACCATAAGTTAGTTGTTTCAATTTATAAACGTAATATTTACAGTATATATTAAGAAATATTAAGTACATATTAATATTCTTCAAAACTGACTGTCCTCACTATCACAAACGTACTAAAAAATATAAAATATTTTTCTTTATAAATCTTAGGAGCTTTCTGAAAAAATAACTAAAAATTGATAGCGAGTAATCCTCTACTAAGTAATTTAAAGCTTTGTAACTTGTACAGCAAATAATTTCACATTATCCTCTATTAAAACATCTTTGTTCATCGGATGAAATCCGTCTTCATAGTTGTATCGGGAGAGCCCGAACGCACCGCCGCAAGGACACTGGAGTGGTGAATATTTGAACACAATTTGAATCCAGATGAGCCGCTGGGACCAGCTGTTGTTATCCTTTCAGTACAAATAACATTAATGTGTATTGTGCTAGCTTGTGTGGCTGCCCACATGGTTTATTTTTATATGGTAACATGGGCCTTGGACAAACATGTCTTTTTTAACGGAAAATAAATTACATTGTGTGGTTTGACAAAGCTAAAAACAGTTCTGTTGTAAACGTAACTCATAAAACCAAATCAAGACTAAAATTAATTAACATGAAGACTGTATTCAGCCTTAAGTGAATAGAAAATGCCGAAAAAATAAAATGTTAATGAAATGAAAATAAACGAGCTATGCAAGTTAATAGACTAAGATAAGTTATAAAATAACTGTCAGTTTTCTCCAATTATTCTTGAAAAGACCTTGGGTACTTCTTTTTATCCGCTTAGGGAGGTTATTGTTCCCGCAGGGTTAATCTGAAATATATTCATGAGCACGCTCAGGTGTCACATATGGCGATGTAATTCGTTCATTTTGCAAGAAGAAATTTTATTTTTATCATAATGTGAAGGAAAACGAAATATTTTCTCCTAATATAGTTCAACTAGTTAATGAATTATGTTAAGAATAACATAAATAACACAATGTTTCTTGATTTTAAATTCTTTTTGCTATAATTTAGTTTTCATTATGATATTTATTTACTTCAACTATTCGAGAGTATATTAAATTAGATCAATTTCTCATCACTGATACAAACACTTTTTCCAACGAAAATTGATTCATGAAAAAAGTTTGGCAGAAGTAATTCCATAGTTTGTGGTTTAATGTGATTCCTTGGGAACAATATTTCTCCCGGGTCTTTACCAAAGCATCGGTAATAATTTATTAATGACAAATGGCAATTGGATCACCGTTCAAGATTTTCTTTTTACTTCGGTTTCAAACTGACTGTTTGAGCGAGTACTTGCGATACAAACAACACTGTGCTATCTTGTATGTAGTCTTTTAGCTATTATTATACACCATCAGATACTGTTTTGTTTAGCTTTTTACTGATAAAGAAAGCAACATTGTTGTCGCTGGTAAACAATATTAAAACAATGTCACTTTCAACAATAAACCTTTTGAGTCAGTCAATCCCCTGCGCTTACTAGGAAGCGGTAATTTTAACCAAATTCTGATAAGGTAAGTTCATGTAAATTGTTAGGAACTATGGTATCGTCATTTGGACAAGAAATACAGGGTGGTGAAGGACCGCAATGTTGAACTAACTATCCTGTTTGACAGTTTAAAAATTATGCGCAAACAAGAGGACACTGTGTAAGATTGCGACTCGTGACAGGAACCGAAGAATCCAGAGCGTGCCGAAAAAGGTACCGGTCGGGGATACAAGGACGTCTCCTTCGGGATGCCGTCTTTGCAGCCGGCACCCCAGGCAAACGGGAGAGGGCCAACCAAAGTAATGTGATGAACGGTTTCCTACAACAAAGCCTGGAAAAGGTGTGGGTTTAGTGGATATGGCTCACAGGATCCCAGCGACACAACATCCGTAGAGAGTGTCATTAATTACAAGTTTTACTAACCTAACCTACTAGCTAGTTACTAGGATAGTAGGGTACCTTGGCCGAAGACTGTCAGGAGGAGCAGGAGGAGCCGACCCCCCCCCCCCCCGAGGGCCCCCCCCCCCCCGAGGAGCCCCCCCCCCACCGAGGAGCTCCCGGCGAGCCCCCCCCCCCCCCCCCAGGAGCTCCCCCCCCCCCCCCCGAGGACCACCTGCGGTGTTGTTGAAACCCGACCCTCGGCCAGGTGCGACATTCCACACCTAGGGGAGCCGGCACAATAGACCGTCCACACCCCTGCGTGGTCTACAAGATGAAAACTAAATAACACGATCACTGTGTTATATAGTTAACATCCTTGACTTAGATTATTTTTGTTTGTTTGTTTTTTTTTTTTTTTTTCTATTTACATTTATTCATTTCTATCTTTTTTTTCTTTTTATTTATTTTTATTTATTATTTTTTTTTGTCTATTTACAATTATTTATGTACAATTACGACTAAAACTACAGCTAATCTAAACTAAGGGAGGAAGAGGAAAAACATTTATTAATTAGTTCGTTTTCCTCGCGGCGATGGCGGCCTCCATAGCAGTGAGCTGAGCCGTCAGACTATAATAGTCGGCCCACTGCTCCGGCGATTGCGGCTGGGCGCAGTAGGTCGGCGTCGAATAGTTCTTCCATCCGACGCTGGGTTTCTTCCAGCTCGTGGAGGGTCCCATTCTTTAACGCAGCCTCCGACGTCGCCTCCGCCATGGCTACCATGGCCGCCGCCTCTGCCGCCGCCGCCTCCGCTGCCGCCTCCGCTGCTGCCACCGCATCCGCTTGCCTCCGCCTCCTCTACAGCTGCGATGAGGAGGGCGTCCTCCTCTATAACGGCGCGCTCAACCTCCTCGGCCACGGCGACGAGCGCGTCATCATAAGACACTTCCAACAAGGACGACATGATGGCTGTGAATGAGAGTGGATCGACGGCGGGTGGAAGGGAGCGAGGAGTGGGGACAACACCTGGCGCCCGCCTTTGTTCACACCAAAACGGGTTTGGCACCCCCCCCCCCGAGGAGCTCCCCGGCGAGCCCCCCCCCCCCCCCCCCCCCCCCCCGAGGACTACCTGCGGTGTTTGCAACCCGACCCTCAGCCAGGTGCGACATTCCACAGATAGGGGAGCCGAAGACAATAAACCTCACCCCTGCGTGGGAACGACCGCTCACCATCTGTCGGGTTACACAATAGCGCGTCTACTATTTCCCATCACTGGCATCGCGTCCCTTCCATAGCCGCCATCTTTTACGCCAGTTCACTGCCGCTCCTCACACAGTTCGGTCGTCTCAGCGCATCGCTCCCGACTACCAGTACCAGTGTCCGTGATTGTGCCTGTGTTAGTGATTGGATATATTTCTATTCAATTGTAAGTATTACTCATTATTTACAATAACTAGTTATAAATAAATTTTAGTTTTTCCTTTATTTTGTTTTTAGTTGTTTCATCTTAGCCAAGAAAGTGAAATTATCATAGTTTTTATTACTCACTTCACATTAACGTAACACATATTGAGACTAAATATTTTAACATTTGCCCTCCTGTACCAAAGAAAAACAATTATTCTATTATTTAATTTCCGTAAAAATAATTCAACTAGTAAAGCAGTTTTGGAAATTCTACAACATTACACATATTTAAACTAAATATTTAAATTTAATTTAAGTTTTTAACATTTTGGCATTGCATATCATTTTTTTTTTTTTAACCAGACGAACCAGCTCGATGTATTACTCACTTCACATTAACGTAACACATATTGAGACTAAATATTTTAATTCTTTTAGCATTTGCCCTAATGTACCAAAGAAAAATAATTATTCTAATATTAAATTTCCGTTAAAAATATTTCAACTAGTAATGCTATTTTGGAGATTCTACAACACTTCACATATTTAAACTAATTATTTTAATTTTATAAAAGTTTTGAATTCTTTTCACTTTTGCTCTTGCATAACATTTTAATATCTAATTCCTGTAACAATAATTTGAACCAGTGATGCGGTTATGGTTATTTTTTTTTTATTTTACCTAAACCCATATTCACATTAGTGTTCTTGCATACTGAACGTAAATTCTCTTTTAATATTGAGTTTCTGTAACGATAGATGCAACAGTATTGTGGTTTGGATTTTTTTTTTTTTTTTTTTTTTTTTTATTGCCCAAAACCTATTCTAATACTACTCGCATACCGAATGCTGAGATTCTGTAACAATAGCTAAACCAGTGATACAATTAGGATTCTTCATATGACAATAAAGCCTATATTTCACTAGTAGTGTGTTCATGGAAGCAATAGTAGTGTAGAGTTGTGAATAAATTTCAGACCATCCAAGTCACTGACCTCAAAAATTATTTAAAATGTTTCAAAAATTATTTCTTGCGTTAATACGCACTGTTTGGTTTATAGATCACGATGAATAATATCGAGAAGCGATTCTCCTGCGCAACGTGCGGCAAAGCCTTCTCGGAGAAGCGGAATGTCTCCCGCCACATGCGTTCGGCTCACAGAGGGGCCGAATTTCCATGCATGGAAGTGCGGCATGTCCTTCACGAGGATGGACAATCTGCGCCGTCACGTTGCTGCTATGCATCGTCCTCAACCACCGATAAACCCAGCATTTAGACCAGGTTAGTATCTTTATATTCACTAAACAGCCAGATGTCTAGACACTTCAAAATCATACTTTCCATTTATTCTATACATAATGATGGGAAAAAAAGTAAATAAATAAAATTAAACAGCCTTGTATACACATCATTCTTTTACAAAATTAGTTAAACCTCCTGTTGTCATGGTTTATGACAGGGAACCATGCTTAATTTAAAAAAAAAAAAAAAAAAAAAAAAATATATATACCCCATGTCGAAATGCTTTCTATCATCACTTCACTCATACTTATAATTTAAAGATTCTAATCACGTCTGTGGTTTTGTTCTAGACTTCGTGCCTTACCCCAGCCCCTGTGGAACCGCGACCCGGTCCCTCTTCCGCTCCAGACGTCGAGCCCAGGCCCGCCCTTCCAGTGCTCCTGACGTCGAGCCTAGGCCTGGCCCCTCTACTGCTCCTGACGTCGAGCCGAGACCGGGTCCGTCCATTTATCCCGGAAACATCACGAGCCCCAGAGCCACGGAGTTCCCACAACAGGTATGTCTAGTCTTTACTTAAAAGAAAAAAAAAAACCTTTATTTATTATTTATTTGTTATTTTCGAATCATGTCTCGATGTTCATCCACTCTAGATGAACCTCCTATCTAAATAGTTCTGCTACAAAAGTTTTTCAAGGAATCCTTTAAGTTTTTTTTTTATTTAAATGAAAATATTCAGAAACTTATTCAATGATCTTTAATGTAAATTTATTTTTATGTCAGCTCAGGAACTATGTTTCTTAACCATCATCATTCGCAACAATTCAGATCATGTGTATGAGAACTATCACTTAAAATGGAAACATTAAGGAAATTTATTTAGTTTTTATGTCACTTTTGGAAACTGTTTTTCAGCTTCATCATTATTATACATAAGCCTACAACACGTTGTGTGCTGTTTCAGGCCTCACGTGTGACGGGTGTGGAAGAGCCTTCACAAGGAAGGACAACATGCTGAAGCATGCCCGTTTCCACTGCAGAGGCCGCCGTATGGAACCCCAGACTGGTGGGCCCCTCCGCCCATCGCCTGCCCCCTCGTCATCATCATCAGGAGGAGCACCGAGTGAAGACGACGAGGCGCCTGTGATCCCCGGCGACCTGGCTCCTGTGGGGTTCATCGAGATCGAGACGGCATTCCGCGGGCGACTCAAGACGTATCGCCTAGCCGAGCCCGCGGGACCAGTCAGTCACCCTGCAGGAGTTCCTACTGTCGCTCAGGACGCAGGTAATCACACTCATGATGCGACGTATTTTAAATCACACTCATGCCATCAAAGTCAATTGTGGGTCGAATGCGAATTTGTCAATATTCACGGTGAGACGTGTAGGCGAGCCTTCAAAACCAAAAATGTCTCCATCTTACATTCTTCAGATGTTGATGAAATATGTCAAGATTTCATCAACAAAATTCTACTGGAGAAGGAGACATGTGAAATGAAGGGCTCGGGATGGAGCTTTGTGAGGGTCTTGGACATGGAGGGGTCCGAGTAAATGTCTACAGCCCTCTCAGAGGCAGCTCATTCATCCCCCTTCCTCACGATATCGCCGTGAGACACTCTGTGATTAATGTGCTTAACGATGCGGATGAGCGGTGCTTCGAATACTCTATCCTTTCGAAGTATATTGATGAAGCTCGACGTGATCGGCTCACCTCTAATCACTTCACCGCAGAGGTCAGAGCCCGAGCTAATTTAAATTTCGATGGATTACAATTCCATTGAAAATCACCGATATCCGCAAGTTTGAGCGCAACAATCCAGGGGTAAGCGTTAACGTGTATGGTCTGGACAAGAAGAAGCAGAAACACTTCAATCCTAATAAAGAAGAACATTTCGTCTTTCCGCTTCGCGTCGTGGATCAAGAGCTGCCGAACCACTTCGATCTCTTGTTCCTAACAGATGAGCGTACCACTCAACTATGCGTACATCGCTAATTTTGAGAGGCTAGTCCACTTGTCAACTGACACGTCGTGGACATCGCTTGTTTATCTGCAAGAGATGCTTTGCGTATTTTGACACCGGCCAAACAAGTTAGGACTAAATGGGGCTGAACGATTGAATGAACACCGACGATACTGCTCCAAAAATGCACCATACGCACCGATGTATCAGAAGAGGAGCATATCATGTTCAATCGCCCCGAGCGTACCAAGAGAAGTCGGTTTACCATCTATGCCGACTTCGAAAGTATGCTAGTTCCCTTTGAGGCAGAAATGCCTCCTCATCCCGCACCAACTGTCCAGCCACCAGCGTGGGATCCTGCTACCAACAGAATAACTGGACAACAGCGAGTGGGTGGGACGCCCAATAATGTTAGGAAGTCCATAGACCTTACGCGTACGCTTATTACATTCGCGACGACCTACGATCAGCCGACGATGGAGACTGCGAAGGCGATGAGCAGCAGGAAAATAATACATTCTCCAAGTTGCGGATGTACAGAGGCGAGGATGCTGCGCGTCACTTCATCAACGCTGTACGGGATGACGTACAGAAGATTGGGGATATCCTGTACGGCCAGCGCATGCCCGGAGATCCGCCGCAGTTGACAGAACAGCAGGAATTGCAGTTTCGACGAGCTACTGTCTGTCATATCTGCCAGCGGGAATTCGGCCCTAACGACGGTGACAACATCAAGGTTAGGGATCATCAACACTCGCCTCCGTACAACTACAGAGGAGCCGCTCATCGCACATGCAACCTCCGCTTCCGAGAACAGGAGACCCGTCAACATGTACTTCCACAATTTATCCAACTACGACGCACATTTCATCGTACGTGAGCTCGGCGTGGATAAAGGAGATGTAGATGTACTCGCCAACACCGAGGAGAAATATATTACCTTCTCCAAGCGGTTCAAATATCCGGGCGCGGGTCGGCGGAACAGCATCAAGCTCCAGTTTGTGGACTCATACGACTAATGTCGAAGGCTTTGGGCACACTGGCATCGATTCTGCCGGCCAATAAGATGACCATCACGCGCGCCCGATACAAGACCAAGAAGAGTTTGACCTGCTTAGGAGAAAGGGAATCTTTCCCTATGAGTACATTACATCGATGGAAGTACTTGATGAAGATCGACTGCCACCTAAGGAAGTTTTCGGCGAGAATGTCTCCGACGAGGACTATGCACACGCCCAACGCGTATGGAACAAGTTCAACTGTGAGTCCCTCGGACAGTACGCGGAAATCTATCTCCAGACTGACGTTCTGCTACTGGCCGATGTGTTTGAGGGATTCCGAGAAATGTGCATGACACACTACAACCCTGGATCCTGCACATTATCTCACACTACCTTCGTACGCTTGGGACGTGATGTTACTCAAGACCGGCGTGGTACTCGATACCCTACAAGACGTGGATATGTATTTATTCTTCGAAAAGGGGCATTCGAGGCGGACTGACCAATGCGTCACTAGGCACGTTGTCGCCAACAATAAGTTTACAAGAGCGGA
This sequence comes from Neoaliturus tenellus, assembly GCA_030545055.2. Classification (NCBI taxonomy): domain Eukaryota; kingdom Metazoa; phylum Arthropoda; class Insecta; order Hemiptera; family Cicadellidae; genus Neoaliturus; species Neoaliturus tenellus. The sequence continues at coordinate 189,560,602 of CM061531.1, read as the reverse complement.
AGATGGCGGCAACCGAAACGGCCAAGGCGCATCGACAAGTGGAGCTGTCGTAGAACACGACGATGATACATATATCATGTATATGATGCAAACAACCTCTACGGATGGGCCATGTCCGAGCCACTCCCTTACAAGGATTTCGAGTGGTTATCGCAACGGGAGATTGATGACTTAGACGTGATGAACATACCGGCAGACGGAGAGAATGGATATGTATTGGAAGTGGACCTGGAGTATCCAAGGGACCGGGGCACTCCACGACAGACACCGCGACCTCCCGTTCTGTCCGGAAGTTCAAAAGTCACCAGCATACCAGTTACCATACTCGTCGGAGGACATATAAACAGCGGAGCAGGACAGTCGAAAAAACTGATGGCAACTCTCATGGACAAGGAGGAGTACGTAATCCATTATCGATACCTTCAGCAAGCAATTGAGAATGGACTGCGTGTTCGCCGCGTTCACCGGGTGCTACGTTCAAACAGTCGCCGTGGTTAAAACCGTACGTGACGCTGAATACCCAACTGAGACAGCAGGCCAACAACAAATTTGAAGTGGAGAAACTAATGGTCAATGCTGTCTATGGTATGAGTCTCCAGAATGTTAGAAAACATCAAAATTTGAAAATCGCCGCATCCCGCAAGATTTACACCAAGTACGTGGCCAAGGTCAATTTTAACGACCGGATTTGGTATAATGAAAACCTGGCCCTACTGAACATGGCTAAAGTCAGAGTCGTGTTGAACAAGCCTGTCTATGCGGGGATGTGCATTCTGGACCACAGCAAACGGTGGATGTACGGTTTCCACTACGATATGGTAGAACGGTACGGAATCGAGAACATCAAGATGGCCTATATGGATACCGATGGCATCTACTACCACATCCGTACCCGAGACGTCTACCGCGACATGTTGACGCACCTGGACGACTTCGACACCAGCAACTATCCTCAGAACCATATGTGCTATGATGGGCGCAACGCCAGGGTTCTGGGGAAATTCAAGGACGAAGTCGGTGGGAGGATCATCAGGATGTTCGTCGGCTTGATGGCGAAACTATACTGCATGACACCAGGAATCATGACGTGCAATATTGGTAACGGAGATGACGACGATTATGGTGCACCCCCGCCTGTAAAACGGGCAAAAGGTGTTAACCGCGCCGTAGTTGCGAAGGACCTGTCCGTACAAGATTACTTGGACTGCTTGTACAACAAGACCACGAAAAGTACGGACAATCAAAGGTTCCAGAGTAGACACCACATCATCTACACCGTTGTGGTGAGGAAGCGGTCCCTGGCTCCATTCGACGATAAACGTTATGTAATGCCAGAGGACGGGATAAACACGCTTCCGTGGGGGCATTATGCCATTCCCCCCAGGGCGCCACCGTTACCTCCAGCACTGCCAGCGCTGATGGATGTCGATGATGCAGTATAGTCTGAGTGTGTCGCATGAGTGTGGTCGGGTAGGCTCCTTTCGGATAGGAAGTGTTTGTGATGGACTGTGATGGACTGTTATGGACTGTTGGACTGTGATGTTTTTTTTTTTTTTTTTTTTTTTTGTGAATCTAATTCAATTGTTGTATATTTTATAGATCTTTATGTTTGTTGACTATTTTATATAGATATTTATTCATTATAGTAAATTATTTCCTTTCTTGTAAATATTGTATAAAGTTCTTTCTTGTAAATATTTTATAGACTAAATGCTTTGAAATAATGATTGTTGACTATTTTATAAATTTTATTTGTTCTTGCAAATTGATATTTAAATATTAAATTCTTTCTTGAAAATATTGTATAAAGTTTTTCCTATTAATTCATTTTTGTAATCATTGTATAGAGTAAATTAAATCTCTTTCAAATAATGTATAAAGTTCTTGCACATTCATTTAAAATATATATTGTACATGTTTAAAATTAGTTATTTTCATAAATAAATCTAGTCATTTGTATATTGACATACTTGTTTTTATTTTTTCCAGTTTCACACTTAGTCTTAGAATCTTTCACTATCAGACTCTTTGATTTTTAATATCAAACTCTTTCACTATTAAAGTAAATATAAATGATGAGTCTGCATAAAAGTAAAAAAAAAACTAATAGGCTCTTTTCACTTTGAAAAGTTATGTCAAAGATGTGCAATGGGTAAACTAACAGACTCTTTTGAAAATTTAAATACTGAGTCACTAGACTCTCTCTGGTCTATGAAAGTAAATAACGAGTCTACATAAAGGTTAAAGTAATAGACTTTTACAAATGCACTCTTGACTTTGAAATAGTGAGCCTGATCAAAAATGAAACTTACATGCTAAAAAGGAAATGAAAAGATTAGTGTTTGTTGAGTACTCACTTTTATTACAAGAAAAAAAAAACACTTTACAAATAAAAATATTTACATTACATTCAAAGAAAAAATATGAAAAAACAAATATTACTACAAGTGTTTATACAATCTGGTGAAAAGTGTTCTGATCATCGCATCGTTGTGAGTAGTGGAGGTGTCGTCGAAGAGCTGCACAAAGTCCATCATCCTCATATCATGGTGAGTTCGGTAATACAGGTAAGTCAGGCAGTAGTGGCCGCAGACTGTGCTATCATCATCTTGTAGGCGATACTCGTTGTACAGGTAGCGGCGAGCGTTACGTCTCAGGAATCCTTGGTAGAAGTACAGATGCGGGGGTTGTCCGTAACTGTCGAAGAATTCAATGACATCACTCTTCCGGTCCAGGTAGAATGCAACCCAGTGCGTGCCGTCTTCATTGTGTGGATCGGTATTCACAACGATTGCTGTAGACGGGGAGATGCGATGCGGTAGTCGGTCGGCAGCGTAGACCCCATGATTGTGCACCGGCAGAGTCGATAGATATTTCTCAATCTGATTGGTATTCATTCTACAGTGTCGATGCCAATAGTTGCAGCAGTGGTGCTCGATGTACTGCTCGTAGACGTGTGAAAACAAGAGCAGAAATATGAAGTCTCATCAACAGATTCCAAATTATCATCGTCAATACTGTTAGTCAAAAATAACCAACCGTGTAATGCAATACAATTGGAGAGTGAACATCGGTGGTTCGCTGATCTGTGATGGCGACAACGCAGCGTGGATTTCGATAGTAGATTGTTGATCGTCGCCAGTGAACCGCATCCGATATCGTCCAAGTTGATGATATTGGTAGCAAAGTGATCAATCACTAAATGTCTAGATATGAAACTCTTCTTTTCCGATCCTTTGACATAGACGGTGTGTCGCTCGGCGATCGTCTTTCGTAGCTTTTGTTCCAAGTCATAGTAGCCGATGTCCCCTTGATCCCACTTTAATCCGTGATAGTGTTTCGATAGCCAATGCGTTTCTCGAAGTTTGTCGACAGTCAGTTCGTCCTTGTTGAACGGCGGTTTGGCGATGTGATGCATCAGTAGTATCCCGCTGTCCACTTCCATAACGCAGACTTCTTTCATTATATAATCACCGATATTGTCTTTGAAACATTGGATATCAATAATGATGGGGGCGGACACGTTCCTGCAGCGTACTCTGCGTAAGCGATCCATCTCGTGCGGGCGCCGGTGAGAGACTAGCCGCCAAAGTCGACCATCACGTTGCGGTGTCGATCGATTTCAATTACGTTGTCAAACTCTGCGTACACCAAACAGTTGACAGTCTCGGTCAGCGCGGTGCCGAATCCCAGTTCCATGCGCACGCTGCCGTTGCGTACGAGATTCCAGTGGCCGGTATCGCTGGCAGACAGGTCGGGTGTCAGATCAAACACTAGCAGGCAGTATCCGTTTTCGAAATCTTCTCTGCTGATCACGTTTCCGGCGTCTGAGAAATGGATCCCCGTGCCGCTGAATATTGTGTTGTACGCCATAACTGACTTTGCGCTACCGGCAGGAGAGAACTTGGGTTGAAGCGGCTTGGCTGGCACCTGTTCACCGTCCACGTACAGTGAGAAGTAATTCAAATCGAAATTCTTGAAATTGTACGGATTCTTTTTGTCATCACCGTTGAATGCGGCATTGGTCACCATACCGACAATCACGCGCTTCGGAACTTGTCCCAGAAATACGTTGTCCAGAGTCTTGCTCCTTATGCCGGAAGCGAGCGTGAAAGATTTCACGTCCACTCGTGTGATTGGATATTTAGCGGTTCCGGACTGCAGTATCTTGCTGTGCGCCAACAGTACGGTCGGGCTGACTTTACATCTTCTAATCCACAGGTTCGCATCGGCGATATGTACTTTGTAGTCACCTTCGTGCACCATCAAGGAGAATGCATCTTTCGACCTGTTTAACTTGAAGCGTAGCTCGACTCCGTTCAATAGATATTTATTCTGATTACACATGTCCAAATGCAGATGACCGACCATATCGATTTCTCGCCCTCCTTTCGTTAGCTTCCGTCGTTTTTCCAGTCCATCATTATCGTCTTCGGTGTTTTCCATATGGCCTGAATCGTCGGCGTTCCACAGCACGGACGATAGATGTGATTTCCTAGCATCGAATCCGTAGTTCAATACTGTTTCGATGTACGCTCGATAGGCGTAAGTGTTGTTTTGCGGTGTAACCAATTTCTGGTTCATACACATGTCCACTTGACTGAACAACGAGTGTAGCCAGTTATTTATCGGACCAGCTTTTGTCGCATCGGCCGCTGCGATCGCCGATCCGTCCGCCTTAATGATCGATGCTGTGATTTCCAGCATTGTTTGCGAGAGATCGGTGTACTCTTCACCATTGCCGGGCACTACAAACTCTATCGGTGAGTCGTCCGTCAGCGTGGATATCGGTTTGTATTGAATCCATTTTCCATTTTCGATACTCGTCTGTGTGGGCGGTAGTGAAAACAAGTCCAACTCCGTCTTGACGCATTCGCACGATCTTTGATGTATGAACGACATGATTAATTGAAAATATCACGAGTCGTCTTTACTGATTTCCTCTTAACGGATTTCCTCTGCTTCTTGGATACCGCTTTCCTCTTCTGCTGCTGCTTCTTCTTCTTTGATGACGTCCTTCCTCTAAGGAGATTGGCCAGAGACTGAGGCGTGACACGGCGTGTGCGACGACCACTCGATTTCTTCTTGCCGCCGTACATTGCGCGCTTCGCGGAAGTCTTGCGCGTTGCGCGCTTCGCGCCACTCTTACGCGTTCCGCGCTTTTTGGATGCAGGCAGCCGCCGCCGCTTGCCTCCGCCACGGAGAACTCGTTCAATCTTGTCGTCGGCTCGGCGTTTCAACGAGCCGGTAAACTCTTTCATGCGCTCCTCCACCGCATCTCTGGGATGTTTCGTACGCAGCGTCACATCGCCTAGGAAACCCATTCCTGACCTTAGCGCTTCTCTGCCCAATGCCGCGACTCCGCTCCTGATCAGCGGAGATACGGTGCGGATCATACCGCCCAAGAAGCTGCCCACTCCGTGACCCCTCTGATAGGCGGCGCCGCGAAACACCTTTTCTATCGATCCGCCCGTCTGCGAATGTTGGCGATAGTAGTACGCCATGTACGGATCGTTTGAAGCCATTTTTACAGTTAATTATGCAGAGCTCTTCTGAAATGCAGCTTCACGTACGACGTCCCGAACAGGAATGAGAGGTTTTGACCCGTGTGATCCCTGAGGTCGATTTCCACAGTCTCGAATGCACCTTTGGTGATCGGTACGTAATGCGGGCTGGTGTAGAGTACAGTCTTATTCGCCCCGTGCACGTAGTCGCCTCTGTCAATGTTGATGATTTTCAATAGTGGGGCGGAAGTATCTCCGATCAGTTGTGGCTCAATCAGATCGCAGTACACGTACATATTAGCCGGAAGCCCCATCGATAGATTCGGTGGCCACGCTGCTTTATTGTTTTTCACAATGTCCTTCTGCTGCGGATCGAATCCCAACTGTAAAGCCAGTTTATTGTCTAAATGTATGGCAACTACATCTTCTTTCAGTATTTTTATTTCCACTCTGTCCGCATCTTTGTCATAGGTGAACTCTACGTAATCTATGAGGCCCTTCGCATCATTGATCATATTCAACAATTCGGTTATATTCTTGTAGTAACCCATGTCCAGAGTAAACGTGTACTTGTCTGTATCTCCCAAATCTATGGCGGAAAGAATGGTATCCTGTTCGATTATTATAATCTCGTTCTTGCCCACTAATGGAAATGAGCATGGATAGTGAGATTCCACCAGAGCCATCTCCCACGCACCTTCCAATCGTATCTGTTTCGAAAGATGCGTAGTATAGTTTGACACCTTATTGTTGGGGAAATATTCCATAGAACTGTTGCTGGGCAGTGTCAGGAAGAATTGCGAGTTAGACATTTTGCAAGTCTTGCGCTCTCACCCAAGAGTTAAACTCGTCTCCGTAACCTCGCCACTTGACGTAATAACGCTTACTGGCACCTCTGCCACGAGTGTCCAGTATTTTGTCAATCTTGAATAGCTGATCACTCCGATATATTACTTTCTGTAATTCGTATTCGTAAAACTGGCCGGTCAAAACTTCACCTTTGAGGTCCGCCAGCGTGTACATGGGCAACGGCATCAGAGTGTTCACTTTACGAATAGTGAACACTTCGTTACTCCAATTGGTCTCGTAGCCTTTGGCGAATGTGCCCTTCTCCTTTGCTATACGCACCGTGTCACCAATCTTGAGTTTGGGCTTAACACGACGTGGAATTTTACTGTACATGCGTTGTAACACTTGTGTTATCGTCCGATCATTTTTCACATCGATGGGGCGCAATCCACCACCGAGACTCTTGTGTTCGCTGGCATTGTATGCTTTCACCAGTTTATTCAGTACATCGATATATCGGTAAGTGTTTTTGTAAGTCAGGTAACGCCACATGCGAGACTTTAATGTGCGGTTCACGCGTTCCACTACTGCCGCTTTAACATCGGGATTCTGCGTAGTCACATATTTTATTCCGTACTTTTTGAATAACTGTCTGGTCTTGGCGCCGGTAAACTCTGTTCCTTTGTCAGACTGGAGGCAACGCGGAGTTTTAGTCGCTTCTTTGAATATTTCTTCGAATGCCACTGTCACTTCTGCACCTTCCTTTCTCTTCAACGCTCTCACGTACAGACGTTTACTGAACACGTCTATCACGGTCAGTAGGTAATTGACTCCATCGTTGTATTTAATCCTCGCATATCATTCAAGTCCGCTTGCCACAGTTCATACGGGCCGAAAACAGAGTACTGGTTGCGTGGGAAGCGTTTACGGGCCGGCTTGTGTAATGTATAGGCGTCCTGTGATTGTAGCCATTCGATTACTTTCGACTTTGAAATATCTCTCTTGCGTGCAGCTCGCACTAGCGGTGCGACACCGCCGAACGCACCGGGCTCGCCGGGGTTGTAATAGAGACGGTCCATGCTCACTTGGTCGGATACGGTTCCCACCTGTCTAGAAAGCCCAACGGCTCCCTGTCCCACTGGTATTCGTCTCTTATTATTGGAGTTGACGCGGCGTAGCCGCCAGCCGCCGTTTCTTCAATCGGTGTTTTCGCTAGATAATCATCGACCTCACGTAATGTTCTCTGTAATGATGTCTCACCGCGCCGCTCCTTAGCTCCTCGTTTCACTGTTGCCCACGAACGTAGCCGCTCTCGCATCGGTGTTCTGCGCGGTGATGGTGCACTCGGTGAACTGGTCAGCCGTGATGGTGATTTGAATGTGTCATTCAATTCCCGTAACGCTCTGATATTATTTATAAATTCTAGAGGTACATTCATTTCTTTCAAAGCAGTCATCACTTCCATCCATCCTGGCGGTATACGTTCGGTTATTCGAACTCTCACTATGTTATTCAAAATATCAACTATATTCGCATTCGGTAGTTTTCGACCATCGATAAACACCGAGTAGTTGATATCCCAACTGATTCGACTATCGGGTTTTTTCATAAATCGTAACAGATTGCGGGCGTCACTCCTGTATGTCTTTGAGAACATTTCGACAATCTCCTCGACTGGCCCTTCCGCTGCACCCCGTGTCGGGTGTTGGGCATCATCGCCGAATGTCGCATCCACGATTGGAATATTAATCGGCTGGCGATTATTAGAGGCAAAGTGTAAGAAACGCTGTAACGCCTGATTGTACAGTTTCCATTTTTCACTATCGTCTATACTCTTGTTATTCATTATTTTCTGCATCTCCACATCCAGTCCTTCCGTAGTGGACAAATTGTTTGACTGCTTCTCCGATGATGATGATGATGATGTAGACTGTAAACGCTCAATAAGCTCTTGCGGGACGACGGCCATCTTCTTTGCGTGCTCCATTATTGATCTACAGCAGCGGCGGCCGGTCGGAAGTGTAGTTTAACGGTCAACGCTCCGTGACGGAATGAGAGATCTCGCTTTAAGATGTCCTTCACATAAATTCTCACACTTTCGAATGTCTTCTTTTTCACCGGCACGTAGTGCGGATCACTTATGTATACCGTCTTGTACGTTCCATAATCATTTATCGAGTGGGATATATTGATAATCCTCAATAGTGGTATACGATCATCGCTTAAGATTTGTTCTTCAACAAGATCGCAGTGCACGAGCATAAGTGCTGGTAAACCAAGATTTAAATTAGCCGGTCTAGTACTCTTAAGTAAACTTGGTTCAGATATTATATCATCTGTCGATGCTGTTCCCAACTGAAGTGCGAGTGATTGGGAATAAATTACTTTTGTGACAGGTCCCAACGCAGTTCCTAACGATACTTTAAGACGCTTTGCTTCGTCAAGACTGAATATAGTTCCAGTTTTCTTTACATAATTCAGCCCATTGATGTTTTCCACCAATTCTTCAACTGAATTGTAGTATCCGGGTTTCGGTCTTTCGAAGTGTGCGAATATTTTGGGTTTCTTATTGGTCGGTTCTTTGATGGTTGATTCACCTTCTTTGTTGACTGATTTACCTTCTTTTCCCACAGACTTCTTGGGTTCTTCCTTTTTTGTACCAACTACTTGTAGCAAAGCATCGGACCCTACTGTTGAGAACGAACATGGGTAATGCACTTCTACGAGCGCCACTTCCCAGTCTCTACTGTCCAAGCAAATGTACTTCAGTAGTTGTACGGTGAAATCAGACGTGTTATTTTTCGGATAATATTTTGCTGAGCGGGGCGTACCGCTAAGTAAAGTCAAATAAAATGCATTTGTCTGGACATCCATTTCACTTTCCCAATGCACTACTGACTGCTGCCTGTAACACTGTGCCCAACAGTAATGGAATAAAAACTCCACCTCCTTTCTGCACTAGATAATTTCGTTTCTTTCCCCAACACTCTCCTTGTCTTACTAAGCGTCTCAGAGCCACTTTATGTTTGCTCAACTGGCTTTTAGTCTTACTCGACAGAGGCACGTTCCCACGTAGTACGTTATAGGCGCACTCGCAGACTGAACGGATTCGACTCCTGTCGCAAGCCTTTAACAATGCCTTGCGTTCCTTGGGTGTTGCATGTATTAGCGCTCTGAGCAGCGGCGCGTCCTTCTTCAAGCACGACATGATTGTAACTGACTTGTTATTTTTTCTTTGGTAAGTACACATAGTTTACACGGTCCTCGGGGAATATGCAAGTGCGTACTCTCATGTCCTCGGATGTCGATTGCTTCAAGTCCAAAAGCAGGTAACCGTGTGCCTGTTTCGTGGCATCACTGTAGGCTTCCTCTATGAACTTTGGACTGTCTGGATATATCTGCCTGGCTAAATATCTGATTTGTACTCTATCTCTGGGATTTTTAAAAAATATAATGTAGTGAGCATTTAGTGAGATGTCTCTCTGCCCGCGACCCTGATGAAAAAGATTTTGAGTTATGAAAAACACACTGATGTTGCGGTGATGACAACCCTTCGTGAATAGATCCACCACTCTATCGTCTGCCTCACGCATCATGTCGTCAATTATAACCAGTATTGGTTCCTTACCATCATAATCACTCAAGTCCGGTAAACCCTCAATGTGGTTTATTTTGGAATTACTTACATCACCTCCTCCCCCACCACTACCGTAATGCCAGTTGATTTTGGTAAATTTTACATCACACATTTCATTTATGTATTCAATAAACTTGGACACAAAATGTGATTTACCACTGCCCGAAGGGCCCGCCACAATGGCTGAGAATGGATGTTGCCACTTCAAGCTCATGACTAATACTGAAACTAAAACTAAATACCATACACTTTTTCTTAAAATAAGGGTTTGGGTTTCATCTTAAAATAAAAGACAATAGTTTATGCTGTAATGTACATGGATATTTTATTGCTTAAAAACTATCAAAATTTATAAAGGTATTTACGTCTTGATTCTTCTTTGCTTGCTTTACAAAAATTCCAGTGGAGTGAATTTGCTACCTGGGAGTGGGCTGCGTTTCATCAGACGAAGGCGATCTCCGAAACCGCTGTTGTACCGCTCGATGTCGTGGTCGCTCAGGCCTTGGTTGAAACGCCTGGGCAGGTAGACTCGCAGGAAGAAGTCATCGCCGACTTGTCCCTCTAAGATGACGACGATAGTCTCGCCGAACGGAGTGGTCACCCGCTCCATCCCACTGATTGCGTAGCTGCACTCCTCACGCAGATCAGACAGGCGGGTGTAGGCCGGAGAGCTGGACTTGCAGGTGTTCAGTGCGGTCCGCAGGTCCATCGTCACAGCGGGTGCGGACTCTGAAGTCATCTTGCTGCTCGACATGGTGGTGGTGATGATGCGGCGACTAGTCGAAGAATGATGCTCACTCGGTCCGCTCGCTCGGTTTTTATCATCCCAGACGCCATCTTGGATTTTTTGTTTGTGCAGGTGGTCGATGAAACATGAGAATGTTCGTCCCGCTTCTCTTGTTTGCGCAGGTGACCGGATGCAGGTGGCTGATGATACGTGAGAAGGGTCGAGAAGGGTGGCGGCCATCATGGATTTTTATGAGCGCAGGTGTTTGTGCAGGTGGTCGATGAAACGTGAGAACGGTTGTTCCTATAATGCCTTCTTGATTTTCTTGCTGGGTTTTGTACTCGCACTCTGCTTCTTCGGTTTCTCAACGGTCTTGCTGTATTGTGTTACTGTCTGCGTCAAACCATTAATCTTTGGTACTCCCGTAGCTTTATTGATCCATAAATTCTCTGACTTGTCCACCACCTGGTTGACGCTCTCGTACAATTCACTATTCTTGTCTATAAATAAACCACATCTGTACACCATGTCCGAACCGTCGTACATTTCCATTTTTAAAAGCACTGGTCCACTATTTGAAGGATTCTGCACCGCGTAAAGTTGTCCGTTTTCAAGCCACGATACGATGGGGCAATCGTCTGATGGTTTCGGTACCCATCCCGGTTTCGCTGGTGACTCTTCCACTTTAGGCTTTGGTGTAGGTCTAATTCTCTTCTTAGGCTTCGGAGGTGTAGTCGGGATCTGCTCAACCGTGGCGTTGTCGTCTGCGGCGTTGATGTCGGCCATGAAAGCGTTTAAGTACTCGTCAATTAATCCGGACGTACTCATGTCTGTACCGCACTGAGGTTGGTGTGAGACTGTGCTACGGGGAGAGATGTCGGGGGGGGGGGGGGGGCTGAATGGCGGGAAAATATCGTCCTGCTCCCCCCACTCCTTCCGACTGTCTCACAGACGAGTTTTGGCCAGATAGCGCTATGGAGTCCGAGAAGAAGGATGTCAGCAAAACCGATGATGAACAATTGTGGGACTCCTCTATTACAGAAGAGGAATTACATGCGGCCGTCGAAGCTATCGAGGAGAAGGAAAAAGACCTCAGGCGGCTCTGGTTGGCTCAGATGGATATTTGCGGTTCTGTGCCGCGTGATGATTTTGAACTTCAATGCCAGATGGCAATTACCCAGCAACTAGAAGAAGCCGAAAAGGAGCTAAAGAGTGGAGGTACTATCCAGGCGGAGGTGAAAACTGAGAAACATGAAGATTATAGCGAATATGATGATTAAACGTACTGTTGATCCTAATCCTTTTAGTTTTAAGTGGTTATGTTATAAATAAAAAAAAAAAAAAAAAAAAAAAAAAAAAAAAAAAACTAATCTAAGTCAAGATGTTGACTATATAACACAGTGATCGTGTTATTTAGTTTTCAACTTGTAGGCCACGCATGGGGTGTGGTCGGTCTATTGTGCCGGCTCCCCTAGGTGTGGAATGTCGCACCTGGCCGAGGGTCGGGTTACAACACCGCAGGTGCTCATGGGGGCTCCTCCTTCGTGGGTGGTCCCCATGAACAACGGACCAAGTGGCGTTGTGCCTTGCCACAGTACGTATGAGTGTTAGAACTCATACGCGTAATTGAGGTATTATTGGGCCCTGAGAAGGGCCGTTTCTGTTGGGCGGAATTAACCGCCCTGGATAGTGCCGCTTCATAGCAGAGTGGCCACGAAGAACGGCGCCTGTAACGTCCGATCAATCAGATCGGCGTCATCCATCGGGGTGTTTATCATTAGTGTTCCCCACTCCAGCAGCGCAGCATGATTTGTTTCTGTAATTGCAAACTCCTGATAACCGGGTAAAGGGGAGATGACTCTCACACGAACTCCGCTCATCAGCCAGAGATCGACTTCATTGATGAATCGATAGAAGATATCCCACGGATTCATCATATCGACGAAGAACACCGTCGGACTGTAAGAGAGCATCCTGGGTGGTTCCTCTAGTTGATTAATGGGTTCCGCAATTACATCAGGTGCCGCAATTGCATCAGGTACCTCTTCTTGCGGTAAGAGGTCATCTGCGTAAAAAGCATCGCTGTTAGGCGGTGGCTGATCACGAGGAGACATGTTGCTGCTAGGAGTGAGGAAGGGCGAATGATGTGTGGGCCGGGGTGGGATGCCTATGCTCCCCCCTCTCTGCGGACTACACGCAGGTGACCGAGGGTCGGGTTACACCGTCATTTGTGGGCATAGGTCATATAAATAAAAAAAAAAAAAAAAAAAAATGATAAAAAAAAAAAAAAAAAAAAAAAAGGCTCTACTGTTTTCGGCCGGGGGGGGGGGGCTCGCCGGGAGCTCCTCGGGGGGGGGGGGGGGCTCCTCGGGGGGGGGGGGGGTCGGCTCCTCCTGCTCCTCCTGACAGTCTTCGGCCAAGGTACCCTACTACTGTCTTACCGGGTGTCCCATACCAACCTTGCACCTCTTTTAAAATAAATAAAAAAAAAAAAAAAAAAAAAAATTGGGCCGTTGTAGGTAAAAACATTTTGCTCTGTTGATTGACACTGATTTCAATACAGAGGGGCCCAGACGTAATTTTGAAGCAACATTATTTTTTTTAACTGGGGAATATTTAACATATATTATGTCTGAACATTTTACATAAAACAGAACTTACCAAACATGTAAATGTCTAAGAACCTCATTTAAAATAATATACCATCATAAAACATCAATTATCACGTGATTAGTTTTACTAAACATTTAAATACATGTTCATTAATCTCCATCATGTTGTAAATTTAATAAAAAAACTTTTTGGACCAAACTGACAAATTTTGTTGGAAACGTATTTAAAAGAGTCTAAGACATTTTTGTGCCGAGACATTTTTGCTTAACCTAAAATGCTCAGAGAAGAATGAGGAAAATCTAAATTTCAACCTCAAATATTCAATAAACTGCTAAAATTACGCGTACAAGATCAAATTGTAAAGTTTTCTTAAAAACCGTGTAAAACTAAAAAAAATTATTTAAAGTGAGAGTTTGTATTTGACATCAGTGACTTCCAGTCTGGAGAGGTAATTTCAGATTCACCCTGTACATTGAAATTACTCTCGGTGGATAGACCGCTTTTCTCAATAATACAGGTCGGTAAGTTTAGTTCTCGCTTGGGAACCACTCTGTAGTAAGTGATATATAGGAGATCTACTTTACCGGCATTTGACGAATTTCTGATACCCCGATGAGTGAGTCAGTCAGTTACACATTCGGGAGTATATAATTTAGACTTACTGTAGGAATTATAGAACGTGTAAATCGTGCTCAAAGTATATTAGTCGAACTTGTGAAATTTTTGATAAATGTTTTTGTTCCCGCAGAAAAATGCTGTCTGCGAACCAACTACGCGAATTTTTAACTCATTAAAAAAGTATCCCAACCTTCAATAAAAAAAAGTATCGGGTGTCCCTAACAAAACTGATCAATTTTGAAGCTTGATTAAATTTGTTTAGGCATACATAGATCAATTTTGGAACTGCGATATAAAAGAGGAACTCTTAAAGTGTTTTGAACATAATTTGAGTGTACAAATCTGAACCATTATTTTCGCTCAAAGCTTTACATTTGAAAACATAACCTACAAGTCTGATTCATGAACATGCAAGAGGAAAATCAGTTTGAATGGCACATTCAAACAAAAACTGTTAATTTGTTACAAAGAAGATCTAGAACAAGCTACTATCGATTTCATCCATCAAGGAACCTCATCCGATCCTAGCACGGTTGGTTAAGAGCATTAACACTTGTTCGGTAAAGGTATAGATAGGTCTATGCTCCCAGGTAATGTTGCAAAAAACGATAGATTGTGCCTGGGCTATGCGGGCACTGAATCTAACATACTGAGATTTTTTTCATTTAGAGCAAGTCAAGAGTCTTCAATATTTGATGATTGATGCTGAGAATCGATGTAGTCCTCAGGAACATCACGGATGGAATAGAACTTTGGTGTGTTCAGAGTATATGAATTGCATTGAGAATATTTTTGCCATAAGTAAGAGCCATGTTGAAATTTTTAATAAAACTTACAGTATATTCAGGAAAACTCAAGAATATTTTACATTTGTAAAATGTTTTATAAGCCTCATCATAAAAGTTTTATACGGCAACTAATGTGATCAAGTTTTTTTTAGCCCTGGTGTATAATTTGGTGATACTAAAATATTGTTTTATTTTTAAAATATATATATGTATAATGACCATCGACGATCATCCATGTAACATTAAAGTTAAGCGAGGTCAAACTTTCAGCTTGCACTATCGTAGAGAATTCTTTATGTCCAATGCAAGTGCAGTTGGCACAGAGGAAGTCTCATATAGGTTGCCACAAGATCTGGCAAGCCTCGAGAACCTATTTGCATGTTATTGAACTGCATGCTGCAGTCCTTAACTGGAGACATTCTTCTTAATACTCTTCAATAAAGTGTATATTGATCTAGTGGTTTAACTTTATCAATATTAAGGCACAACAAATTAGACTTGAACATATATTATTTAAGGTTAGGTTGACGTTAAAAGATTTTACTGTTTTAAGTATTTAGCTTCTTGATGATCATTATGCACGTGTTGTTGAATTCACAATGATAAACACACTTTTACGACAAAACAACACTTTATTTACTATATATTACATTGTTTACATTATGGTGACTAGTTTCGACAGTCTATGCTGTCATCGTCGGACCGCCGGACCTCGCACTGGACAAGATGGCGGACGTTGACTGGTGTAGGTGGCGGTGGTGCGCATTAAGAGCGCTGCTGTCGCTCCCACAATCCTCTTCATTCAGTGACTTTCTCCGTCGGCTGTCGGCTCGTCGGCTGTCTGTCTCGTTGTCGTCTGCTTTAATTTTCTTCTTCTGTTCGAGTGTTTTTTAAGTGTTTGTATGTGGTTTCGGATTCAAAATTTAGTTGTTCATTAATTAATAACTCTTCTTCTTTTAGTTTTGCCAAACACAACTTAAATTCAATCGAGGAAAATATGAAAATCATGAAACTATGCCCAAAAGGTAATAATATGTCAGCTTGGGAAGAATTATTTATTTTAAAAGCAAAACTAAAAGAAGAAGAGTTATTAATTAATGAACAACTAAATTTTGAATCCGAAACCACATACAAACACTTAAAAAAACACTCGAACAGAAGAAGAAAATTAAAGCAGACGACAACGAGACAGACAGCCGACGAGCCGACAGCCGACGGAGAAAGTCACTGAATGAAGAGGATTGTGGGAGCGACAGCAGCGCTCTTAATGCGCACCACCGCCACCTACACCAGTCAACGTCCGCCATCTTGTCCAGTGCGAGGTCCGACGGTCCGACGATGACAGCATAGACTGTCGAAACTAGTCACCATAATGTAAACAATGTAATATATAGTAAATAAAGTGTTGTTTTGTCGTAAAAGTGTGTTTATCATTGTTAAGTATTTAATAATGATCCACCACAGCTTGAATCTCAAATGTCTATAAAAATATTATGTATGTATGAGTGTGTTCACTTAAGCCAAATAGTAGTATAATTAATTTAAATATGAAATTCACTAATTATTAGACTGTGATACCAATGTCTTCCCTTCTAAGCTCAAATAAAAACTAATAATCTAGTTAGATATAATAAGCTATAAAAAAATAAAGAACTAGTCATCTACTATGAGATACCAACTGTTCGATATTTTTAGTTGTATTTTCTGTTATATTCCTTTTAATACTAGGTCTAGTCATTTATTACTAATAACATAACAACCGTTGGCCCAATCTTTTTCCAATACTTATCTTTACATCCTATTTCCATTTAGCACTACTTAAAATAAATTCAACATTCTTATTAAACGACAACAAACAACTAATGCCACAACCAAACAACAAATTTATTAATGAGTATAAATTTATATAGTGACAAAAATGCCATTTTTTTTGGAAAGACTCGTATAAGCTATAAAATTTATTCTTAAATAACTTTTCAAGGTAATGATTTGTCAGTTTATACAATACGGTACTATTTTAAAATTTGAATTCAAACATATTTTAAAGTTTATACAGACTATACTTGGTTTAAAGTGATCACTAATCAAGATTTAAGTTGGTGTACAAATTACAAACGTACAACTTGAATAATTCGTTTCTCTGACATTCACCATGTACCGCTTCCACATTTATTTTCATCTCATTCCTTGGTAGTTACAGTCTTGTTCATTCTTATTCTTGTTCATTTGAACGGGGTCCGACTATACATGTAAACAAGAACATCTGGATCGCTAGTAAAATGCTGCAAAAACGAGCCGTTACACACCCCCCCCCCTTCCACCAGAAAAGGTTAATTCGATAAGTAAAAGAATTTAAACAAACAAGAATGCAGTGTATCCACCAATAATAACGATTTTAACAAAATGAAAGAATATAAACAAACCAGACGCACCAATAATAACGATACCAGCTGATTTAAAGCGCGGCCGGCGTGGCGGCGGCAGTAACCGATATTATATAGTGGTGGGGGAAGCCGGCTTGTTTTTAGCGCTAATCTGTCATGTGCAATCTCAATTAGCGATCTAGATGTTCTTGTTTCAATCTATGGGTCCTACACACGAGGCGACAACGAAGTGATCGCAATTATAGGTGGCGTGAGGCGATAGTACAAATCAACCAATTGGTTGCTGTCAAATGCGCCGTGTCGTGTCGTGTTGACTCATAGAACAGAGTTGTAAAAGAAACGTGACCCTGATAGTTAAAAGTTTTACCCTTTAATGTGCCTATAGTTATGACGTGTTTGAGGGTCATGGGTTTAAACGGGTATAAACTTAAAATTGTATAAACAATTATTTTGAGGTAGCATTTTTATAACTCAACCCTGTTACTGCAATAAACTATTTGGAGACCGCGTTCTTAATATTTTGTCGATGCGAACATCAGTGTTAAAGTAAGTTGTACTGGAGCGAATTTATTATGTAAGGCATTATATGTACAGTATTTTACATTCTTGAAGTTAAAAAAGAGTTTTTTATGGTACGATTATGGTACCAGTTTTTGTCATTTACACTTTCTATTAATTAATTACCTACTTTATAATATGGTTACTTTTATGGTTACGATTCATAATATGGTTACCTACTTTATAATATGGTTACAATACAATAAATATAAAAACTTGATCAGGACCGTTTCCCATCAAAACGTAAATGTGCTATACAAGCAATGAAATACTCGAAAAACTAAAACAAAGCCAAAGAAAAAAATTTTCAATTTTTTTATTCTTGAGCTAAAGTCAAATAACACTTTAAAAAATAAAATAACCTTTAATCACCTTCAAAATAAAATTACAACGTCAATATTAGAGTTTCATAGAACTATTATGTTGCTAAATTCTTATTGATACTGGATATAAGAGTGAGATAGACAGTGAGATATCACTAACTTTTCGTGTGTGTGTGTGTTTTTTTTTTTTTTTTTTTTTTTTTAGGGGCATGGAAACCCCTAGCTGGAACATAAGTGGACAGTATGTCCCGTGCCTCACCCTTTCTCTTCCTTCAATATCCCATCCTTTCGGGGGCCTGCGCAAAATGCCCATTTTAAGGCAGACGTGCTCAACGGTTCGGCCGGGGTCTCCTTACCCAAAAAAAACAAACTTTTCGTTTACCATTGGAATTGGTTTTGGTTTTGTTCTCGTAGGGTTTTTCCTGGCGTTCTTTTTTGTTTATTAACGTTTTCTACCTTGTAATATTTTAGGGTTGTTATATTTAATTGGACTCAAATATGTTTAAAAAGAATACTTATTCTAAGACTTTGGTTATGATTTCAATGATTTACTTTGCCTAGACGGAAATCTACGTGTTGTAAGAGGAACAGGGCATGTGCTTAGCCATTTATGAGCTCGGCGTTACGTGCCCAGCTCTCGTAGTTCATTTCCCATTTCTTTACAGATTTATATCCTATTTGAACCTAGAATAACGAATTCTCCATTATTGATTCAACCCACTAAAGAATTGGTTAACGAAGCCTTGCTCGTTGGTTTTAATTATTCCTAACTTTTGTTATAGTATCATCTTTTGTTATAGTAACATGGTAATCAATTTTTGAAGTTTACACCAACTATACCTTTTCACTGGTGACAGTTGTTTAAAAACCAATTTTTAAAGTAGCATTTTTATTTTGGTTTACCTTTTGTAGTTATTTATTTGCCTTGATGACAATCCATAAGACCAATGTTAAAAATTATAGTTTTTTAACATTTTATTTAGACGAAATCCAAACCCTGTTCCTGGGGTTTAGGCTGTTTTAAACTTTTTTTAGGACCAAAATACCCTAAAATGCAAAGTTCATGCAAAGTCTACCCAATGGATTTCGAAATCGATGGAAAATACTCGTCACAGACATTCCTTGAATAGGGCAGGATATCACTATGGTTTGGGTAGTTAACGTCAAAAGTATTTGTTATTAGGTTATCGGGATTAGAAAAAAATATATTTGTTATTCGATAAGCTTTAAAATGTAGACATTTATTTGTCTCGTGCAGTATAGATTAGTTAAACTTAAAAAAAAATCAATCACTTCCGAAATCTATACTTATTTAATACGCTAAGGGTTTTTTTTTGTCTTGAGAACTCCTCCTACAATTTTTAACCGATTTTCAAGTTTTTTGTGTCGTTGGATAGGGCTTGATCTGTAGTTGTTTCCGCCAAAAACTGGTGAGAATCGGACTGAAAATAAAGGTGCTATCCACCATTGAAAGCTCAAAATTTCCCATTAAAATAACATTGGAATTGAATAAAGCATTTTAAACATCTGTTAATAATCAGCTGTAAATATGTTTAGTTATTTGTGATTACAGATATTCATATTATTGGATTGGTCGGATGTCATTGATTTAGATCTAAAAGTAACATTTGTATTGTATTAAAATTAATTGCTCGATTTCGAGCACCACGTATACTAGTTATTAAAAAAAGTGGTATAAAAACAAACCCTGATATTAATAATGCTATATTTGCTTACTACCGTGAGAGATGAAATTATTTAAAAATAGCATACCGTAATAAATAAGTAGCATTTTATTTATTACAGTAGATTTAACTTTTGATAAAAAAAACGTATGACTATTAAATAGCTCCGCTAAAAACTGTTTATGAATGTAATGTAATGTACAATTAATTTAATTTTTCCCACAATCAAAGATACCAAGGACTTAATTTATTCTAGTAAACCTATTAATCCTGACGAATGTCGAGATTTATAACATTGTTTGTATTACTCATGGTAATAAAAAATATTATTAAAACTAGGGCTGAAGTAAATTTGTCAAAACTTTCAATAGATTTAAGAGGAATCTTTATACTCGTAAAAGGCTAATTGAAAGAACTTAATATCAGGTTATCATATAGTTAAAACATCTTGTAATAGCTTATTACAACAATCATTTGATTTCATGGTGGATTGAGACTTCAACAGGTTTACGTGAACATAAATTCTATACTTAGACTATAAACTGACTTTATAGGATTTCCATTTTTAGTCCTTTGTTTTATCAATAAAATGATTCATTCATTATCATCATCAGGTAAATCATTAAATTATATTTTAGGGTCATATGTCGTTTGCCTAAAGCAAATGTTTTTGTACCGGTAACCAACGTATTATGTTCCAACGCGAAAAACGTAATCCCCCAACAAAGGGGAACTTGGCTGCATATTTTGCTTCCTGAATATCATTAAAGTCCTCTCGTCAGGAAACCTTCCATTAATCACAATTAAATCCACCCGAAAATTTTTAAACTTTTCTAGCGAATTTCCTTGTAAGGAATACGTTTTTACGGTAGTAGTCACTGTAAGACCTAAGCACGGGACCATAATACTTTTTCGTTCTGAGGTCCCTAGAAGAAAAAAATATTTTATCTTGTTGGTACATAGGTTTAGGGCAGCATTCATCAGGTTAAGTTCGAAAACCAGCATAATCGGACAATGGGAACAGGGTTTTATGGGGTCCTAAAAGGGTCAAAAATGGGTTTTTGGCATTATGGACCACAGTTTTCTAAATTCAGCAATTTTAACTAAAAAACCTTCACAAGGGCTTAAAAAAACAATTAATTTAGCATGTTGAGTCTTTAACCTGGCTTAACAGATGACGGAAAAATCCAAAATTATGTTTTTCATGTTATTCTTATGGGGAATTAACATGTCCCTCTATCTCACTTATTTATTGGCATAACTTGATAAAATTTGATATGTAAATTCAATAGGTAGAGTATCATCTTTGTTTACGACATCCATATGGTGCCAAACCTACATACTCAACCCCATGTTTATGGGGAAAATGAAAAACACACAGAATTTGATACAATTTATCATGTACCTGCAATGAAAAGGAAATATCTTCTATTTGCTTACAACACACTCATGGCAAAAAAAACTTCATCCTCACTTTCATGGTGTACATGGCGAAAATAAACAACACCAAATTCCATTGCAAATTCGCTGAGTGTGCAGGTCTGCTGTGACGGTGGTATTTGTGGACTATTTTAAGATAAATCTTGGAGTGCTGTAATGATTATGATTATCATTTTATCGATAAAGTCCTGTATAATCACATATTAAATATGGTTCAGTCCTCACGATTTCTTCAACATATAAAAAAAATCGATTCAACAATTAATAATTACGTTTCTTGGGGTACTTTTTTGGGGTATTTTTTTATTTTACAAAAATGGTGCTTGAGGGCCATGGTGGGGTCGAGAAGAGCGGAGTCCTGCAGGCATCTTTTTAGCGAGATGGGTGTTCTAAAACTGGCAGGTCGTGTTGGTTTTGAAGCATGCATGTTAGTGAAACAAAATAGCCAAATGTTCATTCAAAATAAATCACACCATACCCACCAAGATCAAGAGACCTCCTGACAGTGTTGGAGCACTCTTTTGCTAGATTCGAGAAGGGTCCATACCACTCTTTTGTCAAATTTTTTAATAGCCTTCCATCCTAATTCGTGATGAAAACAGGATATCTGTTTTCAAACGAAAATTAAAATCTCATTTTATTCTTAAATGTTTTTATAGTGTTGAAGAGGCAGTAGCTTAAAATGTTAATATAGTTTGTTTAATATTTCTCAAACAGTTTTTTTTGTATTTACAATAATTTTATATATAATGGATATGATTGTAAGTGAGACTTTGCATACGTATAACCATTGACGTGTTCAAAATGTAAAAAGCTTATTGAACGAATAAATGAGTTCGAGTTTGAGTTTGAGTTTGTCAAAGTACATTCAAGAGCGTTTTATTTTATTACAACCACTGTATGATATAAAATACGGTAATCAAGAGAAGAGAAGAACCTCTCGCTCAGTGGCGCTGCTCGTGGCGGCGGCGGGAAGCTCCAGGATTGTTTGCATTCTTCGGTTCTCTCGCCGTGTCCAGGGGGACTCAGCTAATGGATCTTTTGTGGCGGAGTTGTTTGGGCGATATTGTCACTTAGAAGTTGAAGGAAACGACTTTTACAAACGGAGTTTGTCCTTAAAAAAAAATCTACAGACTGAATTTTTATGGTTAATATTTTAGTTTATGCTCAGCAATGATTTCCGATCTATTGTAGGTGGCTTATAGTTTTGAGAAAGGCTAGAAAAAAGTATAAATGTTAGTAATTAAGAAGATGAACTTGACTTCAATGATGAGTTAGAGGTTTGTTACATTACATTTGTTCCAAACATTACAAAATCATATTACCACAACATAAACACCGCTAATTTTAAGTTTACATTGTGTTTGGAAACTCTATTTTGAAACTCCGCGTGGTGATTCCTTGGATTAACATAAACAATAAATTAGAAACATATATCCAAAATGCTTTGTTAAGCCACTAGCCGCCATTTTGATTTTGATACTTAATCATTTTTATTTCCGAAACAGATTGTTGTATTAAGTTCATATTTGGTATGCACCTTTATCACACCAATGGTCATTTTCAGGAAGAAATCTTTTTCTAAATGGCGCAGTTTTAAATTTTTATACTCAAATATCTCAATAACGGAAAATTTCAGAAAAATTTTACAAAAGATAAAAAGTCGGAAAATTAAATTATTTTACCAACGAAATAAAGTTTATAAGGATTAAATAACAAATAATGGAGTTATTGTGATTTTTCTTCTAAAGTGATCTTAATTTGGATTAATTGTAATGTAAAATCAATGTTTTATACAGAAAAATCACAATATCTCCGTTGTTTGACGTTTGATCTTTCAAAACTTGGTATCATTGGTTATATCAATTAATACAACAATTTTTTTGCTGTTCTTAACAGTTTCATAAAATTTACAGATTTTGGTAAATTTGAGTTTAAACTTTTCAAATTGTCGCCATTTTGAAAATACACATCGGAAAAAAATTAATCCCGAAACTGACCATTATTGTGATAAAGGTTGCTAAACATGAACATTTTATTCGGTTAGCGGCTAACGAAGCATTTTAGGACATGTTCCTATGAAATTTTATGGTTATTTTGATCCAAGGAATCACCACACTGAGTTTTGGAAGAGAATTTCTAAAATCTTCTGTATATCAGGAGTCAAGAATGGATTCAGTAAAGTAATATAATTTATGAATATATTGATGACAGTGATAGAGCTGTAGACTTCCCAAGCCATACCATGATAGAACGAAAGATCAACAACACCAACTAGCTTTTTGCTTGGATCAAAACCGAGGCGGTATCTGACTGAATTAATACACTATTTGTTCTCTAAGCGAATGTTGGTACTGAAGGTATCAAAAATTTATTTTACAATATTGAGTTAAAGTGAATTAAAAATTGAATTATTGATCTTGACACGAAAAACACCTTCAATAATATGAATGTTAAAAAATGCCTTGTTATGTTGCTTATTTTAATGAAATTGTGATAGCGTAAATGTTAGTCAAAATTATCCACTCATATAACAAAAATAAAATAAAATAAGAAAGAAATGTTAATTATTGAGGTTAATAGGAAATTCAAAATTTGCTCCTTCAGAGATGTTAAAAGTCAACATACCTTACACCATTAAACTACGTAGATTAAATTCTTCAGACCACTTAATGAAAGGTTATGGGTGAATCCATTTAAAATGAAGAGGTACCGTAAAGTTTTCATGTACAAGTTCTGTTTCACCCACCACTAACAGAATAATGCAGCTGGCGTTTGAAGTTACGTGGATTTGCGCAGCACTTATGAAGAATAACATGTGTGGGATGGAGACAAACACTCCTACACTGAATCACCGATCACCCTCACACTGAAATGTTGGTATAATCTGTACCACTTCAATTAGTTTTAACAGCAGCGAGTTAAATTTCTATGTATATCTTATATTGTTTTTAAAAATTTTATTTTATAATGAATGATGTTATAATATTGATGTGGAACTTACACAACATATTATGCCAACCAACAAAACTGGCTGGGTAGCTGAGTGGTTATAGTGCTCGCCTTTGAATCCAAAGGTTGCCGGTTCAATCCTGAGAAAAGTTAGTAGCTTTTTTAAGGTTCGATTCCGGACCCAGTTGCCATTTGTCATTGGGCTATTAATTAATGATGCTTTCTAACAACTGGTCGATTTTAGATGTAACAAGACAGCGGTTTGGACCGTTCCCCGTCAAAAGGTTAAAAAAATGCCACTGGCATACATACACTCAAATAAAAAAAATCTGATTACACAACATTACACAATAGCATAAAATGACGATATACGCTTCTAGAGGCCCCGTCATTGGATTATCATAGTACCGTGGAATTACCTCCCCAGAGCAATGTCACCTGCAAGTATGTATATTTCGTGTACTGAAATTTTACAGGCTGCAGTCTCATAATTGTTAAATTATTCAAACGGCTATAAATGCAAATTGTGCAATAAATCACGTGGGTTCAGTTTCAACATCGCACGAATCACTGCTGTGTTGGAAGGTATATTCTCTACGCAGTTACTGGTATACGATACAATAAAAACTATGTTTTAAAATGATAAAATGTTTACCTCTTATTATCGGTTATTTGAATATCTATGTATCGTACTTAGGTAATAGACGAAAGTAATAAACGAGAAAAGTATGTAGCTTGTTTAAGTTCGAAACGGTCCCCAGTGGTTGTTTGGTTGTTAATTTTTTTTAGTAACTTTTTTAAAGACTCACCTGGCCGTCGACAGCAACAAAGCTGCACAAGGCATCTCAACCATTTGGTTGTTAATTTTTTTAGTAACTTTTTTAAAGACGCACCTGGCCTTTGACAGCAACAAAGCTGCACAAGCATCTCAACCATTATATACTTATCTGTTTTGGTAGTGTCCTCGTCTTTTGAAGTTATAAAGTTGTGAGTTTTTATTCAACATCAATTATTTAAACTAAATTTTTTCCTGTTTAATTATACCAACGTGTTTTATGGATTAGCCACTGGATCATGTAACTTATAGCAAAAATTGATTAACAATTCCTGCTATATCTAGTAACCCTGTGTAGAGGGGGGGGGAGGGGGTTAGTTTTACAGTAACAAGTTTCTAGGTCTTGTTGTGACTAATTTTCAACTTTTAAGTTCACAGTTTTATTAAATCCTTCAATTTAATTTTGAAGTTCCCATTCAAGGAACCTGAATAAAAAACCTGATGTAAAACTACGACAATTCAAATGGAATCCTTTTTAGATAGACATTTGCCATTATTAGGTTGCAGGCCTCTGTACTGTGTTCTGATCAGAAGGAGCAGTTATATCCCGGCGGCGAGCAATATCCGTATTAGGCCGTTTAGAGTAGGCATATGAATCATACTTTACGAATTTCATATTCTTATAGGGAATAGATGGAATTTGCAGTCAGCAACCCAGTACGCCAGTCTCTTTAGGTGTGCTTCCACAGTCAAATAAATACCACAGAACATTTTGTTCGCTGTTATTCCAGTGATAGTACCTTTCAGGCGTTGTCAGTTTTAATCACAATTGGTATAAGAAAAGCAAAACTTCTTTCTAAAAGTGTGCTATAAAAATTTGTGTGTGTCCGGATAAGGATTTTAAAACTTAAACGTAGGTCAAGTTGAATTATAAGATGTAACTCTACATAGCTCACTGAATAAGCAGGTGGAGTAATTTTGCTATACAAGGCTCCATACGTAAGTTGAAAAATGTATTTATTGATAACTAAGTTTAGGTTTATTGAATATGTTAATTTCAAAAATACGTAAATTCTACCCTTGTTAATTTTTTATTTGTTATGCCTATTCTTTAACGTAGTAACGGTTGGGACGAACAATCTCCAATGCAAACGAGAACAATTATTGTTTCTTTTAGCATGACTACCACGTTTGACGCCGAATTGGCAACATTGCTGTTATGGGACATAGCTCGCCTGCCCCAGGACCACCATCATTTCGAGTCCTCCGTGCCCTAGCAGCCACTCGCCTCTGCGGAGATGACCCGTGATTCGTTTTGCACGGTCTGCTCGCCGGGCTCCACGGTCGGCGTGTCGTTGGTTCGCAGTCCAGTGGCGAGGATAATTGAAGGATTATACCGTACAATCTCGCGGTAAAACTTACGGCGAAGGAGCGGGCCTCGTTCCTCCACGTCCAACCTCAATGTTGCTGTGTTTGAGGTGTAACTAGCATTCTATCTACAGGGATTTATCTAAACTAGTGCACGTGTTGCTCGACATCGAGCAATTTATTTTAATACAATACAAAAGTTATATTTAGTTCTAAATCAATGACCAATCCAATATTGTGAATAATAGTGATCACCATAAACTACAAGCAGTAGGTCTATTCTACGTTAACAGATGTTTAAAATGTTCAAACCAATGTTAATGTTATGGTAATGGAAAAATTTCAAATTTAATTTGTGGATAGCGCCTTTAATTTAAGTCAGATTCTCATTAATTTTTGGCAAAAACAACTAACTAAAAACCAAGCCCTAGCCAAAGACTCAAAAAAATTGAAAATCGCGGTTGAGCATTGTAGGAGGAATTCTCTACACAAAAAAACCATTAGCTTATTAAATAAGTATAGATTTTCAGTAACTTAACCAACCTTAATAATAATTTAGCCAGTTTTGCAAAAGAGTTAATGGGCACAGTGTAAATAATACATCAAAATCTCTTTAGATGTCTCACATTGCAGCCTTGATAAAAAAAAGGACTGCTAAACAATTCTGCCTGTACAACGCACTTCGATGCATAACTAAACATGAAAGTTAAGCTCGTTATGGAAGTTATTCTCGTGGTGTTTTGGAAATTTGGAGTTTAAGACTGTGCTGATAACGTGGTTTAGGCATTTCTAGAGATGCCTGACTGATGTAATGCTACTTGTGTATAGTTTTAAATATTAGTATTCAAATTTTAGTGTATGACTCTGTTCATCTAACAGGGATGGTGAAAGATGTTGATGAATTTAATTAGGGTGGATGAATTGTTGCCAATTTAGGTCGTGGTTTTAGACCACCTGAACTCGTCTAAATTAGCTCAATAACTCCATACTGCCTTTAAGGTTCTCCCCAACTCTTTAAGTAATGATGCGTTGAGCAGGATTTAGATAAAATTTTGCCTGGCGATTAGTTTTAACAATTGTAACTTGTAATTTATAAACAAACGTCATAAAATTGGTTTTGAAGGGGGTTCAAGATACTTTAGAAATTCTCATGTCAAGTACAGTTAGTATGAAGATATTTGTTATCAAAATTGCGGATGAAGGCCAACTAAATTATGTCAGGCGATCTTTTTACAAGATTTCTTGTTTACTAATTATTTATTTATAACAGACTTAAAAAAGAAATTGATTCAAACTAAAGTGAAAATTCACAGTGTTGAACAATGAACTTACGAAAATCATCTTTGAATAAACACTGCTATTTCTAAAAACACACAGGTTCTCTTGATTTAGGAGTCTTTACAAAATAAAAAACATAAAACAAATCTTTGAAACAAAATTCAAACGACAAACTCTGCCTTATCATACAAACAAAACTGCGAAATTGCGAAATTAAGTCGTTTTGTTTTCGAAAATGCACACGGTTCTTCCAAACCTATAGAGCACACGCGATGAAAGAACCAAACGTTACACACAAAACCAACAAACGTTGTATTTGTTATCATTGTTGTGGGTGACAGAATTGAAGTTATACACCGTTGTTACCAAAATAATACAGATAACTATCATACATTCATCCACACAACGCTCTGCACTCTGCCATTGTTCATTCCACACACGTTTTCACCTTATACGTGTAGAAAAACATAACTTAAATCTAAAAACAATTAACACACAATATTTTTAATTTGAGGCTGCAGAAAACCTTATAAGTGTTAAAAATTGTTGGTTAAGAAGTTCGTTATCGATTTCCTGGAGAGCTTGTGAAATCTTCTCGACAAAATACGCCTTGTTGTGAATTGAATAACTCCATCATCAGAGCAAAAGCTGAGTAGACTAAGTCAACATAAAAAATAATCCGTTTCATAAATCTATCCCCAGCAATATTTTGTTATTTTTGTCATTAATGAGCAATAATAAAATATTTTTTACGTAGGCCCTAGTTTACTAAAGAATAACTTATCCGTCAGTCAAAATGAATTCCTTTTTGTCGCACATGGGTTACAGCAGGAAGAGCGTGAGTTAGAATAATGCTGGTACTCCAGTCGGTGCTCCACGCCATGGTGATGACTGTATATGTGATTGACAGAGAGTCATTGCCTCTCGAGCGACGGTTACACGCGGCTCTTCTTGGAACGAATGCCATTTAATCTCGGCAATTAACTTGGCGCACACGAACGACTTTTCAGTCGACAGACTGTCGGTCAAGACTGTCTGGCAGTCAGAGAGGACGACACAAAAGTCGTCCCGACTTTTCAGTCGCTGGCTGTGATGCGCACACACACGACAGTTTAGTCGTCTTCCCACGATGGATCAGACACAAACCGCTGTCATATGTGCGCTAATGCTAAGGTTTAGAAAACGAAAGCGCAACAGAAAATACTGGGTTCATCCTATTTATAGTCCGAGACATATTAACGAGACATATGAAGGCCAAGTGTTACTTGTTATACACTGATCTAGGAATATATCCCGAAAAGTTTTTCAGCTACTCACGAATGAGTGTTTCCAGCTTCGATGAGATATCAAAATTACTACAGCCCAAAATAACCCTTCAAAACACTGTGATGAGGATGGCTGTACCAGCTGAAGAGCGAATTTTGGCCACCCTGAAGTAACACACTAATAATTTTTTATCTTATTCGAATTTTTAAGGCTCCCCTCTACCTGAGCCCGAACGACGTTACGGTACCGAATGCCCGCCTCTCGGACATAGCGCTAGGCGAGTTTAATGGCTGCAGAGGTTTACAGGAATAACTAATTAAGATAGAGATTGACTCTTAAATTATTCTAAACTCTGGTTTTAGAATTTTTAAATAAAATTTCTAATTTCTGCTTTAACTCTCTAAAATGATCTGTTTTTCTCGACTTTTAACTGAAGTTTTCTATTAGTTTTGATGAAATAATTACCAAAGTATAACAAAGATTTAGCACCGATGTTCTTCTTTAATATGACACCTTAGTTATAGCTCTAGGCTGCATTTAGCAGAAGATAACACAATCTAAAAAAAAACCTTGTATTTGCATCGAGAAAAACAGATGAATTTGGTCAGTTTTAGCTGAAATTAGAAATTGTATTAGAAATTTCTAAAACCAGAGAATACGAGATCTGTCTCTTTACTTTTTTAAAAAGTTCAAAGCCCATCTCTGCCTTAATTGATTAATTTTAAAACACGATTCCAGTAAACCTCTGCATCCATAAAACTCGCCACTAAAGAAAAACAGATGACTTTAGACAAAAACTAAACAAAGGAATTTTATTTAAAAATTCTAAACCAGAGAAGACGAGATTCTTCTTTATACTTTTAGATAAAGTTATAAGAGTTAATCTCTATTTTAATGAGTTCATTTTAAAACACGATTCCCGTAAACATCTGCAACCATAAAACTCGACTAGCGCTACGGCCGCGGCCGCGAGGGTGGCATTCGGGCTCAGGTAGACCGGAGCCTTAATCTTAATTTTTTATCTTCATTAATAAAATTAAGATTAAAAGGATGATTTTATTCTTAATTTTTGAACGCCTAAGAATTATTATATATCCTTAGGTATATGTTACTAGCATAACCCAAAGTCCTTTTTGAGATGGTTAGGGGTTTCAATCCTCGCCCTTAATTATGGGTTCTTAGGGGTATTTTTTATTTTTTTTTTAATAGCATTCCCTATAAAATTGCATATCTTTTGATAGAGAAATAAAAAATGATGGACACACACCATATTCTTTATGATTTAAACTAAAATTATGCGAAAACGTGTAAATGAAATTGTGAATAAACACCCAAACAACAGTATTTCCAAGTAAAAACAGCAGACATGCCCGACTATCGTGGCAGACAGTCGGCGGTGTGCGCATCTCAACTTGTTTCCGTGCATTTACCCATACGCCACGACAGTTGAGTCGTTGAGCAGTCGGCGGGAAAATCGGGCATGACCCATCTCGTCCCGACTGCTCCACGACAGTCGGCCGACTGTCGTGGTGCAGTCGGCTGGTGTGCGCGGTCGTATTTACCAACATGGGTCCGATTTTTTTCTCTACGCCGACTTTTTAGTCGGCCGACTGAAAAGTCGTTCGTGTGCGCCTAACTCGACTATTGTGGAGGGGGGGGGGCATTGATGAGGAAGACCGCAGCGGCACGAGGTGTGAAAAGGATTAGACTGAGCACGAGCTAGCGTAGAATAGCACTGGTTGTGCCAACTGATGTGTGGAAAACAGCGAGGGTAGACTTTGAAAGAAATATTTAATTTAATAATGATTAACGTAGGCCTATTTACCATTTAAGTATATTTAGCCACTGGGATATTGTGTGTGTTATTTTCGATTAAATATTAATCTCAACATTTTATTGTACTGTAAGAACTTTTAGGCTATAATAACAAATCACCATAACTATTAAAAGCAATTAAAATTTCTTGTAGATTCAGTTCTGTAATTTAAAAAATTGTGTAGAAAAATATTGCTTTCCTAAACTTAAAGGCTAATATGTTGTTGTATTTGTGAGGTAATATTAATAACTCATTGTTAACCTAAATATCAATTTCGTATTCTTGATAATGTGGTATAACATAACCTAAGAGTAAATTTCACATTATTTATAAAACGTCTTTACATTAACAAAATTATTAGTTGATTACTGCTAAAGTCTGTGTAAGGGTTTGTGAATTTGTACTTTTATCACCTAGGTCAAACGGACCGACACAACGCCATGTCTATTTGGGGATAGTTCTTTCTCATTTCCTAGTCTGTAAGGGTTATTTATTACATGTTTAAACATATACTCTACAGTTTTTTTGGTAGATAAGAAGAAAGATTACACAAAGTTATACATGAACAACGTATAATGTGCATGGTATAAATAGTTCCTTACCGAATTGTAGTATAATCTTTTACATAAATTATTAGTATATCTTCTATTAGTGTATTAAAAATCCACACATTTATATAACTATTAACAAATTTTATAAAAATTAGATCTTACAATTCCATTACTTTTACTTGACGGTCTGTGACGGCGGGTTAAGAGCTGCACTTTACCAAGTGTTTGTCAGAGCGTGAAGCTATCGCTAATGATGCGGAAGTTGAGCTTTTTGATATTGAAATGTCCAACGTCACATTGACTGACAGGCCGGTACAAAGCAACAATAGGCTACAATCATTGCGCAGTGATTGTTTGTCTGTCTGTGCTCCACACGTTATTGTGGATGAGAATCGTCTATCATGCACTCGTCATCGTCCGCGACCGGGTATAACTACAAACAATCCTTGAAAATTGTATTATAAATGATTGTTTTGTTATACAACTGTCATTGTCTACATAAATAGTATACAAAGCCACATTGATTTTGTTGTCAAACAATAGTCCTAACTAGTACAACTTTGTTTTTGTTTATGCGACTACTTCACTCCGCTCCCGTTCTCCGTTCTGTTCTGAATTCAATAATTTTGGACTGGACTGGAATTGAGCCGGTCAGTAGACCAATCAGAAACTCTCAGTCTTGATTGTTAAGACTCGCAAAGACGTTGCCAAAATGTAAACAAAGAACCGACGACTAAAAATGCCTCCAATGCACTTCTTATGGGGAAAATTAAAAAGTTACATTTTAGGTTTATTTGATTAATATCCAACCAAACGTTTCCAACATCGAACTTAGCCTTAAAAATTGCGTAAAGAATATTCGACTGAAATTTGAGACTGATCTGTGACTTCTACCAAGAGTAATCGTCGGACACTACATTTGCAATATGAGTCACTCTAGAGCTTATTCTTCGAATAGACAACAATTATACCCGTATTTTAAAGTTATCGCTAAAAAGATGAAATTACCTTTGGCATTCTAGCAACGTATGGATGTTTCAAGTTTTAAGCGCAGCAAAGAAAGTTTGGCCACTCCACCAAACTTTGTTTTGTTTAACTTTTTTATCGAACCTCCTTTTATCCCGTTCTTATGCTTTTACAAACTGGACAAGTAATCAAAATTTTTAGAACAAGTATACAACTGAGAGTCTATTGAGCTCAAAAAGGGAAAACAAAATATCTAGAAAGTCTGATATCTGGAAAATTTTTGAGTTCAACATCTATTATATACACAAAGAATCAACAAACAATGTTACAAAAGTATTGAAAACAATTCAATAAAATATTGTTCATGTATTTAATTTTCACTTAATTTTTTAGTGGATTGTTCAAATGTTCTAGTAAAGTTGTTAGTAAAGTTCCTGGGTTGTAATGCGTCAGATTACAACCCAGGAAAAACACCAGTCAGAACGTTGCGGCCTCTTAGCCAAGGGAGTGATTTGGAATAAAAATATTCTTCGCCTATTTAACTACAACAGTGTGAGTTGTTTTAGTAAAAAAAAATCTAATAATCAAATATTTTATTTGCCTGCTTGAATGCTTGTAATTAATTATATTTAAAATAATTTTTCTTTTCAGGTGAGTGGAAATGATCCAAATCGACTTGAGCTTTCTGTGAGTTGTTTTATCTTAATTTAAAATAATTTATTTTTCTCTTAGAATAAAATTGTAACATAGGCCCAATACATTTCATAGTTAAATTGTTATTAAGTGGTTAAAGGGTATGTATATCACACTTTGTTTACTATAGTTTGTTAACATTTTATGTTGTTACACTATTATCAATTTTACAAGAAAAGTATCATTCATTTTTTATTTTCTTAAATGCTAAGAATTATGGCGAATACTATTTTATATGACTAATTTCGCATTGTAAAAATATTTATACGTGTTTTAGTACTCAAAATTTGTTATGTAAATATTTGGTATTATTGTCAACACTCCATATTTTTAATCAAGACTTTTTAATGTATGTTTCGACACCTAAGGCAATTTTAGCGTTTTTTTTGGGAACGATTCATATAACCCCAGTATTAATCCTCATTGAATTTCAAACTGTTGTTAGATAGCATCAAGTTAATAATCTAATGACAAATAGCAACTAGATATAGAATCGTGTTTATCGGGGATTGAACCGGCAACCTCAGAATCAATTATTCCTTTGTGGTGAGCACCACACCAATCTTCTTCAAGCCAATGATTGTTTATTTGTTTATTTATTTTTTTACTCCATCCACTAATACGAGTCCTAGTAATAAGTTATATGTAATATAAAGCTTCTAATATCAAATATATCTTTATTCCGCCAATAATAATTCACTTTTAATGTATAATTTACACTATAGTCTATTTGTACATAAAATTATATAATTAATCTGTTGACCTAATTATATAATTTCCCCCTTTTAACCCTTTCCCTTTCTTTTATTCTGTTTCTTGTTTGTTTGATCCTTTTCTTTATTTTAAAACGTATTTAGTTTGTTTGTCTACCTTTTTAATTATAACAAAACGACAGACAATTATTTAAAGCATTCTTTCTTCATGTTCACCTTCTATATCTTATGTTTGTTTAGTAATTCATTTTTTATTATTCCTTTAAATCTCTTTCCACGTTGGTTGTCTCGCTCTTAACTTTTCTCAGCAGTTTGGACCTCTCATCTCAAGTGGACACCGAAAACAAAATAGAAACAGTGTGTAAATTTTTTTTTTTTAAATATTTCATATAAAAATTCTATTATTTGCGCCATTTAATCAATTTAATTTAGTGTTTTAATTTAATTCAACATATTTATTAACTACTGTAATTCTAAATGTCAATTTTATTTTTATTTTGAAGAGGCCTTCAGCATCACTACAACATGAGTGTTTGGAGGATGCTTCAGATTCCCCAACAACGTTTTTGTATAATATAACAATAATTATAACAATAACTGTGTACTAAAAAGGTACATGTCGTTTTAAAACTGTGGAGCCATCCACATGGGAACACAAAAATTAGATTTTTTATTTTGAGCTTAAATTCCACATTTTAGGGTAAAAAAACTCAATAATGGTTAGGTTAGGTTAGGTTAGATTAGGTTAAGTTGGTTTAGGTTAGTTTTGGTTCGATTATTTGTATGGCCCACATTTACAAATGACCCCAAGGTATTGTCAAATACGCACACATAGCACCACAAGTAGGTGTGTAAGCGCAAGGCCCTACAATACAGGCGAACAAGACTGTGTGTGTGTGTTTGTTGGTGGGGGGAGGGTATGGGACCTCCCAGCTGCTGCGGTGCACGCACCTCGTGTCTAGGGGTCTGTCTTTTGAAAGCTTGTCTCTTTGTAAGCCCCGTATATATTTTCAGCCCTCGAGAGTTTTCTAAAAATATTATATCACAGAATCATAAACCATTTGTTTGTTATAGTTGTTAAATAAGGTAAGAACAGAAAACATTCTCCCAGAATGTTAGGACGTGTGTGGTAAACGTCAAAATTCGAAATCGAGTAGGACGAGGACAAATTTTAAACCAACCAAGATTAATTTTCAATCGAAGGGCAGAACTTTTTAGGTTTGAAAAAATCCCCAACCCTTCTTGCTGATGTTACTTATTTTTCTGTTGACTCATTTGTTATCAAAATGCAGGAAGAGATAAAACCATCATACTGCATACTATTTTAATTTCGCTACCTAAGTTAACAATAGGACTATGATGATTGTTACTTCTCCTCAAATTGCAACTTCAACGTCAAAATAACCATTATTTGCAAAACAGTTAAAAGTAACGTAACATAAGAAATAAAATAAATGCTGAACAGCAGTGTGGAGTTTGTGAATGGTTTTATACTTTAAATCGTAAAGAACGGTAAAATGAAAGTTCCATAGGTTTCAAATTATATGCAACTGAAAGTAAAAATCTACTTATAGCTTTGCGATGGATAAAATAGTAAAAAATCAGTACGTAAAATACAACTGGTGGTTTGACACCCACTCGCTGGAGATGTTCGTACGAGGGCAAGGTCTAAGAATCAACGGTAGGATTGTAGGAATAAAATGTGGCCCAGCGCTCCATTACCGGGCTTGTATCTGGGGTAAAGAACCCCCTGGGGGTCTCGACGACTAGACGACGTGGGAAGCTACATGTGTGTTGCTCACTGTCACATGCGCCACCGCTGCCCCCCGGCCACGCCACCTCTAGTCTCTTATATTCAATATTTCACCTTTTAAATTTTTTATCGAATAGTATTTATTCTTAAGAATACATGCGTAACTGTTTATTTAATTAAACCAGGATAACCGAGACATACACGTTGATTTTAATTCACTTTTGTTATACTGTAATATGTAATTCGCCTTTAATGTTTGCGCCAAATATACCTTTTCACAGGTGAGAGCTATTTCAAAACCAGTAGCATTGTTTTATTTTTGCATACCTTTAGTCGTTATTTGGTTGCCTTGACGGCAACCCATAACACCAATGTGAAGAATTGAATTTTAAAATATAGTTTTAGGAAAAAACTATTTTTCCTAGGGTTGGGATGGTTCTAAACTTATACTTGGACTAAAAAACTTTCAAATGCAAAGTTCAAACAAAATCCACCCGATAGATTTCGAGATCATAGAAAACACATCGCTTTATAAACTGAGGCACTTTGACTGGCTGGGTAGCTGAGTGGTTATAGTGCTTTGAATCCAAAGGTTGACGGTTCGATCCTGAGGAAAGTCTGTAGCTTTTTAAGAATCGATTATGGACCCAGTTGCCATTTGTCATTGGGCTATTAATTAATGATGCTTTCTAACAACTGGTCGATGTTAGATAGTAACAAGACTGGGATTTGGACCGGTACCCTTCAAAATGTTAAAAAAAATGCCAACGGCGTAATGACAAAACAAAACAAAAAAAAGACACTGCTCGTATTAAATAGTATAGGACTATAATTTTGTTCTTGAATTTTTGTAATTAACTACCAGCGTATACAGTATTACAAATTAAAATAGCGTTGTACATTAATAGCTTTAAATTGTATATCATATAATATAGTATGTTACTACAAATATATTTCAAAATTATTGGTTATAGTTTTTTCACCAAAATACATTAATTTAACAACTTACCAAGTCAGAATTTAAACCGGAAACCATGAGATTGCGGAATTCATAGACAATCGCATTTTATTACAGTTGGTAGCCTTTAATGAAATTTTACCGGGTTGAAGCTGTCTCTAAAGACCAGTAATATATTTTGTATTTTTATGTAAAATTTTGTACAGAAGATGAAAGGACTTCTAACGTTATATACAATTGCAGGACCTAAATTTTTTTGTTATAGTTAATTGGCGAAATAGCAAAAAACACTATATTTTGCAACAAATACAAAAAAGCACACTATTATTACATCGGTCGCAGAGGTCGCATGTGGTATAACATGGAAATGTGCGAGCCAAGCATGTGCTTGCATATAAGACCACTTCAGACACCATATTGATCTTGAGGCGTTAAATTTTCATAACCCTTTGCTCTCTTGACCCGTAGTGGCTGTGATATTCCACGTTGCAGCCTGTATCCTTGCATCTTTGAACCGTTAGACACATATTGACCTCATTTTCAGTTTGTTTTAAGTTAAATTAGCAAAACTGCTTTATTGGCTATTATAATTTTTATCACCTATGTATTTGTCACATTCTCTAGTTTATTTTTGCTCACAATTTAAGTTTTATAATTAAAATGATGATATGTAATTGAATAATGAACGCAAAACGGAAAATTTTCATTTCCAATTTTTGTTGCCGCATTTCACATATGATTTAAAATACATTATTTTGCTACTATTTTAATAAGTACGGTAGTTAAAATACGTTTCCTTGCCAAGATTTAGCTATACTTTAAGGGCTGTAAAATTTTAAAACTTAAAAAAAAATAAGAAGACAATATTAAATTTGTTAAGAAGTAGTTAAAGACTAATACATTTTCGTAACCACTATAGACTTTCAATTAAAATATTATAGCCACAAAATTAACCTGTTTAATACAAATAGTTTATCTAAAATATAAAGCCGTAGGCCTAATTGATGTAAAATATTTTTATTTTGTCATATCATGACATGACATGCCAACGTCAAACAAGTGGAATTACTTTTATTCCTCATATTAAGTATTCGTGGTAGTGAATATTTAGCCCTACGCTGTATATTTTTCCAAGTATTTCGTCTCAGCCGAGTGGGAGTTGTGTGAGTGCGTGCTGTGTAAAGTGACCTGTCTCTGCGGGGGACGCCTTGTCAAAAACAATATAACCTTTTCAGACTTGCTTTAACACGGATCTATTTCTAACACGTCACGTCTTTCTCACCAGTCTTATCTTCTTTTGGTATAACAAGAAAAACTTATGCTTTTCATTTAATATTGTAGATAGCATGTTAAAACATTGTCATACTTACATTATAAGTGGCCTGTCTTTAATCCACAAAGTTGGCGTTTCCTGTAGCTTTTTAAAAGTGCACCGAAAACATTTGTTAATTTTTCCGTGTGCTAAAATGAAAAGTTGTTTTCTCTTAAGCAAAAATTATAGTAATCCAAAACAAATCAGGAAAATGTAATTAAAATCG
Source organism: Neoaliturus tenellus (assembly GCA_030545055.2). Taxonomy (NCBI): domain Eukaryota; kingdom Metazoa; phylum Arthropoda; class Insecta; order Hemiptera; family Cicadellidae; genus Neoaliturus; species Neoaliturus tenellus. Next base: position 189,522,909 of record CM061531.1, on the reverse strand, counting down.
AGTTGAAGACAATAATTTAATGCAAGATTTTGACATTTCAGTGTCCCATAGTAAAATTTTCTAACGTTGAGGCATTTAAACAGCAATAAACAATTTTGTTTGGAATACTATTTAGTAATATTACTTCATTCAGTAGTAGCATAATATGTTTCTTTTTCTTCTTTAGGCATACCTTTTTAAATGCTGGCTTAGATACGCGAAGCGAGAGGGATCAGAGGGCCAGTCTAGTCGTGTCCTGATCGGACGACCGAAATGTAGCTCAGAACACTAGAGCTATATTTTCGCTCATCGCTGTCACTATGCCAGACACTTGTAGCCCCTAGAAGTTAAAATTCACAAACAAACACACATCTGAGTAACCCCACCCATGAAGCTTAGTGCCGTTTTCCTCGGAAATTCCATAGAAATCTTCAGTTTCCGCACTTTATTTCGACTGAGAAACTTGGCGCGCCTCGCTATGGAATTTAGCAGAAAAAATAATTGGAGACCATTACAGCATAAAGGTTAGGGATTTGTTGTCCCTCAATTCCAAATAACTAGATTTATTACAAGCGTCTAGAGCCTGACAGCCTAATGTAGCAAGAAAAGTAGCCTGAGATAAGAATAAGAAGGCACACAGTCATATAAATGTTTTCCTACCACAGCATGGAAATAATCGCATTGCCACACCTGTAACCCCTATGCAAAACAGTTCATTTCCGGTTTCCGTTTCTTTCCCGCTCTAGAGCGGCAATGATTCTTTACCGCATTCTAGATCAAACAGCAATTTTAAATCAGCTGTTATTACAAACCATGCTTCATCTGTTATGCATTGTTGTCGTTTAGTAATTGTTTTTTTTAGTTTGAGGTTATGTTTGATTGTTAACATTGTGTTCCAACAGAAACTAATCAAAAAAATCTAAATGACATTTTGAATACAATAAAATATGTAATATGTAACAACTATATTGGTAGGTAAAATCTTGTGTGTATTACGAGCTCAAATAGTCATTGCTGCCGCTTTCGAATTGTTTGGCCGCACTCAGCTGACGCTTCGTGCGGCCATCTACAATTCTCGAGTGGCAATGATGTACTTTACGCTCTTATTACACAAATAGCTATTTCCGCATCTCAACCCCTTCAATTCAAAAAAACATCATCGTTGACAATTTTTTCATTGCACTTGGCCTCTGCATTGGGTACTTGTCCGATTTTAACCCCACACACATAGACGATTCTTTCTGCGAATAGCAGAGATCTCTTAGGTGATTACCATAACTATTTAGTTTTTTAATAAATTTGTTTATATCTCTTTATTTGTTGTTTTTCGAATTGATTGATTACTTTTAACTTTTAATGATTTTCCCTACTTTATGCTTGAACTTTTAAACTGTTCATATGTAACCCCGCACGTCTTCTTAGGGAATTAAATAAAAAGAATCATTTAACACACTAACACAATTTATTTGTCAGGTTGGCCTAAAATGTAATATTACAAACTTTACGATTATTAACTGATTAAATACAAATGAAACAACACCGCTCACTACCAGATTATCGATACATACGGGGGACAGAGGACAAACACCCGATAAACCGAAACTCGGGCCACCGCCATTAACGCAGCGGTGGCGCCGCGGCGCGCAACGCCAGACGCAGGCGCTTAACACGACTTCACGGATCCGACTGGGGCGAGGTGACGATCGTTCGTCAGCACGCTGAAGCAGTGTCAACCAATCAGAGCACTGCTGCTTCACGCTGGTGCCTTGATTAGTGGAGCGCTCTTTGGATCACAACGGACATTAATGAAACTAAAACTGAACATTGTCGACAACTCAACGCACAGCTTGGTGATGACAGACACCACGTCAGCACATTCCATAACCCATACGCTGCCTGAGCCGAGGTCTGTGGGATTATCCAAGAGGCTACTGTCATACTGTCTTGCCAAGATGGGCTAGACTACAAATAAAGCACCATGCCCTAAAATATGATACTTAGTGACGGTAAAATTGTTATGATTAGGGTGGTGCAAACTGTATTATTTATGGGTCTAGGGATTTTTGGGCCGTCACACTCCCCTCACCCTTAGACCTTGCTGTCCCCAGCAAGAGGTCACAGCAAATAAACTGGAACAGACAGTCTGTTGACCAGAGATCTTCAGCCTCAGAAAACTTTAGCTTGAACCCACCGAACCTCAACTCATGGCAGCCTCAGGTCTCTAAATGGTCCAAAAAAAAGAATGAATATTCGCTCATTACTGATTTACTACAAAAGATCAAATTGACAATGAATTTTAATTTGAAAGATACGGCAGCGAATGTCCTCTGTCTCATTATAAATCCCCTCTTAACTTTTTTTTTTGTTTGACAAAACAACAAAATAACACTCTAAACAAGTCAATCAACCCCAACTTATCGCGTAATACACAATCTACATCGCCTCCATCTACAAACATTCAATAATTACAATAAAATCAAACAATACAATTATTACATAAATCTAAACGTTTATACAACTAAATCAATAAAAAAAAATCTAAACTTCATAAACAATTCAAGATTTGTACAAAATCAGTTGAAAATCTCTTTAACAACATATGCTCCACGGGGAGGCTCTCTCGCAACAGGCTTTAACACGCGCTTCTTACTGTTTATAAAATAAATGACACACATGCCGGTGAAGCCTAAGTCAAGCTTACATAGTACACAGTCTACGATATTTGATCTACAATAAGTTTGACAACAAAAACAAAATTGACAACAAACGACGAATCAACGGCATAATCGATAACTTCCACAAGACGAAATCCAACGTCATAAACAACTAATTATGACAACTCACAAAGAGTATCTCAGCCTTTGCACAATCGAATCAAACAAAAAAAATCTCATCAATAACGTATGCTCCACAGGGGAGGCTCTCTTGCAACAGGCTTCATCAAGTGTTTCTTACAGGCAAATACTATTTAAAATTAATAAAACAAACTTAATAAACTAAAACTTTCAAGCACTTAGTCTACTCAGCTTGTGTGTGTTTTTAGCTGGAAACACGCACAAGCTATCAATTTACGCAATACACTCGAGTAAGCAAACAGCCAGTCAATCAGTAGGCACCACAAAATGCTTCTTAACATTGCCCAACGGAACTCTGTTAAAATTGTCCAACAAAGACTCTTGAAGCAATCCATGCCTGACCTGTAGAGGTTCTGCGCAGAGTCCCCCTGACTCATCCCGTACATACTCTTACTGTGAGACCTGCTCACACTTATAGGAAGGGCCGGAACACATACCGGGCACCGTTCCATAAAAAAATCTAAAAAAAACAATTTTGACACAAAACCTCGTTGTCACTACTGGAGACTCTGTTCGCAACTCGCTCTACAGGTGGCCGACCAGGCTGTGGTAGCTTCAGTTGCCCTGTACTGTAACTGATTATTTAAATAGGCCTAACCAACAAAAATCCATTAAATTATTTCAAGGTATTGAATGCAAAACTCAACTAAGCTAGCGTTCTGATTGAATGACTGCGCGTTCTGACCCACAAACACATATACAACCAACAAAAATCACAACTCATGAAAATACTTATTTTACACCAAATCAAAATTACAACAACTAATTAACATCATAACACGTTTTGAAGGCCTGGTAATGTGCTAACGCCTTGTCTTGCTAGAAGGGTCCGGAACACCCTCCAGCAAGGCATGTTCCATCGTGGTATCATGGTTATGTGACTCAAATGAAATGATAAAAAGTTTTATTTTGGGTTGAGCCTAAGTGTTCACAGTCCAGCTTAAGAAGAAAGGGAGGGATAATGGTTTGGGAGTAAAGGATTGCGCGCATACCTTCCTGTGGACACAAGACTCGTCCCTACTTGCCTTAAATACAACCAATTTATACTGCCAAAGCAAACAGAAAATGAGGAAGTTATTTTTATTACCAGCCTTCAACTGAAATCTCAAATAAAATAGATTCCACTAAACAACAACAACAAAAACATTTCCCAGTTAATCAAAAACAATTTACAAAATAGTTATCCTTAAAATAACATTCATCCTCGAAACTTCCAGATCAGTTTACAAAATTCCTGACACAGTCCATCTAGGTCGGAGATTTGTCCAAAACATCACTGGGTTCCGTTATCTAGACTCGTGGTACCAAATCCCCTCTTTCGCAGTTCAGGTTAGTACGTCCATACAGCGCAACGCGGCTGCTGCATACGCAGGAGCTGGGTATTGCTCCGTCAATACATCTCTTCTTCACTTAACCTCGAGGAAGATTAATACTAATAATCTGATAATATCAGAAGTCCGAAATTCGATACTGTACAAGTTGGCCAACTATCGAAGCATGCACTTAAGCAATGTCCAAATCTGGATTATTCCACTCTACCGGTATACTGCTTAGCCGGGGATCCCCTATAACCTTCGATATATCGATTACACGCGACGACTCCTCAGGGTCAACAGCAGCTTCTGGAGAAGGCTACTGGAGACAATCTCGTCCTGGACGTCCAAACACCTCCCCACGGCTCGTCACTCTCCACCGGCTCGTCACTCTCCACGCAGATCTGCTCATCATGCATGTCCGGGCAGCACCTCTGCATTGTCTGCGACCCAGGCACTGGCACGGAGCAGCACGGCATTCCCTCCTCAGGTGCACCTGGACAGAAAAACCACACACAGGAAACATTCTCCACCAGGAACAACAATCACGAACAACACACTCACCATCTTGTTGTTCCACGAGCAATGTCTGGGGCTTAGAGAAGCTAAGCGCGCAGAGCAGCTCAAAGCAGGGGCTCCAGTCACCACATCCGCCCTAACAACCACCATGCCACTCATGCGGGCAGGGGTACAATACCGAGGGACTCCAAAACTCAACCAATCGCCAGGGGAGACCAAGACTCAAGTCTTAACACCAGGAACAACGAACAAAAACAACACACTCACCATCTCGTTGTTCCACGAGCAATGTCTGGGGCTTAGAGAAGCTAAGCGCTCAGAGCAGCTCAAACTAGGGGCTCTACTCTAACCATCACATCCGCCCCAACCACCACCATGCCGCTCTTGCGGGCAAGGGTGAATAACACCAGGGGACACAGAAACTCAACCCTATCGCAGGGGAGACCAAAACTCAACCACAACTTGACCGTGTCCCCATCAACTCGACTGGAGCTGCCGACAAGTTGGGCAGGCATCTGAATTCAGTTAAACATCCAGACAATTGCCTCTATCTCACTTTCTGGCAATGTCAATTCACACCCATCTCAACTGCTGCCAAACATTTTTTTTTCATGAAATTTTGGGCAGGCAGGAGGCAAAAAAACACCTTTTACTCTCTTCCCCTCTTACTACACACAAAAATCAAACAAGTGGTCGAAGTTGGCAATCTCCAAGCCATTCGAGCCAGCCAGTTTTTAGCCCCATATAAAAAAAAAACAACACTCAACACTAAACACAATCTCCAAATTTTCCATCGAACTCCCTCCCAATAGTACTTTCTAACTAGGTATTTCATTCAGTACCACATTTTCATTCAGGGGTGGCAACTCAACTGGTTAGCTTACTGTAAAAGATGTTTATGTATGAAATAAAAATTATGGAAACCAAAACAACCAACATTCCCTATACCAATCCTATCCCAACTTAAAACATCCTACCACTTGCTGCTAGGCAGAGGGCCTGATCATTGCAGGGCGCGCTCTCCTACTATGAGCACTAGCTTCACGTTTGTCAGGTCCCTAAGACCATCTGACATATAACCTACCAGAAACACTCTTACCCTCTCGACTCTAGTTCACCGTGCTGTCAGCTGCAGAAAGCAGGCACGACACTCGGATTTTTTTTCAACTATAAATACAAAGTAACCTTCCACTTTCGGTTTCCAGCTCAACAAAATAACAACTAATTGGAAAATAATAATGATATTTGTCTGTCGCAAAAAGATTAAAATTGTCTGCTATACTTGTTCTTATTTATTTTTATTAAATTAAATGTATAAAATAATCAAAGTCCTGCTAACAACGCGTAACCAGTCAAGCCACCCTCCCCTTCCTTTTTCAGAATCGTTTGCGGTCTACTATTAACTCCAATGAAATAAAAATAAAATGAACACATGATTGATACTTGAATTTTATACTTAGGCCTTGTTCTTGAGCATCCCAGTGACGTCCATCGTGGATTCCCATCGGCATTCGATCAGCGTGGGCAATCCTCAGGAACTTCTGTCCGAGGGCGACTACAAGTGCAACCTAATTCTAACCTATTACTGTCAAACAGAAAAATATGTTATTTACTGTCCAGTACAATTTGGACTATCTCCTAGGCTATTGCCGTAACCCCCAAAAAAAGGAACCATACTAAAAAAATTTCATAAATTTAAGATCAAACTTCAGACCCAGAAATCACTCATTAACCTCCATTAATAAAAGTAACCTAGTTAGATCGTAAATAAAGAAGTCCATTCTATTTTCCGTTTAAATTTCCTCAATTTAACCCCATTTTGTGTACAAAAACTCAACTTCTCTACGATTTCCCAAAAACAACAACAAGCATACGCGATTGGTCGCCTCTGGGAGGTTCACCTCTCGAACGCTATACCATCGGTGAGCGCAACGCGTATATCGATTTCTCCAACTCATCCTGAGTTCCACGGGAGATCCAATAACAAAATTACAACTAAACACTCTCCAAAAATACATGGTCAACGAGCTATTAAATTTTATTCACGTCCTCCGTCCCCCCAAAAATGAAATAAATTTTATTCGTTTCAATATTACACCAGTCGGTCACCGCTCAAAAATTAAATCTCAATTTCATTATAAAATACTAAGCAGTTCTAATTTCATATCAACTCAAAGGGGTCGGCTATGTTCACAAGTCCCGAGCACCTCCTAGTATGTAATAATAAATCTTCCCAAAGGTAATTTAAGTCAACAATGCTCCACCATTAATAATTAATTGAATATCCCTCTTCACGAAAAAGATGTGCTATGTTTCCCACATAGCCACTACTATTTTTTCTGAATAAAATTTCCTGAACAAACACCTGACGTCCATATGAAAATCACTCTCAACTATTCACCTGTTAGTCATGAAGTAAAAATATTTAATTCCCAAAAATTTTGCAAGTCAAAAACTTCAGAAATTCGGCTAAGTCCTTAGCTGAAAATCCGCAATAAATTTCAAAATCGATAACACATCAGCATTCCCTTGCAAGTAAGTCAGCCCGCGAGACTTTGTCCCAAGTCCGGATCGATATTATTCCGATGGCCCAAGACCCCCCTTTCTCCACTTACTGTTCTCTTCAGAATATAAATATAAAAAAAATAATAATAAAATTCATATCTTAATTTCTAGTGTGAACCAAGTGTGTTGGTGTCCTTTGACCTGACAAAGAAAATTGGCCGGAAGCATTTCTCACAAAATAAATCACTTTAACTAAAAAGAAAATTCAAAGAAAATTTGAAAAACAAAATTTTTCAGTCAGTTATCTATTTATTTACCGTTTAAAAATAACTTTTTAAATGTATTGGCCTATTTTCAATGACGCCCAGACATCTTCCAACACACCCATTGATTCACAATAATCTAGGGTTAGCCCAATGTTAATACAACATGCAAGTAAATTTAGGTTAGTGTAGTTAGGCCCAATAATAATAATTATAATTATTAAATAAAATCCTTAATTTTCTTATAATATTTATTAAAATGTAATTTAAATAAAATAATTAATAAAGACACTCCTTATTAGTGATAAATTAAATACCGAACGAGGTCAATCACCTCCGCTAATCAATTCGCAAGTCCGACTACCAATTCCGTCTGCCCAAGAACAATTCTCTTCAATGAGTTAGTTCCAAGTCGATCAAGGATTCGAATCAAAGAACTGAATCCCCCGACAAGCACCGCGAATTACCCTGCTCAGGGAATTTCTCCCCGCGATTTCCCCGCCTCCACTTCGAATTTTCACAACAAGTTTCTAAGTTTCACGAACAGCAATAAATTTTCAAACTAGCATCAATCTAATTTACAATGATGTGCGAGTCGAAATACTACTTCAAATATCGGTGATAATCCCCAAAATTTATTATTTCTACCCGTCTGGCCCGTCCCTCTTTCTTCTCACTCACCGGGCGTCAGTCCGCCATCTTGTCTGTCAATGTGACCTACAATTAATCACAAGTGAGCAAGAAGCGATGGCGAACTGCCGATGGTGGGGGAACCGACGCTCAACCTCGTGGCGTCCAAAATGGCGAACAGCTTATGCTCTAATTATTTTAATTACTTCAAAATTCTGTAGAAAATCGAAAATTAATTATTTTTTGATGGGAGTTTCACCAAAATGCGTTAATCAAAATTCCCTAGCCGTTTAGCGGTGAACCCCTTGCAAATCCCTAAAATTTTGAACATTGACCTAATTGACACAAAGTGCAACTACTGTAGTCCACTTACCAAAATTCATCTTTCGTCGTCTTGGTGGGTCCGCGTTTTCAATCTTCGGGGTGGTTATTGCGCACTCCACCCCACACCCACGACACCACTTGTAACCCCGCACGTCTTCTTA
>CM061531.1:189436289-189514260 GCA_030545055.2 Neoaliturus tenellus | reverse complement strand
CGCAGTTGCGAACTTTTGAAGAGAAATTTCTTTTGCATGTGTAAATTTCAATATATTAACCCTGAACTATTATTTATTTTTTTTATTAATAACATCTGGATTAATTTAGTTATTTCACAATGCACTTTCAATTTTATTTTCAATTAGCGTTAACGAAAAGAAAAATATATCAGTATATGCATTATTTGGTATATGAATGTTTATAGGTGGGAATGAATATGTTTTGTAACACGACAAACTAAGGACGTGTTGTCCCTTAGCTACTGTATCTCTAGGAAATGTCCTAAAACTACATCTCGAGAAAATCAAAGGAAATTGTTTATATCAGTCGCTTGCCCTCCCTGCATAAGGTCGCAGACTCTATTCCGAGCAATTATTCGGAACTAGTTTCTTTACAGTGTACCTTTAACACGAGCCATCATATAATTTAACAAATCATCGCAGCATGTAACCAAATAATTTAATTGGTATGAAAATATTGTAAGGTAGTAGAAATAGTTCGTTATATCTTGATACTCAAATACAGCACCTATTTATTTCCATATTCATTACATAAAAATAATTAAAAATAATCTTCATTGCTAGAGACGAGAAATGCCTTCAAATGTTACGCATATAAAGTGTAAAGATTTTTTTTGTTTAAGTGTGAATGTATGTTTAGGTACTAATAAATGACAGATGCCAATGGTGTTAAACTTTCTCGCACACAGATCAAGGGATTCAAAGAGGATTACTTCCGACGTAGTGAGGCCAATACCCATTAACAAAGGGACGATCATACTGACCGGCAATTATTTTGTTCGTCGCAACAAACGACTATAAAACAAAAAAACCGAATTCAACTAAACGATACAAAATTATATTTTAATTCATTAATCATAGCTACCGTTAATCATAGCTAATTGTGACCATATGTTTAGCTCATATTCATTTTTAAAATTGTAATGCACCAAGTATTGTAAATTATAACATTTAGCTCAAAAATATTAAATTTCTTTTTTAATACCTTTGATTTGTTAATAAACTTTATGATTAGTTTCTGCGTGGTTATAAATGTTCAGTTACATAATTGAATGAATTCTTGTGTGTTATTCGTTCTCCCCCGTCTACTTCTCATACTGCGCAGGAATACAGTAGACCACATTTAGCTCAAATGATTGGCTCAAAGCCGGACTGGCGGCCACGTGTTCCCGAGCCAAGCTGTGAGTTTCCCTTTCTCACAGTTTTTCCATAGCTAAGGCCTTTCTTCCTATCTTTCAGGTGTTAGCTTGCCGTCTTTATTCTTTTCTGAGCTAACCTTGCTCACCTTCTTTTGTCGACACCGTCACGGGTGCCCTTCAACCTTCTTTTGACCGGTGCAAGATGAGGATCCTGGAGTGTCTCTGTTGTTGCAGGGGATGGGGTGTGCCTATCACTGCCGATGGTCTCCTCCAGTATGTCGTCAGGAGCCAGCCACTTCCGTCCTTGGTCATCAAATGCGGCATGGATGTAGAGGTCGAACTCTGCATATCCATGGGCAGTACGTACGTCTCGTACGCATTGTGCGTATCGGTGCTGGGCAAACAGAGGTTCGGGACCCGGGGAACTGTGGTAGGAGCGTAATTTCTCCTACGGGAGGAGGTCCTCCAAGGGTATACCCGTTCTCGGACCAATGAGAACACACCCTGCCCTTGCCACACGATGTGCTGGTTCATTACACATCATGGCGGTCCAAAGTAAAAACATCACCACGGACAACTAGAAAGTACAAAACCCATTCGGGAGGAGTTATAAGGTAAATGCAACCTCCTGAGAGGCCGAGACTCCTGAGAGAGTTAAGAGACTCCCAACTAAAACTCAGTTGGGAGCGACCCCGGAGTCACTAGGAACAGAAATTGTCAAGCCAGCCCAGGGGCAGGGCGATAGTTTCTTATCAGGTGAACATTATGAAAAAGTCCCCTCCACCAGCACCATTTTCTAATAATACAGGATAGGTAGGGACGCCAGTAGCATCGGCTACTCCCAAAACCCCTGACCCTAAGGCAAGTAGCATATTTCGTAAAAGTAGCCCTCTGCTAGTCCATTTTGAGCTTAAGCTTTTGAGGCAGCAGCAAGACGTTGCTGATCAAGAGGTGGATGACCCCCTGAAGGAGGCGGTTGCACTTTGAGGGAGGATGGAGCAAGTCCCACTGATCCAGGAAGGTTAGTGTGACCATAAAAGGCGGGTGTCCGGTTATCAAGGATGATTTAGCCAGGATAGCTGGAAGCCAGAAAATGAGGCGAAAACCCTTGAAGCAAGATAGTGTCAGAGTTGGCTGTCCTATTAATCGCTGGAGTTATCCCAGTCCATTTTTTTTGGCATGGCAGAGAAAGGCGGTTTATTAGAGAATAGATGATATAGGCAAGGACCGGGTAAGAACACAGGAGGTCAACGAACCTACCAGACATAACAGGAGAGCTGTGAGCTTTAGAGTGGCGGCCGATTAGCTGTGAAAAAAACAGCAGTCGAGGGAGCGGCAGGTGGCCGATAGGAGCATTATCCTCCCCAAGAATGCCTGGATTAGCGGCCAATAAGCCTTCCAAGAAGAAGAACACCAAGTTGAAACCCAGGATTGACGCAATATTGATCATACCAACATCTGGGAGACTTTCGCTGAAGCACTGGGTGACCTTAAGTCAAAGGCTAACGCGGAGGATTCCGCGACAATTGTCGAGGCCAGGTTCTTCTCGAACTCTCATCGTGGGGGGACAGGGAAAGTTTGCTGCGGAGGGGAAGGTTGCCATACGGGAGGAGGGCTCGGTCCCAGAACTCGAGCCAAGAGCCTCAGTCGAAATCCGGGACATTATTGGTTTAACTTCCCGGGATGAGGTGGAGTCCACTATCAGGCAGACTATGCCTGGGCTGGATGTGCGTAGCATGAAAGTTTGAGTCACGAAATTGAACAGCTTTCAGCAGAAAAAGGCCATTGCCAAAATGAGTGAGAGATGCGCCACCATCTCCTCAAAAAGGAAAAGAAAATCGGCAGGATCAACTGTAGGCGTACTGCCACTCTTCCTGGGGCTGTAAGGGGCCAGACCAAAACAAGATCTGCTTCCGCTGGGGTGAAGACGACCATATAACAGGGCGACGCCATTGTCCCAGTACTTGGCACCACCGGGCATATTGTCGATGGCGGTGATTTCAGCACTTGGGCTGTCGAGTGGGAATGCCCAATACTAATTAGCGGGGAAAGTTCATCCTGGACTTTGCTGTCGTTTTCATTAACCAGGGTGACATGGCCACTTTCCGGCGACCCGGTACGAGAGGCACGATCCCCGATAACCTTACCTCCAGGGATCACCAGGTGTAAATGGTCTTCGATGTTCTGGTTAAGCACCACAGGTTGCCTATTTCAAGAACCCCTAAACGCCACTGGAATACAGGTAGGCTGGACGTGTTCAGGTTCACCGAGGTTATATCCGTGGTCGATGGACTGCGATACTGATCAAGCAGGTCCAACCCTGGGTGAACAGAAGCATAGTGAAGTGGACTACTTCCTGAGTCAATTCCTGTCGGGTCATGCCTATATTCAGTCGCACCTGTACATGATGGGCTAGACAGGTTTTACCTGACTATATTTATTGCCCTGGCGTCTTCGATGACATGGATCTTATATTCTTCTGTTGTTCACACTGGGAATGGCTACTGGAGGTCACACGACATCTTGTAATGCTGTCGGTGGACTTGGTCTGCATGAAAATGCTTGAGGGTGCGGACTGGGGTTGCTTGTCACATTTCGATCAGAAAGTCCTCGGATTCAAGAAGATAGATTTGGATAGGATTGCCGTCTAAATCGTTAGGAAAATAAACGGCTGGATACGGAGTGACCCTAAAGGGCGGGAGCCAAAGAAGGCCTAGTTCTGATGTAATGCGATAAGCGATCCCAGACTAGTGTCCGAAAGTGAAAGGGGAGTTTTTTGATTTGGTAGTCTGATTTTATTGGGTAGTCTAGTTTTTTATTGAGTTTTACTGGATTTTTGTAGGAGTCTCACATTACAGGTTGGCCACCTGTGTGCTTAAAAGCATTATTTTTCTTCCCCTGAAAAAAGTCAATAAAACAGCATAAAGATGATTTGTGGTTTTTCAGCCCTTTTGTCAGGAGAAATATTTAAATACAATATTTTCTTTATCATAAACACGTTCAGTTCATTGAAATCTTATAGATCAGGGTAACATCTTTTTAATTTACTTGTACGATGCCAAACTATTAGCGGGACGGTGGCGCAGAATGAGTGACACCTCTGCCGGGACAACGTGGAGTGGTTTGACGTAAGGTGTAGGGGGCAGTAGCGTGTGAACGTGTAGTGGATGTGTTGCCATACTTTTTTTAATACCCGGTGTCCCGGACCACCCGTCCACCCCTTAAAAATTTACAGAATTAATTTTTAACCAAAATCAATTGTGTCATTATAGGTCAACGGGTTACGATCTATCTAATGTGCAAATTAGAATCAAGAACATCCTGCAAAAAAATTTTTGAACATGAAATACTCACTCTACCATCAATATATTAATATCAATTGGCAATACACGCAAAGAAAAATTTATATCAGTATAAGAAAAATTTTAATGTACACGAACACAATACAAGAAACAAGGAAAAATTAAGAACATAATTTGTAAAATATACCCATACAAAGAAGAACTTACATGAAATGTCAAAAAAAGTATTCAAACAATTAGATAACAAGATGAAATAATTACCTTTTACAACATTTAAAATGTTTTAAAATTAAAAATGTTTGTAAACATAAAATAAAATAAAATAAAAAATCGGGGGGTGATGTTGTCGCGTCCGCAGCATTCCATTAAAGCTGCACGTACTCCTCGGGTGGTGCTAAACGAACAACAATTTTTGGCAGCTGAATTATTACGCAAGTGATCTCTCAGCTATGCCAGCTGCCAGACCAAATCCTAACGACCCGTTCCCGGGCCACTTTTACAGCCATACGATACATATATATACATATACATATACATATATATATATATATATATTTAAAAAATAAAAGGAATAACCTAAATAAACTAAACCATCTTAAAATCATACATTTAAATATTCAATATCTCAAAGAAAAAATAGACATGACAAATATATTTTTACATGAGGAAAACCCGGATATATTAATACTAACTGAACACGGACTTAAAGATTCAGAAATAAACAACTTATGTTTTAAAGGGTATAAAATATCTTCTAAATACAGTCGTTCGTATCATAAAAGTGGCGGAATTTTATTTATAAGTAAAGATTACATCAATTTAACTACATTAGAATACAGTAATATATCAGATGAAATCAATTTTGAAGTATGTGGGATCGACTTAATCATAAAAAACTTCTCTTTGAAAATAATTGGAATTTATCGATCACCATCCGGTTCAAAAGAACTATTTATACAATCACTTGATAACTTACTTTCAACAACTCTCAAACAAAAACAAAATATCATGCTAATTGGAGATTTTAACATTCCCTGGAATATTAATGACAACAACAAAAATAAATTGAAAGACATGACATCTTGCTATTTTCTAGAACAATTGGTAGATAAACCAACAAGAACAACTAAAACCTCACAAAATATAATTGATTTGATCTTTACTAATTTTAATAAAAAGTTAATAACAGTTGAGGTGATAGGGACTGGTTTGTCTGACCACTTTGCTCAGGTAATTTATTTAAATATAGTTGATAAACATCCAAAATATTCAAGTCAGAAGATATTTCTTAGAAATTATTCAATTGAAAATATTAACAAACTATGTTGTGCTTTAGAGAATGAAACTTGGGATGATGTATTGGATGCAAAAACTACAGAAACAAAATTTACCTTATTCATGGAAATATTTATAAGATACTTAGATTTAAGTTGTCCTTACAAAACAATAATTACTAAGCATAGGAATTATAAAAAACCATGGCTAACAACAGGAATAATTACCTCAAGTAGGAAATTAAAAATTTTAGATAAGAAAAAATGTTATATGGATGACAATTTTCAATTGTATTATAAAAATTATAAGAAAATTTATAGGAAGGTTATAAAATTAGCAAAATCCAAATTTGTTTTTGATAAAATTAAAGATTCAAAAAACATAAATTTCGATACTTGGAGTATCATAAATGGAGAAAGGAATAAACAAAAGAACTATGAAAACACCATTCAACTGAGAATTGATGATCGGATTGAAGACGATCCTGAAACAATCAGTAATATATTTAATGAGCACTATGCTACTGTTGCGGAAAGATTAAGAAGTAATTCAATAATACCCGCTTTAACTTCATACACAACAAACACTCCTAAGTCAAGCCTTATGCTTTATCCAACTGATTTTTCAGAAATTTATGATACTATAAAATCTTTAAATAATAAAAGTTCCCAGGATGTATATGGAATATCTAATAAAATAATGAAAATAATAAATATTTATGTATGCGAAATTCTATCCAATATTATTAACACTTCATTAGAGGAAGGAGTTTTTCCTTCTCAATTAAAAGTATCCAGGGTCAAACCAATTTTAAAAAAATGGTATAGCAAGTGACATTAATAACTACAGACCAGTATCAATTATATCTCCACTAAGTAAAATCTTTAAACTTTTATACTTTAATAGATTGGAATTTTTTCTTGAATCAAACAAACTTTTATCTGACAATCAATTTGGATTCAGAAAAGGGAAAAGTACAAATAACGCAATAAATAAAGTAATAACTGAAGTAGTTAGAAATTTAGAAAATAGACACAAAACGTTAAGTGTTTTTATGGACCTGAGTAAAGCTTTTGACTGTGTCAACTCAAATATTTTGTGTGATAAATTATTTCAACTAGGTGTTAGAGGAAATGCCAACAGCTGGGTAAAGTCCTATCTTTCAAATAGACAGCAAATTGTAGAAATATCTGGTTTTAGATCTAAAAATATATCAATTAAATATAGGGTACCTCAAGGTTCTATTTTAGGTCCTATTCTTTATAATATTTACGTTAATGATCTAATAAAAGAAGTTAAATACAACGATATAATTTGCTATGCTGACGATATTGCAGTAACAATAAATAATCCTTCAGATGAAAGTCTAGAAATAAATAGTTATGTTGTGCTCACACAAATTTATCAGTATCTGGGGAATCTAAACTTATATGTAAATCATAAAAAAACCAATTATATCAACTTTAGTCTTGTAAGAAATAAAGATAACGATTTTAAAGGTAACATAGTGATGGACGACTTTGAACTTAATGAGGTTAAAACTGTAAAATATTTAGGAATAATAATAGACGAAAATCTAACATGGGTCCCTCACATTGACTCGCTTTGCAATAGTTTAACTTCTTCCATTTTTTGTTTGAACTACTACTGTCAATTTAGGTATAAACCATTATTAAAGTTATATTATCATGCAGTGATAGAATCAAAAATTAGATATGGCATTATAATATGGGGATCAGCAACACAGAATGCAATGAAAAGAGTTTTTGTTTTACAAAAAAGATCAATAAGACTAATCCAGGGTTTAAATAGAAGAAAATCTTGCAGGCAAGCTTTTAAAACACTACATATATTACCATTGTATTCACTATATATTTATGAGGTTATAATGTTTGCAAAATTTAATACAAATGAGAAAAAAACTGAAATAATACATTCTTACAATACTAGAGGGAAAAATAATTTAAAACAAGAAACACAAAGGATATTATTAAATTATAACCTTGCTCAAAATATTGGAGCTTCATTTTTTAACAAATTACCTTATAAAATAAAAAACATTGAAGATAAAATTAAATTTAAAAATGAGCTTAAAAATTTTTTAACGGATAAATCGTTTTACTCAATAAATGAATTTAATGAACACTATTACAATCAACCATATATCTTTTTACAAATTTTTTATTTAAAATTTTACCAACAATTCCAATAACACCTAATATGTAAAATGTATAATGTAATGTTATAAAATCATGAATACCAAATAAAATATACATAAATCAATATAAATTTTAAAGTGTTAATTAATATTATATAATGATTAAATGAAGATATAGTAACTTTCTGTAATGTGATCTGAAGCATTCAAGCAACCGGGCTGTATGATGCTGAAGGTCTCATGTTCAATGTAAAATGTTAAAAGCATTAATGAATTTACTCCATAAATGAATTTAATGAACACTATTACAATCAACCGTAACATAGGCCTACCACAAAAATAAATATAAAACATTAAATTTAAAAGTTGGGGTATTTTTTCTACCAACACCTAAATGTTAAATGTATAATGTTATGCATCTTATGTTATAAAATCATAAATACCAAAAAAAAGATACATAAATCAATATAAATGTTAAAGTGTAAATTAATATTATATAGGGCTAAATTAAGATATTGAATAACATTCTGTAGTACATGATCTGAAGCATTCAAGCAACCGGGCTGTATGATGCTGAAGGTCTAATCACAATTTGTAGGCAAAGTAAACATTGCAATATTAAATATAATATATTTAAAATGTATATAAAAATTACAATAAACTTGTACAATAAATTACACATAATAAATTTCTTCATACAACAAACCAAACTTTTATGGTAAAATCATAAAAACTTCACACTCTTGCGTCCTTGTATATTTTGTTTCCGGTATCCACTTGAGAGGTCCAACTTAAGACATTTTTGAAGAGCAAACGAATGACGTGGAAGGAGACGTGGAAGGACTGGAAGAAGACATGGAAGGAAGGAAGAGTTAAAATGAAAAACGTATAGAGCAGTAGACCATTAATAAATTAAACATAAATTAAAAATAACAAATATAGTAATGAAGAACAAAGAAAGAAGAAATAAGTAGGAAGAAAAAGAAATAAGAAAAATTTCAAATAAGTTTAAAATGAAGAAAGAGTTTTGAGAAAATGAGTAGATGAAATTGTAATTAAATGAAAATTTGTAAAATTGTCAATAAGTGCAAAAACTTGAAATTTGTTTTGTAAATTCCCATACATTGTGAAACTTTGTCAGAGGAATAAATTTATTATTAATATATTATTATTATTATTATATATATATATATATATATATATATATATATATATATATATATATATATATATATATATATATATTAAACATTCAAAAAGAAACTCAAAATTATTTTATTAATGAAATGTATTTACAAAATTGAAGATTTTTTCATAGATGTCGTTGGAAAGCTCTCATCCTGTAGATTTGCCAAAAAATATGAAAGTTTGATGTTTTTTAGTATTTATGGTGAAAAAATAAAAAAACATGTTTTCCATAAGAAATACATTGGAAACAGGTTTTTACGATTTTTTCATTTGAAGGCAATTTTGGCTGCCTCTATTGTGGTTATTCAAGAAATGCTTAATGGTAATTTGTAGGAAATTTAATTCTCTTTCAGAAAATCACCATCCACTTTGGTCGATTTCCTCACCGTTCAAAAGTTATTTACAAAAAACCAAAGCTACTAAAAGTTTTGTTTGCGTTTCAAAAATACTCAGTTAAGAGAAATCTTGGGGCAATCGAATCTGGAGTTCCACTGGACCGATTTTAATTTTTAAGATGTAGTTGGAAAGCTTCCATCCTTTATATTTGCCAAAAAATATGAAAGATTGATATTTTTTAGTTTTTATGGTCAAAAAATAAAAAAACATGTTTTTCATAAAAAATACATTGACAACGGGGTTTTAAGAATTTCTTATTTGAAAGCAATTTTTGGCTGCATTTATTGTGGTTGTTCAAGAAATGCTTGATAGTGATTTGTAGGAAATTTGATTATCTTTCAGAAAATCACCTCCACTTTGGTCGATTTCCTCAACGTTTATAAGTTTTTTACAAAAAACCAGTGCTACTACCAATTTATTTGCGTTGAAAATTCAGTTTTAAAAATCTTTGGGCAATTGAATCTGGAGTTCCACTGGACCGATTTTAATTTTTAAGATGTCGTTGGAAAGCTCTCATCCTGTAGATTTGCCAAAAAATATGAAAGTTTGATGTTTTTAGTACTTATGGTGAAAAAATAAAGAAACATGTTTTTCATAAGAAATACATTGAAAACGGGTTTTTACGATTTTTTCATTTGAAGGCAATTTTTGGCTGCTTTTACTGCGGTTGAAATGCATAACAGTAATTTGTAAGAAATTTAATTCTCTTTTAGAAAATCACCATCCACTTTGGTCGACTTCCTCACCGTTTATAAGTTATTTACAAAAAACCAAAGCTACTACCAATTTATTTGCATCGAAAATTCAGTTTTGAAAATCTTGGGCAATCGAATCTGGAGTTCCACTGGACCGATTTTAATTTTTAAGATGTCATTGGAAAGCTCTCATCCTGTAGATGTGCCAAAAATATGAAAGTTTCATGTTTTTAGTATTTATGGCGAAAAACTAAAGAAACATGTTTTTCATTTGAAAGCAATTTTTGGCTTCTTTTATTGCGGTTATTAAAAAAATGCTTAATAGTAATTTGTAGGAAATTTAATTCTCTTTCAGAAAATCACCATCCACTTTAGTCGATTTCCTCATCGTTAAAAAGTTATTTACAAAAAACCAAAGCTACTACCAATTTGTTTGCGTTGAAAAAATACTGTGGTAGAGATATTTTTATTAAACTTTGTACAGCTAAATCTAGAGTACTGGACTGATTTTAATAATCTTTTATGTGTTGTCGGAAAGCTTCATCTATGTATATTTACTCAAAAATGTGAAAGTTTGATGTTTTTCTCAGGAGTTATGGTGAAAAAGTTAAAAAGATAAACATTTTCTTCCTTTGAACTGTGTCTGATCACATGGAACACATGTTATTAATTTAACAGCTGATTGATGCATTGTTGTGTCATTGACTTTTCTTTGTGTACATTTTGTTGTTTACGTTTGGGATTTGTGGTTGTGAGTTCCTTACGTTTTGTTGGCGTTTAAATAAAGTTATGTGCTAAAGCAGTGTGTGGTTTTAAGCGGTATGTGATTTTTACAATCATAAATTAATATTTGAAAAACTAAATTAAATTAAATCAAACTAAATTAATATAAAACTGAACTAAATTAAATAACTACAAGTATATATTTTTAATTGTTCTGGAAATGAATAATTTCACCATTTATAATATAGATCGCGATGGAAACTGTTTGTTTAGAAGTTTATCTTTTCTATGTCATTCAACACAATCTAGGTACGCTGAAATACGAACCAAAATAATTGATGAAGTAATAAGTAACTGGGACTACTATCCCCCTTTTATAGTAGGAGATAAAACATATAGATTACCAATACAAAATGCAACAGAAAATAATTTTCTTTCTCAAATAGAATTTCAATGTTGAAAACAAATACTACAATTTTTTTTATTTATTTCACAGGAATTAGCATATAGGTACAATTTTTCTAGAGACCGTTGTATTTAACCACAACGGGCTTTGTTCCTAGTATATTTATAAATATGTTTGTTGCCTATAGACTCCGAAACCGCACGACAGATTGTAATGAAACTTTCAGGAATTATCAAGCATTATTCGAGGATGGTTTGAGTGAAGTTTGGTGCAAATCTGTCCAAAGGGCTCTGACCCAGAAGGCATACAATGGTGCAGTGTCAGGTTTTAGAAATTTAGTGTTTACAAAATTAACAGCTGTAATAAAAAAATTTGAAGTTTCTATAAACTGGCATTTGTTTAAATGTAAACAAACAAATGTAAACAATGGCTGGTTTATTATCTTTTGAATTGTGTTACTTGAATATTATTAACATTATTTATTTTAACTTAACATAGTTCATTGACAATTTTTTCATTCACATGCCACCAAAAAAAGCGTCAATCGGCAGAAAATTGGCGAAATCAAAACAAACTGCAGAAAAAAGAACAGCCGAAGACGATGAAGAACGCGAGTCACGGCTTTGGAAGGTTCGGAATCGGGCATCGACCTCCAGAGAAACTGAAACCAACGAAGAACGTGAGTCACGGCTTCGGGAGCTGCGAAATTGGGCATCGACCTCCAGAGAAGCCGAAACCAATGAAGAACGTGAGTCACGGCTTGAAGACCTACGGACTCGGGCTTCTATCTCCAGAGAAGCCGAAACCAATGAAGAACGTGAGTCATGGGTTCGTGAGTTGCGGAATCGGGCGACTACCTCTAGAGCAACAGAGTCGGTCCAACAACGAGACGAACGACTTAATGCTAACCGCTTAAGAATAAATCAAAGAAGAGAGAGATTAGACTAAAGGCTGAAGGCTTTTAACAATGACAAAGCCTATGATTACAAAAATCACAGTGACGTGACTATTGGTCAAATGAATGTAATTTGCTTGCATTGCAATGCCTTAAAGTTCCAAAAGGAAACTCCTGGGATGTGCTGTTCTAATGGTAAAGTTTCCTTGCCTCCATTGACTGGGCCCCCTGAGCCGCTGCTCAGTTACCTTTCTGGAACAGATCCAATGTCTAAAAATGTCCTGCAAAACATCCGTAAGTACAACACCTGTTTTCAGATGACTTCGTTCGGTGCAACAAACATTGTAAACAACGCCGGTTACATGCCGACATTTAAAGTTCAGGGCCAAATATACCACAAAATTGGTTCGTTGCTTCCTTCACCAGGTCAAGATGAAAAGTTTTTGCGAATATTTTTTACTGGCAACGAAGAAAGGGAAGTCAATCTGCGGAGGTCAATTAGTGATGGAACCAGACCTGATGTAATTTTAAATTTGCAATTATGTTTCATGAACACAACTGTTTAATACGTTTATTCAAATCTGCTATTGATCAAATGCCTTCAGATAACTATGCAGTTGTAATACGGGCGGACAAAACACCATCTGATGAACACGGAAGAAGATTTAATGCTCCGGTAACAGGTGATGTAGCAGTTGTAATGGTAGGCACCGATTTTAATCGTCGAGACATAGTCATTAAATGGCACGATACGACTTTACAACGTGTTTCAGAAACACATCGATCTTATGACGCTCTCCAATACCCAATGCTATTTCCGCATGGAGAAGATGGATATACTTTCAATATCAAACAAATTGATCCAAGAACCAATTTAGAGACGACAAAGAATGTTTCCTGTATGGATTACTATGCATACCGCATTATGATCCGTTCAGATGAAATAAACTACATACTGACAGGCCGTGAACTATTCCACCAGTTTATTGTGGATATGTACGCAAAAATTGAGAGTGAACGTCTTCTTTTCATCCGGTTAAATAAAAAAAAGTTGCGTGTTGAAGAATATGTTCACTTGCGTGTTGCAATTGGAAATGATGGAAACGCTGCTGATATTGGACAATTGGTAATTCTACCAGCAACGTACACAGGTAGCCCGAGGCGTATGTATGAATATGCACAAGATGCAATGACCTATGTACGAAAGTATGGACGCCCAGACCTTTTCATTACCTTCACATACAACCCAAAGTGGAGTGAAATCGCAAATCTGCTTTTCGCTGGCCAAAATGCCACGCACAGACATGATCTTAGCTCACGAGTATTCAAGCAAAAGTTAACTAAACTGATAAACGTCATCAACAAGAATCAAGTTTTTGGAGAAACTCAATGCTGGATGTATTCGATTGAGTGGCAGAAAAGAGGCCTTCCCCCCGCCCATGTTTTGATATAGTTGAAGATGAAAATCTGTCCAGCTCAGATTGATCAAATCATTTCTGCTGAGATACCGCGCCGGCACGAGGACCCCATGTTTTTGATACAATTAAGAAGCATATGATTCATGGGCCATGTGGTGCGCTTAATGTAAATTCACCATGCATGAAGGGTGGCAATTGTACAAAACGATATCCACGTCATCTAATCAGTGAAACTCAAACTGGAGGTGACAGCTATCCATTGTACAGGCGGAGGAATACCGATGAAGGTGGACACACAATGACTATAAAAATGGGAGATGTGAATGTTGACATCGACAACAGATGGGTTGTGCCGTACTCACCATTGCTTTCTAAAATGTTCGACGCCCACATTAATGTAGAGTATTGCAATTCTGTCAAGTCCATTAAATACATTTGTAAGTATGTCAACAAGGGTAGTGATATGGCAGTTTTTGGACTATCGAATCAAGATGACGAAATTACACAATTCCAAATGGGACGCTACATCAGTAGTAATGAAGCCGTATGGCGTATTTTGGGATTCGAGATCCACGAACGCTATCCAACTGTTCAATATCTCGCTATTCACTTGGAAAATGGCCAGCGAGTATATTTTACCGATCAAAATGCACAAAACAGAGCTGAACAAACACCGAACACTACACTGACGGCTTTTTTTCAATTGTGCGAATCCGATGACTTTGCTAAGACATTGTTGTATCACCAAGTGCCAAAATATTACACTTGGAACCCATCGACAAAAACGTTCATGGGAAGAAAGCGAGGTGCAGTTGTTCCAGAATATGGTGGTATACATTCTTCAGATGCTTTAGGACGCTTCTACACAGTGCACCCAAATAATGCAGAATGTTATTACTTGCGATTACTATTGCATACTATTACAGGCCCAACATCATTCTCTGCCTTGAAAACTGTGAATGGCGTAGAATATGAAACATATAGAGAGGCATGTTTTGAGCTAGGCTTACTTGAAAATGATAATCATTGGAATATGACGCTTACAGAAGCAACACTTGCGTGTCATTTTAATCAAATTCGAAATTTGTTCGCTATAATTTTGACAACCTGTTCACCTTCAAATCCTCGAGAACTCTGGGAAATGCATCGTGAAAGCCTCAGCGAAGACATTCTTCGGCAAGCACGCCTGACCAATCCAAATGTGGAATATTCTAATGAAATTTTCAATGAGGCTCTTTTACTTATTGAGGATGTTTGCATAACGATCAATAACAAAGTCCTAAGTCAACTTGGTATGCCGGCACCAGTACGAGACAGAACAGACATACAAGATAATGATCTGTTAAGATAACAACGATACGACATAAATCAACTACAACAAATAGTAGAAACACAAAGAAGACTTTTGGTTCCAGATCAAAGAAATACCTACGACAAAATAATGCAACGTGTAGACAATGGAAGTGGTGGAACTTTTTTTCTTTATGCTCCAGGTGGTACAGGGAAAACATTCCTCATAAATTTAATTCTGGCTTCAATCCGAAAGCACAATGGAATAGCACTTGCAGTAGCGTCATCTTGAATTGCTTCAACACTTCTGGATGGAGGACGAACGGCGCATTCGACACTTAAGCTCCCACTGAATTTGAACCAGACAGAAACACCAACCTGCAATATCAGCAAAAATTCAGGGATGGCTGCAGTCCTTAAAACAAGTAAAATTATTATATGGGACGAATGCACGATGGCCCACAAAAAATCGCTTGAGGCCCTTGACCGAACTCTAAAGGATTTCCGAGGAAACCCCGATCTGATGGGAGGCGCTCTAATCCTTCTTTCTGGGGATTTCCGCCAAACTTTACCTGTTATACCACGATCAACACCTGCTGATGAGCTAAATGCGTGCCTTATTAAAAGCATCTTATTTGTGGTACCATGTTGAAAAAATCACTCTCTCAACAAACATGCGTGTGCATATATTGAAAGAAGCATCTGCAAAAACATTTTCAAAACAACTTTTGGACATGGGAAACGGTAAAATTGAAATCGACCGCACAACTAACGAGATTACGTTTCCACCACAGTTTTGTAAAAGGAAGCCAAATATTCAAGCAGTTGTAGATAAGGTATTTCCGAATTTAATAACCAACTTCAAAAATCCGGATTGGCTTTGTGAGCGGGCAATTTTGGCTCCAAAGAATGATGACGTCAACAAACTAAATAATCAAATTCAATTGAAATTGCCTGGAGAATTGATCAAATACAAATCAGTTGACTCAGTAATGGATGAACAACAAGCAATAAACTATCCAGCCGAATTTTTGAATTCAACAGATCCACCAGGAATGCCACCACACTTACTTACATTGAAATTAGGATCACCAATAATACTTATACGAAACTTGAATCCACCAAAACTTTGTAATGGAACAAGACTGACAATAAAGAAATTGACACCAAATTTGATAGAAGCAACCATTATAAATGGTAAGTTCAAAGGAGAAGAAGTCTTAATCCCAAGAATACCGATGATTTCATCAGAATTGCCCTTCGATTTCAAGCGATTGCAATTTCCTGTACGTCTTTCTTTTGCGATTACAGTCAATAAAGCACAAGGGCAGTCTTTGACTGTTGCAGGTTTAAATTTAGAAAATGCCTGTTTTTCGCACGGCCAGTTATACGTGGCGTGCTCACGAGTTGGTATACCTGAAAATTTGTACATTTATACACAGAATCAAAAGACAAGAAACATTGTTTATCCTTTGGCCTTGCAATAAAATTAATATACTTACTTTCTAATCCGTTGATTTTTTTGTTATATTAAAAAAATAGTAAAATAGCTTTATTTCTGTAAACAACTTAATTTGGGCGCAGCAACGCGCGCCGGGTAACTGCTAGTAATGTATAAATTGTATGACTTGGATGTCGAATAAAGATATACTATCGTTTGAAGGTTTTTTCAATGTACAGGGTGTACCAGAAGCACCTTCCCAGACCGGAAGTCACTAATTTTTCGTACTAAACCCCACTTTTCGTAACTTTTTTTTGGGTTCTGCATGAAATGTTAAGACAACCTTAAAATTTAATTTGTACCAATAATCCTAATGGCTAGGTAGATAATGATGGTTGAAATTTAGATTTTCCCATAATAATGTCTTGGAACAAATTTTAAAATCCATTATCCCTGAACATTTACGTTCAAATAGACTTTACCCAGGACAAAAATTTCTTAAACTCTTCTTTTATATATAGTTTTATCGTAAACTATCAGTTTTTTTCATAAATTATTTTACTTTTCCATAAAATTTACAATATGGCGGATATTGTTAAAAATGCATGAAAAAGTTAGACTTATTTCTCGATAATCGACTTTTATGATGGATTGTTATTTAAAATGAGGTTCTAAGACAATCTCATGATGAATGATTGAATGTTAATGTTAAATGGAGACATTTATTAATCTTCAAACAGCTATTAAAATGTGAGAACATTTTAAAGTTCGTATACCTTTAGTATAAAAACAAATTTTATTGTTTTTATGAATATTCTCTAAAAAATATATACAGGGTGTCCAAAAAAAACGTTTACAGACTTTGGGATGTGATTCCTGATACAAAAGTAAAGAAAAAAGTTCCTATGAAGGTATGTCCGAAAATGCATATTTACCCAGATATCCGCCATTTTGTTTTTTCCACTTAATATTTTTTATTTCGGTGACGGATTGATCTAGGAACTTCATATTTGGCATGGATCTTTATAATACTAATGTCCATTTCCACAATAAAAATTATTTTTTTCCGATGCGTGTTTTCAAAATGGCGGCCATTTTAAATTTTTAAACTCAAATATCTCAAAAACGGTAAAATTTATAAAAATGTTACAAGACACAAAAAAGTTGACAAATTAAATTATCTTAACAGTAATACCAAGTTTGTAAGGAACCGAAAACAAATAACGGAGTTACTGTGGTTTTTATGCAGAAAAACACTGATTTTGCACTATGATTAATGCCAATTTAGGTTATTTTAAGAGAAAAATCTCAACAACTCCGTTATTTGTTGGCAGATCTTTACAAACTTGGTTTTGTTGTTTAGATAATTTAATTTGTCAACTTTTTTGTCTCTTGCAATATTTTTATAAAATTTACCGTTTTTGAGATATTTGAGTTTAAAAATTTAAAATGGCCGCCATTTTGAAAATATGCATCGGAAAAAAATAATTTTTATTATGGAAATGGACATTAGTATTATAAAGATCCATGCCAAATATGAAGTTCCTAGATCAATCCGTCACCGAAATAAAAATTATTAAGTGGAAAAAACAAAATGGCGGATATCTGGGTAAATATGCATTTTCGGACATTCCTTCACAGGAACTTTTTTCTTTACTTTTGTATCAGGAATCACATCCCAAAGTCTGTAAACGTTTTTTTTGGACACCCTGTATATATATTTTTTTATTGTTATTAATAATATAAGCGCGAGATCATTCATTAAGCCAATCACCAACCAGTACATACAATATTACAAAAACATCCGTATTGCCGTATTTCGTTGTACAGGGCCGAAAAGTTGTAATACAATATTAATTTATTCTCTGCGTTTCTGTACGTTGTAGATGTTATTTACCTGGATTAAAAGTACGTGAATGTATCCTGATTATGGGGTTTTTAGGCAGAGACCATGAGAAAAATCAGCATAAGAACCATCATGGAATTATAATTTGGACCCAAAAGAAACAAACCACATTTCAACAATTGATTATAGCTTAATTTTTAGTTTTATGCAAAATAACTTAGAAAATTATCACCATCAAATGTTTTATCTCTCGGTACCCTGATAAATGCGGCGCATTGCGCTGTATAGGTTACTCTAGGATATATTAATCCACCTCAATAGAAAACTATTTTAAAATGAATTTAATGGATTACATATTATTCAAATTATTTTAGCACAAATTCAGGTGCAGTTGACTTCAAATCCCACAACCGCGCTGACGTCTCAATCCTTTCTACACTTCCGTCAAAGTATCCTCATTTGTCTGTTAAACCTCTTCCATACGTGATACTTTAAGAACTATTCCCGTGCCGTCGCATTGAATTTCTGCTAGAAAGAAGTCCTAAAAATTACACAAGAGTAAACACGTTAGTTTTTATGTGTGTGAGTATTTAAATATATATATAGTATTAAAAGAAAGATTAATTGACCATAACCAATCTAATTATGACAATACTGATGGAAATTTTAATATATATAAAAATCAATCTTCATGGAAACGTTTGCTCATTTA
This sequence comes from Neoaliturus tenellus, assembly GCA_030545055.2. NCBI lineage: Eukaryota > Metazoa > Arthropoda > Insecta > Hemiptera > Cicadellidae > Neoaliturus > Neoaliturus tenellus. The sequence goes on along the minus strand of CM061531.1, from coordinate 189,495,355 downwards.
TGTTTGAAGCCTAGGGTATGAACAATTCGTATTTATTTCTAATTAAGTAATAACTAGTAAACGTGTTGCTCGAAATGGAGCGATGTAGTTTTTTTTAGTGTTAAGTAGTTTTTTTTTTTTTTTTTTTAAGTGTTGAGCTTTCTGCATGGTGTGCATTTTATTTTTCATTTTCTGATTACACAGGTGAAGCACCAACCTGACCGATACTGTAAGTAGGCCGTTTGCTTGACTTGAGTAGTTAGTCATTTGAGTTTTGTTGCACGGTTTGTGTGTGGTTTGCTATTGTATTTAAGTTAGTTTTTTAGGTATTGACGTATCCTATTTTATACAAATGTATATTTAATGGAATAAAGGATTGTCTATTGTCTATTGTCCAATGAAATCTTAAGTATCCTATGCAATTTATAAAAATGTCACATTTAGTTTTAAATAAATAACACCCTACCAATCCAATATTGTAATTACCAGTACCTAATCGCCTGAAATACATTTAAGCTGAACATTAACAGATGTTTAAAAAACTAAACCCAAGCCCAATGTTATTCTAATGGGACATTTTTAAATTTTAATAATTGATAGCGCTTTTATTTTAAATTCGATTCTCATCATTTTTTGGCGATAGCAACTACAGAAAAAGTCCTATCCAACGACACAAACAACTTTCAAATCGGTTGAAAATTGTAGGAGGTGTTCTCTTAACAATAAAACCCTTAGCGTATTAAATAAGTATAGATACTCGCATTAAACACGAGATCGCCCCTTGATCTGTTTCTTTTCTGATTTTCTAGCATTTGTTATTACCACTTAACAACCGTCTAATGATATATTCGGTTAAACCTCTTCCATAATATTAACATTGGTACTTTGAAAACCTGTTAGGCGTAGCCTTGGGGACCGATGTGAATTACAATGTGATTACAATAATAAATGAAAAAAATTATATCAATAAAATTGTAAAAAAAACTATAAAGTAATTCTTTTTAATAATAGTACCTACAAAATATTATAAATATGCATTTCTCTCCATCTCTAGAGTTTTTATTATTTTTTAGGTTTTGTATAAAATTATTTCAGTTTAACTACTATAACTCGCAAAAATATTAAATAATTTTTATTGAGAAATATCCTGATAACTTTTATACCCTTATGAGGCTTTTACTGAACACCTTTCCTGTGATGGCACCAGAAATTTAGTCTATTATAAAAATGGCTAAAGATGCCAAACAAATAAAATTAATAAAAAATAAAAAAAACTATGAAAATTTGTTACCACTAAAAAGATCCCATTGAAAATTACATTTGATAAGAAATACACAATAAGGTAATTAATGGAGATAAATTAATAACTTGTAATTTTCAGGACGAATATATAAGATTTTGTTATTTTTCAAATAAATTATATAAATTAAACATTCCCACTTTTATATTTCTATATTTTTTATTATTAATGGGTAAAAACTGTTGAGAACATGAACTTCACCCAGAGTAGTCGCAAAGCCTGGTCTCTGCTCAGAAAGCTCTCCACTGGTGAGACAAATGATAAAAACACTGTCTCGCAACCTCGCCTTGTGAAATTGCAAAACGCCTCTCCTGTTTGTCTAAACCCGTGCGTACATCTGCGGACAGGAAGGTGAACTTTAAGCTTAATGAAATAAAGCAAAGTCGGCAAGCACCATTGGAAGTCTCTAGACCTTTCACTATGGATGAGCTGGATGCGGCGATTGATGCGATGCCAATTGGCAATGAAGAGAGGCAGCAGGCTTGGATGAAATCTTCCCGGAGTTTATAAAACACTCGGGTAAAATGGCCAGACATTGGCTTCTTGCAGCTTTTGACACCATAATGGAAACCGGCGACTTGCCTGGTATATTTAGAAAATCCAAAATAATAGCTGTCTTGAAGTACGGTAAAAATCCAAAACTGCCCGAAAGTTACCGACCCATAGCCCTTCTTAGTGTCTGTTATAAGCTGCTAGAGAGGTTGATATACAACAGAATCCTCCCTATTCTCGATTACAGCATCCCCGTCAAACAAGCTGGGTTTAGACCTGGGCGCAATTGTTGTGACCAGGTTCAAGCTCTTACTTCTTTCATCGACGATGGGTTTGAGCGGAGACTGAAAACCTCCGTTGCTTTCTTTGATCTTACTGCAGCTTGTGACACGGTCTGGAGAAAAGGCCTCCTTATTAAATTTTACAACCTGATTCCTTGCCCTTTCCTGTTGCGTCTCCTCAATTCCATGCTCTCCAACAGGATGATTAAAGTATATTTGGGACGCAAGGAAAGTACTTTTAGGCAACTTAAGGATGGCCTGCCACAGGGGTCAGTACTTGATCCACTGCTGTTTAATGTGTATACAGCCGACATTCCTGACACTCGCTCCTCAAAGTGCGTTTACGCACATGATATAGCTCTGGCTTATCAGCACCAGGAATTCCAACAAGCTGAGGAAACCCTAACAAATAACCTCACGACCCTCGGTGAATACTTGAAAGCCTGGAAGCTAAATCCAAACCCAACAAAAACCGAGGTTTCTTGCTCCCACTTGAACAATAGAATGGCCCACCAAAATCTTAAAATTATATTTGACGATGTTGAGCTAAAGCACAATGAACACCCACAGTACCTGGGGATCACTTTAGATCGGTCCCTGATATTCAAAAGCCACCTACAAAAGACAGCAGCCAAGGTGAGAACCAGGACTAACATTGTCCATCACCTTGCTGGCTCCACATGGGGAGCTAACGCACAAGTTCTGCGAACCGCTGATCTGTCCCTAGTTTACTCAACTGCTGAGTACTGTGCTCCCGTTAGTGTAGTAAAATTAGTCGGGAAAATGAAATAATTTTTGGAAAGCCAATTTATTTTGAAATGTGTTCTATGGCGTCCCCTGACCTTCCTCCGAAAAGTCCCCAGAAATCCCATATGGGGATCACGCTTAAAAATGAGGGGTTGGCCCATAAGGAGTTACATTAAAATTTGATATTAAGCATACTAAATTTAAATACATTCCAGAAGGTTTATATATATCAAATTAAAGGTCTTCAAATGTAGAATAAAATGCCGTAAACTTGACCTCAATATAACTGTCGGGAGTGAAATGGCAGGCGTTCAAAGTTTAGAATAAAATAATATTATCAAAACTTTGAAATACAATAACTTCCGACATATTTGACCTTTTGAGGTCTGGGTTTCGGCTATGTACTCTCCTTACTAAGACCTTTAAAATTATGTATAGGATGGCTATGGTCTAAGAAATTTTTTTTAAAACTTCCTCTTTGGGACGTCCATGTGGAGGGTGGTTCAAGGGTAGTATGATAAGCATATGACTAGCTATCCGCATTTTCAATGGTAATTGTAAAAGCAAACGTTTGCCGCAAACCGCACCTCGAAAGGTCAAGTATTTCGAAAATTATTACATTTTTAAGCGTTTAGGTTAAAATTTGATTTTTATTCAAAGTTTGACAGGCTGCCGTTTTTGACTCAGACAACCTTTTTAGATGGGGTTTGCGGCATTAAATTCTACAACTCAAGAGCTTTAATTTGATGTACATAAACCCATTGGTCGAAGAAAGATTTATTTCTGACTCCACGTGGGCCATCCCATCATTTTTAGGCATGTTGCCCACTGGGGATTTCAGGGGACTTTTCTCAGGGAGGTCAGGGGATGGCATAGAACACATTTCAGCAAAAATTCGCTGTCCAAAAATTATTTCATTTTCCAGCCATATTTTGGCCTAATTTTACTACACTACGTGTGGTTGAACAGTGTGCATGTCAGAGATATCGACGTCCAGCTAAACAGGGCTATGAGAGCCATTAGTGGTACAATCATAGCAACCCCCGTCCACTGGCTCCCAGTCCTGTGTAATATCGCTCCACATCTGCCCATCCATGATTACCTACCCCCGATGACGGGCCGATTGAGGTCCCGAAAACCACCACTGCGGACAGCATCCCGGTTGACGGACTCAAACTTTTCCATCCATACCGACTGGACTGCCTCCTGGGAATCTTTCCAACGTTGGAATTGCTTTCTGATTACCGACCCGACCTTAGCAGTAGGTGGTATGGATCTTCCTCGGAATCAGTGGACTTTCCTCAATCGATTCCGCACTGGAGTGGGAAGATGTAATTATTGGAAGTTCAAATGGGGAATGGCAGAAGATCAGTCATGCAGCTGTGGTGCGGAGTTTCAGACTATGACTCACATTGTCACCGAGTGCCCTTTGAGTGCATTCCCGGAAGGGCTCATGGGCCTGCATTGTACAAGTGAAGCTGGGCTGCAATGGCTTAGCGCCCTGGATTTAGCTTTATAGATATCATAAATGTTTATTTTAGTTTAATTTTAAATGTACTGAAGCAGGTGTTTTGCACTGCAGAACATGTTTTATTTATTTTATTATTATTTTAAGTTGGTAGCTGGCTATGGTTGCCATACGATAAACATATATATATATATATTTATATATATATATATATATAGATATTTATTTATTTACTACTTTTTACAAATAATAATTATAAAAGAGGAAACCAACCTAAACCATTCATAAAATTTATAAAACTGTTTTAAAACGTATTAAAATATACAAAAAAGGATACTAATCGAATATAATACCAGGAGAAGTTTAAGATTATAACTCTAAAAGCGGAAGGTCGGTCAGTGTCTGGTGAATATGATTTGGAGCAACGCATAATCCATCTTGGCGCGACCATAAGTCAATGTCAGTCCGCTGTGCACTCTGTAGCATCGGCTTAAAACATTGTAAAATACTAATTTACTAAGTAACTTACAAGTTCCAATTTTATTTATTTTATTTTTTTAATTTATTTTATATGTACAGTATTAATATTCCGACAATGAAGGTTATAAAAAAAATAATACCAGCCCCCTGGAAGTGTGGCCGTCCGAGTTAGTATATCAAAGACTGAAATCGAAAATGAGGTGGAAGATAACGAAGAGGGGATACAATCCTCCAGCCTGGGGGGGGGGGTTTGTAGACATCTAGGTGTGTGCTTCGACATTTCTTAATTCGTTGTTTTACAGGCGAATTTTGATGTAAATTTTATTTTATTTGTCTGGAAACATTTTGCTAATGTTTAAGTTGTAACCGTAATTAGTGGACACGTTTGGTTTGTGTGGTTAAATTTAAAGTTAAAGACTATCTTCGATGTGTAAGTTCGTAGAAATTTTAAAATAACACGTTCATAGAATACTTCGAATAGCAAATTTTTCTAACCATAAAATGCTTATTCAGCGTTCTTTGTTTATGGGGTTGATTTTATTATTTTAAAAAGTCGAATTCATTATTGGCAGGAGGTAAATAGTGAAACGATAGTGGGGTTACAATATAGTTGGCTGAAACTCATTATTATCAATAAAGCCTCCCATTTCAGCCACTAGTGCGAAAATATATTTAATGGCTCAATGGCATAATTAGCTTTTTATTGTGATTCTTTTTTCAATATTGGTTTAATAGACCTCGAAATTGAAACAAACTTTATTATAAGTCAAATTCACCGGCTTAAGAGCTTAGTTCTTAACCATAACATTGATTCAAGTTTTATCATGTTTGTATGATTAGTTTTGCCAGCAATTTGGAATTATAATTTTTTTGTAATAGCCTTTTAGAATAGAATTGTACACGAAATGCAAGATCCAACCACCAAAACATTATTTAAATTGTAGCACTTTGAGAAGTCATACAAATACAAAATAATTTTACAAAAATTTTAACAACGTATAAAAAATTAACAATATTGACAAAAGTGATGTGATTTGAAGATAAAATAGAGTATGCACTCCAAAGTAAATACTACGCAGTCAGTCGTAGCACTTTCGCAAAGCGATATGAATAGGCAATGCCACTACTAGGTAATACTTACTACGGTGTCTCTTGAAACTTGGAATTTAAAAAAATTGTATTTACTACAAGGTAGTAGATGCTTCGATTCGGTTGACCCTTGATTCTGTACTTTTATCAGTCTTATCATCTTTAGTTTTGCATCTTCAATGTTACCTTCCATCTGATTATTGTTAGCTTGTTTATTGTAATCAGCTGTTCACAGTACTCGAATTTCACCCTCAGAACCAGTTCTATTTTGTTTACAATAGTGCACGGTCCTGACAAAGGTGTCGATTCAGTTTCTATACGTAGCTTTTAGTTTTATAGTTTTCATTTCATTCTGAAATATCTTCGAGTCTTTAGTTATCAGGCCATGAAGGTTAAAAGGGGGTCCTGCATACACCTTGGATTATTTTTGTGTCTTATTTGTGCTAACCCTGACGTCTTAGAGGAATAGAAAATAACGAGCACTTAAAAGACAGCATAAGAAATTATTAATTAAAAATAAAATTCACATCCATGTGGGAAATTACAGATGCTCAACTAACAAAGATGCTTAACAATATGAAGACAAACATAAAAAAGAAGACTAACACAGACAGCACGGGAAACATAAAAATTGCTTAAGGAATTGGAAAAACTATTTTGAATTTTTTTTATACAAGAGATGAAACGTTGTGTTAAAAAAATACCTGGAAATGAGGCTGTCGGTGTTGGTACATCAAAGACTGAAATAAAAAATGAGGAGGAAGATTACGAGGAGGGATTACAATCCTCCAGTGCTGGCACGTCACCGTAAACCACATCAAGCATTCGTCAGTCTACAAAAATATGAAAGAAATACAAAACCGAAAACGCTATTATTGTCCACACCACAACCTATCGCGTGGTATTATAACAACAAATAGATTTGTTAACACTCGAACTATCAATATCGAAGCATACTTAACTATGCATCGTCCTATTGGGTTTTCATTTAAATTTTCAAAAGTTTTTTCTACAAATACAACTCCTGAAGCTTATGAAACAACTAACAATTCAACATCTATCAATCAATTGTCCAACATTCAAATAATGTAAACTTTGTTATGTTCTAGGTATTACTTCCCCCTGAAGATAAAGATGGGAACAGATTCCAGATCCCGCAACGTCATGAATTTGTTTTTACTAATAAGTGATGGAAAATGTTCGCAATAATTTTACACTACTTATATGATATTGTTCATTCTTCAAATTCGTTAGTAAAGTGTGTATTATAAATCAAAATAAACCCACGTTTCATTATAAATCAAACTTCTCTTTAAAAAAATTTCATCATATGTACATTTTAAACTAAACATTCAACATACCACCAGTACAATAATTGAAGTATACAATTGTATTAAATGAAACTCTTCTTAAACATATCAAATTAAGTTTATCATACATTTTGCTTTGTTAAATTTCTACAGGAGTGTTATCAGTGTAATTGACCGTAAAACCTTGTTGTGACTCCAGAATGTGATCGTTGATGGGGAGCGAATGTGGCTGACATTTTCACGTGTCTGCCCGGTGGCGCGGAAAATTGTTCCTTTCATGTAAACTCCATCAGCCGACACGGAGCGTACAACGTTTACCACTAAGACAATCCGGGTTTTTGTGGCAGTTTATTGAAAGTATCTCTCATTTAAAGATTAGAGTTCAAGAAAAGGCAATTTTATGGCTGCTTGGTTGCAAATAAATCATTTTATAAATAGCTATGATAATATAAATGAATAGATTTTCACATATTTTATATTAGTATAACTTTTATAGCTCTATATCTGTTGTGTTACAATTTCATTTCAATCCAGTTTAATAGACCTTTAAATAGAAACGAATTTCATTATAAATCAAATGAGATTTTACCAGGTTACTTATTTGACACATAAAACTATATTGGTGGCAATAAAATAATTTTTGTACTACATAATTATAACTATACGTAATTGTATTATTCTCTTTGAATATACAAAATAAAGCATTCGATTTTCAAAACGTGTGTATTTTATCTATACCGTATACACCTTTTCATATATATAAAAACGTAAAAGTCGAATCATACTGTGAATTATTAGGGGACATAATATTTAGTTTTCAGTGAAAGCAATATTACACAGAATAATTACTTAACTACACTTTCTTTACAAGATTTATGATGTTCCCAATTTAACCTTTATCTCTGCGAAAAGATTTAATTGCATTTTAATTTGACGCTTAAAATAAATAGAAATAAACTTTTCTTATCCTATTAAGCTTTTTCATACGTAAGCCGTGACGCCAAACTAGGGCAATATCCAATGAATATGTGATGGAAAAGTAAATCATAGCTCTTAAAAGCAGACCATTATTTTTATGGTAATAAATCATTCAATTTTTTTAATTCTAAAACATTATTAATTTTTTAACTTTTCTTTTTACAGGATGTAATTTTAAAGTGTAAAATAATAATGATAATAAAAATGACGTAATATGTAAAGTAATCGGACTCTTTAAAACGTCTATAAAACTCTCTGAGCCACTATTTTAAAATGTTTATGCTTATAAATTGATTTAGAAGTTAACATCTTTAAAATGTGAAACCACGCATGTACCTACGTTATGTTGCGCGTGGATTCGAAATGCAGTGTTGACAGTCTATTGAAAAACGTCCACTGTTATATTAGCAGTGAACCGGTAGTTTCTCCTAAGTATGGTTTCGATAAGTAGGGGAAATGAATATACTATAATACAAGTAAGGTATATTTTGTATGTATGAATGTATGTATGTATGCACGAGGATTTCGAAAACAGCTAGACCAATTTTCTTTGAGGTCTTTGAAGGTTGAAAACATATCGTAAAGTAATTTTTCTGGAGCTTTCAAGTCAAAAGCATTCATCAAGCATATGGTTGTGGGTTATTGACTTCTGAGAACGCTTAAACAGCTTGTGTTTAATCTTACATTCTAAACCCAACTTCCATATACTGTATATATGTAACAACATATATCTTATAAAATCATTAATATTTAACAAGATCGATCAAATAGATAACAAAGCGTAAAAATAACAAAATGTTTATGGTGTCAGTAACCTGTAGCGTTAGTAGTACTTGAGTTCCAGCTCACTAAGCCCTAGCCCACGTGTTCTGTGTTTAAATAACCATGGGCCTCCTGTTCGGATCATTAAACATTTACCGACTATAGTCCTGCACATCGTGACCTCTCTGTACTTCGATATCCCACAAAGTCGTATTTGGTTTAAAGGAAGTTTCTGTACAATATAATATTATGCTACCTAATATTTTTTGTAATATCAAAGAAAACAAGTTTTATCAGTTTATTTTATTATTACATATTAGTTCCACGTAAAGTGCAAGAACACGCTTGGCTGAAAAACTGTCAATCAGTATAACAATCATTTCTCGTTGGATATTTGTTTGATATCATGGTTATTAAAAATAATTTTCCACTAAATGGGTTTCCTTGAAATGGATTATTTGCTAAACACATAAATTTACAAGACTATACGGTGATTGTGTTAAATCATAAAATTGTATTAATCAGACAATTAACGAATGCACTATATCATTTCCTGGTATAATTTTTTTTTCAAGAAGTAATAATTTATACGTGATATAAGTTATACCCATTTGTATAAAATATGTATTTTATGTATGTATAAATATTATAGTGATTTTACACCCAAGTAAGGATAGAGGGATATTGTAGGGGACCTAAGAGTGGCGATGAGGGCTGTAACATTAATTTTATCAGCTGTGGTCCACAGGTGCTATAGCTGTGAGAGTACAGGAGGATAGCTGCTGTTAGCCGCACCTTTTGTACCGACTAATCTTCTATATATTCAAAACAGTAAGGTTAAAACAATAGTTTTAAGAATTAGATCTATCAATGGCTGACCATGAACCCAATGTAAAGATAAATATTATTAATATAATGTGAGAAAAATTCAATTAAAAATGATTAACTCAAATTCTATAGGCTCTTATCGTCCCTATAAAACAATTAAGCATTTTAACTCAAAATTTCAATTCTAAAAATAATTCAAGCCATATATCATTCTGAGGGGCTACAGTAATTACTAATCGTTTATCAGCTTTACCTTATATTGGAACTTTGTTAGTAAACTGAATTTGAGGTGGGTTTAGAGTAGATAATGCAACTTTGTCATGATTTTTTAGTATAATGTAATTGATTTCCTTGATCATCCTATAATCGATCTATGTTCATAAACTGTAATTTCCACCATGTCTACTGTTCTTCCCCTCCCACACTGTACATGATTTGTCATATTGTTGTCTTGATATTTTTACTATTTAGAAAATCGACATCATTCTAATTTTTGCAATCCGTTATTTAACATAACACATAATTTATGAAGTGCAAGAAGAAAAGGCATGAACTTTGATATAATTTCCAGTTTCTGACAACTGCTTAGCATGCTCACTTTTATTTGACCATATAATAATTATTATTATCGTATGGCTTTTAGTGGAGGGAGATCAGCAATTAACTGATAGTTTACCTCGCCTGAAATGCCTGCACTTTTTTGTTTTCTATGCGGGTGGCGGCAACGGCTTAACGTGACTTCCGAACCACGGGAGCGGCCGAACGATCTTTTTGTCCCCGAGCCGGGAATTGAACCCGGGCCCGCTGGGTGATAACCCAGATCTCTAACACTGCGCTACGGCCGCTGATATGTAATTTGACCATATTACATGCATTGTAAAATGTCAATTGATAATAATAAATAATGATTCTGATTAATCTTAGTGCTCCACTTGCCACGAATGGAGCTGTATCCATTGAATATCAGGGGTAGACTACTCATTATATTTGACATTGTTAGCCGTAATATTTAAAACATCCCCAAAGTTCAATCAGTAAAATTTTATCTTTACTTTTCATATTCGTCATTTGTAATATTATTGAAACAAAATAAATAATTTCTCAAGTAGAATACAACATGATTATAAGATATAAATTTCAAGGAAAATACAGAACATTTAAGTCCGATAGAAGCTAAAGAGGTTTGAATAAAAAGATGAAGACTGGACTATATAACTCCCTTTGGATTTTTTAAATTTTTATCCATATTAAACTATAATTGTACAAATTTGAACAAATTTAGACCATTATAGCTTAATATGGATTAAAAATTAAAAAAATATAAGAATTTTTGACCTGGAAGATTGCTGATAGTGACAGCCTCTAGCAGTTGCCGTTGAAATTGTCTGTCAGGTTGAATTTGTGTATTTATGTTCGGCAAACTAATTGATTCCATGCTATTTATTATGACCATTAAAGGGAATCTCTTAAATCAGTACCGGTAACCAATGCTAAGAGAAATTTGGTTACCAAACGTTTCAGTTTAAAGAAAAATATTTGGTTTGAACTTGTTCGGTGCTTAAGACGAAGAGGGGTGTAATTATTCACCCAATATCCATTGAACAAAGGAAATTAATTCAAGCAGATTAATTTAAGATTCCTGGATAGCAATTAAAATTTCCAGCAATCGTATTCTGTTTACTCTCGGAGGATATTCGTTGGATATAGTACTTGATAACATAGATAGTGTCTCGGTGAAACCAATTTCAAAATTAATTATAGCATACGATCAGTTGCCAGCGAGACATTTTTTATTTATTACTAAGCAACTTTAACATGACGCCATCGTGATGTTGATACCTAATAATTATATAAAACATAACCAAACACACTATGTTAATTACATGTACGTGTTAACGTTGTAACAAATAACTGCATTTGAACAAAATATGACCACAACCGGAAACCAATAGTTTGACAAGAGCCTGTTGTCACACATCCCAGTGTTGTGTTTTGCACACATATCATTGGATCCAAGGTTATTTTATTGACATACATCATAAAATAATCATTTTTAGTCATCTAGGGGAAAATAATGGCAACCGCTTCTAAATAAATGTGAAACAACGACTCTCTCATCATCTCCTACACAATTGAACAATTCTAGTTGATCTTGAAACTTCGAATTTCGCACAAAAACTACTTGAATTGTAAAAAAAATTAAAAATGGCAGAAATTGGAGATGGTGTATTTTTTGTGATATCTGCCAAAGAGTTGGTCTTATAAAAATCAGAGATAATCTTACTCGAAGATATTTCTTCATCTTTACACATATTTTAAATGAATAATTTGTAGTTCCAAGAAACTTTGAATTCTACACAGATATTTCGTACAAGTTCTACATTAAGAAGGTAAAGAAGTTTATTTTAAATTATATATATATATATATATATATATATATATATATATATATATATATACTAGCTGTTTACCCGTGCTTCGCTATGGTGATTAAATGTATCTAGGGAAATAAACTTATCATTGATATTTTAGGTTTAGCTTTTGTAATTTTTTAGTTATGGATAGTAAAAAAATACATTGTAAATATAAAAAAATGCTAATTTCAATTGACTAACGGTTTATTAAAAAACTATACTATTTATGATCGAGTTATAATCGACATTTATCATTGATCCCCCCCTCTCACTTTCATCACCGCCCTGTTTTCTTACAATATACACAAATCAAGTTGATTATGTGCTTAACACCTCCTTGTACACAACATTCCTGGTTTTCTTCTCTGGCTGGAGGATGACCAGGCTGTCGGGTGAACTGACTCTGGAGCAGGCAACGTACAATTGGCCATGGGAGAAACAATCTGCCCTGAGGTCAACACCAGCCATTTTTAAACTTTGCCCCTGTGCTTTATTAATGGTCATGACATAACAAACTTTAACCGGAAACTGCAGACGTTTGAAATTGAAGTGGTAATCACTTGGGACCATAGGAATCCTCGGTATGAAAACAGTTTCTCCATGACTTACTCCTGTAAAAATTGTGGCTTCAATTATGTGTTTCTTGAGCGATTTTATTTTAAGTCTTGTACCGTTGCACATTTTGGGGGGGTTAAGATTTCGTAAGAGCATGATTGGAGCACCAATCTTTAAAGGGAGCACATGAGGTGGTACCCCTGGTGGATCAAGAGTGTGCAAGAATTCCACTGGGTAATGTACAGCATCCTCAGTTTCAACTACAGAATCCACAGACAAATACGTCATGAACTCATTAGGGAGTTTCTCCATGAGAAAATTGTTAATGTAGTCGGCTGAGTCATTTTTCGGGGTGAGAATAGCCCTTTCCTTTAGCCATGAAGCACAATCCGTACCAGCCTGTTGTATGTTCGGGTATATTCTGTCCACCAAGCTAACCATATCCCCCACAACGTCGCAAAGGTTACCAGGAATATTTATTCTCCCGCCGTCTTCCTTAAGGTTGCCATCCCCAATATCAAGTAGTAAGTTAGAAAACTCCTCTGCCTTTAAATCATGTTGAAGATGGACACGCATGTTAACTCTCAAAGACAAAAACTTTACTTTAGGCCATAAGTGTGATGATTTCAGGCAGGCTTTAACTTCATCCGCACGTGTTCATCGCGGTACAACGGGCAGAGTCTGCCTGAAGTCTCCAGCTAAAATCACTGTAACTCCACCCATTAGAAGTTTGTTGCCCCTTATGTCCTGCAGAGTCCTGTCAAGAGCCTCAAAACAGCCTTTGTGTGCCATGGTGCACTCATCCCATACTATTACTTTTGCTTCCCGTAGTACCTGAGCTGTATCACTTTGCTTGGAGATGTTACACACAGCAGACTCAGAGTGGTTAAGATTGAGAGGTAACTTAAAGGCAGAGTGGGCTGTCTTTCCGCCATCGATCAAGGTAGCTGCAATGCCTGAGGATGCGACGGCCACTGCGATATTCATTTTGCTTCTAATTGTAGACAGAATCAGATTTATCAGAAATGTTTTCCAGTACCTCCAGGAGAATCGAGGAAAAATAACTGCCCGACATCAGAAGCAGTGCTGAGCATGAGTAAGTCGTAGGCCTTTTTCTGATCTTCGTTTAATTTCGGAACATTTTCAGCAACTACTTCAGATAAGTGAACTATATCATAGGACCGTTCATGTAAGTACTGACGGTTGGTCACACTGGTTCCTTGATCTCTGGAAGGAGATCTAAATCCAAATTCTGATAATGGTTTTCCCGACATTAAAGTGACAATATCCTCAAGAAGAATTAGGCATTGGTTATAAATGATATCGAGAAGCCGTACATCACCCCCCATTTGCCACTTAATATCTTCGGCCAGGCTGTCTCGGTACTTCTCCCACAATTTCTTTGGATCTCCAACTTGGCAAAATACCAGCATAATTGCAAACAACTCACGCAGTTTGCTAGGACTGTCAGAGATGGAGGCGTCTTCCAAAGTAAAGTCCCAGTGTGCATCATCCTCCAGTAGTCCAAGTGCCCTACACGCTGCCTGAAATGTCGGATGAACCACACCTTCCACAGTTTTAAGAGAAGTAAAAGACGTGGGTCCACAAACCTCATGTAAAAGGAGACGCAGGTAGTAACACTCAGCATTGCCAGGATGAATGGTGTACACTCTTCCTAAAATATGATCTTTCTTAACTCCTATATGTCCTGGCACTGACTTCCCTTGCTTTCTCCTACAGAACTTATTTCCTCTCCATACATAGTAGGCTGGAACTTCACAATACCTAAGGGTCCTCGCAAAGGCGTCATTTTGGCACAGCTCGAAAAAGCCAAGAAGTGTCGTTTTTCGTGGATTTTTTATTCTGTCAACAATGTTTCCTTCATTGAAGTAAACCCTCTGACCGTTTTCGAGGTGTACAGCAAGGTGCATTACGGGAGGAAACATCTCATGAATGGGGAAGCGGAATATGCGCCAAGCCGCCTCGGAGCTGCTGATGTATCTTCCTGCTTCGTGCTTCGTTACCTCGTCAAGATCTTCAACTGTAAATGCTGCCTGGTCTGACCCTTTGTTGACGTACTTGCATATGTATTTGATAGATTTCACAGAATTGCAGTACTCAACATTGATATGGGCAGAGAAGGTGCGAGACAGGACGGGATTGTACGGAACTACCCAGCGATTATCAAGATTGTCTCCATTGATGTTGACAGTGAATCCACCATCTGCTGGTGATCTCCTTCGATAATGAGGATAAACATCCTCTCCAGTTTGAGTATCCTTTAAAAGGGGTCGAGGGTATTTTTTAGAGCATGATCCATTTAGCATGCAGGGGGAAGCCCGGTTTAGGAATCCACATGGACCGTGGATCATAGTACTTTTAACTATGTCGTGCAGTGCTGGGTCAGTATCAGGATCAGGTATTTCAGCGACTATCACATTGTCAATGGATTCTGGCCTTATCTTATCTTCTAGCCACAGAAGAATATGAACGTGGGGAAGTCCGCGTTTCTGCCATTCCACGGAGTACATGTGACACCTGGAAGGACTTTAGTAACTTTATCATTTGCTTTACCTTCATGTGGAATACCCTAGCTACAATGTCATGTCTATCATAAGATCGTTGACCTTGTTTCAAGAGATCTACAATTTCTAGCCATTTCGGGTTACATGTAAATGTTATAAAAAGGTCCGGTCGTCCAAAATGCCGCACGTAAGTCATAGCATCTTGTGTCCTTTCATGCATGTAGCGGGGCCCTCCAGTGAAAGATGATGGCAAAACCACCATTTTGCCAAGTTCAGACAAATTACTGTCATTTCTTGACATAGCATCTTTCAGATGCACGTACTCCTCACTTCTCAGATTTTTATGGTTGTGACGAATCCAATTGAGCCTCTCCGTTTCAATTTTCGCATACATGTCAACAAAAAATTGATTTAGGAGGTTTCGGAACAGCAGTAGGCAGCATTCTTCTCCACCACGCTCCATTAACCTGTAACTGTAAAAGTCAGCTGCAGAGACGGTTTTCTTAAGAGGCTCCTTGGTCTATGGATCCCGCTGAGGAATGCTAATGTAGTAGCCATCTTCACCACGGCAAAACATCAGAGGATACTGCAGAGTGTCGTAAGCACGGTGAGTTTCACTGATTCTGACCACTTTATTAACTCTACTGTGGAGTATAATATCTCTCTTCTCGAAAATCTGACCAACGATGAGAATTGCCACTTCTTTACAGGTTGGAGCATTGAAACGACCTCGGTGCTTTTCAGATGGTATTCTATCGGCATTAATCACAACTTGGAAATCTTTTTGATCCTTAGGAACACTATTAACAGCAGCTTTGAATTCCAGAATGTACTTGTTGTGTTGATGAAGCATTTTCTGGAGTTGGCCTACCAGATCAGGCTTAACACCAGGGAAATGTCCACAGCGGATTTCCTTCTCGTTATGTTCATCACCAACAAAATAAATCTGTAGAAACGAAGGTTGCTGCAGAGGTTCCGGCATAAGGCTACCTATCCTGTGATATACCTGCCCCTGAACTTTGAATGTTGGCATGAAGTTGCCTTCTTTCACTTCTTTACCTCCAAACGATGTCATTTGAAAGCACCCATTGTACTTTCGGGCAGAAGAAAGAAAATGTTCGGACATCGGATGTTGGTGGGTAAGGAGTCTATTTAGGGTTTCAGGGTAAGGTTTAAGGGTAGGGAGCTGGACTTTACCATTACCGCAACACATTCCGGGGGCTTCGTCTTTCCACTTCATGGCATGGCACCAGACACAGGAAGACCGATATCCAAGATCAACAACTTGGTCTTTAGAATAATCAATTTGAGGGTCATATTTAAAACCAGATAAAGATTTATTAGTCCAAGGCAATAATTTTTTTTGTAATCTCTTTTCATCATATTTAGCTGTAGCTGCCTGATTAACACCGGGATTCTTCCTCCTATATGTTTCAACAGCTTTTCTGTTTACTTCTGGATTTTGTTTATCATATTTTTGAACTGCTTTCCTATGTACGTCAGGGTTGGTTTCAGTGTATTTCGAAGCAGCATCCCTAATTTGTTTTTTCCTAATTGAGTCTGTAATCCTTTTCCTGCGTTTCTTTCCTTTCCTCCCTGTAAGGTGTTGCGGAAGAGACTGATTCATCTGAACTGAGAGGGTCGACATGGGAAGTAAGCTGTGGCTGTGATAGTACGGACGTGCACGAATTAGGCTCCATTTGTAATGGAAGGGGGGAAGTAGAAGTTTCTAGAAACGTGAATTGGCTATTAAAGTCTTTTATTGGGATTAGGACGTCAAAGTGCCCACTGTTAAAATTTCCTGTGAACCGAATTCTTTTGACCCCCTGAACAGGGTCTCCAAAAGTAGCTATAAGAACACCATCTTGATATACCTGAAACTCATGAGGAAATATCTCTCCCGCAGCCATAAATTCAGAAATGGACCCATAGGTGGAATGTCTAGACATGTCCGTCATGTACTGGTTAAGAGTACGATAAGAAGTGCCGGACCGTTGCTGGGTTATAGGCTGATATCTTTGCCAGTTATTGGATACATGACGAACAATGTCAGATCTAATTTGGTTTGCAAAAGATATAGCTCCATGTATCAGATAGGATAAAGATGAAAATAGACACGCACCATCACCAGGAATCTTAACTACTTGGTGAGGAACTTCTATGTCGTTAACTGCAATAATTTCTACCTCCATTTCGACAGAGGTATTTCTTCGAATAGGTATTTTAATACTGGTTGAAGAAGTATTGAAAGCTAGGGTGAATGTATTGGCATAACATTGTAAATTGACAATATATAAAACTAAACTATAGTAAAAGCATAATACTGTTACATATTAAAGAAAATAAACTTTAAATCAGAATATTGCAAACTCACACACCCCAATCCTTTTATTATTATTATTATTATTGTTGTTGTTGTTAAATGGATAAATATTGACAAATAAATACAGCTGGTAGTACAATGAACAACTGGTATTTTATTAACTATTACTACTTAACTTATGACGAACCTGTGTACAAATTTTGTATACATACGTTTGGTGATTCTGGATAAATTAATAATTAATACTCGCGGTTTTTCGTGGATTTCTAGTTCACAAATTCGTTTCTTATTGAACACCTCTGAGCAAAGAGGAACGAACGATCATGTCAAATTTCAATCCCATAGGCCCTGGATTAAAATGGAAGTCATGTGGGGTGGAGCCTGAAGATCTTCAAAAACTATATTTACAAAACCATTTCTTAGTGAGCACCCATAAGCAAAACGCAACATACACGTTAAATTTATATCACCTAGGATCTATAGTACTTTTGAGGTTCTATGCTGCGGAGACCTAAAGGAAATTTGCAAAATTATTTCTCAGTGAGCACCTATGACCAAAGTGGAACGTTAATGTCAAATTTCAACCCCGTGGGCCCTAGAGTAATTTTCAAGGCCCAAGGGGCGGAGCCCTAAAGAATAAAAAAAAACTATATTTGAAAAACCGTTTCTTAGTAAATAACTATAAGCAAAGAGGAACGCCCGATTCAAATTTTAACCCCGGAGGCCCAAAAGTAATTATGAAGTCATGTGAGGTGGAGCCATAAAGAACTTTTAAAACTTTATTTTTGTAAAACCGTTTCTTAGGGAGCACTTATGAGCAAAAAGACACGTACATGTCAAAATTCAACCCCGGAGGCCCTAAAGTATAAGCCTGTAGTCAAGTGGGGCGGAGCCCTAAAGTGCCTCAAAAACTATATTTGAAAAAAGTTTCTTAATCAGTTTCTATGAGCAAAGAGAATTCGCTAAGCTCACTCGCCGCAATTCTATAATTTCCTCTATCTTTTTATTACCAATCTTCCCTCAATACTTTAAATGAAAACGGCTGTTTCAAAATTAATATTCCTTAATGTAATCACATGTTCCAATACAAAAATGTTGCTTCCATAAGAATAACATGGTAACTTTGAAGACGTGTGGGGCGGAGCCCTGAAGGAATTTTGCAAAATCGTTTCTTAGTGAGCACCTATGAGGCAAGACAAACCTATCTTCAAAGTTTCAAGTAAATCCGTCTGGTAGTTCCTGAGATTTTGTGATGAGTCAGTGAGTGGGATTTCGCTTATATATATATATATATATATATATATATATATATATATATATATATATATATATATATATATATATATCGTATGGCTCATTTAGCCAGCCACCATTTTTTTAGAATAATAAAATAAATTCTGCGGTGCAGAGCACCTGAGTCAGTATAAGTAAGAATCTAAACACTAAAATAAAAATTAGATCTCTCTTTATAGAGCTAAATCCAGGGCGCTAAGCCATTGCAGCCCAGCTTCACTTGAGCTATGCAGACCGGTCAATCCTTCGGGGAAGGCACTCAGTGGGCACTCTTCGACTATGTGTTCCATAGTTTGATACTCTGCTCCGCAGTCGCATGACTGGTCTTGTGTCATTCCCCATTTGTACTTCCAATAATTACATCTTCCCACTCCAGTGCGGAAACGATTGAGTATTTTAATTTTAAATTAAAAACTCAAAAAAAAAAAAATGAAAGTGCGCTGTACTTTTAGCTCAATTTTCCAAACCATTCGCCCTGTTAATAAAATGTTAAGAAAATTTAATGAAATAAGTTTGGTTTATTTTACATTTTGCCCCATCTTATTTCGTTAACAGTTAAAAAGACTGATGATATTCTTTAACAATTGTTGCCGACTGTGAATTCTGGTTTTGAGCTGCTAAACATAAAGTAGGCCTACTTTATTGAAAGATCTTTTAATTAACGAGAAATTTGGAGTTTTAGTTTTAAGGGCTTACTCTATGCACCCCCTTTTTAGTTTTTATAATAGTTTTCTTTCATGAGTTCTTTTGAGAAGATTGGTACTGTGAACAGGGCCGTTATATAAAATTTACAACTAATAATTTTTGCTTAACTTACTTTTGAGGAACTAGTAACGAACAATGTGACATGACTTATTAACACATACAACAAAAACACTAACTCTCAATATTAGTTTCATTACTAGGACGGTAAATGGTTTATTTCTGTCTGCATTTGCGTTTTACAAGCGAGGCGAGCCGACCTTGAAAAAAGCGATTGAGTCCAGAAAAACAACTATCGGTCCGAGTTACGAACAACGTTTTTCATCTTGCTGCAAAAATATATAAGTAATTCGGAAACTAATTAAAAAAACTAGTGGCTCATAGGGGCAAAAGCCCCTAACCATAAAATTAAAATAGTATGGACTATAGGGGATTACGAGATTTTCACTATGAAAGTTTGCAAAAAATTTAATTTTAATTTATTTTAACAGCACCGTTTGAACAGGCCATTTGCCCCCAAAGCACTCTTTACAATCCTGTACTATTAGGCCACTCGTTTGTAAATGCTTTATTTTGTCTGTTGTTAAACTTATAGCCATCTATGAAAAATAAGTTTTGAAAGAAATCATAGTCCTTTTAAGTTATGATGGCTTTTTAATATAACATAGGAAATCGGTAATGAGAAAAAAATATGACGGATTTTCAGCTCCCATTTCAGAGTCAATAACCTCTCAAGACAGTACTTTTGTATCATGCCCATTTCATTGTCTTGCTTGTTCTAAAATTGAATGAATTTTTGGCTCCTCTCAGATTTTTTAAATAATTTTATCTTCACCAAATTTAAACACATACACCACAAAGTTCATCTTCACTAACTGTCAAATTCGTCCCTCCTAATAAAATCTCTTGATTTTTTGTAAACGAAGTTTTTTTTAACATGGAGAATCTTTAAGGAGAACCTTTCAGAAAATAATCTTTCTTATATATTTCTTATTTTGATATAAGGTTTTTGACCTGCTACCTTTTCGCCTAGTATGTAGGACAAACGTCTTTGATTTTAACTCTCTCCTATATGTAACTCTGCAATCTATGAAATAACCAAAAGGTTTCTGTGAAAATTTAGCTAACAGAATACCTACACTTCGATGACTGATACACCTTAAGTTTCAATTAATGTATTATCGTCACTCAATATGATTATTTTACACTCTTTGTCTTAAAATAAAACTAAAACATGTTTCAATGTAAATAATGTAGGCGTTTCTCAAAACACAATTTATTATAAATTTTATAATTTGCAAACACGCTCAGTTTTTTATAATTTAAATTATCATAACAACAGTAAAAATCAGCTGTCAATTTCTAATAGTTTGTAATGTTGGTTTGTAAGGTAGTATAAATTTTTGTCAATCAAAGCCACAAAACGTCTTATTATGGTATTACCTCTCTTGATATATTTTTTGTCATTTGATTATTAATAGTTCTTCATTCAATGTTATCATCTGACTTTCGTTTTAAAATAAAGTCATAACATACGTTTTAATGTACACAAAGCAGACGTTTTTCGAATCCCCATGCTATTCTTATGCAGGACGTTTTACGATATTTCTCATTTCCATGTAACTTTATCGATACCGTAAGCTGATAATTTTTCCTTGTGCATGGGACCAAGGCCTTTACTTTGAGACCCCTACCATCTTCCTGCAATTTGTAAAACGCTCACAATTTTGTTAAAAAAATTTCGCTTTCAGAATTATACAGGGTGATTCAGACGACCCGTGCACTATTTATAGCAGGAGAACGGTTTGAGTTAAAATCATGAAATATAGTTTTTTAACCCCTAAATCACATATGGGCTTTCCAATAAAAATATTTTCATCGATGCCAGTATACAGGGTGTTCCCAAACTGGAGGTCACGGATTCGAATCTCAAAATTTTCTTCAGTAAGCATTCAGATTTTTTTACAAAACTTAAAACGTATTAGTAAAAGGAGCATTTTGGTGAAAACAGAATGAATTTATCTTTTTCCGTTTCAAAATGGCTTCCATTTTTGTAAGAAAAACCAACATTTACGGAATACCCTGTAATTCTTGTATTGTTTGTCAAAAATGACTCCTGATTCAATATACTTATTTGTCATGAGCTAAGCTTTGCAATGGTATGTCACAAGACCACATGTATTAAAAAACTAAAATTTCCAAAATTAAAAAATTTAAAAATTTTTTACATAAACAAAACTTAAAATTTTTTAATGTAAACATATATTGACATTTTACTATGCATGTAATATGGTCAAATTACATATCAGCGGCCGTAGCTCAGTGGTAGAGCTCTGGGTTATCACCCAGGGGCCCGGGTTCAACTCCCGGCTTGGGGACAAAATGATCGTTCGGCCGCTCCCGTGGTTCGGAAGTCACGTTAAGCCGTTGGTCCACCTGCATAGAAAACAAAAAAGTGCAGGCATTTCAGGCGAGGAGAACTATCAGTTAATTGCTGATCTCCCTCCACTAAAAGCCATACGATAATTAATTTAAATATTGTATATCATCTTAAAGCTCTCGTTGAACTAAGCAACTTTGTAATTTACACTATTATTGTATCTCTTGTCGTTTTGTAGTAATAACCCAAAAATGTCATTTTCCCGTATGATTTGCATGTTAATTGTTCAGAGCTTTATAGTATGGAAGTCCTTCTTTGATTGTTGCCATATAATTAATTTAACATGCAAGTTATATGGAAAAAATGCATTTTACGTTATTACTACAAAACCACAAGAGATACAATAATAGTGTAAATTACAAAATTGCTCAGTTCAACGAGAGCTTTAACATATGTCATATGCAATATGACATATGTTTACATTTAAAATTTTTAAGTTTTGTTTAAGTTAAAATTTTCAAAATTAAAATTTTTTGGAAATTTAAGTATTTTAATAAATGTGGTCTTGTGACGTATTATTGCAAAGCTTAGCTCATTTCAAATAAGTATATTGAATCAGGAGTCATTTTTGACAAATAATACAAGAATTACAGGATATTCCGTAAGTGTTGATTTTTCTTACAAAAATGGCCGCCATTTTGAAACGGAAAAAGATAAATTCATTCTGTTTTCACCAAAATGCTCCTTTTACTAAAACGTTTAAAGTTATGTAAAAAATCTGCATGCTTACTGAAGAAAATTTTAGATTCGAACCCGTGACCTCCAGTTTGGGAACACCCTGTATACTGGCATTGATGAAAATATTTTTATTGGAAAGCCCATATGTGATTTAGGGGTTAAAAAACTTTATTTCATGATTTTAACTCAAACCGTTCTCCTGCTATAAATAGTGCACGGGTGGTCTGAATCACCCTGTATATAGATTGCTTCTCTTGGTGTGAATTATTTTGTCATCTTCACTCAATGTTATCATCTGTGTCTCGTTTTAAAATCAAACCTAACACATGTTTCAATGTACACAAAGCAGACGTTTTTCAAATTCCTATGCTATTCTTATGGAGGACGTTTTACATGATTTCTCATTTCCTGTTAACACTATGGACACGCCGATAGTTTTCCCTCGTGTATGGGACAGAGACCTTTAATTTGAGACCCCTCCCATCTTTCTGCAATTTGTACAACGCTCACAATTTTGCTCAAGAAATTCGGCTTACAGAATGATATATATAATATAGATGACAAAAATTTCAGCGTCCGTTTACGTCTTAAAATCTTGCATTTGAAATATCAGCTGTAAATTAGTTTTGCTTACAGTCCTTATTTATTTTGGGTTGGCAAGAATTTTGTTTAAGACAAACACAACTTTTGAGGTTAGCACATGGAAAAATTAACTGATGTCTATGCACTTTTAAAAGCCTCCGACAAACGACAACTTTGAGGACTAATTGCAGGCCAGAAAACGGCTGTTCTGCTTGCAGTATGATGAAATAGTAGTTTTCATCACTAAGACGGAAAATTGTTTTTTTTCTGTGTTCAATTACGTTTTACACTTTCCGTCTAAGTAATGAACAACGTTAATAAATAATTTTAAAATAAATTTATTAAAATTATTTTAATTTTTTACATGTCACTCTCCATATAAAAAAGTTTCGTAAATTTTATATAATTTACTTTGTGAAGATTAGTAACATAATACCCCTTTTCAGTTAATTTGCAACATAAAGTAACAATCTTTGAGGCTATTTGCTAAATCCTTGTTAATGAAAAGAGTATCCCTTTAATCGACAAAGCTGCTAACTGAAGAAGCACTAGAAGACTTAGATTGAAGGATTATTCAATTTATTATCGTATCAAAAGCTGTGATAATAAAATTGCCATTTTCAAAATTATTAGAGTTATTAAATTAATTATTTAAGTGATTATGAATAGCTAGTAATCTAAGCGTAACTTCATAAAAAGAGTTTTAAAAAGTATTTCACTCGACTGAGACCTTTAATTTTATGTACATATCAACCTACCAAATATTTTACACTTAATATTTTCTCCTAACTCCTCATGGGCCACCCCCTCACAATTTACACTCAGTTATAACGGTAAAAAATAGGCTTCTTAGCACTCAATTGAATTCTCAGTTTTAAGCTTCTAGGTAATTTATAATAGAAATCCAAATAAAGGTAGGATTGCACATCTCTACCAAATTTGGTCTAGATCGGACCATTTTTACGAGAGTTATCGTGTCTAGGGACAACCCCTATACAGGGTGTTTCAGAACTCCCTACCAATATTTTAGGGCATTGTTTCTGGGTTAGAAACATATCTAAATATCATATTTAAATTGTCCGGAAGTCTTTAGTCTTTACAGGGAAAAAAATTAATTTTTTCCGCTGTATATTTTCAAAATGGCGGCCATTTTAAATTTTTAAACGCAAATATCTCAAAATCGGAAAATTTTATAAAAATTTTACAAGACACAAAAAAATCTGACAAATTAAATTATCTAAATAATGGTACCAAGTTTGTAAGGATCTGACAACAAATGACGGAGTTATTGCGATTGTTCTTCATGAAAACATTGATTTTGCATTAAAATCAATGCAAATTAAGGCAATTTAACAGCAAAATCAATGTTTTCATGGCGAAAAATCACAATAACTCCGTTATTTGTTGTCAGATCCTTACAAACTTGGTACCATTGGTTAGATAATTTAATTTGTCAACTTTTTTGTGTCTTGTAAAACTTTTATAAAATTTTCCGATTTGGAGATATTTGCGTTTGAAAATTTAAAATGGCCGCCATTTTGAAAATATAAAGCGGGAAAAATTTATTTTTTCCTGAAAATGTACATTGGTATGATAAAGATTCATGCCAAGTATGAATTTAATACAACCATCCGTTACGGAAATAAAAATTATTATGTGAAAGAAACAAAATGGCGGCTGTGTGAGTAACTAAGGACTTCTAGACAATTTAAATATGATATTTAGATATGTCTCTAACCCATAAACAATGCCCTAAAATATTGGTAGGGAGTTCTGAAACACCCTGTAAAAATATATACATTTTAATGACTATTATTTTTGGTCTCTGGGCACCTCAAAACCAAAAAAATAACATGGTCCGGGACCATGAGACCTACGGCAATAGCTTCTTCCCTATGGTAAATTCGCTAAAATTGGTTAAGTAGGTCGAGAAAAAATGGTGACATCACAGACAAAACGTTTATTGGACTAAGTATATTATTACTTTTTAAAAATAATTTAACATAAAACTCAGTTCTGCTTTTCCAGACACTTTACCCTGATAACAGTAAATGTTGACCAGTCTTTCACTAACTCTTAAAATATAGATCCAGTATAAGTTTAATATTTCGCTAGTGATTGGGGCTCATAGCAAAATACGAATTTCACAAAATATAAATTCCTCATAATCTCGAAATACAATTACACTATAAATAATTTCCATCTTAAAAATCTTTCAAATTAAATCTATTGATTAATGTCATTTAAAATTGTAACATCAAAATCGTGTAATATTGTTTAAATAATTTTAATACAAATCAGTAAATATTTGCAGTGAATAAAAAGTACATCTTTCTCAGCAAACAATTCTAATTATAAAGCTTTTAAAACACTTCGATATTTTTAAGTAATAATTTTTTTAAACTTGAAGCCCTTTTTGATAGAACTTTATTAAAGAAGAGTTTTACATCTTAGTGCCTTATAAAACAAGCTAAATCAATTTGACTGTAAAATGTCGTAATAAACTTCTTGGACGGATACGATCGTTCTTTGAACCAGTGTAATTAACCTTTATGAAAAACGGGCAAGGTTAAAAAAAAGAAAATTGAGTCAACAGCATATCTGTATACTTAAGCGTATCTTGTAAGAGTTGTGTACTGAATACTTCCGTAGGTACCAATTAGGAGTCCAATGCCCTTGATGTTTAATTTTTATATAAGGCCTCTCGAAGTCCTAAATTCAGCGGTCCTCCACCTGCAAAAGGCTAACCTTATATGTAAATGTTCATTGGCACTTCATGTATTGACGACTCTTCATTTCAATATTAAGACCATAGTAATTAATACATTACATATTTAGAAATAAACTACTCTTTATATTCGGCATATCTTGTAAACATTTATTTTATTGTCTAAATTCCTTAAAAAAAAATTTACTTGCGAGTTTCTTAAAATTTACTGTATCAGCAATTTAAATGGAACCATCTTACTTGACTTTAGACACGAAAAACACTGTTCAACATAAAAATACCATGACACTCATAAAACAATGTCCATGGTCTTGAAACTCATCTAGAACAATCCGGAAATAAAAATACTAGGTAAAATCTAAAATGGAAATTATTTTTTTGAAGTATTTATAAAGTATTTAATTTGTTTCCAACTTGCGTTTTTCATGCTAGACTAAACAAACAAATTGAATTTACGTAATCAGAATATTTGACTGAATTGAATGGAATTAGTCAAGAAATTAACTATATAAGAAACAACAATATTGAAGTACTTATATGATACTAATTACAAGGCCACAAATCTTTTATTTTACAATAGCCTATAATGTGACAATTTTCTTACCATGTTTATTCACAAGCAATTTATCTATTTGGGGATCAGTTAATGAAGGAACTAATTACATGGATTATTTCAAGACGTCAGAGGAATTATTTGTTATTAAAACTGCACTGTTGCCAAATAGGTAAAACTAAGTTTACAGTAGATCAAACAAATGTAGAAAATCTAATGTGTGTTGGATTATCACATCAATAGATCCGTTATTAGTGTCTAGAATGTTTTAGGAACTAAATTACAGTTAATTATCCAATTCCGGACGATGTATATTAACTTAAAATTTATTTCGGCTAACAGCTCATTATGTGAACCAAAAACACAAATTCTTTCTTGTCTTCAAAGGGAGCCATAGAATAATTACCGCTGTTATTAATACAAATTAGGTAACAATTAAATTGACGAATATAAATAAATACTCCCGTCGCAGCAGACCTGCGTACTCAGCGAATTTCCAAATCAGTAGAATTAATTATGACCAGATAAACCTGTAAACCAAAAATCATCAAAGCTCATAAATCTATATCTATAAAAGAGAAAGTATATATATATAATAAAAATATGATAAAAATAATATGATATGATAAATAAAATTTTTAATAATATGATAAAAATATAATACATATATATATATATATATATATATATATATATATATATATATATATATATATATATGTTTGTTGCCTATAGACTCAAACCGCTCAACAGATTGCAACGAAACTTTCAGGCATTAGTAAGCATTATTCGAGGATGGTTTGTGTGAAGTTTGGTGCAAATCTGTCCAAAGGGCTCTGACCCAGAGGGCATACAATGGTGCAGTGTCAGGTTTTAGAAATTAAGTGTTTACAAAATGAACTGCTGCAATTAAAAAATTTGAAAGTTTCATTCAAGCAGATGCTTATAATCATAGAAGTAAGCAGGTGTGAGGTATAATGTTGATGTTTGTGTTGTCTTTATGGCTCCGCCCTACGGAAGCTCACAATTACACAACTTAAAAGCCTCAGGTGGTGAAATTTGACATAGTCAATTCTCTTTGTCCATAGGTGCACCATAGGTCCATAGGTTTTGCAAATATAGTTTTTTAAGCTCTTTAGGGCTCCACCCCACTGGATTTCAAAATTACTTTAGGGCCACCGGGGTTGAAATTTGATGGACGATTCTCTTTACCCACAGGTACTCACTAAGAAACGATTTTGCAAATATAGTTTTTAAGCACTTTAGGGCTCCGCCTCACAGGACATTGAAATTACTTTAGGATCTCCGGAGCTGTAATTTGACATGGACGATTCTCTTTGCTAATAGGTACACACTAGGAAACGGTTTTGCAAATATAGTTTATTAAGCTCTTTAGGGCTCCACCCCACTGGACTTCGAAATTACTTTAGGGCCACCGGGGTTGAAATTTGATGATAGATAGATAGATAGATAGATAGATAGATATTTTATTGATCATTAGACACAATGTGCAATAGATCACGTCAAAAATTACAGATTGTTACATTAATAAATAATATAACTAGATCCTTACATACTATAGCATAACATATGTAATATCACATTTAACAAATGCAAAATAAATAAATATAAATAATACAATACAAGCAATATATACCGTAAATAAGACATGACCAATAAATAGCTAAAAGACCAAACAATAAATACAAGATCCATTAAATCATATCACATGCACAATTCAAGCAATTTTGGCAGATCCTCAAAACACTAACATGCTTATATCACAGGCAAAAAATTCATCAATATTATAAAAGGGTCTATCAACAAGCCATTCATGCATTACTTTTTTAAAGCAGTCATAAGTTACATGCTGTGCTTCAACAGGAATCTTATTGAAAAATTTTATTCCCAAAGCTTCAAAAGAATTTAACACCTTGCTTAGTCTAGTATAGGGCCTAGCAATTGCTCTACAGTTCCTGGTATTATGGCTGTGAACATGCATATTTAAAGTAAAACTATCAAAATTCTTTTTTACATGCAACAGGCAGTGAAATATGTACAAGTTAACAACTGTTAAGACCTTTTCTTGTATAAATAGAGGTTTACAGTGTTCTCTAAACCCAGAGTCAGTCATGATTCTAATCGCCTTTTTTTGGGCAATGAGGACATTATTTACATCGGAGCTATTTCCCCAGAGTAACAGGCCATAGGACAGTGTACTCTGAAATAGACCAAAGTAAACTACTTTTAAAATCTCTCTTGATAAATATTTCTTTAAATGCTTCAGTAAATAAATTATTCTATTTAACTTTCTACAGACAAATTCAACATGCACATGCCATGATAGTTTAGGATCAATGTAAATTCCAAGAAGTTTGACATTATCACTAGGATCAACTAGTCTATTGCTTAAAAATAAAATCATGCGCTGAGTCTTTTCTACATTCATGTATAGGAAGTTTGCCTTGTACCAGTCATTTGCCTGCTCAATTATACTAGTCAAGTCAGAATTAATTATGTTCACTGACTGACCTGTGGCTAAGAAAGTTACATCATCTGCAAAGAGGATGGAATTTGATTTTACATTTAAATGCAAGTCATTCATTAAAATAATGAAGAGGAATGGGCCCAGCACCGACCCCTGTGGTACCCCATACTTAACCTCAGTTAATTCAGAGAAAGTATGATTGGAAAAAACTTTTTGTTGCCGATTACTGAGGTATGATCTGAACAAAAAATTTTCCTTGCCAATTATTCCATAAAATTCAATTTTTTTCAAAAGAATGTCATGATCGACACAGTCAAAGGCTTTGGATAAATCACAAAGCAGTGCACATGAAGGTAATCCCTTTTCAAAGTTGGATAGAACATAAGTGACAAGCTCTTCGACTGCATCGATCGTTGACATTCCAGGCCTGAAACCAAATTGATTTTACTGAACAACTTGTGTTTTTCAAAGAAAGAACTCACCTGAGTTTTCATGATAGCCTCATAAACTTTACCAAAGGTAGGGACCAGAGAGATCGGTCTGAAGCTGCTAACAGAGTCATACTACCTTTTTTATAAATAGGTACAACTTTAGACACCTTTAAGAGAGTAGGAAAGCACCCCTCAATGAGACACATATTGATGCACATACTCAAAGGAACGCATATCGCACTGATCACTCTCTTCAGTAAAAAATTTGATATCCCATACAAATCACTGCTTTTAGAGGATTTTAACTTAGACACCACTCTGGTAATATCACTGGGCTGCACAGCTTTCCACCTGAAGATCTCCGGGGGCATTCGGTGATCGCCAAGAAGATCAGTCGCAGCCAAGACACTGGGCTGAATGTTGTTGCGAACATCCTCGATGACTGTAGTCAGGTAGGAGCTGAAATTAGCAGCATCAGGGCCAGCAGTACGAGATGAGCAGCGACCGGATTCATTCTTAATAATTTTCCAGGCAACTTTTCCTTTATTATCAGCGGAGTTTATTTCCTTGTCGTAAGCCTCTCTCTTGGCCTGTTGTAGTGCACTTCTGTACAGGCCTTTAGCCTTCAGATAAGATTTCTTGTCACTCTAACTTTGAGTATTCTTAAATCTCGTATATAGGGACATAACAATGTTTTTCATTTCAGCTAAGTGAGAGGAATACCATTTTGTGATACGGGAGGATTTTTTATTGCCAGACTGGGTAACCGTCTTATAAGGTAAATACACATCCATCCAACAAAAGAAAATTGAGTGGAATTTGTTAAACATGGCCTCACAGTTTAAGCCAGATAGAGTGACAGTCCAGTCAATGTTGAGAAGGCAGCAATTTAATTCATGAATAGCATGCATAGGCATAGGCCTGACATTTTTTGTTACTTTAACAGGTTTAGGCAGGGAGTTACGATTTATATGGCTGAGAGCCAAAGTCATGAAGAAGTGGTCCGAGACAGGCAGGTCTAAAACTTTCACAACAAAATTTTCAGGAGGGATATTAGTTATAATGTAGTCAATACATGCAAGTCTTCTTGTGGGTTCAAAATTGGTGCAATAGAGCCCTTCAGCTCTTAAGATGTTATGTAGCATGACTGTGACGGGTTCCTTTCCGCAGGCCTCAATATTCAAATCGCCACACAAAATCACCTCACAGTTGAAGTGGGACAAGAAGTCTAGCAGCAGCTCAAGTTGTGCAAAAAACGTGGATATACTACCATCACAAGGCCTATATAGTGACACAATAATATGGCTTGATAGTTTGACAGCGCAAGCTTCAAAGTGCATTTCAATACAATAATTTTCAACATTAATAACATGGTACTTGAGAGAAACAGCAGTAAATATCACAGCTCCACCATGAATGTGTTGTTCACGACAGAACACTGTAGCCATTGTGTAGCCTTCTAGGTTATATAAACTAAAATTAGATTTATTTAACCAGTGCTCCACCAAACATACAACAGAATAGTTTTCAAGATGTAAAATAACATCGAGCTCATTTATTTTGTTTGTTAAGCATTGTACGTTTCCATAAAACAAATTTAAAGGCCTTACTACATCTTGAGCAGATTCTATTTGTAAAGTAGGCCTAGGGCAAGACTCTAGGTTCCCGCAGTCTGAGTTCTTACTTGCATGTTGAGGTGACAGGTTAGCTAGCATTGATCCAGGACTAGTTTGCTGGAGACTGGTGGTTGTTACCTCCCAATCTTCGTTCTTCTTTGTTAGTCCTGCTGGGTTACTGTCAGTATAGAAATGTTTTTTTGAGACACAGCAGAGTTAGAACTAGGGTTACACTTGTGGATTTGCACCTCGGCTGTTGGGTCCGTGGAAGACACTCGAAGTTCTTTAGGCTCTGTCACAATTACGATAGAATCATCCTCTTGTCGACGTTGTACAGTAGGCCTATTTGATTGTTTAGAAACTTGTAGGCTATCGGTATTGTTAACTATTTCCATTATTTTGTTGGCTAGAAATTTTTTGCCTCGCAGATTTAAGTGTAGCCCATGACGACTGAAGTGATATCGGTTGAGTTCATCAATATTTAAAAGGTTAAGGTGCTCCCTTTCTCGTAGGTTACTGTTTAGATGATTCACTTGTATATTTATGTAATTGTTCTTGTCCAGGTCATAGCGATGAAATAAAGGTGCAATTGTGACAATAGTGTGGGAATTATTGTCCAAGAAATCAAGGAACTGGTTTTCCAAAGATCCTACAACTTTGTTGCTGTTAGGTGTGGCTTTGCTAAAATCATTTGTACCACCAATAATTAAAACATTGTCTTCTTTTGTTAGGTCAGAAATCATGCCCTGAGCATTTTTAAGGACATGTCTTAAAGGCGCGCCAGAACTAGTTGACACAAACGGATCTGTTTTATGAGGATTTACATTGCAAAACTTAAACAAGTCCCTGCCATGACTATCGGAAAAAATAAACAATGGACGATGCTCTTTACCCATAGGTACTCAGTAGGAAACGATTTTGCGAAAATAGTTTTTTAAGCTTTTTAGGGCTCTGCCCCATTGGACTTCAAAATGATTTCAGGGCCACCAGGGTTGAAATTTGACCTGGACGATTCTCTTTACTCTTATTAAGAAAAGGTGCTTATTAAGAAACAGTTTTGCAAATATAGTTTTTTAAGATCTTTAGAGCTCCGCCCCACTGGACTTTAAAATTACTTTAGGGCCACCGGGGTTGAAATTTGATGTACTATTCTTTTTGTTCATAGCTACTCACTAGGAAACGGTTTTGCAAATAATTTTTAAGCTCTTTAGGGCTCTGCCCCACTGGACTTTAAATTACTTTAGGGCCACCATGGTTGAAATTTTACTTGGACATGCCTCTTTGCTCATAGGTACTCACCAAGAATGGTTTTGCAAATGTATTTTTTAGTAGGGCTCTGCTCCACTGGACTTTAAAATTAATTTAGGGCCTCCGGGGTTGAAATTTGACATGGACGTGCCTCTTTGCTCATAGGTGCTCTTGCATTTGCAATTACGATCAATAAGATACAAGGCAAACTTTGACTATTCTGGGTTTAAATTTGCAAAATGCATGTTTATCCTTTGGCCTTACAGTAATATTAATATACTTACTTTCTATGCCATTGACTTTTTTGTTATATTAAAATAGCTTTATTTATGTAAACAACTTAATTTGAGCGCAGCAACGCGTGCCGGGTTTATCTCCTTGTTTATCTCCTTATGATAAATGTAGGAAAGAGTATGCAGGTATGCTGCCATGGCGAACAATAAAAGTAGGTTTTTAGCATAAAAAAAATATTTTGACCATATGAAGCCATACACTAAATGTCATCAATATCTCTCCATTGCTAAAGGAGTTTGCCTATTCTCCATATGATTAACATGGGAAAAGAGTATGCAGGTTTGCTGCCATGATAAGCACAAAAACCAAGATGTTTTACCATATATGGATGAATCTCAACCAAATGAAACTGTATTCCAAGTTTCATCCAAAAACATTGGTTAATAAGTGAAATATTAACACATCCTTATTCTCCATAAGATTAACATTGGAGCCTCAAAATACAACGTACTGTCTTCAGACTTTGTAATATCTCGGTGCCCAATGGAGATAGAGCAAAGCTTTAAAATGCTAAATTGTGTGTTTTTTTGAGCTAAATCCAATGGTGAAAATAAAAAATTGAAATTTTTAAAAATTACATATGAAAAATGCAAAAACCCCATTTGTGGGGTACAAACCCCCCAAAACTACCCCTTCCGATAGGTTGATATGTCTGGTTTACAAACTCATCCGAATAAACGTAGGATTACACATCTCTACCAAATTTGGTGTCGATCGGACCATTTTTACAAGAGTTATCGTGCCTAGGGACACACACACACACACACACACACACACACACACACACACATATATATATATATATATATATATATATATATATATATATATATATATATATATATATATATGTATATATATATATATATATGTATATATACATATATAAAATTTTTAATGACTATTATTTTTGGTCCCTTATAATTTTGATAGAGGCACCCAAAAACGAAAAAGTAACATGGTCCCGGGCTTAGGTCTTACCATGAGACCTACGGTAATAGCTTATTCCCTATGGAAAATTCGCTAAAAACTGTTTAATTTATCTTTGCAGTAATACTAATTACCGCTACAATGGTGTTTAGTAATTTTCACACAGAAATTTTTATTATATGAATATTGAGCATAATTTGTAATGACCTGGACAGGATGTAATTGTAAAAATTACTGATGAAGTGCATTACGAATGTGATATTTCTGTGACAGTGAAATGTTTAGATGGTGGCAGCCAAGATGTGTAGAGTATTATTAGGGAGGTGGGCCAGACAGCAACAATGGGTCCGGGCGCGTGACGTCACTGCAGTCCTCACGGCTACCCGCGCCACGCGTGCTTCATAGTACACGCCTTCTTTAACTCGCTGCTCACTCTTCATATAACACATTGGGTGCAATAAAAGCGATATATTCGTAATCTACATTAAGTACAAAATCTAACAGTATGAATATATTTTTAAATAACTACACTCTTGAATTTTAAATCAATTAAAATATGTAGTCTATATTATCACGTCATAGTGACACAAAAAAGTTAGTAAGCGAGGATTTTTTTTATTTTTCAGATAAAAACAATCTCAAAGCGGAAAACATTTAGCTAATGAGATCATGAATAATATGCAACCATGATATTTGGTAAAAAAAAAATGTTTTGATCATAAATGAAAACTTAAAAGCGCCATGCCTCGCATTTACATTGAAACTCGCTGTCTTTAAACCCCGGTTGCATTTCAGTATAGTGTATTGAGTACAATAAAACCTATATATTAATTATCTCCATTAAATACAGATTCTAATGGTAAAAATTTGTTTTTAAAAAATAACAGCAGTGAATTTTAAATCGATGAAAATATTAAGTCCGTCCTATGGACATTCTAACATTAAAAAGTTACCGTGCAAGGATTTTGTCATATTTTTATATAAATCAATTTTAAAAACAGGAAAGTTGTCACCAATGAAATAATAAATATCAAGTAGGCCTAACCAAGGTATTTTTTAAAATAATTTCTTTTTTTTCACATTAAATTACTATAATTTGAAATGTGGGGTCGCGACTCGAACGTGTCATTTTGAGTTCAGCATCTTTTATTTAACTGGTGTTTCAAAAAGGACTTTACAACTTTAAAAATGTATATGAATAGACACTGATGTGACCTTTAGTAATAATTTTAATGTTATTTTGTAGGGAAATACTTCAGGTTTTTGAACACATAGTTCGTTAATTCCGAATCTTACATATAAAAGCGCTAGTTGGTATTGCGTTAAAATGACTTCCATTATTTTGGCTCGAGAGTGCTGTGTATGTTATGATTTGAAGAGTCAAAGTTATTAAAAATGTTTGTTCCAATAATAAAATTTGGTCCTCTTAGGTGTTTATTTTGTGCCAAAAAAAAAACGCTGAACAGTTGCAGAAGCAATATCGGGGTTTTCTAACGAGCACGCCGTTCAATGAATGTATCCTTTTTGACATAACTGCTCGTATCGGTGGTATTCGTAACTAGCAAACTATAGGTATCAAAACTTGAGCATTTCCATTCAAAATGACACTAAAATTATGACTATAGGTCTCCTCAATGAATTAAATTTTTTTTAAGTTGTTAAGTCCTTTTGAAACACCTTGTATATTATGATTATGATTATTAGCTTTACTCTGCAGGGTGTTGCGGTACTCTTTCACAATATTTTAGGGCATTATTCCTAGATCAAAAACAAATATGAATATCATAATAATAGCGTCCAAATACCACCGGTTACCCATACAGCCCCATTTTGTTTTTTACGCATAATATTTCTTATTTCCATAACGGACGGTTGTATTAAGTTTATATATTTGGCATGAACCTTCATCACACCAATGTTCATTTTCAAAGAAAAAGTATTCTTTTTTCCTATGTGTATTTTTAAAATTGCGTCCATTTTAAAGTTTTTCAAGATTCTTAATTAAAACTTAACACAAGATTCTTTATTTAAAATATTCAAAATTGAAATCAAATATGCATCTTGAGAAAAATAACCCATAGAAGACTTAAGTCTGTATTGGGTAGTTATCTAAAGGAATATTCACTTTTCTTAGCATAATAGCCTACGTGTTGTTTGTAATCAGAAATGAGAAACAAAATTCTACAACACTCAAAAAAGTTTTGACGTCAACAGTCAAAAAGTGTTTTTTGAGTGTTGTAAAGGTTTGTTTTCTCAAAGAAATATGCACCGAAATTGAAATTTTAGATAGAAAACATATTACACAATATCATTGTAAAAATAACATATATTTCTTTGGTTTTTAGAAAGATGGCATAATCTGTTATAGTTTCGAGTGATGATAGAGCTTACAACATAAGGATTAATTGATATAAACAAAACTTGTAAAAAAAGAAAATTTACTGTGATATCATACACAATAAGTAATACTCATTTAATATCAATTAATATTACAAAAATAAATGTTATTGTTTATTCCCCGGTGGTTTTATTGTTTCTTTTTGACAATTAACGTATGAAAATGTCAGTTTTTAACTTATCACCGAGAGAGAGAGATAACCATGCGGTTTTGAGGAATGGCTTAGTGCAAACATGCTAACGGTAAAAAAAAACGTATGTTATCAGCCAAAGTGCAAAAAATAATCATATTATGACATATTTCAGTATGGGGCTCCCTATGTCATTTTTCTTTATTGCATTTTCTATTACGCAATTATTGTTAAACATTTCAAGCAGTGCAGCAGGTGATATATCGTGACCCTAGAATGAAAAGGTTTCATCTGACATCAACCTCAATTTGAGAAAAATGCGGTTAAAGTTTGGAATTGCAATTCACGAGAAAGTATATATACTTATGACACTTTTTGTAGTTAAAGTTTGTATAACCATCCTAGAGTCCCTGTGTGAACAGTTTTGAATTTTTTCATTCACTCATTACTGAGTAATTAACATATGTTAAAAACAGATGGAACCTTTTCACTCACCTAAATGCTGATATTACGAGAGAGAAGGTTCCATCTGGCAGATGGAACCTTATTTGACCAACACTACATCGGAGATTATGCTTTGAAATAAGATAGGCAAGTTTAAAATCTAGAACATGTCTGTGTTTTAATTATTATTCAATACATAATAGGCCTATGCTTTAGGCCTTGTCAAAAGTTTACATTTTCAAGAAAAGTGATGCAAAATTAGGCCTACAGTTTCAATACTACTGTATAAAATTCCCTATCTTGCATCGGCATAAATTTGTACATGCTTTTAATGTCTTTAACTTTATCAGCTGGCAGAGTAGGTTGACATTTCAGCTTTGAAGGTTGAATCATTTTCCTTACCGGTGGGCTTGGACTGCTTGACTGATTCTTCATGGATGATTTTTTTCTGGATGGTGTTTGCATGAAGAGCAGATTAACTTTTTGTTCATCTTCAGTGAAAGAGGTTTTGAACTTAACTTCATGTAGGGTTTGGCTGAATTCAATAGCACACACTTTGAAAAATGGTACAAGCTTGAAATTTAGATTTTTTTGCAGCTTCGCTAAAATCAAAAAAGTCGTCATCTTTCAATTAAAGAACACGGAGTGGACTTTTACGATTTATGGTTTTCAGAATTCGAATTAAACCTAATGGTGAGTAGAACTCATTCTGTGACATAGCCTTTTCAATCATGCTGTGGGCATTGTCCACCTCTTGTATACAGGAGTGAACTGGTACAGAATATTTCATTGTCACCTTAGATACATGTGGGTGTTCATGCAAAAAGTTTTGTACTGCACATGATATAAAAGAATTCCGGTTCTGTGGTACACATGAGTCACTCCATAAAATTAGTTCAGTAAACTCGTGCTCTTCTGCCACTTTTCCCAGTATTTTATATAGTGCACTGGCTAAATCATTTCCACTTCGACCAGATAGAGCTTCGGTCCATAAAGCACAATAAATGGTTTTACTCGCCGAAAAGTGTGCAGTCAAATTGTATGTATTCAATTTTCTTTTGTAAAAAAAAGAACTTATCTCTGCTCTTGGGCATGCAATTACATTTTCCAAATCAAAACAAAGCACTGGAACAGTCGTGTTTTCCCGGTCAATTTTCCTGTTTTCTCTCATAGCAGTTTTTTCTATTACATGCATTTCATAACTTCTCTTCAGGTCATCGCTTACAAGATTTTGTGATTCGGCCATCCTAAATTCCTCACAAAGGTCACATCTGTCAGATTTCCTTGTGTGAAAATCTAAATTAAATTCCGTTACGAAAATGTGTCTGTACATACTTAATTTAACTGGATCTTCTGGAAATTGTTCTTTGTACATGTTGTACATTTTAACCAAATTTAAGTTAGGGTCAAGATATTGTTTTTTTGTAGTTGACCTACAATAATGTGACTCGATAGCTGGAAATGCTTTATGTGCTCTCTAACTTGTTCCTTTTTTTCTTCGCTCAAACTTCTACAGTTACCTGAACTTCTACCCCGTCCATCTTGCTTCGGCGTGTTTGTTTCCACATCTTTGTTTTGATGAACAGTATAAACAGGCTTTTGAGATATACTTAGAGTCCCTAAGTAAAACTTTTTACAAACTTGAACCTTGTCAGATCCTACGTTAAAAAAAAAAAAAACTTAAAAGAATATTTCTTGTAGGATTTACGAGTTTTGTCCTTTGGGCGCTCGGTAAGACTTTTTGTTGTCGTGTTCAGTAAAAAATGGTACTTTTCATTTTGTGACATTTTATAATAACACTTGAATAGAGATTCTCTTTCCTCATTAGTGATTTGAGTTCCACATTTGAACTTACAATCAGTAACACAATTCTTTAAGTCTTTAATTTTTTTAGCTGGAACCTCTTTTCCTGCTACACTCACATAAGCTTTACCAGCCTGATGGCATTTTGAGCGCTTGTAGCTTTTCCATTCT
Organism: Neoaliturus tenellus; assembly: GCA_030545055.2. Lineage (NCBI taxonomy): Eukaryota > Metazoa > Arthropoda > Insecta > Hemiptera > Cicadellidae > Neoaliturus > Neoaliturus tenellus. The sequence continues at coordinate 189,456,895 of CM061531.1, read as the reverse complement.
TTAATTTCCCTTTTTTTTCTCAGATTCTCAGCTCAGATTCATCATCTAATGTTTCCACTATAAGTTGCCTTAGTTTTTCATATTCCTTTGAACGATCCATTTTTCATGGCAAATATATAATCACTAAACTTATAAAAAGATTAAAAATATACGTTGTCTAGGCATTGACTATAACCTCAAACAAAACACTAATCCTTTACTACCAGCATTGACTATGTACACTACCGTGAGTAGACTTCTCATAGCATAGGCGTGTTTGAAACATATTGACGGTGGTGTGATCTCGTGCGGGCGTACATGGAAGTACAAGAGTCATATGATAGGCAAATCAGTGATGCCACTCTTCTCAATCAAGGATTAAACATTTTATAATAGAGGTTTTTGTTTATGTTGTGATGAAATGTTTTTGCAGCACTGTAAATTCAGCTAAATAATAACAACATCGATGGCAGCAACTCTGGTGCCGGCATACACGAAACTTCCAAATTTTTGCCTCAAGCTAAATGCATTGGATGAGAGGTCTATTCACGGTAGTGTACATAGTCAATGCTACCAGTATTGGTGGTATTCAATAATAATAACAACGGTCAGCTGGAGTTGGTAGAAATACTAATAAAATGAACAGCTGTAGCAACGATGTCAGATGGAACTATATCGCTCCAAGGAGGTTAAAAATAAATGACTCAGAGAGTTATAAGGTTCCAACTGCCACATGGAACCTTTTCATAATGAATTGTTAATAAGTAAACATTCAGTTGGAACTTTAGAATTGTTCTAGTTTAAAAGCCAGCCACCAGATTGCGCTGAATGTCAGAACACATGATAAAATAAGTCAGATGGAACCATTTTATGCTAATAACTCAAAAAACACGGTTTTGTTAGTTGGAACCTTTTCATTCTAGGGTCACGATATGTGTATCTTACATATTTCTTTAAAACCAAAGGGAATAAGTTATCGATAGCAAAACTTGTTCAAGTTCACTAACTTGGGTTTTCACGTTCACGATTAAATGTTTTTATAGGCCTAATGATTATTGCACTAAACAATATGTGTCATAGTATGGGTCTATTATTTCTTCTATGACAAATTTTAAATCCCTTAATACGTTGTACATTATCAGAAATCGTAAACTCGCAGTAACATTTCATACTTATTCTGACAATCATTGTAAAGAAATGAAATGTGCGGAACTAAAAACGACGCGACGCGGCGGACTGCCACACCTTTTAAAATTATAATTAAATAAGAAAACAAAATTATTTTTCCAGATATTTTCAGTAAATATTAGTTATTATCTCTTTGGGTACAACTTTCCTGTTTTTAAAATTGATTTATATAAAAAATATGACAAAATCCTTGCACGGTAACTGTTTTATGTTAGTATCTTTTTAAGGGACGGACTTAATATTTTCATCGATTTAAAACTCACTGCTGTTATTTATTAAAAACAAATCCATACTATTCGAATCTGTATTTAATTTAGATTATTAATATATAGGTTTTATTGTACTCAATACACTATACTGAGATGCAACCGGGTTTTAAAGACAGCGAGTTTCACTGTAAATGCGAAGCATGGCGCTTTTAAGTTTTCATATATGATCAAAAATGAAATTTTTCACCAAATATCATGATTGCATATTATTCATGATCTCATAAGCTAAAAGTTTTCCGCTTTGAGATTGTTTTTATCTGAAAAATAAAAAAAATCCTCGCTTACTAACTTTTTTATGTCACTATGACGTGATAATATAGACTACATATTTTAATTGATTTAAAATTCAAGAGTGTAGTTATTTAAAAATATATTCATACTGTTAGATTCTGTATTTAATGTAGATTACGAATATATCGGTTTTATTGCACTCAATGTGTTATATTAAGAGTGAACAGCGAGTTAAAGACGGCGTGTACAATGATGCATGCGTGGCGCGGGTAGCCGTGAGGACTGCAGTGACGTCACCATCTCGGCCTGATTGTTGTCTGGCCCACCTCCCTAATAATACTCTATACATCTTGGGTGGCAGCGACGCGACAATGTAACGACTAGTGTCAGAGGAGGTGTACGGAGCAGAGCGTCAGACAGATGCGGATACTTTGCCACAAGTGTCGGAGGGATTGAGACATCAGCGGGATTGCGGGAGCGGGAGTCAACTGAGCCACATTTGTATGTGACTGCGGCTCACTGCCTGGCTCAACGTTATTGGCAAATATTAAACTTTACTATAGTAAGATGCAGGAAAATAGTCCGATGAAAATTTTAACAGCTGTGTCCCCCCTCACCCCCCTCACCCTGCAATGTTTTCATTTGTGGTTATGTTTACCATGTGTAATGCAGTATAAAAATGTATTTCAGGATAAATTTGGTAACATTGTACCGAATCTCATCGGACTATTTTCGTGAATCCTATTATAGACACTAGATGTGCAGACAAAATTATGATATATGAAAGTACTGTGCAATTATGTTCAAAATATTTAATTTGTGGTAGACATGGAAATAAGTACAATAATTATGGGACCCACTGCTTTTGTTTTTAGATAAAATATTATTTTTATGCACACTGGTGTTTATGAAAACGACTAATACAACAAAATATTGTGCTTTTAATACCTTTATTGAATCGGTGACCTAACTAATAAGTCCTCAAGTATGAATGAGAGATGAGTGTAGGATGATTTTGGAGCGATGTTGTAGTCTTTTTACTGACTAAGACAGACATTCTCTTTAGACAGGAGTATTAATTAATAGCCCAACAGCCAATGGTATCTAAGGACCTACAGTTTAAAGTGGGATTTGAACCTCAATTTTGATCTCTTATATATATGAATTGGTCTTTATATATGAACTATTATTCACTAGTGCGAACGTTAATTCCCACCAGGGAATATCGCATTCACAAGCCATCGCTTATAACTATCCACAATTCGTGACCTCCGAGTAGCTGGATTGCAGGACGACGCCACCGTCCCAGGCTTACTAAAATGTTAAAATGGATAAGTTTTTAATTTTATAATTTTTATGTTTTATTATAACATTATATATATATACATATACATATATAAAACACTGTTATAAAATCAACTGGCGTGCCACCCTAAAGAAAATTAAATAAAATAAAAATCCATCTTCTCTTTTAGACATTAGAATGAAATCGCTTACTGCACTACAACATAAAAAAGTATACTTCTGCTCTCACATTTCAGGTCTTACTCTGGATCCAGCATTTATATTTTTCTGAAGGCATAGTCACCGATGCTGTCTAATTTGGTTTTTTGAATTAGGTCACGATCTAAACGAAATACAAAAAAAAATACAAAAAAACAGTTTTATTCAACCTCAAACATGTTCATGCCACCGATAGCTCTCCAAGATGTGGCCTCTAACGTGGCCGTTCCCTACAAGGGTCAAGTCAAAAACAACTTTATTTCATGAAACAAATTACAGTGATTTCAATACAAACTTTTATATAATATGAAATAATCCCACATAGGCATAGCCTGTGCGTGGGATTGAGTCCTTTACTATACAATTATACAATTAAGATTAATTAAACTATAGATGTTTCTATTCTATACATTAAACCATTAAACAACTGTAAAAAAAGGATAAATAACAGAAAACAAAAAACAGAATGGCTACAGAAAAAAACAAGCGCTGTATAAGAAAAAAAATTTTGGTCTTAGCAGTTGATTTTACCAGATGCGATTTCCGTCCACCTTCTCACCCCCTCGGCAATCATTCAACTCTCTCACTCTCTCTCTCTCTCTCTCTCTCTCTCTCTCTCTCTCTCTCTCTCTCTCTCTCTCTCTCTCTCTCTCTCTCTCTCTCTCTCTCTCTCTCTCTCTCTCTCTCTCTCTCTCTCTCTCTCTCACTCTCCCCCCCCCCACCCCACACACACACAACACCCATACACACTTAAAGTTACCTGCTCCAATCAACCTATGACCTGTAGTTTGAGATAATGACATTTTCTATGTTGGCACTTCCAATGTTGTGAAGCCATAACTTGACTTTTAGTTAATATGTTGATAGCTTACAAAAAGGAAATCTTTAAGATGGTCCGGCAGATTACGGTAAATTATATGAGCTACATAAAAAGAATTAGTTGTTGAGAATGTTTTAATTAATTTTGGAAATTTAATAGCCCAAGCAGAATGTCTAGTCGAATATTGGTGTGTAGGGTATTCAAAAATATTATCAAAATTCTTAAAAATGTAAGTAGCAATTACCCTAACAAAAAGCTGCCTTACATCCAAAACTCGTATCTCCGCATACAGCGCTGCGGACGAGTAACGCCGACACCTTCCTAGGGAGGCTTTTAAAATTGCCTTTTGAGTTATATATAAAGGGTCGAGAGTTGTTCTATAAGCTGCCCCCCACATTATAATACCTCCCTCTAAGAGTGATTGTGCATACGCGTGATAGGCCATTCTAATTTCATCCAAGTTTAGAATTTCCCCTAATTGTTTGAATGCGTATATCAATTTCCTAAGTCGATTATTCAAAAAAGATATATGAGCCGTCCAAGTCAGTCTATTATCAATTACAACCCCTAAATATTTGTATTTATCTACCCGCTCCAGAGATTCACAATGACACGTCAAACTATAAATATCACCACACAAATGTAACTTAATTTCACTAATTTGAGTATCACTGACATCTCTAAGAGCAATGGGCATAAATTTGGATTTGGATATGTTCAAAGAAAGTCAATTTTGATCGAACCATTTTTTGACAAGCGACAAATCTCGAACAGCCTTATTTACAACTTCATCCCAATTAGAACCTTCTATGAAAATAGCAGTGTCATCGGCAAAAAGTGATAACTTTCCAGAAATTCCAATTCGAGACAGATTGTTTATGTAAATTAAAAATAAAATAGGACCCAGAGTACTACCCTGGATTACGCCATAGTTAACGGTTGTAGGGATAATGTGTGTTCCGCGTCTTCGGGAACTCCCACAATAAATGCAGTCAGGCGAAAGGGTCGTTCCCGTATGTAAGCCGGAGATTTATTAGTACAAAAAAAGAATAATTAATATAACTATTTAATCACATACGTTATTTCAAAAGACTAACATTTTATCATTTCTGCTAGCATAATTTTTTTAATCTTCTCACTACATTCCATATTCATTATGAGGGTTGTTTCTAAAAAAAAAAAAACAAAAAAAAACAACTCTTTGCTCCATGAGTTCCGTTCGTCTATTTATAGGTAAGTCTGGAGAGGTTATATGGTACAGTTAAATGAGTGGAGTAACAATTAATATTTATCGGATTTTAGATTACCGTTAAATTGTACATAATAGCCGTTGTAAGGTTACTGTAAGGGCCGCACCACAGTTGGCTGTTGGCTGTGGAGTTGGCACCACAGCGCTGCTGGAGGATAATGTCTGCACTAACATCTGTGTAAACACTCTCATCATATCATCGGGGTCCTTCATACGTTGTAATGATATGTGTTTAAACCTATGTGGTGTATGTCTCTTAGACATCAGTAATAAAACTGTTACTTTTAAGATATATTAAATACAATCCATTCAACATAGATTCAGACCGAAGGTACGGGAATAGTAGATATCAAATGTGGAAGAGGTTTAACAGACGAATGAGGATACTTTGTTGGAAGTAAAGAAGGATTGAGTTGTCAGCGGAATTGTGGGAGTAAATGCAGCTAAAGCTAAATTTGTACTAAAATATTTTGATAAAATGTCTATTTTTAAAATTTATATAACCCAGCACTTTTATCAAGGTGATTTTAAATATAATTTACATGAATTCACTTTAAGTGAAATAAAATTGCTTATACCTAGAAACAACTTGAGACCTTCAGTAGTGTTTTTTTATTCCTCGTTGTCACGCAGTACAGTTTTATAATATTCTTTTAAAGCTTTGCGCTTCCTTAATATGTACAATTCTGAAGATTGATCTGTTTCATTATAACCTTCATCAATTTATAACTCAATTAAATAGGTGTTACATACGATTGTTTATAGTTGTGTGTGTTAATAGTAACCATTTTATTTTATTTTTTATTTTGTTTATTTATACAAGCTCGTACAATAATTGTATATTAATTCATGCTCAAATAACGTTTATTTTCACTTGAATGTTATCCTGTATTTATTTATCTTATTTCTTATAATAATTATGTTTATTTTAAATAGCTGTTTTGGGTTTACCTTTAGCTTTCATGTAAAATATATTTAATAAATAAAATAATTTTTACATTTTATGCCTTAGGAGAAATATATTTCATTTTAATTTTAAGCTTTAAAAGCAAAAAAAAAAAAAAACTAATCGTCTTGCTTTAAGACTCTTAGGACTAAAATTTAGGATTAATTAGCATCGTAAAGCTTAGGTAAGAAAATTTTACCCTAGATCATCAGACCTACAAAGAAATGAACGTTTCCTTTACAAATGGAACTAAAATTGTCTACGCACCTTAGTGGATATACCATTGAAGACAAAGGTTGTCGGTATGAAAATAAGAAAAGTTTGTTGCTTTATTAAAGGTTTGATTCCTTACCCAGTTGTCATTTTGTCATCGGGTTATTAATTAATGATGCTATATAACAACTAGTATACGTTAGATATTAACATGACTGGGAATTGAACCATTCCCATAAAAACTTTTGAAAATGCCACACGCGTAGAAACAAACACATAAAATATTAATAAAAAAAAGGAATTCCGAAATCTTACACAATATTTGTGATGATTAACCCATTGAAACACAATTCTGAGCAGTGATTCGTCAAATATTTTACCAAGTAAAAAAATTATTTTAATTTATTTTATTGCATAATTTATTATAGTTGCATTTATATTAATATAAAAACAATGATATTAAATAAACTTGAATAGAGAACCCAGTAGATTTATTTAACATATTTATTTAACATACTTATCGCACCATATTTTAAAGATTAGTAGCTTTTTTATTGCCATGTTTTTTTTATAATAGTTTGTTGCGACAAAGGTCATATTTGCCAGTCAATGTGATCATCCGTTCGTTAATCGGTATTTGGCCTCACTACGTCCGAAGTAATCCTGTTTAAATCCCTTGATCTGTGTGTGAGAAGGTTTAACGCCATTGGGCACTATCATTTGTAATTTATTAGGAGTAGGCTGCTTTTAAATAAATTTACACTTCTGAGAAAAACCTTGATACACCGAATAATTTTAGATAACCAAGCTTTAAGGCCAGTAATTATTTAGAGTGTAATTCATAAAAATCTAAACTTATGTATTTCATTATAACAATATCATTCAGTGTTCATCCTCCTTGAATCAACTAGCCTTAAATTATTTTCATGATAATTGTTGATAGTGTTTATGATTTGTTAAGTTAAGTAATGGCTAGAAAAAGTTATGCGAGGTGATTTTGTACAGTAACCCGTGCAAATAGTCCTGAGACATAAAAGGAAAATCATATGGTGTGCAAAAACCGAGACACTTTGACCAGCCATTTTATCTTACTTTTCTGTAAAAGTAGTTTTAAGAATATCCCCAAGAAGTAGAAACGTTATTCATGACCAGATAATACCACTGAAGTTGTATTTTAATGGTATAAAATTGGCTATCAAAGAAAATTAAAACTTCATAGTGATAATAGTATTTGCACTTTTTAACTATTTATTCAATTGAATTGGCTTTTCTTACTAAAGTTATTACTTACGTAAAAAATTACGTATACAATTTACGCCTTTAGGTATCAAAGTAATCCTTGAATCAGTTGATTGCCGGACATGTTTCGAGGGTATTGCCTCTCATCCTGAGCGGCAAATTATTCATAAATGAGCTCACATGTTAGTGGTTGTCCAACCGAGATATTTGAGTTTAAAATTTGAGAATGGCCACCATTTTGAACACACACATAGGAACAAAATATTTTTTTCTTGAAAACGAGTAGTTGTGCTTTAAAAAACGAAATGGCGGCTAGCTTTTTAAGGAAGTGTTATAGGACATGTGTGTATAGAAACTTTTTTAATTTTGTCTAAGTAATCATCTCCCAAAATCCTGAAACGTCTTTTTCTGACACCCTGTATAATAAATCCCAAGTTCATATAAAAGTACACGGAATGACAGAAATAGATGACGGTTTTCGTAGGCTACAGTCTGTGAGTCGAGTGGTAGAGTGGGGTGGGGAGGGGCTCGTTCTCAAGGCCACTCTAGAGTTGTCATGAACAGTGATCATTCTGCTTTTTTCCTTGAGGCAAATTTTTTAATTGGCGATTCATTTTTTGACACTAAACTGCAAGTTTGGAAATATTAATGTTTTTTTGTGAAAACTGGTTCCTCACACCGTACAGCAATTGTATTTATAAAAAAATCAGACAAACTGTGTCAACTCTCAAGCAAAAGCCCAAATGAGGTCTAAGTCAGTCAGAACCCCGGACACAGTAAAACGAGTGAGGCAAGCCCAGTGTTAACCAGCTTGCATAGTCCTTAGGTTTTTCATTTAACAATGCATAACTAACAACGCAGAAATTTTTCTCAATTGCATTCCAGTAGTTGCTGGAACGGAATGTTAAACCGTGCGAAGTATTTTACTAACGCTTTCAGCTTGTAACGTTCACAAAGTGAACTTATCCCTGGACGAAGAAATGTTAACTAGATATTTGAACGAATGCGTTATTTATAGTATTTCTAAATAACACAAAGATCTATGTTATTTAAATTTTATGAATGAATTGGAGAGATCATAATGTTGAATATAATTGGTACATTGTCAGATGTATTCATACATAAGGAAGCAGATCGATTACGACTATTATGTCAGACAATTTTATCCAATTAGCTAACATCATATGCACTCTTGATTATTCAAATTTGGGATTTAGTTTGCTACTGTAGTACAGAATTTACCAACTTTTTTATTTCATTATTTTGTAATGAATAAAAAAAGTCTTCTGTTTGCAGCAGTAATAGGTTTTTTTAACCTAATATGTAATCATAACCATATATATTGCTACAGATTATAAATCCCATACGATGATCCCAGGTTGTATCGGAGCTTTCGCAGCGCCCATTAATAAACTAGTATCAGTTTAAATTCAAACCGTAATGTGCCGGGATTACCGAGAGTTAAGGGCAGGTGCCGCGCCGCGCTTACCTACTCGCCGTGATCCAGTGGCACTGCAGGTGTGACCCACGGGGATTACAAGCCCTTTACAGGATTTTACCGAGGATCTTACCGAGTATTGATTGTTTCATAGCCCTTGAAATCTTTCATTTCAGTAACATAAGTAATTTATCACAACATTAAAACTGTTAATTGGTTTGACTTTTTAAAACTGTTAACCTGTTTTACATTTAATCCATACTTTCAACGTGTTTTTTATTTCTACGATGCATGTATGAACACATACATTTGTTGTATTTTACAATACAGAAAACAGCAACTAACAGTAACATATGTAAAGAATTTTAATAGACAAAAAAATGCCCGTGTTATTTTGAAATGTTCATAGTTCATGTTATAGCTCCAAACTGCTGTCAATAAGATAAAATATTTGACGTATCCTACTACATCTAATAGTCTGAATCTCATTGGCTACATCTTATTGTTCAGTACAGTCTAATCAACTTAAGCAGGAATTTTTATCACTCTCAGTATTTACTGTAACGACTCAATCATCTTAATGATTCACTTCAGTACTTTTTTAGTTGGAGGGTGGATTTTATAGTTATTTAAGTATTTTGGCTCGACTTCATTGGTGTTAGTAAAAGAGCCCCCCGCCAAGACGGCCCTGCCGCTTAAGCCCAGCCTGCCAGATTCTGAGCTCAAATGACCGAGATCATCGCCTTGTTCCACTCAGTGCTATTCTTGATTACCCACTTAGTGGAAGCGTTGTCAAAGACCGATGTCCACAATGGGTAGCCGTCAAATAGTCTCATAGACTATTCAAAAATAGTCTAATAGACTCGAATAACACCGATGGGCTGTTCAACAATTAACAGGGAGTTGGTTCAGTTTCTGCATTACATCGACGCAGACTTGGTTCTCCTCCAGGAAACCATGATTCGGCCGGCTATCCCCTTCAACCTACCAAACTAATAGGTCTACACGACCAACTGGCCAGGGCCCCATAGGCCTGGCGGCACGGCCATCTTCGTACACCGGATGATTGCCCACCGGCACATCCCACTCAACCTGCCAGTCGTGGAAGTGACTTTGGTTGTTGTCCACTACGATGGAACGGAACTGCACATTTCCTCGATCTACAACCCTCTACGTAATGCCATCCAGCCCCGTCATCTGGACCATCTCCTCCGCACTGCTATTCTGCTCTTCTCATAGGGGATCTCAGTATGAAGCACCGAGACTTGGGATGCAGGGTCACGAACAAGAATAGACGCTAACTGAAGCTTACATGGACGCTCATCCTCATGCCCTGCTCCTAGCCCCTGCTGAGCCCACCCACTACCATCATGCGGGTTATCAGCCTGACATTCAGGACATTGGCCCATCCTGTTCCTTCAACTGGGAAGTGGATGTCTGCACAGTGGCCGATCTCTCCTCCGACCATGGTCTGGTCGTCTTCGACCTCCCAGACGATGGCCCGATTGGACATCCTCCACGTGGAGCCTGGAAGATCAACTGGGTCAAGTACTCGAAAATGCTGGTGAACAACGAACTCCTTCCTCTTCCGCCAGCCGAAACCAAGGACCAGCTTGACCGTCACTTACAAAAAACGGCAGCTAAGGTGAGAACCAGGACTAACATTGTCCATCACCTTGCTGGCTCCACATGGGGAGCTAACGCACAAGATCTGCGAACAACTGCTCTGTCATTGGTATATTCAACTGCTGAGTACTGTGCTCCCGTGTGGTTAAATAGTGTGCACGTTAGAGAGATCGACGTCCAGCTAAACAGGACCATGAGAGCCATTAGTGGTACACTCATGGCAACCCCTGTACCCTGGCTCCCGGTGCTGTGTAATATCGCTCGTCCTGAAATAAGACGAAGGGATGCACTCATTAGGGAATACACAAAGATCTTATCTGCTCCACAGCTGCCCATCCATGATTACATACCCCAGAATGCGGGCCGATTGAGGTCCCGAAAACCAACTCTACGAACAGCCTCCCAGTTGATGGATACGAACTTCACCATCCATACAAACTGGACTTCCTCCTGGGACGCTTTTCAAGGTCGGAACCACTTCTTGATAGCCGACCTGACCGTAGCGGTAGGTGGTATGAATCTTCCTCGGAAGCAGTGGACTATACTCAATCGTTTCCGCACTGGAGTGGGAAGATGTAATTATTGGAAGTACAAATGGGGAATGACACAAGACCAGTCATGCGACTGCGGAGCAGAGTATCAAACTATTGAACACATAGTCGAAGAGTGCCCACTGAGTGCCTTCCCCGAAGGATTGACCGGTCTGAATAGCTCAAGTGAAGCTGGGCTGCAATGGCTTAGCGCCTTGGATTTAACTCTATAAAGAGAGATCTAATTTTTATTTTAGTGTTTACATTTTTACTTAAACTGACTCAGGTGCTCTGCACCGCAGAATTTATTTTATTATTCTTAAACCATGGTGGCTGGCTAAATGAGCCATACGATATATATATATAGCTTGACCGTCAAGTCCGGAAACTAACAGACTTAGTGCGTGAGGCCACAATACCTTCCTCGTTCCCTCACACTCAAGGCTGCCGTCTTCCAGCCCGTCATGAGGAACTGACACAGGAAATCCGCCTTCGGCAACGTATACGCAGGAACTGCCAGCGCTCAAGGTGCCCTGCTGCAAAGGCAGCCTTCAACCGCCAATCTCAATGTTGCTCCCATCTCCTTGCTGAACTCAGGACTGATCGCTCGGAGAACTTCATCAACTTTCAGTCAGATGGTGGCCCTGGGGGAATCTGGAGAGTTGCTAGGTCATTCCGGGGGGAGAAGAAGATAATTCGTCCTGGCCACGGCCAGTGGGGGATGGTATACTCTCCTGGAGATCGAGCGGAGGCCTTCGCTGACACCATGGAAGACCAGTTCTCCCCTCACGCCGACGTCTATGATGAGGACCACTTCGAAACTGTAGAGAACTTCCTCGAAGCCCATGTTCCAGACGACGACCTCCCTCTACTTTCTGCGACCCAAGAGGAGGTCGATGAGTATGTCAGGCGTCAGTTCTTCGTAAACGTTACCGACTCCAGTTAACTACTCGTCCGGCATGAAACAGGGTTCAGCGCTCGGCCCCATTCTGTACCTATGGTACGCAAACGATATCCCTGCTGCCCCGAGTGTCCAGATCTCCCTGTACGCAGACGATGCTATGATCACATCCACCTCCGCCAACCAGAGGATGTCGAGGGTCTACGTGCAGCGGCAACTGGATCTTCTCTAATCTTGGCTAGCTAAGTGGTTTATCAAGGTCAACGCTGACTAGAACGAAGTCATCTCCTTCACCCGCTTGAGGCGCCAAGGGGACAGTCGTTCCCTGACTCTCTTCGGCCGCAGAAGAGGTTGGAAGACCTCAGTCAAGTACCTTGCTCGATCTGAGGCTGACAATGCCACCACCCCACGTCACCAGGCTGTACGACCTCGACAACAAGGGACTGTCCTCCATCCTTCCTCTGCGCCGTACAAGGATGCTGCCAGTGAAGACCAAGATTCAATTCTACACTGCCCTCCTTCGTCCGGTTCTGATGTACGCCACTTCTGCGTGGTACCACCTCACCTGCAGGACGTCTCGCCGGAAGCTGCAAGAGGTGCGGAGCAGATGCCTGCGTCGGGCCACAGAAGTCTGCGCCTTGGTTTGTCAATAATGCCGTCGTCATCCGAGACGCTGCACGGATCCCGATCATCCTCGACTTCCTCGATGGACTGGCGGAGAAATTCGAGGACGCTGCTGAGGACTCCGAGTGGGACCACATCCGACAACTGGTGGCGCAAGAAGTCCCGAGGATGCGGCCCAAAATCCCTGATTGTAAAACGACAACGACTGCTGACAGGTAGCAACAGCTACCAGAGCAATTAGACCCGCAATGCCCACCAGCCAGAACTATGTAGTTGATGCTGGTCGAGAAGCGGCTAATTAATCCGCAATTTATACACCTCTTCCTCCTCCTAGTTCATTGTTAATCTGTAAAAGTATTGGGTGCAGTTCATAACAAATAAACTCGCTCCGTTTGGGAAGGGTGCTGGTTAGTATTTTAAATGGTAATTAATTAAACTATAACTTTTATTTTCTACCATAAACTACCTTTTAATACATTTGTATGTAAACAATAGCTGTGAAACTATTTTCCGCCAATTAATTGGATATGAAAGGGATTGTAATTATTTGCCCGCTTTAAACACTCAGTACTGTTGGTGAAAACATCTAATTATACCAAACAAGTATGTAACGCGCAAAATTGAATCTACCGAACAACTGCCTGCCGCTACACAATGCAACCGCAATCTATAACAAATATTTTGATAACTATGTCGCGATTGATTGTCGCTTGTACTCTTTGTATTTAACCAACCGTGACCGTTCGTTGTGGTTTCCCAGCACACTTCATTATGAAACCGCTTGACAAAAGGCAGATAGTAAAAACTCAGTACATTAGGAACATAGGATGCTTCGTGGAATTGTATGAGCCACGAACATAGTCATTGACATTGGTACACAGTTTGGATTCAAAGAGATTGTAGGGAGGGGTCGATAAATACGGAGTTTTTGCAGTATTCGTTGGGCTTCTGTACACTTTTTCCGTTTTCTGACCAGTGATTTTTTGGACATGCATTGCACCTAATCAACATCTGGAAAACAGATTTTTCTCGCACGTTCAAGACAACCATCCTTATAGTAGGGCATGTTTTGAAGTTTAAAGCATTAAGCGTCATGAACGTTTCGGTTGATACACGCGAATTATTTTGAAGAAAACTTTAAAAATTCTCCTATTACATGGAAACTTTTATAAATTACATATCTATGCCTAAACAAAATCTGTAAGCTTCAAAGTTGCTATGATTTTTATTTATTTATTTTTGACACGGTGTACATAAAAAATATAATAAGGAATAATAATTTAGCTTGTGTCAAATTAAAGATATCCAGTTTTAAAAATTAAATAAAGCCTAATTTTTAAAATCTTTAAGATTATAACCTTCTACAATTATTAGAGATAAGAAATAGAATCAGATTTTCCTTTTGGTTGCTAATGTGTCTCTTTCGTTCGTTTAGTTCCTTTATTCATTGAGCAATTAATTAATGATATCGAAGATAAATCAGCTGGTCTTTATCAGTTACAAAGCTTCACCTAATCTGATCTATCACATTCAGCCCTCAGTCATACTCACCTTAAATACGCAACAAAGAGTGCGTCGCTGTATTAAGGAATGTATCTGATGTATGTCTTATCCGTCTAACCCACTAACAATTCCATCATCAACTTTATATCTCAGCTATAAAAGACACTGCAACCTTAAAAAGGGGTGGAAGCGATTATCCTATCAGAACTTTTGATAAATGGAAAAATTTCACTCATACCTCAGATGAGACTGTATTAATTTTAGAAATCCTTTCGCGATAAAAAAAATAATTCTTCAATAGATAAAAAAGCCCCTATGAAGAGTATGTTGTTGAATTTACAGCGTCCTTTGATTAGAGAAGTACGATATACCTCTAGTAAAAAAATTAAAGGGGTGTATAAGTACACCAAATATGAAAAATAGTGAAAAATTTATTAATTATTTATCTGTAAAGATTTTAATTAGTTTTATATATATACTAAATAAAGGGGTTCGTATATGTACTTAAGGGTTGCATATATACTTTTTATTCAAAAGGAAAATATAAAAATATTCAATGTAGAAAATGGTGATGAATTAATCAAGAACCGTCACTAAATAAATATGCACCAATAAACTATTAAAGAGCTTCCGGTTGGTTATATGTAAACATAATTTCCTGAGCATACACACCATGCCTTATCTGTTTTGCTCCGGCAACACTGACAGGGTGTTTACATCTAGTGTAAACCTCCTTTCCACATGTCGCCTTGGTGCTGAGACTAAATCTTAAAGAGAAATATGCTTAAAATTACCATAATGATTTTCTTTTCCACTCTTTTAAAATATTAATCATATATTAAGTTTTTATTTTTTATTTTAAAGCATTGATGGAAACTGAACATTTCAACCATATTCTAGAACCAATAAAATATATTATACAGTGTATCCCGTAACTCTCTGGGCAACGGTATATGTTGTTTTTGCTTAGGTCATATCAAACCCATAAAACCCATTTCACCATAGGACCATGGGTGTCTGGTGTCTAGTTTTCTGTTTATCTGTCCGTATATGTTTTTTACAATAAACTACATGTTTGAGTTATAAACAGCTTTGACATTTTTCACAAAATTTTACCTTATTAAGCTCTGGCTTTGTGAAAAATTATATCCAAATATCATTATCCGTTTCAAAATGGCACCCATTTAAAATATTTTATATCAAATTACATGAAATCCGTTAACTTACAAAACAATTAATTGAAAGAAACATAGAAGTTACCCTATTTTATGAACATTTCATCCTATTTGTTAAGATTGAATAACAGAAAAATAAATTCTATTTGTAATGCATTTACACTTTTTACTATTAAACAATGTTAAAGCAACAATGCATTGCAGAAATGCATTGGTTAAATGAAATTTCATGAAAACTATTAACTTAACATATACCTTTACATATCACATTTTCAGTTTAGTTCCGAACAAGAAAATATTTACGTATCCCAATGATGGTAAAGGATAGATAAGGACCCAGCCATTGTCATTGTTTTACTTTGATCGATAAGTTAGCTTTATAAGATTATATGTTAATTATGTAGGCCTATGTAATATAGACTTGTGGGACACGGCTAACTACTGAGAAACAATTTAAATTAGTCAGTAGCAAACTGAGTAAGGTGTTTAATTATTTTTTAACATTGAAAGGTGCTTCAGTGTCATACAAACCTGGAGGATGTAGGCTGAAGACCAATTGTAGATGAGGTCACAGAGAAACTAGATGTAGTGTCTCGTCTTGCAACTGAATTTCTACGGCACACCAAACTTCTCAGCTCCGGTGGAAATATAACAGTCATCGTAAGGAGAGTGAGCACATCACTTGTGATACCCATAAATGTAAAATAAACACTGGATTGCTAGCTGAGGTTGTGAAATCTCGGTAGGAGCGAGACAGCTTCCTCACCCCAGGGATGCCGCCGCGCAGTGCCGTGCCGTATGCCAGCTTAGATCGTTATTATTGGTGCGTCCACGGCATTCTCGATTGTTTAAAGTCTTTTATTTACCGAACTAGGGACAAAGCCCGTTGTGGTTAAATACACCGGTCTCTAGAAAAATTGTACCTATATGCCATTTCCGGTGAAATAAATAAAAAATTGTAGTATTTGTTTTCAAAATTGAAATTCTATTTGAGAAAGAAAATTATTTTCTATTAGATAAAAAAATAATAAAAAATTCAAACACAACGGTTACGTATTTATTTACAACCAGGGAGCCTGTGCAGCTCAATGCGCTGCATTTATTAGAGTACCAAAACATACACTGAGATGTTACCAAAACATATATAATGCTGTTCTTAAAAAATCAAAACAAAACTATTACTCTTTGGTAATAGAGAAGAGTATAAATAAGCCAAAGAAAGTTTGGAATATAATAAAGCAAGAAATTAATTGGTGAACATAATAAAAATAGCATTGAAGAAATAATTTTTGAAAATGGTAAAAAAACTCACAGAATTGTCAACAATAGCAAATGAGCTCAATACGTACTTTTCTAAAGTTGTACCTAATATGTTAAGTGGTGCAAAATTAAGTCACCAACCACAATTACTTTCAGGTTGTGAAAACTCCGCTACAAGTTCGCTTTTTCAGTTTAATGAAATAAATGAAAGTTATATTAAATACATTATAACAACGATCAATAATTTTTATGCATCTGGTCCTGACGACGTTCCTTCATTTATTCTGAAACGATGTAGCATATTTGTGATCCAACTGCTTAAACATATTATCAATAACTCTTTTAAATGTGGACGTTTTCCGACAAAATTAAAAATATCTAAAATGATTTTTGTAATAAAAAAGAAGAAAAAAGGTAACAAAACCAGTAACATGAGACCCATAACTCTAACTTCTGTTTTTTCAAAGGTCTTTGAAAAAAATAGTACATGAACAAATTATGAACTTCTTGGACAGGAAATCAATAATGTATAATTCCCAGTTTGGTTTCTTGAGAGGACGATCAACAATAGATGCTATATATCAACTTATTTCCTCTGTAATTAATGATCTGGATCAAAATAAATCATCTCTTGCAATATTCCTATACATATCAAGAGCGTTTGATAGCATCAACCATCGGCTCTGATTAATAAATTAAAAATATATTGGTATTACACACTCATATACATATACATCATATACACAATAATTTTTTAAAATTATATACATAGTAGTCTTAACCATAGTTAATTATGGCAATTAAGACCTTTGTAATAATAAATAAATAATAATAGAGTGAAAAATAAAGGTAAAT
This sequence comes from Neoaliturus tenellus, assembly GCA_030545055.2. Taxonomy (NCBI): domain Eukaryota; kingdom Metazoa; phylum Arthropoda; class Insecta; order Hemiptera; family Cicadellidae; genus Neoaliturus; species Neoaliturus tenellus. Next base: position 189,439,346 of record CM061531.1, on the reverse strand, counting down.
TTTTTCCTTTGTTGAATTGTGCCATTTTACCTAGAATCCCCGCCGTTTCCTTGGCAACAATCCCATACTTTGCCTATCTTTCCTTACCAGTTTTAGCTATTCTGATTGGTCGCAATAAGCTTCAAAAATCATAGATTATACTTATAAAACATTTGCTATTTTGCTATTTATTATGTTGTTTGCTTTTAAAAACAATTTGGTTTAATGGTCTGTAAACAGGCTATTGAAATTGGTTACTATGGAAACGTCGGAAAGGTGTGGGTAAAATGATAAATAACATATTATTAAGAGTAAACGCTTGATGTCAAGAATGCCTTCAACTCGGCGAGGTGGGTCGATATGTTGGATGCGTTACGCAACACCTTTCGTATTCCTGCATATCTGTTGCGGCTCATCGAGGATTATCTACGCTCTCGAAGCCCGATTTATGACACGAGGAACGGAACGCGGACGATGGAAGTCACTTCTGGTGCCGCACAAGGTTCAATACTCGGCCCGGATCTCTGGAACGTTGCCTATGACAGCCTCCTGAGGTCCGAGATGCCTGAGGAAACCACTTTGGTTGGGTACGCCGATGACGTCGCAGCTTTCATTGCTGCACGCAACGTTGAGCTGGCCCAACTAAAGTTGAACCGAGTCATGCGTGTGGTCAACACCTGGATGTCAGATCACGGTCTCTCGCTTGCTCTCAGTAAGACGGAGATCGTGATTCTCACGAAGAAGAGGATCGACACCGTCGTCCCACTCCGAGTGGGAAGGGAGGTGGTCACATCAACTCGTGCCGCCTAATACCTTGGGGTTATGGTGGACACCAAGTTAAGCTGGAGGGATCAGATCTTCCGTACGGCGGACAAGGCCGCTAAGGTAGTCACTTACCTTAGTAGGCTGATGGCCAATGTCGGGGGTCCCCGATCCAGCAGAAGACGTCTGTTGATGTCCGCGGTCCAGTCCGTGCTCCTTTACGGGGCAGAGGTGTGGGCAGGCGCTCTAGATAAGGAGTGCTACAGGTTGCGACTCGCCCGGGTTCAGCGTCAAGCTGCGCTCCGGGTGTGTTCCGCCTACCGGACAGTGTCCGAGCCTGCCGTCCTGGTGGTCGCCGGAGTCATCCCTGTCAGGCTCTTGGCAGGGGAGAGGAAAGCTATTTATCAGAGACAATGCGAGATCGGCAAGGACACGGCAAGAACAGAAGAGCGCTCCCGAACCTTCCAGCAGTGGCAACACAGCTGGGAGCACGACACCCGAGGACGATGGACTGCGCGACTCATCGAGCAGTTCCAACCATGAGTAGAAAGGCGGCATGGCGAGGTGGACTACTTCCTCACGCAGTTCCTGACAGGTCACGGCTATTTCAAGTCGTACCTGAACCGGATGGGCAAGACCGGTTCACCGGATTGCATCTACTGCCCGGGCGTTCCCGATGACGCGGAACACACCTTCTTCCGCTGTTCGCGTTGGGAAAGGCCCCGCCTGGAGGCCACAAGAAAACTCGGTGTTTTTTCGGTGGACACGGTCTGCCGAAAGATTATGGAGGATGAGGGCAACTGGGATTGTTTGTCACAGTTCGTCCGGGGCATCCTCCTGGAAAAGAAAACCGATCTGGACCGCGAAGTGGCCCAGATCCCTTGATCGAGCGGCTGGATAAGGAGCGAGCCCCACGGGCGTAAGCCAAATTTAGGCCTAGCCTGACGTAATGTGACAAACAATTCCAGGTTAGATTCCTAAAGAGTAGAGGAGGTTTTTTAGTGGGTAAACCCGTTTCTAGGGGAGCCCCACACTACAGGCTGGCCACCTGTGTGCGTAATGCATTTTTCCGCCTCTCCCTCAAAAAAAAAAAGAGTAAACAAAGAGCTGGTTACCAAGGAATCGGCCGTGGGTGAAATTGCGCCACTAGAGAGCAGAAAAATTTTCTCTATCTTTGTAGCACTCTAATATGTAGTTTAACTCATTGCATTTAACTCTCGCAGTGCACATATTTTATTGTTATAAAAACTAATTATATTTGTAATTGAATGTGAATACTGAATACTAAAGTAAAATATTTTATACTTAATATAAAAGGAATTATTTTATAAGTAATTTTTTTTAGTAACTTCAATACATACATTTCTCATTTATAAAACCAAATATTTTGTTGATTAAACAATCATAGCCATTGGAAATTTGCTAAGTACGCAGGTCTGCTGCGACAGGGATATTTTTGTTTATTTGTAGATTTGATCATGATTATAATTAAGAAATACTATATCCAACGATTTTTATAAAAGAAATTAAAAAAAAACTTATACCAGATACAATTTTTTAGTTACATAGTATAATTTCCTTCACTATTTACAGTATTTTACTATGTTGTTTTTTTCTAAATTTGTTACTTCTATTTAGCCAGTATAATAAAAAAGTAAAGTGATCGGACCTTTAAATAAAATAAATATAACGTAAGCAATACCGATTTCCTTATGTTGTTAGTTTAGTTATTTGACAAACTTTTTCGAAGATGCATGCAACTTTTAAGTATACTAAATATAGTAAACAGCAGTTTGGTGTTGCCTCGGTTGGCCACAAACATCAGTGCAACAATAGCAACCAGCCGCGGAATGTAAACAGCCAAACACTCAACGTGTAGGGGCGCCCAGGTAGAAAATTGCTTCTTTTCAGTCCTCAAGCAACGCATCTCGGCCTGATGGGTTGCTGCACTCGGGTGAAATGGACATAAACCTTTGTACCTGTTTATTGACTCCCCGGCCACCAACCAAGATAAATAACAAATTTATCCAAATAAAATTTCTTTGTTTGTAAACATGTTTTCAACTTATGTCTCTTAAAAACTGTTCGAATACTAATTTCTTAGATAATTAATCTTTTTTAGAATTAAAATAAAGTTCACTTAAAGTCTCCAATAGTTTTGTCTATTTCAGCATGAAATCCTTTTGCCAGTTTTCAATTTTAAAAGCTTTCAAGCAAATAATAGGAATCAATAAGTCACAAAAATTAACAGATTATATGTTTTCACGAATCACTAAGAAAAACAACTGCACATTAAAATGCATGTTTTCTTAACTT
>CM061531.1:189286511-189436189 GCA_030545055.2 Neoaliturus tenellus | reverse complement strand
AGGCGCCCTATTACCGCCCTCTGATGTTAGCATAAAGTTTCCTCTTATTCGGACTTTTGTAATGACAATATCATTAATGACGCTATTAATCATACTGATCTACTGTTTTACCAGATACATACGTATCAGGCAAATCCCGCTCAGCCAACGTAATTATGGTCCATTGTACATCTGTAATTGGGTGAGACATCCAGACATAACTGCAGTCCTGGTTCCCACCATGGGCAAAAATTATTTCTTCTAAACTAGCGCGGTGACGAGGGATAACTATATTATTTTGGGAGAAACAGTTGAAGTGGAAGTAAATAATTCAATATCATACACATAGTTGTTGCTAATCAAATTAAAGTATTTTGTGTATTGCAAAATTATAACTAAATAGAGTTTCATTACATTAAATTTTTTATGGAATTATGTCCTCAATTAACTAGGAACACAATTTATTTTGAATATACACAAAATGTAAACTGTTTTACATCACAGCCATTAATTAAATTACAAACATAAATTGAAAGAACTAAGTTCAGAAATTTTATGTTTTTAATTCCAAAAGTCCAAATTTAAACAACCCATAGGTCGGACTAGTAAATATTTACCAGCCGACGCGCGACGGTGTTGCGTGTGTGTTTAACGGTGTTGGTCTCTCTGCCACAAATAATCTCTCCGAATCCTTTGATCTGTTTGCAACGAGGCTCAGTCCACTGTGGCCAATACTGGCCAGAGATAAGTACTTTACATGCACGTACAGTACTCGTTAAAGCTACCGTGGACTAACATGTACATTTATGCAGTAAAAGAGCATTGATTAGCTTTCGTCACATAGAATACGTAGAACTCGATTCATGCGAATATATTATGATATGATGAATTTATACTCAATGATTCAATGAAGGCACAATAATTCAAATTTCTACCAAAAATTCGGTTGTTATTTTTCAAATTAGTTTAAAAAAATTGTTTAATTGAAGCATATGCTCTTCTTGATTTGCTAGGATATGTTTACAACTGCTGTCTTATGATTTAATCGAATTGACCCTTTTTCCATAAGCTTAACATTGAAACTTTAAAGGGCTGTAGGGTGTAAGCCCTGTGTTCAGATGAGAACTAAAATGCGATTTCACTTATCTACAGGACAATTTTAACGGTATGTGCGGATTTTTTCTATTTTGCGCGAAAGCTAATAATAAAAAAGGGAAATAATCATGCTGGCCTATTAATATGGAGGTATGAATATTTTTTTCAGTGTTGTTCAAGTTAACTTTTAAATAACTTTTAATTTATAAAAAAAGAAAACAGTTGACGCTTTTTCTTGAAAACCAGATGACCTCTTCCACAAGTTTTTGCCACCTTGATGATGATCACGTATGCACTTTGTTTTACTCGCTACGACCCAAACACTTAAATGTATAAAATCATTTTACTATATGGATTTTTTCGTTATGGCAGCCTAAACAAGAGTTAATATTTTGTTGTTTCTATAAGGTTTACTCTTATTGTAAAATTATTTTGAAAAAATAACTCGATTCGTTACCGAATATTAGTAGCCTAAGTAAGTAACGAAAGCTTTGTTTAGTAAGAAACATTGGAATGCTTTTGAAGGGATCTTGTTTAAGACAATATTATTTCTTCAAGGATCTTTTATATTATCCGTTACAGTACCGCGGTGATAAAACTAATATTTATAATGAAATATATTTCTCTAACTAACAATCTGGATTAATTTTTTAGATTTTTCTTTGGATTAATTTCTTTTAAATCAACTCAAACATATCACTAGTAATATTCTTGTGCCATATAATTAGTAATATTGTAAAAGATTAAAAGGACTACTTCAATCACATAAATTAATTTTCATCAAAATGCACGCAGAACAGCCGTTTTCTGGCCTGTATTTAGTCCACAAAGTTGGCCTTTTCTGTAGCCTTTTAAAAGTGCACCGAAAAAACATCTGTTAATTTTTTTTCCGTGTGCTAACCTTAACAGTTGTCTTTTTCCTAAGCAAAAATCATACTAATCCAAAACAAATAATTCCAATGTAAACAAAAAACGACTTGCAGACTACAATTTTAATACAAGATTTTGACATTTCTTTAATTCAACATATATATATATATGCTGTTTATAAGGAATATTCAAACTAAGATGGACGTCAACTGCTAAACGTAAACACAAAATGTAGTTTTATTTAATGTACTCAAATTAGTTGTCCATTTTATATTTTTGTTGTATGATGAAAAACGTTGTTCAACACTCGGATATAAAGTGTCTTTAATGTGCCTAATCACTATTTCCAAGCTCGGCTTCGGCTAGCTCGTGAAACGCGATTGCGCACAGAAAAAAAAAAACACTTTCCGTCCTGGTGATAAAAACAACTATTAACCTACAGACCTTTTTACATTTATTTCAAAGATATGGTGCAGCGGAGGAGGTTTTCGTCGTAGCAGTCGAAGTCAAGATACCTTTATCGTACTAGCTTTTACTCTTTTTATAAATGATTGACGAATAAAGTGGTAAGAGCGCTGTAGATGGTGTTGAGGGACCCTCTTGAAAATAATTAAAAAATATATTTTTTTATTTTAATTATATAAAAAATATAATTAAAAAACTTAGGTAAGTTATTGATTGTAAGTAGTTATTAATCATAAGTGTGTTATCTTTATATAAAAATATATATTAAATTTGTTTATATAAATAAAATTTCAGTATTGTAATTCCATGTATAGATTATTAGTTTGCGAGTGATACTGCATTTTTTAACAAATGTACTGGAAATACAGGAAATATACTGGAATTTCTAAAATTCCAGTGGACACCCTGTATTACGCAAGTGATATCTCAGCTATGCCAGCTGGCTATGATAGCCATACGATATATATATATATATATATATATATATATATATATATATATATATATATATATATATATATATATATATATATATATATATACCAGACAGCCAGATACCAGATAACTTGATGTTAGACTTGACGAACTATCGCCTACTAGTCCGTGTGTTTTATAAAATAGATAAGGTTGAAGTTGCCATTAGGGACAGAAGTCAGCCTGTGCTCCATCGTTGGGTTAAACACAGCCAAAATCTAAATTTCGGCCTTTCAATTCAAAATTTATGGTTCCCAAGACTGAAGTCAACACTTAAAAAATATTTCATTTATATGGCGTAGTCCATTTGTTATGGAATTTTTTAAGGTGTCCAATGTAATGATAATTGTCAGATTTGTTATTCTGTTTCTTGTTAATTGTTGAATAGTTAAAAAAATATTTACTGTATTTATCGTTGAACAAAAAATTGATTTAAAAAGATTTAGGTCAGCCAGTAAATGAGTCCACCGTATTTCGAGCATAGCCTGTAGAAATTAATGATTTTTTATCATGTTTTAACGTAAGCCAACTTTCTAATAAGAAACAAATTATCAAATTATAAGGACGCATCTTCTCAACTTAAATAGTAACAACAGCCTATAGCCTATAAAGGGAAAAAATTAGAGGAGGACTGATGGTGCACATAAAAGAAGCAGGTTTTCATAATCGAATTTCAGCTAGGGCTACAGAGGTTTTTAAATACAGTAATCTAAATTTAACTAGGTGGCCCGTGCAGCGCAATGCGCTGCATTTTTTAGAGTAGGCCTATACCTGGTGATCAAACCTTGGTAATGAACAGAGTTACTTTGAATATTATAAATCAAATGATAGTGATAATCAGATTAAAAATTATTGGTGTTTCATCAATCGATCTTCATTACCAATTCTACAACTTGCCAATGTGATAGTGTTGAGATTCAGTGGCTGTTCTTTTAGGTCTAAATTAGCTAAGACTACGTAGTTGTTCTTTTGCCGATTGTCCTAAGGCCTCTGTCTAAACACTCCTATAAAATTTAGAATAAATTCACAGATGTTGGATCTACATAGTTCATCAAACATAAAACGTAAATGACAACAGAAGTAAAAATCAACATTTCATTACAACTACCCGGTCCGATATGAGTTATGCAGCACTCTACTACGGCTGTTTTGTAGTACTGTATGAGTTTGTCGTCAACATAGTGAATGAGTCCATATTACTATTTATGAAGAACTAAATCCTCTTTAACTTAACTGTCCATGGCATTACAAAATTTAAATTAAGAAATCATAAAAATTAAGAGAATCTAATCTTCGTTGGTGTGGTCCATTTTAGTTTTATGTGTATTTATATTTTGGTTAAAATTTCTCTTTATACAAACCATTTTTTAATAAGCTTGTTTCTGGCTAACTGGAGGTAAAAAGCTTTAAAATGTTGTCTTTTTTAAACACGTGTTTTAATATGTGTAGCATTCTGCATTAAATTTTTTTATAGTAAACAAACAGATTATTACACCTACAACCAACCATAACTTGTCCTTAATTTTCCTGTGAATTATATAGTTTACAGCAGTTTGAAAACCCAGGCACACAAATTTAGTGTTTCTATTTAAATATTTGTCCCCTTTGTTATTGTTTCAATACCAATCGGACAACCCACCCAGATAACAAATTTCCATTTCCAAACTTGTTTTGTACAGAAAATGAAATTCTCTAGGGTTAAGTTACTAATCTTATTTTTGTGCCCATATAGGCCTACACGTAAATAAAACGTTCAGACAAAGTCTACCCGCTACATTTTGAGAAAAGGTTAAAACATCACAATAGACACTCCTCCTATTATTAAAGTATTGAATTGTGTGATATTTCAGTACCAGTAGTTCAATTAATTGCTTCCATTCATTTTAACATGCATTTGTTTGTTTTAAAATCAACAGCTGTTTTATTTAGCAATTCAATATAAATTGTTCCCCATGTTAATCTTATGGACAAAAAATTGAACTTTGAGGGCTTCCCGTGAGCTTCAGAATTAAAATATCAAAAATCTAAAACCTTATTGCAAAACTACGAACTGAGACCATTCTTTTGACACCTCAAACTTTAAAATTGGTCCAGAAATAAGGGAGGAGTAGTGTTAACAAAAAAAGGGCATCACGTATTATATATATAGATAGATGTGTTTAAAATTTAAGGTATCTAACTATGGAAATTACTATTGTCTGAATATTTTTCAATGTTTAATAAATGAGATATATAAGGAAAAAATGCACTTGTATTATTTCTTAGCCTACCACGTCCCACCAGTTGGAAGTTTCCTAGGCTAACGGACTGGACCTCTTAAAAAACGTTTATTCACATCAGCATTAATCCATGTAGTGTTAAATATGTCAACTATTTTGCTACTAATTCTAATAGCAATATTGTTAACATTGGCATTGAAGTAAGTCCATTATGAGAATAGAGTAAACGCAGAGAAATCTTTTTTCTTTTTTGGGACGAGGAGAAATAGCCTCGTTGCTAAAGAGAGGAATGTTCTCTACCCGTCCAAAAGGAAGAGGAGGTGGTCTTCTACTGGTATAGCTTAGACCAAATACATAACAATGTAAAATTAAATTCAAATAAATCTAGTTCTAGATATGACATAAACACCCACGCACAAAATCAAATAGAAGTGGAGAATATGTACTCCACAAGAAGGACAGTGTTCCAGCAAACATGGGTGACGTGGAGAGCGGGTAAGGAAAATAACAGAACTACTGAAGACTCTTATACTAGTATTGGAACTCAAGAATCTTATACATTGAAGTAAATTAGTATAGAAAACGTGTAGTGATAAAATACATATCCTATTTTACAATGTATTAAATGGGAGAATACTCTAAAATGACTGCTAGATGGCTGAGTATCTGAATGGTTATAGAGCTAATATTTTAATTCTAAGATTTTTTTTATTAATCTAAACTGGACCGACTGAGGACCCTTTGTTCATTACTTAACAAACGATTATTCTCACCCTTAGGTCGAATCTCCTAACAGCACCATTCAGCGTAGCTGTCAAGTATTAGAGTATCGCATCAAATTTACTTCATCGTTTTGTATTGGTAATTTCCTTCCATAGTCTAGGAAAGATTAGATTTATAGCAATACACCCGTGATCAAATACTTTGTGAGGAACGAAATAACAGGGATGAAAACGAAAGCGTGCATACGGTGAATTATTGGAGGGATCAAGGCGAACTGGGGGAATCAGCGCGAGTGATACGTCTTTGTAACTTCCACACCTGCCTGCAGATGGCGTCATTAGTTTAGCTTTGACACCTCCTGAACAGATCCTGCAAACCGATGCTTGTGGTTACTCGAGTTTTATGAAAATATTTAATCATTGTTTCGTTGGTTTTGCATGCATAAGACTATTTACGTAGTTATTATTCTAAACTTAGGCAGTAGATACAACATTAAGAAATATTACATTGAGGCACACTACATCACATTGCATGGTATGGCGTTGATGATTTTGTAACTTGTTCAATTTTGATTAATTTATGATTTTTTTAACGATTTTAAATAGTTAACAATTTTTTTAAGTGAAAGTTGGAATCATTTACGTAAAAACACCGATGAATTCTGATATAAGTAACAAAAGTCGTGTCTAGTTTCTTGATTTTATAGTTTGCTCAGTAATGTTTTATGTAAAAAATTATAAGCTATAAATAATAATCAACAATAATCCATTCCTTTTACAGAATTCCCCTATATGAAATACACTATTACACAGAGAAAAATAATATCATAGTATGAACAAAAAAATTTGTTGCTTAAAAAAACTACTTTGTTGCTATATGGACAAAAATAGTTTTGCTATATTTACTAAGAAAATTTTTTGTTTTTGGTTTGTTAGTTCAACAAAGTCTGTTAAAATGACAAAATAATATGGTCATTTCGACAAAAATTGGTTTGTACAATCAACAAAGTTAAAACCCATTTTGATAAAAAAAATGTGTTTTGTTGATTTAAGCATTTAGTTTTTTTGTTCGGAATTGTGGGATTTTCTCAAATTAACAAACTAGATATAATAAATTTAACAAAAATAGTGTTGTCACAATGACAAAATAACTTTGTTATGAAAAGCGGCAAAAAGTTTCAGGGGACTTTTAATTTTAGTTACTTTCTGAAGCGGAGGCGTACATAAACCTACTTTATCATGTTATAAGTTAGTAACGATTATTATTATTGAAGAACAATAAATGAAATACTGATAATTTACAATGATAGGTGACTTTTGGTTTTATATTTTTCCTCGTTTGAAATGACTAGGCTTAGTAATCATTCAGACCATCTATATATTAATAGGCAAGCATGTTTCGTTTCCTCCTTTATTCTCAGCTCGTGTGCATCCTAGGAGGAATCCGCGTATAAGGTGTAGTCATATAGATGAGCAGTATCACATTCTAATTGACATCGGACTCCAGGGCTACGCTCCACAGTTTTTTAAAGTTCCAATGTTAATCTTATGGAGGAAGGAGAATCGCTCGAATCATTAGACAGCAGTTGTAAAAACAACTGCTAGAAAAGCAGTAAGAACAGATGTTTTAGTTATAATATGTTTTTTAAACTTCTTCGGTCCAACTGAAATTTCGGTCAAATTTCGACCAGGAAACGTTTTCTAGTTCTTTTTAATCAACATAAATACCCCCGTCGCAGCAGACCTGCGTACTCTGCGAATTTCCAAAGGATCTTGAGATTTTGTATTTTCCCCATAAACACCATAGGAATGAGTATGTAGGTTTGCTGCCATTGGATGTTGTTAGAAAATGTTAGTTTTGTTAGATAATGTAATAGTTAGGTAAGGTAATAAATATCGTTGTATCAATATTCAACACTTTTAAATTTTCCCCATAAACCCCATGGGGGTGAGTATGTAGGTTTGCCGCTATATGGATGTTGTTAGCAAATATCAGTTAAACCTTACCTAGTGAATGTAAGTACCAAATTTTATCTAGTTATTCCGATAAATAAGCGAGATACAGGGTTTTGTTAATTTCCCATAAGATTAACATTGGAAACCTATTTTTAGCTTTTCTCCGTAACCTGTTAAGCCAAGTTAAAAATTCAAAATACTAAATTGTTTGTTTTTTAAGCTCTTTTAAATGGGTTTAATTAAAATTGTTGAATTTTAAAAATTAAGGTCCAAAAATGGCAAAAACCCATTTTTGACCCCTTTGAAACCCCATAAAACACCGTTCCCATAACCCGATCATGTTGGCTCGCGAACTCATGAAAATAGATCTGGTCTTACACCTTCATACCAAATTTCATCAAAATCGGAGGTCTCCTTCAAAAGTTATCAGTACCACGGGACACACACACACACACACACACACACACACACACACACACACACACACACACACACACACATATATATATATATATATATATATATATATATGAAAATTAACGAATGGTATTTTTGGCCTCTGGGGATCTCAAAATGAAAAAGTAACATGGTCCCGGGCTTATGTCTTACCATGGCTACTACCGTAATAGCGTATTCCCAATAGGGAAATTCGCTAATATTCCCTATAGGGAAATTCGGTAAAACCGAATAGTAAGTTTAAGAAAGAGTTTTTAAACAAAACTGGAATGTTTATTATCACAAATATTGTTTGTTAAAACACACATTAAGTGATGGTAGTTTCAAACAAACCATTTTTTTTTTTTTATTGACATTTATTAAACTAAGTAGTAAAATTAACAAAATAAAATTCAACAAAACTGGGATGGTTAGTATAATGAAGTGTGCTTTGTTACCTTCAACAATGACTTTGTTCAGTTAACAAATATATTAGTCAAAATAATTTAACCAAAACTTTTTTAGATTTAACTTATCATTTCTATCTGTGTACGGTTGAAGTCAAGGTAAGACACAATGTTATTTTGTCGTTTTGATGTTCACAATAGGTAAAAAAACAACTTTCGTTCAAATTGATAAGAAGATGTATATTATTAATCAATAATCATAGTATAATTAGCTGATCAGCTGTCTTATGCATTTATTTGTGAAATTGGCAATATCCCTGTTTCGGAATCTGTAAACAGAACATTACTTTTGCATGGCAGCTTTGGATATCCACTTTATTACTGTAACCCTCTCGGTTGATGTCCAGCTATACTCAGGGAGAAAGGTAGGGTCCAAAAAATATTGGCTGATAATTTGAATGGCAAAGGCCAGGCCCTGCCTTTCCCAGATGGTAAAGTTTAATTAATTCCCGGGCGCCACCGTGTTGAGGAGTAGTAGTAAGCACAGGGTCCAACACAGAAGTCCTCCTGAGCTCAGGGACAGACCGGGTATAGCCAATACCACTTTGTACCGCAAATTGACACTTACTCAATAAATTCAAGCCATGAACCATTCACAATTTCATTTATATCTTACAGAAAATATATACAGATATATCTTATGTTTCAAATTTACCAGAATAAACTTTATTGATTTTGCTGAGCAAAATGATTTATGTTGATGTTAATGATCATGGTCAACCCAACCTGAATCAACAGTTAGTCACCCAGGATGACAAAATAGTGGAAAACTCCATGACAATTGCAAATTATTTTATTGTGATCAATTACCAACAAAGTAATTATAACCCTTCAAAATATCTACTGTGATACTCCCAGAGATAATATATAAACAGAGATTTAATATTGGAGCGCTCCTTTTACCCAACTCAACACAATACCAAATCTATAATATCGGTACCACAGTCACAAGTATACCAGGTGACAATTGACAATAGTTACACATAAAATTACAAGAAATAAGTATATGGGCTTATGATATTAAGGGCTTAAACCTAATAAGTGGAGCTGAATCTGGAAGGAAATACAGTTCAACCACACGAGCACCGATGACAATGTCCAAGATTCAATCCGGCTCCAGTTCCAGTTCACCAAGCAACTCCAATAGTTTCAGATGTAGGTGAAGTTACGAAGAAAATAATGCAAATATGTCACTCACCACACGTAGTTCAAAGCACACTGTAACACCTACTGTCCGGTCTAGACCGCAATACCAGAAGCGACTCAAGGCGCAGTTGGTCCTGTTAGGTGTGGGAGTCCACGGAGTAGGCCCCTGCCATCACCAGTAGCAATCACAAGGGAGTCTCTGAGCCAATGTGAACTGAGCCACCATAAAACCCTAAACAATGTACCCACATAAATAGCCTAAGTCCGTTTAATTATCTGTATGCTACAGTAAAATAAAATAAATTCCTTACATTTGTATATCCTCTTTTCAATCTAAATTTATAAACAATGCAATTAGGTTATTCTGTGTTTATGTTCATTTTGTTCCACCATCATATAAAGCTTTGATAAAAGACTGTTAAACCCATAAATCATCTCTCAAAATATTTAAACATTTATGAATCCCATAACTCCAAAGAAATAAATTCAATACAACCAAGAGTAAAAGTAATTCATGTGAACATCCATTTTTACCCAGATTAAACCTAAATTATTCTAATATATTGCAGTAAAAAAAAAAAAATCAATATATTCATCACCTAGACCAATTAGACTATTATTTATTTCATTCTAAATTCGATACTCTTTGATTATCTGTACAAGTATAAGTCCATCTTGTTTTTTTTTTTTTTTTTTTTTTGAGTGAATTTAATCACATAAACAAATTAATTCCTTTAAAGAGAAATTAAATTTACATTACACGACAGGTACAAAATTAACCTACATAATCCTTTTGGATAACACAATAATTATTATCTAAATTAGTATTTACAAAAGAAACATGGATAAAATATCTTATTCTTTCTAGTTTCAATACTTATCAATAGGCGAAGTATAATTTATATATGGACCAGCATAATTAGCCTATAATATTACGTCATATTTCTCATAATTTCAGCATAATTAGCCTACATATTTCTCAGTCTTAACAATTCAAATCCATTTGTTTCCACATTTTACACAATAATTATATTTATAATTTAACCTTTCCGTTAATGGCAAAACTGAACATGTAAGAATTTGTTACAGACATGTGATCGAGATGGCATGGCTTAATTTATATTTCCAAAGAAAATCTAATGATAGGCGCAAACCAATTTCAAGCAAAGACGCAAAACATAAGAACTACAATAAACAGTGATATTGGCATACCTCGGCCATATAAGATTATGGCAAGATCCACATTCAGTGCGAGGGTGATCCGTCTACGGCGTCCAAGTGGTAGTCATCAATCCGTTGTCCACGATCCTTCCTGTCTTGGTGCAACCGCCACACTCCCCAGTGCACCGCTCCAGGTTGCGTTATCAGTCGCCAATCCTTATCAGCTGACTCATGCCAGTCACCACGTCAAACCGGGTCGGCACACACACTGGCCTAGCAGGTGGAAACAATGTCTGCCCACGGCGACGTAATCCAGGGTTCCCAAGTCGATGGCGCGCTCATCAACTCTTAATGTTAAATTATTATTATTTTTAAATTTAACCGAAGTGGCCATCTTCGGTAAATCTGGGGAATACATTATGGAATACGAAGCGTTACATTACTATATTTAAATAATAGGAAAACAACAAACATAGAAATATAATGCCAATAAATATTTTTTCTTGTGATAATTATTTATTACATAATAACAAATTTAATTGTCGATGAAACAAAATATCTATTTGAAATCCGCTGAGCACGTAAGTTGCCTGTGACGTTGGTATTTATTTTTTGTAAAATATTTATTTCTTTAAAATGTTTGATTATTTTAGGAAAAGAAACAAAATAAAAAACGGAACATTTGTTTTAAAAGTATAACTACAACAAACGGGGAGTTCCTATAAAGATATGGCTTTTTTATTTTTTTTACTGGGATCTATAGTATTTTTAAATAATATAAACTAGAGATCGCCTCCTGATCGAAATTCGATCAAAATTTCAGTTGATCTGGACCCAAGAAGCTTAAAAACATTTTAGAACTAAAACATCTGTTCTTCCTAATTTTCTAGCAGTTGTTTTTACAGCAGCTGTCTAATGATTCATTCATTTCTCTTTTCTCCATAAAGCCGCGTCCGCACTGGCCGAACATTCGTGGCGAACTTGTTCGGCGAACACAAAAATCAACAAACATTCTTAACGAACAACTAACCGGCCATATGATTTAAATACCAAACGGTTAGCAACGAACAAACAAAAGTTCGGAAGAACTTTGTTCGGCGAATATGTTCGGCCAGTGCGGACGCGGCTTAAGATTAACATTGGAACTTTGAAAGCCTGTTGGGCGTAGCCCTGGAGTCCGATGTGAATTAGAATGTGATTCTGCTCATCTACGGGAATATACCTTTCTAACGGTATGCGCGAATTTCTCCTACGACGCACACGAGCTGAGAAAAAAGTTGGAAATGAAACATGCTTGCCTATTAATATAATATATAAATGGATATAACCGTCCGGTTCGCATTTCAATAATCGCTTCAATACGTTTCGTGCCACATATTGTACCGTATATTTTCTGAGAGCATATGCGATAACAATCATCATCACAAGGGGTGTTGCAGATGAAGTAGCGGTAAAAGCCCTTTTAAGCTCATTTCCTGTTGATTTACGAACGGAGATGGGGAACCTAATATAATTTGGAATTTCCGTTCTTGCAAAAGGGAATTACGTAAGAGTATCTTCTTCGAGTTTCACTCTTGTATTGAAAACCTAGCCCTTAAACTTGTGTATTGCACAATAGCAATCAAGTTAGAACTAACTTTCACACTTGCTATTATTAAAATTTAATACAGTAATACAGTTTTTGTTCTAAATAAACTTTGTAATGAAATATAAAACACTATTGCTATAAAACAATAGCAAATGGATATTCATTATTTTTAAATAATAAGATTGGACTATAGTCCAAATCGAGAAATTGATTGAAAACGCTTAAAGCAAGGTACTTAGTTTCCTTTTAGTGAATATAATGTAAAGTCATTTTTATCGCTACAGAATTGCAACTGGAATTTTTCAAATTGTGAGCTTTATGTACGTTAAAAAAAAAACATTATGTTTACGAGCATACACACTGCATGCTAAATGTTTTTCTGTAATGCGATACATTAGACAAAGTAGTTATTATAATAATATTAATTCTTGCTTGACGTACCATTATTGACGACAAACCTTCTAGGTTAGATTTGATGAATCGTCAAACGAAGAAACCCGTCCTTACTTTTCAGAGTGTTTTGAGTTTGTGCTTTACTTCATCTTAAACAGTGCTGTGCGGAGTCGGAGTTGAATGTAGCGTTAACAAACTCATACATAATGATTGATACTATGATATTAAGCTACAAAGTATAGTCCCCGTTCGTCGTCAAAACGTTAAAAAATGCCACTAGCATAAATACACCCAAAATAAAACTAAAATAAAGGTTACTAGGTAATGGCGGCCTATCTGGGCTTCTTGACGCCAAGGCGAACCACGAGGTAGGCAAGGTTTCTATTCGCAAGGTTATTGGGAATTTAGATCTATTCGACTTTCTCAGAAATATGCTTTTTATGTTTAAGTGTATTTAGCTTTGATAGATATTACAACATTTAAAAATATTACCCATAATTTATTTTGTACACTTACTGTACAATAGATTATTTTGTATTTTGTACCTTAAGAGTGCTTTTAAGTATTGTAATATTTTACATTAGAAACAAATACATTGTGACATGTCGAGAATAATACTAGAAAGATTAAAATTATGTGGTAAAAGATGTGCTGTAACATGGTTGAGATTTTATAGTAAGGTTAATACTTAAAACATGAAAATTTTAGTTTTAAAATAAAATGGTCATAAAAAACAAATTAATTGCCTTATACCAAAGAAACAGAACGAAATTTATTATAAAGATTCCTAAAAACTACGTTGCCTTAAACAGAAACTCTTCAAAGGCATTCCAATGTTTCTTACAATAAAAGCTTTAGCAATTCACTTACCTTCATTTCGGGTTTACTTAAAGTGCTATTTTAATTCGAAACGAAATCTAATGACCATTATGAACATCTTGCTCGCTCATCATATTATTCGGCTCATACAATACACCTAAAAGTTTCGCTAGACAAAAATATAAGTTTGAGCTCGACTAAAGAGCTCACACTAATTATAAGGGTAAAACATGTTGACATTGCAAATACAATTTAATAGTCTTTCCAAAATTGTAAGTTATAATGTTAATGGTGGGAAAATTAATAATCAATATATAGATTTATATTAATAACCTCAGCGCACCAAACCTGCGTACTATGAGTATTTCCAGCAACATTTGATGATTTAGAAGTTTTAACCATAAATATTATATGGGGTTCTGTAAGTAGGTTTTCTGCATTTATAGTTTTGTAGGCTAATAAAGGATAACCACTACCTAGTAAAGATAAAAATCATATTGTATCAAGATTTCGCAGTGTTAAAATTTTTACCATAAAAACGTAATGGGGAATGAATGAGTTAGTATTTTTGCAGCCATATGTGTGTTATAAGGAAAATATAAACAATTTCTAACCACATGAAGGTGCATACCAAATATTATCAAGTTAAAGCAATAAATAAGGGAGGTAGAGAGTTCTGTTGATTCCCCATAAGAATACAATGGAGAACGTTTATTTTTATTTTCGCCGTTACTATAAAAGGAAGATTAAAATATTCAAAAACTAAAGTGTTTGGTTTTTAAGACTCTTTTCAGTAGTTCTAGATAAAATTGTTACATTTTAAAAGTGTCGGTCAAAAAATAAATACCCCCCGTCGCAGCAGACCTGCGTACTCAGCGAATTTCCAAATTAGTAATATTAATTTTGACCAGCTAAACTTGTAAACAATATTTCATCACATGCTCATAGTTAGGGAAATAAATGTCTATTCTCCTTAAGATAAATATAGGGAAAGAGTATGCAGGTATGCTGCCATGGGGGACACTAAAAGTAGGTTTTTAGCATAGAAAAAATTTATTTCGACCATATAAAGCCATATAGTAAGTTTCAGCAATATCTGTCCATAAATAAAAGAGTTTGCCTATTCTCCATATGATTAACATGGGAAAAGAGTATGCAGGTTTGCTGCCATGATAAGTACAAAAACCAAGATTTTTTACCTTAAATGGATGAATCTTAACCAAATGGAGCTAAATACTAAGTTTCATCCAAAAATATTGGTTAATAAGTGAAATATTAACACATCCTTATTCTCCATAAGATTAACATTGGAGCCCCCAAAAGACAATGTACTGTCTTTAGACTTTGCAATATCTCGGTAACCAATGGAGATAGAGCAAAGCTTCAAAATACTAAATTGTGTGTTTTTTTTTAGCTAAATCCAATGGTCAAAATAAAAGTTTAAAATTTTTAATAATTACATATGAAAAATGCAAAAAACCCATTTTTGGGGTACAAAACCCCCCAAAACTACCCCTTTCGGTAGGTCGATATGTCTGGTTTACGAACTCATCCGAATAAATGTAGGATTACACATATCTACCAAATTTGGTGTCGATCGGACCATTTTTACTTTCTCCCCCTATACCATAGTATATGGAGAAAGTATTGTTTTCGTCAAAATTTTTGAATTTGAGTTGTTGGTGGATTTATCCATTTTGGTTCCCCCTGAGTCCAAAAAAGTGGTTTTCGGAGTGATGTCTGTGTGTGTGTGTGTGTGTGTGTCTGGATGTATACAGAGCTAGAGAATGCCCCAATGGTCCGATTTTGGTGAAATTCGGTACGTAGGTCCAAACCCACGATAATTCCAGGCGTTTTTTTCATTTTTTTCAATTTTTGATTTTTAAGGGTAGTTTACCCCCAAAAACCCTCAAAAATCGTCAAAAATCAAAATTTCTCAAAAACGGCTCTAACGATTTTGTTTAAAATTTTGTGGTTTATTAAGCTTAAAATGTTGAATAAAATGACACCACCCGCATCTCAGAGAAAATGCGCGTTCAAAAGTTATGGAGTAAAAAGTGTTTCAAAAATCAATTTTTTGAATTTTAAAAATAGCTGTTGTCTCGAAATCAATTTTACTTATCACCATTAAATCAAGCTCAAAAAACTAAATAATCCAGTATTTTAAATTATTGCTCTACGTCAAGTGGTTGCGGAGAAAATTCAATTTCTCGTTTAGCGGTAAACGCAGTACGTTGTTAAAAGTCACAGACGCGCGTAGGGTCAAACGAGCGTTGCTTAGCTGGTAGCTATCCGACTGAGTCATCAAGACATTAATGTTTGGAGCTTTTAACACCTTTTTTATATTGTTGGGAGAAAGTATGTGTCAGTAAACTGATACCGTTTATTACGAGAGTTATCGTGTCTAGGGACACATATATATATACATATATATATACATACATATATATATATATATATAAATTTTAATGACTATTATTTTTGGTCTCTGGGCACCTCAAAACGAAAAAGTAACATGGTCCCGGGCTTAGGTCTTACCATGAGACCTACGGTAATAGCTTATTCCCTATGGGAAATTCGCTAAAAAAATATGTTTTTGATCCGTTTCAAATCCCGTAAAATCCCGTTATCATGGTCCGATCACCCGCACTTAACATGATGAATGCTGCCATACAAATATGTACGAAATTTCATAAAATTTGAAGGTGGTTAAGATGTTAACGGACACACACACACACACACACACACTTCTAGGGTCCTCAAAAAAAAGTAAAATTCCAGGCTTAGGTCTTACCGTGACTACTATCGTAATAGCGTATTCCCTTTAGGGAAATATACTGAATTCGCAAGTCTGTTGAATTCGAATATGTTAGTCATTCATATTTCCATAGTATTTTGATGTTGCTATATGAAGTTACAATATTAAACACCTCACGGAGTGTTGTTGCAGAGTTCCCGCACACTCTGTATATTGTGTTTTCACCAGCTATTATCCATGAGTGGATATCACAAGCGTTGCTCAAGCACGTTGTTGTTGGCCATCAGTCATTGATGCGACATTGATCAATCACTGTCTACATTTTTGTCGCTCTTTTAATTGACTATAGTTGCTGCCTCTATGGGCCTCTTATTATAGTAGGATTCACAAAAATAGTCCTATGAGAGTCGATACATTGTTGCCAAATTTATTCTGAAACACATTTTTACACTGTATTACACATGGTAAACATAACCACAAATGACAATATTGCAGGGCGAGAGGGGGTGAGGGGGGTCACAGCTGTTAAAATTTCCATCGGACTATTTTCGTGCATCTTACTATAATTAGATTATGAGGGAAAAGGACATCCAATATGAAGCCAAAAAATGAGTGAAATCCTATTATATAAAAGGAGAAAGGTTTGTAGTGGGGTATGGGGTTCGAAATTATTTCGCAAAGTATAAACGGAAAACAGTTCCGGAGGGCAAATAACCATTCTTGGGGACAAAATAATGGCAGTTTAATTCATCAAAATGTTAAAAACACTCAGATTATTTAATAAAATCGTTAATAAAAATAATTTTTCTCCATAAGAAAAGCATTGGAGAGATCACCTGATTATAAATTTTTTTCTGAAATGTAAGTCCCATGTTTTAACTATATAGCCAGTTTGTGTATTGAAAACAAAAAGTTCTTAGTTTTGTTGGTGGTTGGGCATAATCTCCAAAAGCACGAGTGGAAACCCGGTATTAAATAAACTCTTGGGTATAGAATAACGGTAGTTCAATTCATCAAAACACGAAAACCTTGGATTACATAGTAAGGTCGTGAATAAAATGTTTACCCTTAAGAAAGCATAGGTGAAAATCATATGATTATACATATGTTCAAAAATTGTAAAGACCGTCAATGTATACAGAACCGAATAATAAGCAGGGACATTCTCAAAGGGAAGTTGGAAACCCGGTATTGAGCGATAAATTCTTGGTATAAAATAACGGTAAGAAAAGCATAGATGCAAATCATATGATTATAATAGGTTTAAAAAATTTAAGTACCGTCAATGTATACAGAACAGAATAAGTATTGACATCCTTACGGGGAATTAATAAAAAGCGCCACCCTTGAAACACAGATACCACCAAGATGTAATTTTTATTTACGAATTATGCTGATTGGTTGAATTGAAAAAGATGGCCAAAATAATTTTACAGAAGTTTGTTGTTGTATTGATTTTTTGGAAACAAATATGCTCATTTTGACATTTAAGAGGCAGAAAGAGCGATTTCGTTGCAATAGGGAGAAGTAATCCTATATAGGCCTATAGTTTTAGTGCTTTATTTACCTCTGGTTTTCGAGGGCCAAACTAATTTTTTTAATGGTATGTCCCAACGAAATTGAAATATAGATACATGTTAATTTGTCCTGTTCCTCTGATCATTCGCGCCATTTTACCCATAGTTTCCACCGTTTACTTCGTAACAACCCACACTTTAGGCCTACCCTCATTTCCTCGGTTACCCATTTTAGGTATTCTGATTGGTTGCAAGAAGCTTCAAAAATCACAGATTTTACTTTAGAAATATGGGATTAATTGTTGTCTTTAAAATAATGGTCTGTGATCAGGCTTTTGAAATTGGTTTTCACAGAATCTTCGTATTGTGGGGAAAATGTCTAATAGCAGATGCACAAGAGTAAACCAAAGCCTGGTTAAAAAGACACGTCGGGAATCGTTGGTAAAATTGCACCAATCATCAGCCGACAAGATTACTTATCATAGTAGCACTCCACTATAGGCAATATCTATTTCAATCTCGTTGGGATGTCCCTACTTATTCGGTTCTGTATAAATTGGTATTGGTGTTCGAACAATGAATGCAATTTATGCTTTAAATTCATAGATATTACTAGTTGGCCAACCTGTGCTTTGCGACGGTACTGAAATTGCAATGACAATCCGAGAAATTTTATACCCTTCAGCTGAGCGCGTTTGCTTATCCCACTCGCCTCAAGTCTATATATCCTTTAGTTTTTTTATTACCAATCCTCCCTCAATACTTTAAATTAGAACAGCTGTTTATCGATTGATATTCCTAAATGTTTTCATGTGTTCATCACTAAAATGTTTTTTGTTTTTTTTTTGCTTCAGTAAATAACATGTTAATTTTGAAGATGTCCAGGGCGGAGCCCTGTGGAGGATGGGAGGATATCGTCGAGATCTTTTAATCAAATATAAGGTTGTAGATGTTTTGACTTCTGGGAATGCTTTAACAACCTTGTGTTACAATTTAATATACTAAGTTCTGTATAGTGTTTACCCTTTTAACTATATATAAATATTTACCAAAATAATCCAATGCGGTGAAGAATACATTTTTAACAGCTGTTTATTTAAATTATTGAATTCAAATAAAGATTAAAGAAATTTAAATACAACCATTGACTCTGTACACTAACGTGAATAGACTTCTCATCGAATGCTTTTTGTTTGATACCAAAATTTTGAAAATTCGTTACGCAGCACCAAATTCGATGCAATCGATGTTGTTATTATCCAGCTGGATTTTTCAGTGCTGCAAAAACACTTTACCACAACATAAACATAACCTTCAGTTACAAAATGTTTCATCTTTGATTGAGAAGAGTGGGTGATACTATTGACTATGTACACTTCACTTTAGTGTACATAGTCAATGGTAATACTGATTTATCTATTATATGTCACTTGTACTTCATGTACGCAGCAGAAGCTCAAACCACCGTCAATAGGTTTCAAACACTCCTATGCTATGAGAAGTCTGTTCACGTTAATGTATATAGTCAAAGATCCAACCGTAGAAAAACTAACCAGGTAGTATTTATATGATACAACTTACTTAAAAGTTGCCAGTTACACGTTTGATAATTCTGTTGTATACACGTTTAAATTTTGACGTTTAATACATCTGCAAGGCCACTAGAGCAAAGCCCAGAAGCTTACGAATAACACAATAAAAGCTTAATAATAACACGAATAACAGCTTACGAACGAAGTAATATTTGTTCTAGACAAATAAATTATAGTTTTACAAAATTTCAGGTCGATCGGTCAAGTAGTCTTTGCACCTATTCAAGACACACAAATCTTTCGTTTTTATAGATAGAGATTAAAAATATTATTTAAGGTAAACTGCTACTCAAAAACGTCTATCGCAAGTTTAAATTATTTGTTTACAGTTTAAATAGTCTCCCACGCCAATATTCTCGAGCAGGGCCAAGTTTAAAAAAAACGATCTACAGAAAAGGGACGACTGGCGTGCTGTGACTTCTCACCCTCACATTATTAACCTCAATGCCACTGTAAACATTTTGTAACATTTTACAACATATCTATAGAGCGAAGCTCGGCTCCCCGGTACAAACTTTAAAATAAAATTTTTTTACTGTGTTGTGATTTGGTAGAGATGAGTAGAACGTATCCGGAGCATTTTGTTCCATATGAGAATTGGTCTTTGTTTTTATTCGTAAACATTTCCCATCATAACTCTAACTGTAAACCTTTTCTCTCACTTGAGGGCTCATTAAAATACTGTCACAGTTGGTTTAGAAGGCAAATTATTGCGACAATTAATATTTATTTAATTTTTGTACTCTATGGTCAATGGTCATGAGTATTTAAATTTCTCTCGATAATGATATTAAATTGGCAAACTTTAAAAGTAGAATCTACAGCCATTATAATTACGATTGTCACATTTATAGAATCAGATAATCTATAGCACGCAGTTTTTGAAGGTATTTCATGTTACCTCTGTTTACCGATTTCTGATATTGACTTAAAAGTATTACTTAATGGGATTCCCCAAGTACAGCCATCCATAGTATTACGTTAGTCCTAATATGGGTTAGTTCTCATGGTTGACTCTAGCCCGGAACCATGAAGGTTTATGCATGGAGACCCTCAGACTCCTAAAACCATCTTTACTTGATACTTGATACTTGAAGTAGTCCCACTGCAATCGCTTCCGCGACGTGGTCGTCAGGTTTGGCATTTGGATCAGGCTCCGAGTAACATTTCCTCAACATTGTAGTAAGCCATATCAACCAAATGATCCTTCAATAAAGATTTGAACTTGTTCAGGTTTGCTTCACCGATGATATTGAGTGGTAACTTGTTGTAAATTTTTACACTGCTAAAATAAGGGCTTTTACTTGCCAGAGTTGAGTTAACTTGAGGAACGTGGACATTTCTGGCACGTCTTGTATTATACTGATGAACCTGATTATTGGTTATGAAAATTTCAGGATGTTTCCGCACCACTAGAGCTGACTCCATAATGAAGAGTGATGGAAGGGTTAAGATGTTGAGTTCCCTGAATAAGGGCCTGCAGTGAGCAAGGCGATGGACACCACATACCCTTCTTATGACTCGCTTCTGGAGAAGAAAAATTCTTTCCGCCACCGTACTGCCACCCCAGAAGACAATTCCATAGGAGATAAGACTGTGAAAACAGCCGAAATACACTTTCAACAGCACTTCACGCTGGACTAGCCTGTGGAGTCTGTAGATTAGATAGATAACAGATGTCAATCTTGAAGATATTGCGGTGACATGCTCATCCCACTTTAAGTTCTCACTAATGTGGATGCCCAGGTACTTCACATTCGGACAAGTATGGAGAGGTGTTCCATTCAAAATTAAATTTGGAAAAGGATCAGGTTTTTTCCTATTGTAGAAATCAATGAGCTTAGTTTTTTCACTATTCAAGATCAAGTTGTTGGTGTTGCACCAATCAGTCATTTCATTCAAACTGGACTGGGTGTTATCAATCAAGACATTTTTGTCTGAGTTACAGATTAGGTGACAGACGTCATCAGCAAAAAGCCAGACTTTCCCACTTGTCAATGAACTAGGCAGATCGTTTAATTTGAACGTTAAGAAAAAACAATGTAAAATCAAAGATAAAAACGGTTAATTTAAGAAGAAGTACGAGGGGGACCGAGCTTAAGCTCGGTAAAATATTACTTTCGTTCTCACGCAAAGCTCGTTCGCTCCGCTCACTTGCCCTCTTCATTTTTGAGACGAGCTCGTTCGCTTCGCTCACTCGCCAGGCCAAAGGGTGCTGCACTTTGGCATAACTTTCCTTTAAAGATAATAACACATTGGTTTTATCTACAGTTATCAGCTCATTTTCGTTTAATTGAAAAACCTCCATAAGGATAACATGGGAACTTGGAAGGGCTCTAGCGCGAAAACCGGATTTTTCCAAGCTATGGGACCAACGCCAATCGATTCCTGGGGGCCAAAACTCCCATAATCAACCAAAAAATAAAAAATCCTTGGAGCGAAAAAAAGTTTTTCCGTACAAACAGAGCTTGTTTTAGAGTATAAGATACTTTAAGGAAACAAGACACTTGCTTGTAGTTGTTTCATTCATTATATTTCTATCATCTCATTACACCATGAAGTGGGCTATCCTACATTCCACAGTCAAGACACAGATTTTAGGTTTTTTACCTCATCATATAGGTGCCAAAGGTCCCATTAACAGTGAGGATTTAGATTTTTTGAGGGTTTAGCACTTTATTGTCTAAGCTATTCATTTGCTAGATATTTGGAAAGTACACATAGGTGTGTCTTCCAACACTTCCCTCATCCCATTTCTGTTGCCAGTGCTTTTACATTTATGTCTTCACTTCTTCTGCTGTCCCGGGACCCTGCTTTCTTCTGAGTTATATAAGTTTAGTTTTCCTCATCTCTTAAGATCCAAGGGATGATAGAGTACATAGTGCCATAGTGCATGTTGTCATGTGAGCCCCTGACATTGCTTAGTTCTAGTTTTGTGATGATCTTTTTTTTTTTTTTTTTTTTTTTTTGCTCTAAAAATAACTAAATTGAGAGAAACCCCATACACGAAGTATGTTGCAGCGGTTTTAAGGTGCTTTTAACAATGTATGGGTGCCCTACATTATATACTACCTTGGAAAATTTGAACCTCCTATCATCTAGGTACATCATACCTAGATGATAGGAGTGTTCAAATAAGTGTCGGTAGAGAGACATTTACAAAAATAGTAAACAGAAGATGCCCTCAGTTCTCAGTTTTGGTGCCGCTGCTCTCGAACATCTTCAATGAGTTTCTTATCATGAACATTCATGACACCTGCAAGGTTGTTTTATTTGCTGATGATGCTGTTAAGGTAAATATAAGACAAAGTATGAAAAGTAAATTTAGTTTAATCGTTAAAAACCTGCAATCATGCGCTAACAAAGGAAAACTCCAAATATCATTTAGTAAGAGCAAAGCAATGTTGCTGAAAGGAGACATGAGAAGACCACCTAGCATCAAGATTAGTGGGCTACAAGTTAAATTTGTTGACGAGTATTCATACTTGGGGTTTTAACTGGACTGAAAACTCTCATTTGCCCCCACGTTGGAAGTGTGTGTAACGTGGTTAAGACATTGCTAGTGAAAATCAATAATCTATTCTAGCTGAGATGTGGAATACTGCCTGAGGTCTTTCAGGTCTAGTATAAAATTGTATTCATACCTATAATAATGTATGCTAGCCCAATTTCGGGTCACATGATCAACCGCATCATAATAAAAACAAAATTAAGATCGTCACAATGACCAGCATTAGTAGCGATGTAAGAGCTTACAAGACCACCTTTACTACGGAACTCTTTACTCTAACTTGCAATCATTCCTTTGGTGTGTCAAGGTAAGAGAGAAAACTAAACTTATAAAACTCAGAAAAATTCAGCTTCCACAGAATAGACATTTAAGTTGTCAAAAACATTTGTAGTGAGGTTTGTTGAAATTTGCCAATTGTTTCATCGTTTCGAAAAAAATATACTATACATATGTGTGATTAGTGATATTACAACCTTAACATGATATTCAATAACATTTCATTTTCCAACTAAGCCCTACAATATTTGGTGTATTTCACAAAGACTAATTAACTGTTCAAAGAAGTATCGTATTCATTCAAGAAGTTTATTAAAACATTTTAAAGTCAAATTGATATAGCTTGTTTTACAAGTCACTAAAATGTAAAACTCTTCTTTAATAAAGTTTGTTGAAAATGGGGTTCAAGATGCAAAGATCTTTCTTTGAAAACACTCAAGTGTCTTTTTACAAGCTGTATAGTTCTTTTGACTGAATTCTTTTAATGATCCAATAGATTATTATTTTTGTTAATTATTACAAACAATTAACAATTGGTATTAAAAAAAAGTAGAGAAAAGTGATTACGATCGTAGAATTAATGTATATATTTTTTAACTGGTGAAAAATATTCCAACATTGACTTCATGAAATTCCTACAAAAATACAATACCTAAAAATGAGGTTTTATGAACAGTTTTTAAAATACAAACCAAATTGCTGAGATTATATTTATAATCTCAATCCAGTCCCGATTAATTTAAATTTCCGTACTATATTTATTGAAGTGATTTTTTTAAATACTTCAGTATTAGTTAGGTAATCAATAAAGTGTCATGTGTACATGTGTGGAACGTAGTGTATGGTACGCTATGTCTTATGCTTAGAAACCTCCAAGTTTCATAGTGGTACTGACGAATAACTTAGACACTGAGAGCAATTTAGCATAGAATAAACCAATACCAGCACAAAGAAATAAGGTCTTGAAGAATAAAGGTCCAAAATTTAGTTCAATTAACTGTCTCAAAACTGATCAGCGATACATTAATTAGCAGGTGCAGCGGAGACAGTGAGTGATCAGACGTGGAGTCAACACATATCTGTCACTGTCACCGGTGTGTGACAGTCTACATGACTTGGTGGTGCGTCCGTTTGAGGAGAATGATAGTTGAATTTCATAATAAGGATTATAATAAAAAAGATATAAAATTTTATCTAAAAAATGAATTAAGAATCTTCGTTGTAAGCAAAAGTCTTAAAAATTAGCATACATTTAAAACTTGTACAATTGTAGAGTTTTTTCGTTGCCCGAAATGAACTGAATACTACCAGGTCTTATTACTGTGTACCTTTATATTTGCCATGTATTTACTTTTGGAATTGAAATATGTTTTAAAATTAACCCATGCTGATTACAGAGAATATTTTTTTTTGCAATGATAAAGAATTTTCATGCCAGCTGTAGGCTTTTATGATTAAAGCATTTGCATGACAATTTTATTATGCATGATAATGGTAAATGATCCACACCATCGACAGTTGTTTATGTAAGCGATGACGTTGAGCGAGTTCTGATCGAGGTGATGCGAGACTCAATAACACTTTAATTTGCAATTCAATACATTATGTACCTTAGGCTCGCCAATAAGAAACTTACTACTCCAATAAAAACAAGTCAAAACAGGTCTCAAATCATGAAAAGCTAAAAAGAGCTCATGTTTTGTGCATGAGGTCCATGCACAAAACAACAGATAAAAACTATTTACCTGAACAAGCGGGCAAGAAAAATCATCTCGAACAAAAGCATGCTCAACATGAAGAAAGTGTAGTGATGGTATAAGTGTAGGCCTATGGTTTTGTGATCTGCTTAGAAAGATTCTGTAAATCTGTAAAAAGGATTAACAGGGAGCCATTTCTTCATTGAAAATCTGGGTTGAGGCAGATTACGGATCGAAGGCAAATGAACATTGAAGAATTTAATACTTGCATCAGGAAATCAAGGTTGCCAGAATGTGTTGCTATGGTTTTTAAGAGTCTGTTTCTGGTAATAAATATGTGTCTAGTATCATGACTATGTACATCACTGATGGTAAGGTATGAGGCTTATCTACTCGTGTTCGTGTTGACACTCTACTCACAATTTTACAACTGTTAAGAGTAATAACTGTTCTCTCTTCACCCTTTTAAAAACACTGAAAACATGACTCGGCATTCCCCTGTTTAGGACGGTGTTTTTGGGTATTTAATGGTAAAATATATGTTTTCTTGTAAATTTGGGTTAAATGTATTTCCACCATACCTGATATATATCAGTAAAAATAAATGTTTATTAGTAGAAAAAATCTTAAAAACTAAGAAAATTTTCGATACTTTGCGACGTCACTGTGAATAATATTTTCAAATTTTTCAAACTTTTAAGGTTTGAGGGACCTAATATAACTATTAATCTAAACGACTGCCAAGTTAAAAGAAAATCTGTTGAAAAATGGCGTCCGACACAGGGGAATAAAATATCATGTTTTGCCTAAGACCCTATGGTTAACATTGCAAACTGTGCTACTAGCAAAAAGGTGAAGATAACTCTTAAAATACAATGTTGCACAAATAAAGGTTTAAAATTGTCCAGAAAACCAACTCCGAAAATCAACATTACTGCTCTTCTTTTTGCGGAATTTTGACTATCTAAGCATTATGAGAGTTACTTCCCACTAGTTCGGTTGAGAGACTACAACTTAATTCTTCGATTTTTTAACACATTTTAGCTTGCCTGTTCAGGATAAACCACCTGTGAGTAACATCCAAGGTGTCTTGAGCTATTGACTTGGAGAGGACTATATCACTGTGCGAAGAAAACAAGGGTGTCTTCTGCAAAGAGATGCGATACACTTGTCCAGCAACACTATAGTGCAGATCGTTTATTGCCACCAGAAACAGCAAAGGGCCCATTATTAAGCCATGTGGCACGCCAAATCTGTTATGGCACGTGGAGTGTGATGTCACTCGAGGAGCTGGGAATGATATGTCTTGGAGGACGATAACACCCTCTGAGCTCTGACTGATTTGTCGTGGAGGACGATGACAGTCACTGAGCTCCAACTGAGGTGTCAAAGGAGAACGATGTCAGTCGCTGAGCTCCGACTGATGTGACTTGGAGAACGTCGACACTCTCTGAGCTGTGACTGAGATGTCGAGGAGAACAATTTCAGTCGCTGAGCTCCGACTGATATGTCTTGGAGGACGATGACACTGTCTGAGCTCCTACTGGGGTGTCGTCGAAAAGGATGTCAGCCGCTGAGCTCCAACTGAAAGTGTCTTGGAGGACGATTACATTCTCTGGGCTCCGACTGAGGTGTCGTGCAGAACGGTGTCAGCCCCTGAGCTCCAACTGAGGTGTCGTGAAGAACGACAACACTTCATTAGCTGCGACTGAGGTGCGGAGAAGAACGACGACACTCTCTTAGCTGCGACTGAGGTGTAGAGGAGAACAATTTCAGTCGTTGAGCTCCAACTGGAGGGTCTTGGAGGACGATAATATGTCATTCTCTGAGCTCCGACTGATGTGCCGTGGAGAACGATCCCAGCCGTAAGCTTCAACTGATGTTTCTTAGAAAACGATGACAATCTCTGAGTTCCGACTGAGGTGTCGTGGAGAACGATGACACTCTCTGAGCTCTAACTGAGGTGTCGCGGAAAACGAAATAAGTTGCTGAGATCCGAATGAGGTGGAGAACGACGACACTCTCTGACCTGCGACGAAGATGTCGAGGAGAACAATTTCAGTTACTGAGCTCCGACTGATAGAGGGCGATGTAACTGGCTGAGCTCCAAATGATGTGTCTTGGTGGGCGTAGACAATCCCTGAGCTCCGACTGAGATGTCGTGAAAAAATATGTCAGTCGATGAGCTCCGACTGAGGTGTTGTAGAGAATGACGATTTTTGTCTGAGCAGCGACTGAGGTGTCAAGGAGAAAAATTTCAGTCGCTGAGCTTCGGCTGATGTGTCTTGGAGAACGTCGACACTCTCTGAGCTGTGACTGAGGTGTCGCGGAAAACGAAATATGTCGCTGAGATCCGAATGAGGTGGAGAACGACGACACTCTCTGAGCTGCTACTGAGATGTCGAGGAGAACAATTTCAGTTGCTGAGCTCCGACTAATATGTCTTAGAGGACAATAACAGTCTCTGAGCTCCGAAGAGTTATCGTGGAGAATGATGTCAGTCGCTGAGCTCCGACTGATGTGCCTTGGAGGACGATGTAACTGGCTGAGCTCCGAATGATATGTCTTGGTGGACGAAGACAATCCCTGAGCTCCGACTGAGGTGTCGTGGAAAAATATGTCAGTCGATGAGCTCCTACTGAGGTGTCGTGGAGAATGACGATTTTTGTCTGAGCAGCGACTGAGGTCGCTGAGCTTCGGCTGATGTGTGTTGGAGTGCGATGACACTCTATGAGCTCCGACTGATGTGTCTTAGGGACGACGACACTCTCTAAGCTCCGACTAATGTGTCGTGGAGGACGACGACATTGTATGAGCTCCGACTGATGTGTGGTGGAGAACGATGACACTCTCTGATCTCCGACTGATGTGTCGTTGAGGACAAAAAGACACTCTGTGAGCTCCCATTGATATGTCGTGGAGAACGATTTTTTTTTTTTTTTTTTTTTTTTTTTTTTTTTTGAGGGAGAGGCGGAAAAATGCATTACGCACACAGGTGGCCAGCCTGTAGTGTGGGGCTCCCCTAAAAAACGGGTTTACCCACTAAAAAACCTCCTCTACTCTTTAGGAATCTAACCTGGAATTGTTTATCACATTACGTCAGGCTAGGCCTAAATTTGGCTTACGCCGTCGGGCTCGCTCCTTATCCAGCCGCTCTATCAAGGGATCTGGGCCACTTCGCTGTCCAGATCGGTTTTCTTTTCCAGGAGGATGCCCCGGACGAACTGTGACAAACAATCCCAGTTGCCCTCATCCTCCAAAATCTTTGGCAGACCGAGTCCACCGAAAATGCACCAAATATTTGTGTGGCCTCCAGGCGGGGCCCTTCCAACGGGGACAGCGGAAGAATGTGTGTTCCGCATCGTCGGGAACACCCGGGCAATAAATGCAGTCCGGTGAACCGGTCTTTCCCATCCGGTTCAGGTACGAACGAAAATAGCCGTGACCTGTCAAAAATTGGGTCAGGTAGTAGTCCACCTCCCATGCCGCCGTTCCACCCATGGTTGGACCTGCTTGATAAGTCGCGCAGTCCATCGTCCTCGGGTGTCGTGCTCCCAGCTGTGTTGCCACTGCTGGAAGGTTCGGGAGCGCTCTTCTGTTCTTGCCGTGTCCTTGCCGATCTCGCCACGTCTCTGATAAATCGCTTTCCTCTCCCCTGCCAAGAGCTTGACAGGGATGACTCCGGCGACCACCAGGACGGCAGGCTCGGACACTGTCCGGTAGGCGGAACACACCCGGAGCGCAGCTTGACGCTGAACCCGGGCGAGTCGCAACCTGTAGCACTCCTTATCTAGAGCGCCTGCCCACACCTCTGCCCCGTAAAGGAGCACGGACTGGACCGCGGACATCAACAGACGTCTTCTGCTGGATCGGGGACCCCCGACATTGGCCATCAGCCTACTAAGGTGAGTAACTACCTTAGCGGCCTTGTCCGCCGTACGGAAGATCTGATCCCTCCAGCTTAACTTGGTGTCCACCATAACCCCAAGGTATTTGGCGGCACGAGTTGATGTGACCACCTCCCTTCCCACTCGAAACGGGACGACGGTGTCGATCCTCTTCTTCGTGAGAATCACGATCTCCGTCTTACTAAGAGCAAGCGAGAGACCGTGATCGGACATCCAGTTGTTGACAACCCGCATAACTCGGTTCAACTTTAGTTGGGCCAGCTCAACGTTGCGTGCAGCAATGAGAGCTGCGACGTCATCGGCGTACCCAACCAAAGTGGTTTCCTCAGGCATCTCGTACCTCAGGAGGCTGTCATAGGCAACGTTCCAGAGATCCGGGCCGAGTATTGAACCTTGTGCGGCACCAGAAGTGACTTCCATCGTCCGCGTTCCGTCCCTCGTGTCATAGATCAGGCTTCGAGAGCGTAGATAATCCTCGATGAGCCGCAACAGATATGCAGGAATACGAAAGGTGTTGCGAAGCGCATCCAACATATCGACCCACCTCGCCGAGTTGAAGGCATTCTTGACATCAAGCGTAACAAGAAGCACTACTCGGCGGGAGAAATGGTTGTGGCTTTCGGCTCTCTCCACAGCTCTCTGAACTTCGGTGACAGCGTCGATCGTTGACCGTCCCTTTCTGAAGCCGTACTGACGGGGGCATAAGTCCCCGGCAGCTTCCACGGCAGAAGTCAGGCGGGAACGGATCAGCTTCTCGAACAGCTTCCCAGCCGTGTCCAACATGCAGAGAGGCCTGTGGGACGACGGCAGTTCGGGATCACCTTTGCCCTTGCTGATCAGTACAAGCCTGGCTGTTTTCCAGGGAGCCGGAAACACCCCTTCTACCAAACAGGCATTGTACATTCTCAACAACAAGTCAGCGTTGATTGAAATACTTTCTTTAAAGCCTCACTGGGAATCCCGTCCGGGCCAGGAGCCTTGTTGCTCTTCAGGGAGAGAACGGAGGTTTCCAGCTCCTCGAAAGTGAAGAGTGGAACGTCCTCTACCCGTCCGAAGTCAACCGGCGGTCGCTGTGGATGTTCAGGAAACAACGCAGCGACGATCCTCCCCATGGTGGCGCCCCCCATGATGGAAGGTGGAGAGCGGGCGCCGAGTTTCTGTGTTACAAGTTTGTAACCCAGGCCCCACGGGTCGGAGTCAACGTCGTCACGAAGTCTCCTCCAGCTATTCGCCTTGCTCCTGTTTATCGCCTGGCGGAGAGATTTTCTCGCAGCTTTATAGGCCTCCGACTTACGAACTCTGTCTGCGGGAATTCTCGCTCTTGTGGCGGCTCGTCTAGTTCTTAAACATGTTCTTCTGAGTTCCGCAATCTCTTCAGTCCACCAGTAAACGGGTTGTTTGTCGCGTCGGGGTTTCCTTCGCGGCATAGACTGGTCGCAGGCCGAGACGATCAGTTCCATCGTGGATGTTACTAGTGCCTCGGCCCCAGCCTCACCAGGATTCCCCTGCGCTCCCCGAGAGATGGCTTCGGTGAACTTGACCACGTCCAGTTTGTTGGTGTTCCACCGCGTGGCCCTTCCCGAGATGCGGAAACTCGACGATTTGCCTGATCATGCAGGTCAAAAACGATGTATTGGTGGTCGCTACCCGTGTAGTCCTCCACAACCCTCCAGCCAGAGATCCTCGGAAGAAGCGACTCAGACGCAAAGGTGACGTCGGGGATCGTGCCTCTCTGCCCGGGCGCCGAAAAGTAGGTGTGTCGCCCTGGTTGAGGACGACAAGACCGGCCCTGGCGATGAAATCCAGGATGTATTTCCCCCGGGAACTGGTAGAGGGCATTCCCCACTCGACGGCCCTGGCGTTGAAATCGCCACCAACGACGACATGCCCGGTGGTGCCGAGAACGCACTCCTCTAGGCTATCTATCTTGTCGCGGAAGTCCTGGACGGCCTCGTTGGGTGTGAGGTAGCAACTGAAGATAGTCACGTCCCTACACCGAACCCAGACGAATCCTCGGCCGCGCCCGTGACTCCGCACCAAAACATCTCGTGTATTACGTGCCCAAAATGCAGCAGTACCGAGGCTGTCCGAGATCCAAATGTTTGGGTCTCTGTTCCGATACTGTTCACTGATAAGGAGCGCGTCAGCACCAAGTTCTCGGCGAGCTGATCTAGAAGGTTATCAGCTCCCAGGATCTATGAAGGTTGGCCTGGAGGATGCGAATTACCGGCCGCTGCCTTTTGCCTGTTCAAGTGCGGCTCTGAGGCACCGCACTGACCAGACCGGGTAAGTGACCGAGGGCACTGGAGCCTGAATCCTTGCAGAGGAAGCAGGAGGGGCTCGAGGAACATTCCTTACGTTTGTGGCCCTGGCTTCCACACTGGAAGCAGTTGGCACTCCTGTCGGGCCCTTTACAGTTTCGGGAGGAGTGGCCGAAACCGAGACAGCGGAAGCATCTCGAAACTACCACCCTCCGTTTGAGCCTGCAACTGACCCAACCGACTCTGAGGTGCTGAAGGCTAAGCAGCTTATTGGCGTGCTTTTCGCTCATCTCAGCAACAGCCATCCGGAGTTGACTTCGGTTAGGCTTTGTCAGCCATACCCTCACTCCATCGGCCGGTATCTCCGGGAGTGCCACCTGGATCGCACGGGTCACCTCATCTTCGGTGGAGAGGACATCAAGGTCCCGAATCTCGACCGAACACTTCGGTTCTAGGGCCTTGATGGAGCCTTTGTCCCCAAGTGCAGTCTTGAGGGAAGCGGCAAAACCGATCTTGTCACTCGACTTCCCCAGTTCGAGGAGGACATCCCCGTTCTGGGTTCGCCGAATAGACTTGATAACGGTGTCGGTCTCTTCCGGTTTGGCCTGCGATCTAATCTGACCCAGAACATCGGCAAAAGAACGCCCCCCTAAGGGCTTGATCAAGATTGCCTCCGTCCTGGGCTTCTTAGGCCTGGGATGTTTAGGCTTTCTGACAGACTTGCCAGAGGCCTCCCCAACCGGGTTTGAGACTTGCGTCCGCTCCACCCTTGACGCACTTTTCGAAGCTGCCTCCGCTTGCTTCTGCTTCCTCCTTTCTTTCTTAGACAGGCGCGTCTTCCAGCCCCCCAAAGGTGTTGAGGCAGAGTTTGCTGCCAAGGCAGGATTAGCCGCCGGAGCAGGAACCTCTGCAGGAGTAGCCGCTGGAATCACGGCAGCGCCCGGGGCGGATTCAGTAGCCTGGACAGGAGATGTCTGCGATGCCGCAGTGACAAAAACCGGTCTCGGCACTGAGTCCACCTCAACAAACTCAGGGCTTCCCGGCGAAGAACCGCTCTGCCTCTTCTTTCGCTTTCTGGCTTGAGTCTGGGACTCAGCCAGATGAGCTTGAGGTGAAGCAGAGATGACTCGGTTCGTGACATCGCGCTCCTGCTTCACTGCCTTTAGCCTGATTTTCCGGCATTCCTCGATTTCTTCTAGAGCATCTTCGAGTTTCGGGATCCCCTCTTTTATCGCCTTGTTTATGTTCTTTTGAATTAGGAGGACCTTGGCCATCTCCTTCAAAAGAACTTTCATCTTCTTCAGACATGAGTCTTCCTCCTCGTGGGCGTCGTCCTGCTGCTGCCGAAGCATTTGCAGCTCGAATGCCGCACGAAGAGGGCTCTTCCTGGGAGGGATTCCTTGCATCCTGGCTAGAGGTGTTACCGGCTCGGTCACACCCATACCCAGATCAACCTCATCTTTCTCCTTTCCGGTTACGGCCGATGATCCAGCGACACCAGCAGCCTTGAACGGGGCCGGCGGAGGGGAGGTTTTAATTCCAACCGTCGGCGTCCCAGTCTTTGAGGTCGGAGACCTCTGCACAACGATGTCTGGAGAACGATGTCAGTCGCTGAGCTCCGACTGATGTGTCTTGGAGAACGGTGACATTCTCTGAGCTGCAACTAAGGTGTCGTGGAGAACGGTGACATTCTCTGAGCTGCAACTGGGGTGTCGTAGTTAGCGAAATCACTCGCTGAGCTCCGAGTGGAGTGTTGTAGAGGGCGATTTTCTTTGCTGAACTCAAACTAATGTGACATATTAAATATTAAAACTATTTAAAGATATAGCTTACTGAATTTAGTCTAGACATAAACTTAGGTAGAGTAAGGACACAATACATTGTGCCAACGTCAGTCCTTCATTTTGTCTACATAACTAGTTTCGGAGCATTTGCTCCATTATCATATCTTGTTCTTCAGCAGTTATTTCAAAGAGTTCGGACACAAAATCTTTGTCATATTTTAAAGTAACATAACATAGAATCGAACGATACGAACAGTTTATACACATAACATAAAAGCAAAAATGAATTACATCCTGGCCGGCCATGCAGACGAGTTCCGACTAATGACTTAATAATAACGTAATACCCTTCTTATTTGTTTACATTAATTGATGCTCCTTAAGGCTATTTGCTAAATTATTGTTAATTAAAAGAGTATCCGTTTAATTGCTAAAGGCTGATGATTTAAGAAGCATTAAAAGACGGAGATTGAAGGATTATTCCATTTATCATTGCACCAAAAGCTATGGTAGTAAACTTGCCGTTTTCAACATTATAAGCTTTTTTTAAGGAATATTTTTATACTTGTAATTTAAACGCTTAAAAAGAGTTCGAAAATCATTGCTTGCTCAACTTTATAAATATCATGGTACAGTTAATGGTATAATTTCCACAATTCAAAAATTCATTGGTGATAAACATCTCCTTTTATTTGTGGTGAAGTTTAAATTTTAGCTACCTACCCATCATTTTGTATATACTGCGGGAACCTTGTGTAACCTGCAATAATTCTTATGCCAGTAACCTGACCAAGTCCGTATAAATAAATAGAATAGTAATTCATCATGATGTCATATAGAAGTTCACTACAATTATAGTTACAGATAATTTATCGTTTTTCTTTAATGGATTATTGAGGATAAAAAACTCGGAAGTAGAGAGACTTGGGCCACTTACATGTTTTGATTCACCCATGTTG
Source organism: Neoaliturus tenellus (assembly GCA_030545055.2). NCBI lineage: Eukaryota > Metazoa > Arthropoda > Insecta > Hemiptera > Cicadellidae > Neoaliturus > Neoaliturus tenellus. The sequence goes on along the minus strand of CM061531.1, from coordinate 189,402,137 downwards.
TGCCCATAGGTGATAAATATTATATTTTACGGTTCCCTAAACTCCATGTTTCAAGAACTAATATCCTCTGAGGCAGAGAATATATTCGCATTTATAAAACATTTGTCCTCTTTTATAGACCTACATTTGACTTTTCACGGAATGGAGAAACCTAATATAGACTGATAACTTTTGTTATTCAGTCGTTGATTACTCAGTTCATGATAATGTTAATGAATCAAATGCAGGCGATAGTAAGTAAATATTCAAGTTATAATAAAAAGCAATAAATATTGAAAACACTGTTTTATTATTTTTCCTATGATTTACTCTGGACATTATTTTCATGTCATATTTACTTTAAAAAGTACATATCTCTAAAATATTTTTTTATATATAGACAATTAAACATATTTACTTAATATTTTAAAATGAACTATACCATTAGTAATGGGAGATACAGAATAAAAATACGCGTATAATAAAAGAAAATATTTTTAAATAAGTTTTTATAAACTAAAACATGATACTTCGAATTTCCTTCCCGAACATAAAACTTCTTAAATTCATCCCACTGAGTTATATATATATATATATTTTTTTTAAGACCCAGACTACAACTTGTTTTCAAGAAAGGTCACCGTCACCTTGAGGGGTCTGTAACAGCTCGGATGATTAGCTGGATAGAAGATAAAAGCCGAGAGAAGATTAGCGCTGGCCCGAGGGATTAATATCTCATTTATGAGGATTACTTCAACTGCGTTTCTTCTATACTCTCATCTTACAGTTTTATTGCTTGGAAAAAAATAACAACTCTTACCTTCAACGCCTCTTTATCAGTGAGCTATAAATGGGAGTATATTTTACGACCAATCTATCTCGGACCAATAAAATAATAAGGGAGTCATTTTCCATAGGTTGTAATTAACAACGAAATCCCTAAACTTAATACGTTTTATACTAAAATATATAATAATATAAACTCCCATATCATTACTGGTGGAGTAACACACTTATGTGATTGGATGACACAGTTATAATACAAACATAGATTGATTCGCACATCAAATTAAAGGTCTTACTTAGGACCGGTTTCTCGAAGTAAGCTTAAACCTAAACTCAAGTTTAAACAAAAATAGTCCATATGCATATGGACAATTTTGGCACGTAGCTCCGGCACCCCGGACAAAGAGGCACGAACCCTGACGTAATCTTCGAGTCTGAGTCGCTTCTATCGAGGATCACTGGCTGGAGGGTGATGGAGGAATACTAAGATAGTGACCACCAGTATATTGTTACAGTAGTGGTTACCAGTATATGTATTATCATGACATAATCCATAGAGTTTCCACTTCTCGGGAAGGGTCACTGATGCCAATTAGTGGACTCGATTGGGTTGAAACACCAATAAACTGGACGTGGTCAAGTTTACAGAAGTCATTTCTTAGATAGCGCAGGAGAATCTTGGCGGGGCTAGCGCCAAGGCAATGGTAACATCCAAGATAGAGCTTTCGTCCCAGCCTGCGATCGGTCTGATTCTTGGGGACGACGTCGAATACAACTCATGAGGTTCGGGTTACAAAGTCATGGGGTCTTTTTTAGAACAGGCCCTCCGCTATTAAAATTTTCTGAAACCATAATAGGTGACCTGTTACGTTTTGGTGGATTACATGGCTAGACGGAAAACATGTAAATTGTGCCCAACGAATTTCCCATCCAACGTTTTAATACCTTATATTATCAACTGTTACCAAATGGCAAAATGCGATTACCCAGTAAGTCGGTTGATCAATACACTGGTTGCGTTAAACCACCGTGAGACCTTTAGTTAAATAAAATTCGTCACATGCAAAATACTTCATTTTTAGCTTTAGTGACTGTCATAAGTAAAAATATATTCTTATAATTTTTAATTCTTATTTTGAAGATAATTGTTTAAAAAATATTCTATTCCCAACGAAGTCTGTCCGTTTTTGGGGGTATGATTGGCGAGGGTTTTTATTGTGGTTACAGTATTAAAGTAACAATAATTGTTGATGGATTTGGGTAATCGATATATTTACATAATAGGCGTTGTAAGGTTAGTGTGGAAGGGCCGTCGAGGGGGCACTACAGCGCTGCTGGCGGATAATGTGTGCACTAACGTTTGTGAAAAACACTCCAGGGGGCCCTATCATATCATCGCTGCCTTCTTATGTTATACTGTAATGATATGTGTTTAACCTTATGTGTTGTATGTCACGCGTACAACATTTATAACATTTCTATCAATACTTAGTCGTCAAATATCAATAAATATTTTAGGTATTTGTTAATTGAACATACACAACTTAAAAAGTGTCATTGTAACATTTTATTTGTTTTTGTTGATATAAAGTGAATGTAAAGAATATAGTTGTTTGTTGTAGTGAATATATAGAATTCAATAAGTCATTTTCAGTTTTTATGCTCGTCCTAAATAAATTTCTTATTGAGGGGATGGTCCTAATAAAACAAATTAAAGGTGTAAAATTGTATTATTATGTGTTTTCAGAAAAAATTAACTACTCAACAATTTTTTTTAATTTCAGTCGATAGGTAGAATAAAACATTACTAACAAAATGGTGATGCGAGGGAATTTGGTGAAGACGACAGAAACTTGCTTTGAACCATTTGCATGCCTTTTATTTAAGAGTTTGGCGAATGTTAGTCTTACATTGTCCCGTCAACATAGACTTTTGATCTGTTCGTTTATCGCAAGAGACGAAAGTAAGGGGATGAGCTGCTACAGTACAATTGGACTGATTAAAACTTCCTGGCACTTGAACTCGACATCACTGTCATAGCCCCAAAGTCCAACGCGCTAACTCAACCAACTCCCAATTTATTTCACTACATTACAACAAGTTTTATGGGCCTTAAAACTAGTAACATTTCTATTTTAAACAGGATTCTACGATTACTGGATCAAGTACTTGAAGTTGTATAAGATCACTTACTCATTCATGAATACGAACTGATTATAAGCTTTAACTAAAGAAATTATTCCACAAAGACGGATTGTAATACAAATTAATATTTTTAACAAGTTTGACAATTTCAATCGTTTTTAGCAAATTACTCTTTCTTTTCACCCAAAAAGGACACATAAATCGATGATAATGTAATTTTATTTTATGTAAATAAAAAAGAAATGGATCTAGCAGAGATTCAAGCCGAATGCATGGGAATAGATCTCACATATGGAAGAGGTTTCAGACATATGAGGATATTTTACTGGATCTGTAGAAAGGATTGAGTCGTCAACGGGATTGTAGGATTAGAAGTCAAGTGCATCTACATTTAAACTTAAATCCTACGAATAAAATTTTTCTTCTTTATTCCACATGTATGTACGAAGTACTTCAAGAAAGATGATTAAAAATATAGGTTAGATCAATCCACTTTAAAATTGTTTTTACCTTTAATGCCATTGGACAATTGTTTTTTTATTTTTATTTTAGCATTTAGAAGTAAAAAATAACACAGATTTTTAAAACCAACAGAAAAGACTTGCCATGTTTTAATTAGTCGTCTTCAAGTAAGCACAGTTAAATACTAAAATCATTGGGGATTTTTAGAGTATTTCCTTTGGGTGTCATGTAATTATTAGGAAATAAAAATATTTCCCTAAATCATCACCACTCAAAGTTTCTATTACAGATGGAACTAAATTCTACTAAAGACTTAAGACAATTAACTAGTAAAAATTCTCAATAGTAATACACCTGGTTTATAAATGCTTGCACTTCTAATTGTATAAAATCAAAGTCAGATCAAATTAATGAGAGGCTGCTGTAGCTATGACTAATTTATTTTCCATATTTACCTCAGATCCTCCTCATAAGAATATTATGTTTTTGTATTGACATGTTTTTATAGTCGTTCACTGGGACAAAGGTAGTATTTGCCAGTCAATGTGATCGTCCGTTCGTTAATCGGTATTTGGCCTCACTACGTCAAAAGTAATCCTCTTTAAATCCCCTGATCTGTGTGCGAGAAGGTTTAACGCCAATGGCACTATCGATGGTAATTTATTAGTACTTAATCATGCATTCGCACTTTAAAAAAATTAACTTTTTTAAATGTTAAATTTTCGGGTACAAAATTTAAGACTATACTATTTAATATAAAAATCAATAAACGTAGGTATTTTGGTATTACGATAATTTTAAAGAACTACAAAATTTAATTTATAATAATAAGAGTGTTAGGATAAATATTACTGTTAATTTATTTTATTATTTGATGAATTTTGCGAAACATATATTGTAAAGAAATATAATCCTGTTTATAATTAGGCAAAGTCATGTTACTCAACAAGAAATCATCTTCTCGGGCTCTAAGTTTATTTTAGCTCGGTTTCTCTTAATCTACTGTAGAGAAACCGAGCTACTCCTCTGAAATGTACCTACCAACCATTTCCTATAATTTTCCTTCATATACATTAGACCAATGAGTTTTACGTATAGCCATTTTTATGGGGGTAGCACTGGCTATTGGAACACATGTGATATAACAATAGTTCTACGTTTTCTTTATAGTAAAAACATTTTATAAATTAAGAGCCCTTAATATGCAAACCATTATAGTTTTACACAAACCGATGTAAAAGATAATTTTGATTTATTGGTTCCTTAAATAAATAGGAAATTAACGTTGGTTAATCTTTTCAAAAGGATCGAAAATTGGTTTTGCAAGCAACTCCTTTATAAGTTTTGGTGATACTTACAACTATAGACTTGTGTGATATGGTTTATAAAATGAGTGTAACTGTTTCCAGTTCAGTTGCCTTCCTGAAAATCGGTTATTACAGTTTAAGATTAGAAAAACAATTAAACAGTAGTATATTTCTTTATAATGAAAAAGTATAAAAATTCAAATATACTCAACACGCAGGACGGATCAGCCAATAGTTGAGCGTGTGTTTAATGGTGATCGGTCTCTTTGATCTGCTTGGAGCCAGGCTCAGTCCACTGTGGCCAACACTGATCAGAAATAAGCACTTAACATGCTTGTACAGTGCTCGTTAAAGGTATCGTATACATGCACATTTATGCGACTGATGAGCATTGATTTGTTCATTAGCACAATTCATTTCAATCGAAGGATTTACAACAAATTTGCTATTACTTCACAATATTGCTAGAATACTTCATAATATTGCTAGAAGTTTAAAGTCTCGTCTCTAGGCCTTGGCTGGTCGCTATCTTTTAAAATAAATTGGAAAAATTAGGCCTTATCTGGATTTTACATTGTTAAGTTAGTCAGTATGAAATATGCCTGCTCCCTAAAGGCTTAGTGATTTTTATTAAATCTTTAAAATTGTATTATGAGTGCCATAAAAAACAGCAAAAATATTCTCAGGTACGTTAAAAACGCTGCAACTTAAGAATAATTTTAAAAAATCTTCCGGGGGAGGGCCCGTGGTGAGCCAGTTCCTTTACAGTTCCCTTACCTCTTTTTTTTAGAAATCGAGCACTGCATATATATATATATATATATATATATATATATATATATATATGTGTGTGTGTATATATATACACATATATATGTATATATATAGATATATATATATATATATATATATATCTATTTAAAACACAAAGTTAAAAAACCTTTGGACACTTCGTCTGTGACTTCTACTGGACCGATTTACATGCGGGTTGTACAAAAATAAACGTTTTTGGTTCTATATTAGCAGGTTTTATTTGTATTTCAAAAATATTTACGTTAAATCTGTCAAAAATGAAAAATAAACTTTTCTTATGGAGATTTAACATGGGGAAAAAAGCCAACATTTTCAATCCTTTGGACAGTTCGTCTGGGACTTCTACTGGACCGATTTACATGCGGGTTGTACCAAAATAAACGTTTTCGGTTCAATATTAGCAGGTTTTATTCGTATTTCAAAAATATTTACGTTAAATCGGTCAAAAATTAAAAATAAACTTTTCTTATGGAGATGTAACATGGGGAAAAAAGCCAACATTTCCAATCCTTTGGACAGTTCGTCTGAGACTTCCACTGGACCAATTTACATGCAGTTTGTACCAAATAAAACGTAAACCTTTGTATATTAGCAGATTTTATTTACTTTGACGTTACCTTACTTCCTTAAATTAAAAATATCGACATTTTCAAACCTTTACAATTTATTTATTTTACACGCTTTCAATCAGCTGATTGTAAACACACGATGCATTTTGTCTAAATACAGTGGATGAGCAAAAACTCATGAAGGATTTGGTTTATTATGGCCAGTACCTAAAAACGTTTGCAATTATTATGATGTATTGTCATTTATGAAAAGAAAGTTTCTTAATCATATAATTAACGTTATCTTACTCCCTTAAATTAACAATTTAGACATTTTAAATCCTTAACAATTAATTTATTTTACACGATTTCAATCAGCTGATTGTAAACACACGAGGTATTTTGTCTAAATACAGAGTGGATGAACAAAAGTTCATGAAGGATTTGGTTTATTATGGTCAGTACCTAAAAACGTTTACAATTATTATGATGTATTATCCTTTAAATGGAAAGTCGCTTAATTATGTAAAATAGCTGATTGCTTTAAAATTAATACTAAATTGTAAAGATTTAGTTTAAATAAATTGCTCACATTTGTATTAAAAGAAACGGTAGTATCGGAATTCTTTGTGCAATCAATTTGTCGCTTGAAACATTGTAATGCTTTACATTTACGTCGCATAACGACAGTATTTGTGGCGCAGTCGGTAGCGTGACATACTCTAACCCAGACGGCCTGGGTTCCAGACCGATCTTCACAAATATACTTTTTGTAATGTGTCCAATAACGGCGTCACTAATAAATGTTTTACTGATGGTCCCGATATTTATTTTAAGCAAAATAGATATATTAAAATATTTATAGGCCTGTTCAAACTCTCAAAAAACTTATTTATTAAACTAACAAGTTTACGAATTGATAGTTTAGGCTTGCTTATATTTTGATGTTTTTAACTAATAGCCTATAATGCTTTGATTAGGCTACTAAGGTTTAGGCCTAAGTAAACAAGCGATTTTTTATGTTTATAAAATACTAAAGAGTGTCTGTGTTACATAGTAAGGGTGCAGCATTATTGTTTTTAAGGAATATGCCTATAGGCCTACTTTGACAGACACTCCAACTAAAATTATGTAATTTTCTGTGAAATAAATTTGTATTCTTTAAATTTGGATAGTTATTGAAACTTGCACACTACAGCATAAATGTTGCGATATGAAAGTGGTTATAAATGGTTTCTCTACGTTCTATCCTACCCTACTACACCAATATTTGTTAAGCCAACCATCATAAGTTACAACACTCTAAGCCTTTTCTAATTCTTGAAAAAAAAAAAAAAAACTGTTAAGAACAATTTATCCAATAGGCCTACAAGTGGATATTGGTCTACTTATTTCTGATGTTGTTGAACATAATAGAACTGTTTCCTTAGGCTAATTAGGTTTGGGCCTACCTAAACAATCAAATTGACATGTTTATAAAATACTAAAGAGTAGGGCCTATAAGTACAAGGATGCAACGTTATTGGTTTTACGGAATAGGCCTACTTTTCCAACGCTCCAACTAAAATCGAAGTATTTTCTGCAAAATATATTATTGTTCTTGGTATGGCAGTTCAAAGAAGTACATTTTATAGACTACCACTATTATTATTTTATGTTTGCACTATTATAGCGTTTCATTTACCACTAATGGACAATATCCGTCGAGTATCGACGGGCAACAACTAGTATATATTTATTTCGTAAATATTTTGGTTTATACCATGTAGACTAACGTAATACTAGGTAAATTAGCAAATGGAGGGTTCCGATAGGAAGTTGAGTACAAATCCTGAAATAAATAAATAAAAATAAATCAAGTAGTAGAACAACATATTAGAAACTATTAGATGAATCATGTTATATTGTAATAATTGATACAATGGTTTTAGCTCGGATAGTAAAATTATTTATTTTTTGTAACTGATATACTCAACTATATTGCCCATAATCATAAATTAAAAACATTGTTAAAATAGTATTTATTTTGTTTTATTGGGAGGAAAACATATACTTGTAATCATGAGGCGATATAATTTAAAATAACACCAAAGATGAAACAATGCTTCAAAATGCGTTATATACTGTACCTCAAACAAATCACGACAAAATGCAGAAAGCTATATTTTAGACTACTTTAGTACATTTTTTAACTTATTTAATATATTTTTCTTCCTAACCTAATCATGGTCCATAGGCGTGGCAGTGATAGTCAATTAAAAGAGTGACACGTGTAGACAGTGATTGATCAATGTCGCTTCAATGACTAATAGCCAAAAACAGCGCGCTTGCAACGAGCTTGAGCATCGCTTGTGATATCCACTCATGGATAATAGCTGGTGAAAACACAATATACAGAGTGTTCGAGAACTCTGCAACAACACTCCGTGACATGTTTGATATTGTAACTTCATATAGCAACATCAAAATATTATAGCAATATGGATTACTGACATATTAGAATTCAGCAAATAAATACAAAATGGTTTCTGTATGGTTAAGTATGGAATTTTGAAAATTCTAATTATGATATTTTGACTTTTCTTTAGTTTAGGAATAATACCTCCAGAGGTCAGTAAAGAGTTCAGGGACACCCTGTATACGTCTTGGGCTTCCCCCACCACTTTAAGGTGATGCCGCCTCCTTTGCACCATCCCCTATTTCAGCTGAATTTGTTGTAATTGTTGCGCCAACTTCATTATTGCTTGTGTACATTGATTTAATTAGTCGAAATCGTTATAATTGGTGTGTCCACTTCATTCTTGTTTGTGTACATTGGTTTAAGTCAGCTGAAATCATTATTATTGGTACGTAAACTGCTTGTTTGTTTTCGTTATTTTATTTACCGTTTACCTTATGGTGGTGTGTAAAGGGTGGTGATCGCAGCATGGTGTTAGTGATACAGTTGTTTAATCTTTAATTTACATGCACGTGTGTTAAAGCCAAAGATTAGGGGTTTTTTAATTCACCCTGTTACTTGTCGGTTATAGTCATCACCAATTTTACTCTTGGCATCTTGGTGTGTGGTCTTGGGGGGGTTTAGTAAGGTTTTTTTTAGGGAGAGGCAGAAAAATGCATTACCCACAAGGGGCCAGCCTGTACTCTGAAACTCCCCTAGAAAATGGGTATACCCACTAAAAAATCTCCTCTACTCTTTGGGAATCAAGTCTGGAATTGTTTGTCACAATACATTAGATTAGGCCTAAATTAGCCTAAGCCCATTGGGCTCACTAATCCACCTGCCGCACGGTAAGGGGATCTGAGCCGCATAGCGGTCCGCAGCGTCCGCCCACACTTCCGCTCCATAAAAAAGCACGGACTGGAACGTGGACATCAACAGACGTGTTTTCTGGGTCGGGGACCACCAACATCGGCCATCACCCTACTTAGGGAAGTGACTACCTTAGCGGCCTTGTCCGCCGTACGGAAGATCTGATGCAACCAGCTTAACTTGATGTTCAACATAACCCCGAGGTACTTGGCAGCACTGGTTGATTAGACCCGTGCCACTCCCTTCACTTATTTATTAATCTCCCTTCGTCCCTTCCCACTCGGAACGGGACGACGGTGTCGATCCTCTTCTTCTTGAGGATCACGATATCCGTCTTACTGAGAGCAAGCGAGGGACCGTGATCGGACATCCAGGTGTTGATCTCACGCATGACTTTGTTCCAACGCCAACTTTAGTTGAGCACGCTCAACGTTGCGGTCAGCAATGAGAGCTGCGACGTCATCGGCGTGCCCAACCAAAGTGGTTTCCTCAGGCATCTTGGACTTCAGGAGGATGTCATAGGCGACGTTCCAGAGATCTGGGCCGAGTATTGAACCTTGCGCGGCACCAGAAGTGACTTCCATCGTCCCCGTCCCGTCTCTTGTGTCGTAAATCAGTCTTCGAGAGGGGGGATAATCCTCGATGAGCCGCAACACATGTACAGGAATGCGAAAGGTGTTGCGAAGCGTATCCAACATATCGACCCGAATCACCGATTTGAAGGCATTCTTGACTTCAAGCGTAACAAGAAGCACTACTCGGCGGGAAAATGGTTGTGGCTCTCGGTTCTCTCCACAGCTCTCTGGACTTCGGTGATAGCGTCGATCGTTGACCGTCCCTTCCTGAAGCCGTACGGATGGGGGCGTAAATCACCGGCAGCTTCCACGGCAGAAGGCAGGCAGGAACTGATCAGCTTCTCGAATAGCTTCCCAGCCGTGTCCAACATAAAAAGAGGCCTGTGGGCCGACGTCAGCTCGGGATCACATTGTCCTTGCTGATCAGTACAAGCCTGGCGGTTTTTCAGGGAGCCGGAAACACCCCTTATGTTGTTGAGAGGAACAGGCATTGTACATTCTCAACAACAAGTCAGGGTTAATTGCAAAGACTTTTTTAAAGCCTAGCTGGGAATCCCGTCCAGGCCAGGAGCCTTGTTGCTCTTCAGGGATAGAACGGAGGTTTCCAGCTCCTCGATTGTGAAGAGTAGAACGTCCTTTACCCATCCGAAGTCAACCGAAGGTAGCTCTTGATGTTCAGGAAACAATGCAGTGACAATCCTCCCAATGGTGGTGCCCTCTGTGATGAAAGGTGGAGAGTGGGCGCCAAGTTTATGTGTTACAAGTTTTGTAACCCAGAACCCATGGTCCGGAGTTAACGTCGTCACGAAATCTCCTCCAGCTGTTCGCCTTACTATTGTTGATGGCCCGGCGGAGTGATTTTCTCGCAGCTTTATCTCCGACTTACGGACTCTGCCTGCGGGAATACTCGCTCTTGAGGCCACTCGTCTAGTTCTTAAACATGTTCTTCTGAGTTCCGAAGAACATTACTAGTGCCTCGGCCCCAGTCTCACCAGGATTCCTCTGTGCTCCCCGAGAGATAACTTCGATAAACTTGAACACGTCCACTTTGTTGGTGTTCCACCGGCGTGGCCCTTCCCGAGATGAGGAAACTACGATTTTCCTGATCATGCAGGTCAAAGACAATAAACTAGTGGATACTCCCCGTGTAATCCTCTACAAACCTCCAGCCAGAGATCCTTGGAAGAAGTGACGCAGACGCAAAGGTGACGTAGCCTGTCTGCCCGGGGAGGCGAGAAGTAGGTGTGTCACCTGGTTGAGGACGACAAGACCGGCCCTGGTGATGAAGTCCAGTATGTATTTCCCCCGGGAGTTTGTAGAGGGCATTCCCCACTCGACGGCCCTGGCGTTGAACTACCTCCAACGACGACGTGCCCGGTGGTGCCGTGAACGAACTCCTCTAGGCTGTCTATCTTGTCGCGAAATTCCTCGACGGCCTCGTAGGGGGTGAGGTAGCAACTGAAGATAGTTACGCCCCTACACCTAACCCAGACGAATCCTCGGCCACGCCCGTGACTACGCACCATAACATTATGGGTGTTACGCGCCAAAAATACAGCAGTACCGAGGCTGTCGGTGATCCAAGTGTTTGGGTCTCTGTCCCGATTCTATATACCGAAATTCCATTGAAAATTCGCTGAGTACGCAGGTCTGCTGCGACGGGGGTATTTATTACTACACCCTGTAATAACTTCCATGCGACGAATATATCATTAAAATCGTATTTTTTATATAATTCGTTGTCAATTTAAATTGATTTAAATGTAAAATTATATCAATAAACTTTGTAGTAAAATATAAATTAATATTTTGCTAATTAGTTTCAGCGCCAAGGCGACATGTGTGAAGGAGGTTTACACTAGATGTAAACACGCTGTCAGTGTTGCCGGAACAAAACAGATAAGGCATGGTTTGTATGCTCAGCAAATTATGTTTACACCCAACCAACCAGATGCACAAATTGTTTATAAATAAATTTTGCCTTTCCAAGTAACAAACTACGTCATCAATTGACAGTATAAAATTATGTTTAGTACAAAAAATTATGAATATTATGTTTTATCTTTGTATTACTACACTCCTCTTTGCTCAAAGGTGCTAACATCTAAGAAAATATTTGCAAAATTCCTTCAGGGCTCTACCCCACAGTTCATGGAAATTTCGATATAATTTTACTCCTTTTTAACCTCCTAATAAATTTTGCCTTTCAAAGTAATAAACTATGTCATCAATTGACAGTATAAAATTATTTTTAGGGCAAAAAATTATGAATATTATGTTTTATCTTTGTATTACTACACTTCTCTTTGCTCATAGGTGCTAACATCTAAGAAAAGATTTGCAAAATTCCTTCAGGGCTCCACCCCACAGGACGTGGAAATTTCGATATAATTTTACTCCTTTTTTAACCTCCTAATTTTGCTAACCTTTAGTTTTTAAAACTGAAAAATTTCTACCAAGTTAAGTATTTCTCAATGAATAACTTAAGAATAAATTACTTTGTAAGTTTAGTATGTTCTTTTGATAATTTTGATAATACAACTTTTCTAATATAAGATCCTAAATTTTAAATCGAACGTTTAATTTGAAGTAGTTAGTGCATTTGAGTTGAGCACGCTCAACGTTGCGGTCAGCAATGAGAGCTGCGACGTCATCGGCGTGCCCAACCAAAGTGGTTTCCTCAGGCATCTTGGACTTCAGGAGGATGTCATAGGCGACGTTCCAGAGATCTGGGCCGAGTATTGAACCTTGCGCGGCACCAGAAGTGACTTCCATCGTCCCCGTCCCGTCTCTTGTGTCGTAAATCAGTCTTCGAGAGGGGGGATAATCCTCGATGAGCCGCAACACATGTACAGGAATGCGAAAGGTGTTGCGAAGCGTATCCAACATATCGACCCGAATCACCGATTTGAAGGCATTCTTGACTTCAAGCGTAACAAGAAGCACTACTCGGCGGGAAAATGGTTGTGGCTCTCGGTTCTCTCCACAGCTCTCTGGACTTCGGTGATAGCGTCGATCGTTGACCGTCCCTTCCTGAAGCCGTACGGATGGGGGCGTAAATCACCGGCAGCTTCAACGGCAGAAGGCAGGCAGGAACTGATCAGCTTCTCGAATAGCTTCCCAGCCGTGTCCAACATAAAAAGAGGCCTGTGGGCCGACGTCAGCTCGGGATCACATTGTCCTTGCTGATCAGTACAAGCCTGGCGGTTTTTCAGGGAGCCGGAAACACCCCTTATGTTGTTGAGAGGAACAGGCATTGTACATTCTCAACAACAAGTCAGGGTTAATTGCAAAGACTTTTTTAAAGCCTAGCTGGGAATCCCGTCCAGGCCAGGAGCCTTGTTGCTCTTCAGGGATAGAACGGAGGTTTCCAGCTCCTCGATTGTGAAGAGTAGAACGTCCTTTACCCATCCGAAGTCAACCGAAGGTAGCTCTTGATGTTCAGGAAACAATGCAGTGACAATCCTCCCAATGGTGGTGCCCTCTGTGATGAAAGGTGGAGAGTGGGCGCCAAGTTTATGTGTTACAAGTTTTGTAACCCAGAACCCATGGTCCGGAGTTAACGTCGTCACGAAATCTCCTCCAGCTGTTCGCCTTACTATTGTTGATGGCCCGGCGGAGTGATTTTCTCGCAGCTTTATCTCCGACTTACGGACTCTGCCTGCGGGAATACTCGCTCTTGAGGCCACTCGTCTAGTTCTTAAACATGTTCTTCTGAGTTCCGAAGAACATTACTAGTGCCTCGGCCCCAGTCTCACCAGGATTCCTCTGTGCTCCCCGAGAGATAACTTCGATAAACTTGAACACGTCCACTTTGTTGGTGTTCCACCGGCGTGGCCCTTCCCGAGATGAGGAAACTACGATTTTCCTGATCATGCAGGTCAAAGACAATAAACTAGTGGATACTCCCCGTGTAATCCTCTACAAACCTCCAGCCAGAGATCCTTGGAAGAAGTGACGCAGACGCAAAGGTGACGTAGCCTGTCTGCCCGGGGAGGCGAGAAGTAGGTGTGTCACCTGGTTGAGGATGACAAGACCGGCCCTGGTGATGAAGTCCAGTATGTATTTCCCCCGGGAGTTTGTAGAGGGCATTCCCCACTCGACGGCCCTGGCGTTGAACTACCTCCAACGACGACGTGCCCGGTGGTGCCGTGAACGAACTCCTCTAGGCTGTCTATCTTGTCGCGAAATTCCTCGACGGCCTCGTAGGGGGTGAGGTAGCAACTGAAGATAGTTACGCCCCTACACCTAACCCAGACGAATCCTCGGCCACGCCCGTGACTACGCACCATAACATTATGGGTGTTACGCGCCAAAAATACAGCAGTACCGAGGCTGTCGGTGATCCAAGTGTTTGGGTCTCTGTCCCGATTCTATATACCGAAATTCCATTGAAAATTCGCTGAGTACGCAGGTCTGCTGCGACGGGGGTATTTATTACTACACCCTGTAATAACTTCCATGCGACGAATATATCATTAAAATCGTATTTTTTATATAATTCGTTGTCAATTTAAATTGATTTAAATGTAAAATTATATCAATAAACTTTGTAGTAAAATATAAATTAATATTTTGCTAATTAGTTTCAGCGCCAAGGCGACATGTGTGAAGGAGGTTTACACTAGATGTAAACACGCTGTCAGTGTTGCCGGAACAAAACAGATAAGGCATGGTTTGTATGCTCAGCAAATTATGTTTACACCCAACCAACCAGATGCACAAATTGTTTATAAATAAATTTTGCCTTTCCAAGTAACAAACTACGTCATCAATTGACAGTATAAAATTATGTTTAGTACAAAAAATTATGAATATTATGTTTTATCTTTGTATTACTACACTCCTCTTTGCTCAAAGGTGCTAACATCTAAGAAAATATTTGCAAAATTCCTTCAGGGCTCTACCCCACAGTTCATGGAAATTTCGATATAATTTTACTCCTTTTTAACCTCCTAATAAATTTTGCCTTTCAAAGTAATAAACTATGTCATCAATTGACAGTATAAAATTATTTTTAGGGCAAAAAATTATGAATATTATGTTTTATCTTTGTATTACTACACTTCTCTTTGCTCATAGGTGCTAACATCTAAGAAAAGATTTGCAAAATTCCTTCAGGGCTCCACCCCACAGGACGTGGAAATTTCGATATAATTTTACTCCTTTTTTAACCTCCTAATTTTGCTAACCTTTAGTTTTTAAAACTGAAAAATTTCTACCAAGTTAAGTATTTCTCAATGAATAACTTAAGAATAAATTACTTTGTAAGTTTAGTATGTTCTTTTGATAATTTTGATAATACAACTTTTCTAATATAAGATCCTAAATTTTAAATCGAACGTTTAATTTGAAGTAGTTAGTGCATTTGAGGATGAAAATAATTTAAGAGTTATTGAATGTAAAAATCAAACAGATTTATGATTGGACCTTATAATACTAAGCTTTTATAAACCTGTAAAATATTTTACAATCCCTGTTATTTCAAAAGTGCTGAACGTTTACTCGGGTGAATGTAAAACTGACCCAGGTTGTTACATTTCGTCGTACGTAAACTAATATTTTATAATAATTCAAGTCATAATTTTTGCTTGTTAACATTTATTTTGTAGTTATTAAATATATGTATCGTGTTTAAATTTAAATCGTGTAAAAATAATTAATAAAGAGAACAATCTATTTCTTAGTTTTGAATGACATTTTTCCCTAGTAGGTCAGGTGAATACTACATATACTGAATATACCGTACTATTAGATGGAAAAAGTATAAGAAATTAAACTAAAACTTTGCAAATTGATTTTAAGCAACAAAGTCTACTTCCTAAAGTATTAATTGTCCTTTGACCTCCGAAGGGTCCGAGGGGACGGTCCACATGGAGTTAGAAGAAAATCTTAAATGTAAACATATGTCAATATTTACATCAAATTAAAGGTCTTTAAGGATAGAGAACAAAGCCTAAAATCTGATCTCCTAAGGATGATCAAGTCAAAAATGGCAGGCGATAAAACTTTGCATTAACATTATATTTCTGAAAACGAAAAATGCAATAACTCCCGATTCACTCGGCCTTTTGAGGTCAGGTTTGTTGTAAATTGTTTAGAATGCAAAGCCCTTTAAAACTATGGATGATGTGACGTAGGGCAATGAAGATTTTTCCAAGGGTTCCTTTAAGGACCTGCCTATTAGAAGTCGTCAGGGAAACTGCATTGGCCTATGTCATATGATACATAAATTTAAAGTACTTTGAATTCCAAGCAATTATCCACAAACCTGACCTAAAAAGGTCGAGTATAGGGATTTATTGCATTTTTTGCTTTCAGCAATATTATTTTAATTCAAGGTTTGACCGCCTGCCATTTTGGACTCGGTCATTTTTTTGAGGTCAGGTTTGTCGGCATTGTTCTTATCTAGACATTTTTCACGACAGTCAAAATTAGTTATTTAAGAAATGTAGCAACCTTTTTTTTTGAGGAAAAAGTTTTTAATTCGTTTTTTTACTTTTGTGTTGAAAGTTTCTGTTACATTTACTATCAGAGTTCATATTTGAGTTAGAAGTTATTGTTTTAATTAATTTTATTTGCTAAGGATTCAAACCAGTGTTCTTTATTGATTTATTATTTGATATAACTGTCAGTGTCTTGTTTTACGTTATGTTTTGCATTATTATTATCATTATTATATACGTTTTCACTTGAATTTAGTTAAGATAGCTGATTTGGAATGTTGATTTTCTGAAGCCATCACGTAAAATAAATAAATAAATTTTTGCGTCGTGATAAAAAGTATCGCTAATATAGTTAGGCCCTCCCACAGTATTCTGCCACACCAAAGGAGAGTCTTTGTACTTTGATCAGTATTGTTTTTATATTTAGCTCTTGTGACTTCACCGATAAGTAAGTCTATTTGGTGAGGTTAACGTAAGTAATTTCAGTTTGCCATTAAAAAAATCATAAAAATAATTGTTACCGAAAGTGGTTTTCTGGCAAGTTTTCCAATTATTCCCGTCCGCAGCCTAGCCTCGTACGTAAGACTCTGTCACACTCTCAACTTACCCTCGCACGTGCAAAATTATTTACACACCGGAAAATGTCACTTTCCGGTACTTGTAATGAAAAATACTATTTCTCGCCCTAGAGATAGAAAATATGCAGGATATGTTTCCCTCACTAGTAATTATTCTTAAGCTAGACAAGTTTCATCTCAAAGGCTCGCCTGGAAGAAAAAATTACAAATTCTATTGCAGATTGTGTTTTTACTGACGTAATTAATTTTTTATATCTAAATAGCTTTAAACCTAAAAAGCGCGAAGAGTTTTAAGTATTTAAAACCAATAATAAATTGTTTGTGATGATTATAGCCTAGTACTGAAATACACGAAAGATTTCAAGAGATATGAAACAATCAATCCTCGGCAAGGCCTCTTACAAATCCTGTAAAGGCCTTGTAATCCCCGTGGGTCACACCTGCAGTGCCACTGGATCATGGCGAGTAGGTAAGCACGGCGCCCTTAACTCTCGGTAATCCCGGCACATTACGGTTTGAATTTAAACTGATACCAGTTTATTAATGGGCGCTGCGAAAGCTCCGATACAACCTGGGATCATCGTATGGGATTTAAAATCAGTAGCAACATATGGTTATGATTTCAAAATAGGTTCGAGAAAGTGTCATAAAGTATAAACAGAAGACTTTTTTTAGTGTTAACACCAAATATTTTGAAGTTGATGAATTCGGTCCTATATATATATAAATTAATAAAATTTTTACATTAAGCTTGCATTTCCACTCAAATTATTGTATAAAATGTGTAAAGTATTGTATCCCTAGTTGTGAAGACATCTGGCTGTGTATATTTATTATTCGACATTATAGTCTCACTAATGTACTGTACTTTATTTATAAATCCAATATCAAATGCTTATCTTCATGGTATTTTAACATGTTTTAGTAACGCATTCGTTCAATTTTACACTTAACATTTCATTGTCTAGTGATAAGTTCGAGGAATCCACTTTGTGAACGTTACAAGCTAGAAGCGTTAGTGAAATATTTCGCACAGTTTAACATTCCGTTTCAGCAACAACCGGGAATGCAATTGAGAGCACTATTTTTTCACTGTAGAAACAAACTTATATAGCGTTGTTTTTTTATAAAAGATGAGTGAAAAAAAGTTTAGTGAACAAAATAATAATTTTAATCTTGTAAATACCCCAGTTTTTATTTTCTTAGATGACTAACACAATCCAAATGTGTATTTAGAAAATATTCGTTTCAAGGAAAACTTTGTTTACGTACTGAGTACGTAATGAGAGATTAAGGTTTATAAAGTTCAGTAGGACGTTGTGTGGGTAAGATTTTTAACCATCTCAAAATAACAGCGAAATCGGCAAAAAATTGCATAGTCCTGAATTGAATATTATGAATTTATTGACTTAGCCCGAAGGCCTCACCATTCTCCGACCCAGGTGGGCGTCAGGTGCTACTGACTATGCCTATATGTGCTATCCCGACTGAGCAGTCGGACTTTGTATCCAATGCGACGTGTGTCCTGTGCTACGTTGCTACCTTTAATACCTTTATTGAAATGGCAACCTAATTAAATAGGTGGTTTAAGCCAAGTATGAATGAGAGATAAGTGTAGGATGAATGTGGCGCGATCTTGAAGTCTTGCTACAGGGTAAGACCGACATTCTCCTTAGACAGGACTTAATAGCCCTACAGCCAATGGTATCGAGGGACCTACAGTTTAACGTTTAGTCCGAACCACAATTTCGACCTCATATGAATTGGTCAAATTATGAGGATGGTCTTTATGGATGAACTAGTATTCACTAGTGCGAACGTTAACCTCCACCAGGGAGTATCTGATCCACAAGCCATCGCTTATAACTATCTACAGTTCGTGACCTACAAGTAGATTACAGGACGACGCCACCGTCCCAGTATGAGCTCTATCGAATGTCACAAAATCACTAAAATGGGCTGAAAATGTAGGCGGAGTGTCTTTTTTTTTTTTTTTTAAAAAAGGCGCATATAACCCAGGCCCGGTGACCAGGGGCCCTGCACCACGCTGGCCGAGTACTTTGTGTCCATGAGTCCTTGGTGTGCTTAGGGGCTACTATCATGGGCTTGTACGTCAGTGTTATCAAGGCTTATTAAGTCAATTAAATTTTGGGGGAACTCCGTGGCCCGTCATGGGTTATCTCACCAAACACTAGCCCCACCAATTTAGTGTCATGCACACAGTCATGGACACTACACCCAAGGCCCGCGGATCACAATCAGAAAGGTGTCCTAAAGGTTTATCACGACCCTTGAACGATCTGTGAAGCGCACAGACACGCATCAGAGTGCCCAGCTAACCCCCCCCCCCCCCCCCCACTTGTCATGAGAGTGTTATGAAGACATTGGTCCTCCGTTACTAGACTGCGTAGCCGGCGCGACATAACACTCTTGCACTCCAGGCGCACAAGGCACTCTGGCTGTGAGGGGAGGGGGAGAGCACTTATCCTTCCCCCTATTACGAGTCACACTCTGGAGAGATGGGGGCCGAAGCAAGCATGCTCTGGCAGCAAGCTGCCATATCCCGGGTTGACCTTTCGCTCCCAGGTGATCCGTAGCGAACTTCGAGCCCCGGTACCGGGACGGAAATTACGTCCGTCCGCAAACTCCTTTGTACACTGTACTCCTTGTGGGCCGTCCTGTCACCCACTTACAACGCAGGAGTGTCCGCTGTCGCTCCAGGCAGATACTCATCTTTCGAGAATAAATTTCTCCTATGTACGTCCGTTCGCCGGAGAGGCCCTCCGCTTTGTTTAAACAATAACATTTTTCATTTTTTTAGTATCGTGTCAAATTTAAAATGTCGTTTTTTAGATGTTTGCTTTTAAATATTTCAAATGACTGCCATTTTGAATCTATACACCGGAGAAAATATCATTTTTCTGAAAATGAACGTTTGTGTAACAATGGTCAATGCCAAATATGAACCTAATAAAACTATTCATTGCATAAATAAAAATTAGTGAGTGTTAAGTACTGATTTTAAGTTATAACAGACAAGCAGAATTGTCATTTCAAATATTGGCGGTAGGCAGAGCGAGACAATGACAATGACAGTGACAAATGTTTTATTTTACGATGCAAAGTTAGGACCATAAAGTCCTCTCTTATACTTAACATCAATTGAAATGATAAATTTAATACTAATAACAATTTTTTTAAATAAACTAAATAAAGATTAAGTTTAACAATTTTACAAAAATTTTACAATTTTTTTATAATACGATCAATTTTTACATAACATTCTTATCTTTGGACTTTCAAACTGTGTTATAATTAATAATTTCTTTTAATGATATACAGTAGTTTTATAATGCAGGTCGAATACCCCACGATACTTCGGATAGCCATGTTTTTATTGCTGCACCAAAGACTCGCCTTGATTCAATAATTTTGATATGGTTAGGAATCATATTCCATAATCTACATGCAGTTACATGAAATGATTTATTATACATTACCGTGCGATGGCGTGGAATAGATAAGATATATGATCCCCTTCTAGTATTTCTTCCACTAACTTCAGTGCAAAATGTAAATTTTTGGAAAAGGTAATCTGGTGTTTTAGAATTTAGAATAGAATGCAACAAAAAACAAATGTGATAAATTCGTAATTCATTTAGTTTTAAAAGATTCATTTCAGTATAAAATGGTGTTATATGTTCATCACGATTTAAAATGTATATAAAACGTAAACAATAGTTTTGAGCTCTTTGCAGTTTTTGCGAAAGTTCGACTGTCATGTCACTTGTTACAACGTCACAGTAATCAAAGTAGGGAAATAAAAGGGTTTTTACTAGCATTACTTTTACGGTAAATGGGATAAACTTACTAAGTTTTTTTATTGATTTAATACCGGCAAAAACTCTATTACATGTATTGTTTACGTGTTCTGTCCAGTCAAGTGTTGATGTCATTGTCAGTCCTAAATTCTTTACTGTCTTACTATATTCAATAGGATTGTCATTTATAGTGATCTTAGGGGCTTCATCAATATTAATGTTGGTAATAAGTCTGTTGTAAGCAATGATAATAGATTTTGTTTTTGTTTCGTTGATCTTAAGCCCATGATTCATGGCCCAGTGGTATACAGCTGTGAGATCTTCATTGACATTATTAACAGCGTTTACTAAATCCGTTGTTTTAAAATGATAGTAAATTTGTAAGTCGTCAGCATAAAGGTGGTATTTTGTATGACTAAGTACAGTATGAATGTCATTAATATAAATACTGAGAAACAGTGGACCTAAAACAGAACCTTGAGGTACACCTCGAGTTACAGGTCTCTAACTCAGGTACCCGTCCGCTACAGGTACCTACAGGTCCGTTACAGGTACCTGAGTTAGGCCTCTAAGAGAGAGAGAGATAGCGATAGGGCGATATCACCGAGAGAACTGGTGAATACGTCCGGAACAGAAAATAACCGATTCCTGGCCGCTCATTAGCTGCCAACCCATAAACCACTTGAATTCCGTTTTGCGTGTCTGCACCGGCAGTTCTCTTCACCTCCCTTGAGGCTCGCCATTCTGGTTCTGTTCGTCTTTCTGCCGACTTGTCTCAAGTGCTTTTCGGTTTTTCATTTCCCAGGCACGCTGTAACTTTTTTGAGCGTGACCTTAGTCTCGCCCATGGTGGCTCCAGTACTCTCATTTATTTAAATATTTTGTAAAGTAGTATTGTTTTGTTCATTAAACTATTGTCCCTGTTCACTAACATAAATTGCAGTGAATCTACAGTGTGTGTCAAGTGCGTGTCGGACAACTCGGTCATCGCGTATATGAACATTGACTGAACGAGAGCTCTAATCTGAAATTAATTGTGCGTACGTGCGAATTCGCAGCAAGAAAGAAGATTCCCTGGACCAAATCGGAGAGACTTTCCTGGCCCAGCAGTTCCCGTGCTCTGGTGGTGGTGGCGTCCAGTCGGCCATCTTGGCGTCCCTTTCAGCTCCGCCACAAGGATTTACTTGTCAGTGAGTTCAACCTTTTTCTTGGTTATTCTTATGAACCTACTTATTAACACTGATTAATTATTGGTAATTTTACCTGGTCCTTCGAACATTTTAATTTTGAACCTAACTCGTAAATTTCATTAAATTGACTTTTCACATTTTGCAATATTTTTCAATAAATTAATTTCGCCCTTTCTCAACCAGTGAGTGTAAAAAAACACAAAATTATGGCTGAGTGAATAGCCGTTATTACTATTTTTCATATTCATATTTATTTTTGATCCGGGAACCATGCCCTCAAATATTGCCAGAAAGTTCAGAAACACCCTGTATTTGGGTTGATTCTTAATATGACTCTTTTATTCTTTGGACTACTCGTCATGTAGTGTGGCTTCTTCAATCTGGCCAACTGAAGTAGCACACATGACAGGTGGTGGAGGTGCCCGAGTCTTGTAATTTGTACAAGGTATCGATCCTAGTTTCTCGTAAAATTGGCTTTAAATTTGGGGTTTTCAGTTTAGAGTACGTTTTTGTCTGACCTCTTTTTAAAAATGTGGTGTTCTGGGTTAAAGAATTTTAGTTGATTTTTCATATGATACATGTTTATAGTCCAGGCTCAGAACAGGTTGAGCATGCACGAAAAGTCTAACGAAATTTGACTTTACTATCACAGGCCTAACCTACCTGATGACATATTTGATTCATTTTTTGATATCTTAGTAGATAAGTTTAACTCGGTCTTTCCAGTAAGGGTACCAAAAAATGTTCCCAAGCAAAGAGTTATACAGGACAAGTCTTGGTATACTTCTCGGCCTGAATTAGCCAGGCTGAAAAATCTTACTGTTGCGCTGCATGATAGATATAGGCTAAGACAGCAGAAAACAGACTTGACAAAGATTACTCATTTTATCTTAGAGCTAAGAGAATATACATGCGGGAGGTGAACCTTGCTAAGAAACTCCATAATGAAAACTTGATAGGCGAAGCTCAAAATCCATGCAAGGTTGCCTAGAACCTGGTAAATCAGGTTCGTTCGAAGAAACAGGACTTGACCTGTAAAGCTAGTCCGGATGAATTTAACTCTTTTATCCTTGGTGAGGTCAGTAAAATTGTGGACCCCATGAGCTTGCAGGGCATGGACACTGACAGAGTGATTAATGGTATCTTAAATAGGCTTAACGAAGATGTTAATTTCTCAACTTGGAAGGTTGTTACACCCATTAATATTGTAAATATAATAATATATGAATATAGTAAATATAAGAATTCACGCAGCCAAGACATATATGGAATGTCAGTCATGGTTTTCAAATATGTGGCGGAAATCATTGCTTCCCCATTGGCAATGGTCATTAATAGTTGCCTAACAAATGGAGTATTCCCAGATGCGATGAAAAAGGTAAGAACTGTTCCAGTTTTCAAAAAGGGTGACCCTGAATCAATGAAAATCTATAGGCCTATATCGTTGGTCCCGATTGTTGGAAAAATAGTGGAAGCGGTAATGAAGAGCCAGTTGGTCCACTACTTTGAAACTAATAACTTGTTTTCACAATCCCAACATGGCTTCCGGCAAGGCAGATCGACGACAACTGCAGTGGCCCAGCTAATCGAAAAAATATATGAGGATTTGAAGAAGGGGACTCGATTGCTCTAACCCTTGCCGACCTATCGAAGGCTTTTGAGTGTGTCTCACATGAGATCCTCATTGACAAACTTAAAGCATATGGCATTGGTGGAGCCGTCCTAGAAGTCTTCACATCATACCTGGAAAATAGAACACAGGTTCTCACTGTCAAAGGTGCTAGATCTAAGCCTCGTAGTGTCAAACACGGAGTTCCAGGGATCGTTGGTGGGACCAATTCTCTTTGTAATAATGGTGAATGACATTGAACGGGTGGGTGACATACTCCAGTTTGCGGATGACACCACCATTGTTACGAGGGGAAAAACACCCGGTGACACGCATTCAGGTGCTTTGGAAGTCCTTCAGGTATCCTAGGAGTGGTTTACTTTGAATAGGCTGGGCCTTAACGAAGACAAAACGCAAAACTTGTTATGTAGTTTGGGTCAGGCAAAACCAAGTGGACCAAAGTGAAGTAACACTCTTGGGATTTAAGATTGACTCAAGGCTGACTTGGAGGGGACATACTGAAAGCCTTTGCCAAAAACTGGCTAGAGTGGCATACCTACTGCGTATGTTGAGATCGATTCTCACCGACAAATATCTCCTGACGGTTTACTTCGCCCTTTTTCATTGTCACCTGGCTTATGGAATACAATTGTGGGGTCATAGCGAGGGTGGCCTAGAAGTTTTCGAGCACCTAAAAAGGGCACTAAGGATTGTAGCTTCTGCGGGGTGGAGAGACCACTGTAGACCCATCTTCCAAAGGCTTGAAGTCCTTTCTTTTCATGGACAGTATGCCCTCAACAACCTGCTACATGTCCATGCCAACGTTGAAGGCTTCACAAGAAGGGGGGAGATATACTCTCATAACACCAGGCACAGAAGTGATTTAGATATGCCCTATTCTAGGCTATCTATGAAGAAAAATAGCTTCCCCTCATTGGCCTAAAGATTTTCAATAAGCTCCCAGAAGCAACCAGACAACTCAATAACCGTAGGTTCAAGATAGTTGCTAAAAACTGGCTGATTTCGCTCGCACCGTACAGCATGGAAGAGGTGTTTAAAGCTAATACGTACACAATTCTGTCTGCATGAGTCCAGCCGCCATCTTTGTAAATAGTAGTTTTAGGCTGTAAATATTAGTTTTATAATTGACACAATCAATCTGGCACTTGCTAGTCAAAGATCAAGAGGACATGTATGTATGTATGTTATTGTGTTTGGAGTTGGTTATAGTTATACGTGGTCTCTTAAGCCATAATTCTTCTAAGTGATATTTTTTAAGTCACTTAAGACTCTGTAACCTTTCGAGTAAATTTCCTACTTTTTATATTTTCGACATTTTCCTTATGTATATAAAAAAAGGAAAACACTGAGTTTTCTATTTTATTCCGTTTATGTTATTGCGTTTACGTTATTGTTAAGTTTGAAACTTTAAAAACATCAACACTACTTAATATCGGGATTAAATTTACACTCATATATGGATCAAGAAAATATAGAATAACTGGTACCGATCGAAAATGTACTATCTTAAACAACATTAAGGTTTTTGTAATCATGAATAATATGTATACTATCAAAATTATAGGAACTACTGTGAGTTGTTAACTTATGTTAACATTATAAACTTACTCTCACTAAAAGTTAATACTGAAATATTCTTTACAATACCCCCGTCGCAGCAGACCTGCGTACTCAGCGAATTTCCAGAGGAATTTTGGTATATTTTCTATTTCCCCATAAAATCCATGGGGATGAGAGAATGTAGGTTTGCCGCCATATGGGTTTTGTTGGTAAATATAAGTTAAACCCTACCTAGTGATTGTACATACCAAAATTTATAAGGCTATGGTGTTCTTTTTCTTTTCCCCGTAAACCCTATGGGGGTGAGTACATAGGTTTGCCGTCATAGGGGTTTTCTAAGCAAATATAAATTAAACGCTTCATAATGAATGTACATACTAAGTTTTATCAAGATATGTCAATAAATAAGCAAGATAGAAGATTTGGTTGATTTCTCATAACAATAACATGGAAAGCATACTTTTTGGTTTTTATCCGTAACCATTTAAGCTAGGTAAAAAATTCAAAATACTAGATTGTTTGTTTTTTTAAGCTCTTTTAAATGGTTTAAGTTAAAATTGTCGAATTTTCTTAATAAAAGTAAAAAAAGCCAAAAACCCATTTTTAACCCTTTTGAAACCCCATAAAACCCCGTTCCCATGGTCCGATCATTCTGGTTCGCGAACTCAACCTAGTAGACACTGACTTACACCCCTGTAACAAATTTCATCAAAATCGGAGGTTCCGTTCAAAAGTTATCGTGTTCACGGACACATAGATATATATATATATATATATATATATATATATATATATATATATACATATATATCAATTTGAAGGAACGGTGTTTTTGGCTTCTAGGGACCTCAAAACGAAAAAGTATCATGGTCCCGGGCTTAGGTCTTACCGTGACTACTACCGTAATAGCGTATTCCCTATAGGGAAATTCGCTAAAATCGTATCAACATTTACCATGACGGTTCATTTCTGCGATAGTGACCTAGAACCCATAGGTCAACAGCGGCGACCATCAAAACGTATTTCGATGAACGTTAATTAAAAGTACACAGAAGCGTGGACGGCTCATTTGTGAACTACACTCGATTTCCCATAGTCACTGGAAACTCGAAGTTTCCCAACCCAGTCCTTTACCAATAAACGTTTTGACCAAAAACTTTTCATATAGCAGCCTGATGATCGTAAATTATAGTTACTCTTCATTGAATTTATATTAAAAAGTTACTAAATCTTCTGAAGAGAGGTAGTTCACCTGGAAAATTTTCGACGCGAACAGAAAGAACAATTTGATATCTTTAGGCTGATACTGATGTAGGTTGATTAATTTTTCATTTCTTAAATTTTATTTCATATAATTTCTTGATACTCCGGTGTATGGCTATGGCTGAAGAGTAAGTGTGATGTATCAGATGAGGTGTAGCTTTGTTACTGACAAGTAGCAGCTGATTCATTTTTAGGATCATTAATTAATAGCCCAATAACCGAAGTCAGCTGGGCCCATTATCTAAAGTATGAAGGTTGCAATAATAATAAAAATAACCCTAGTTTAATTCAATGTCAAAAGTATAATATATGTGTGTGTATAAAGTATGTTTAGTTCAAAAAGTATGATGTAGGGTCGGGCGACTAGAAAAACACATATTCTATTCGTTCTAAATACTTGTAATATTTAAAGTTAACACTATCAGGCTATATGGCGTTTCAAAGAGTGTTTTACAATCACTTAAAGCTAGGTAGCTCTTTTAAGAATCAGGACAACAATATAAATATATTTCACATAAATAACTCTCCTAGGAAAGTTTTGCTTTCATCCTGTTATTGCTTTTATACATTAGCAGCTGTACTGATTTTATTCCTCTTGTTGGGTGAGATCCAACATTTTGGAGTAAAAAAGCAAAAAAAAAAAATAATAATAATAATCGAAGATCGATTTATATATCTATATTTACAACTTAAACTAAAACAATTATAATAAAAATTGTGTCATTGGCTATTTAAATCGAGTTTATGACATGTCTTCTTCATTTTTTCAATGGTCACAAGTAGTGTAAAAGTAAGGCTTTTAAAACAGTTCAAGGTCACCCGAGCGATGACGTCATCGATGACGTCATCGAGGTCAATGACCCCATCGATGACGTCATCGATTGCATCATCGATGACGTCATCACCAATGACGTCACTTCCTTGACGTCACACCCATGACGTCACAGAAATGACGTGCTGATGACGTCATCACCCCTTACGTCACCAAGATGACGTCATCGATGTCACAAAGGTCAAGGTCACGCTGAAACCTAAAATTTTTTGGCACTTTTGCTGTTTCTCGCACTACGCTCCGAGTTTCAGTCACAGTTACCATGACCTTGACAACTTGGAGCGAATTTGCGATGAGAAACAGCAAAAGTGCTGAGGAAACTTGAAGTTTGCAACGTGACTCTGCCTAAACCGTCATGTGACACCGCTCGGGTGACCTTGAACTGTTCCAAAAGCCTTACTTTAACCATTACTGCAACCGCGATGTGCACCCTACGACAGACACCGAGCGACTGACTGTCCGGCCCCGCGCACTCTAGGTATATTGGCTTAAGAGACTAAGACTCTAAACTGTCAGGAATGGGAGTAACTAACTGAATTTTGCAAGGAAAAGTCATTTCATCCAATATTCTAAACAAATCTTCATCAGTAAAACTTACATTAGTCTGTTTGGTATAAAACTTAGGGTGTCCGCGCAACAGTTTGCGCCACTTAGCTAAAGTTGAAACCCTTTTGACTTTGAGTGGTGGACAGTGAGCAACTAATAAAGCCTTAACACGGCTAAGTTTCCTACCTAAAGCGTCTTGCGACATGGCTTCCCCTCACAAAAGTCCGCACAATACTGAGAGACTGCTTGTAGCGCATGAGTCAAGGGAAAAGAGGTGGGGGAAACAGCAGGAATGGGGGAAGGTCACAGTGGTGGGGGAAGGTGAGGTGGTACGCTGGAGTATCGCATTACTTTACCATGAGCTGTCCTACAGTAAACACACTGTTCTCTTGGCCCGAGTTGGCACTAGAAGAAACATTTCAGCAGAAATGGAAAAGATTACAGTAAAATTAATTTAACTTAAAACTTGGACTGGACACTTATGGCGATACCACGTGGCGTGCAAACGCCACCCTAAACATTACAAGTTAGGTTATTGAGCACCTCTGGTACGATAACCGATGTGCTAGAGTTAAAGTGTGATGACCTTGAGTCAAAAACACTGAAATACTACAAGTCGATATCGTCCCAGAGTTAAAGTGTAGTGACCTACATTCAGAACTTGTAAAATTACTTACATATAGAGAGCTAGAGAACAGCGAGACGCACCGCATGGAAGCCGGAGACATACTGGCGAAGCGGTGTTGTGCAGCCTAGGGACCCAGTTGTGGTGGGGGTATAGCCAACACTTAGAGTACAAGTGTTGTGGGTGACCTTGACCCACTTAACTTACCTGACACCCCCCCCCCCGACAAAAAGTGCGAGCCCCCCCCCCCCGACAAAAAGTGCGAGCCCCCCCCCCCCCGACAAAAAGTGCGAGCCCCCCCCATAGGGGGGGTGTGGGGCTTATTTTTTTAAAAGTTTCGCGTGACCTTGAACCAAATATTATAAGTTTCTCTTTGGATTTTAACTGGTAGGTATTACAAACACACAAGTCTGGAGTTCCCCATAGTTGTATCTTTTCGGAGACTATAGCGATGGCAACATAAGAACGCCTATAAGGGTTTATTTCTTTAATTAACCCCCCCCCCCCCGACAAAAAGTGCGAGGCCCCCCCCCTCCCCCACCCCCTCCCCCACCCCCTCCCCCACCCCCTCCCTCACCCCCCCCCCAAACTTTTTTTGAGAAAAAATTTTGACCTTGACCAAAAAGTTTTTTTGCTCCGGACGAGAAGTGCTTAAACAAAAAAAAATTTGTACAAAGTAGTGGATTTAGACCAAAGATCATTGGTTTATCAAACCTGTTGAAGAATAAATTGAAAATGGGTGTTTAAAAGCCAAATCTACTACATGATTGATAAACTGGATGTATATGACGTCACCTTCCCCCACCCTTCAACCTCGGGTATAAAGGGACCCGGTTGAGCGCGCTGCTCATTATTGCGTGGACATTCACCGAGTGCACACTCAAAGCCAAACTGTAAAAAAATGGCTCTTTGCGATATTTGTGGTGAGTTTTTCCAAGATGAAGATATCTTTGTTTTACACCGAGAATTGCATCATGAAGAGAACAGAAAAGAAGAGATTGTTGTAAGTGAAGAAGACTTGGATGCGTTTGATCGGTTATTGGAAAACTACCTGAAGCAGATGGACGACTGTGATAGCTATCTACAGTTACACCGAGAATTGCATCGTGAAGAGGACAGAAAAGAAGAGATTGTAGTAAGTGAAGAAGACTTGGATGCGATTGATCGGTTTTTGGAAAAACCCCAGAAGCAGAAGGAGGACTGGGCTAGCTATTTACAGTTAATGCAAAGAAGAAGACCAAGTGTTATTCAATTCGCCGGAGCTGGACCATCTACAGCTGGAGGATTTATTCAAGAGGAAATGAAAGAAAAAGTGGAAGATTTAAAACAACTGCGTACCCAAGAAGTGGATATGGAAGAAGAGGATATGGAAGAAGAGGATACAGAAGAAGTGGAAGATATAAGACAACTGCGCACCACAGCCTTGCCAGGACCAGTTGTAACTCATTTCAAAATTAATAATGTGCAATTGGAATTGGAAAACTTTATAACCCAAGCTAAAAATCTAGTTGTAAAAACATTGATGGAAGAATTGGCAAGATTGAACTTTATTAAATTTGGATTGGTGTTGGAGGCTATGTTTACTAATACCGATGGTGAAAACTCACCGAGAGCATTCATTGCTAAAAACCGAACCCTTACAACCACATCTGATATCAACGAAATTTTAGAAGAATGTTTGGTTGAACTGCTAGTGAAACTTCAAGAACATGAAGGAAGAGGATCCGGCTGGACGCTATCATCAATTGAAGGTATGGATGTGAGGGTTCACAAGCATGGATATGGTATGAGAGGAAGCAGCTTTATCCCTCTACCAAAGGTGATCCGAGATACAAGATCATGTATCAATGTGAAAAATGAGGATAATGAATGTTTCCGGTATGCAATATTAGCAAAATATGTGGAACCTAATGCCTGTAGACCTAGCATAGCATACGAAGCTGTTCAACACCGCTATAACTTCCAAGGTATGTCGTATCCTGTTAGTCTTAATGATGTTGCTAATTTTGAAAGAAAAAACCCAGGAGTTTCAGTTAATGTGTTTGGTTTAGACGAATCAAATAACGTATACCCGTTACGAGTTACAAAGACTGAACGTCAAAATCATACGGATTTACTGCTATTGACCAAAGGTGAAATATCACATTATGTTTACATCAAGAACTTTGAAACTTTGGTTGGACGACAAGTGACTAAAAATAAAATTAGAGTAACAGTGTGTAAGAGATGCTTTTGTTTCACAAATAAAGACTTGAGACGTGGAGGATCAGAGTGGTTGTCAGAACACCAACGTCTTTGTAATGACAACTATGAAGTGAAGATTAGTCTGCCACCACCATCTAGAGCATTTGTCCAGTTCAATAAAAACAGTTCCACCAATACCGGATTCCACTAGTTATCTACGCTGACTTTGAATCCACGTTAGTGCCACAGGAACTTCCGGAATGGTGAAGTAACTAGAAGAACCAAATATCAATTGCATCAACCTAACAGTTTTTTGCTTATTGGTGAAATCTACTTTACCTGAAGAACAATTGCAAGACTATGGCTTAACATCCACTCCAATACTCTACCGTGGTGAAGAAGCCGCTAAGTATTTTGTAGACCAGTTGTACGACATTGCTGAAAAGGCGCAACGCTTATACGGTAATGTTGTACCTATGGAACCTTTGAACCAAAATCAACAAGAAGAATGCAATTCGGCAAACAAGATGTTATTTATGCAAGAAGAGCTTCAGTGAAGAAAATCAAAAAGTAAGAGAATCACGATCACCTGACAGGGTTATACAGAGGAGCTGCTTGTAATTCATGCAATATAAATTACAAACTTGCCAAACTTTATCCCTGTCGTGTTACACAATCTTAGCGGGCTATGGACTCTCACTTCATTATCCCAGAGTTAGGACGAGATGATGGAAAAAATTGAAGTATTAGCTGAAACATTGGAGAAGTACATCAGTTTCTCAAAAACAGTAGGTAAAATTAAACTTCGCTTCGTAGACTCTTATAGATTTATGTCATCTAGTTTGAGTAAAATTGTCTGAGAATCTAAGAAGAGAAGACCTAAAAGAAACCAGCAAAATTGTACCTGAAGATAAAATTGGACTTAGTAATGCGTAAAGGAGTGTTCCCCTATGATTACATAACTTCTGTAGAAAAATTTGAAGAAAACCAGTCTGCCACCGATTGAAGCCTTCAATAGCAAGTTAAATGAAAAGTGCAATCACCGTTGAAGACTACAATCATGCTTGTAATGTTTGGAACCAACTAAACATTCAAAACCTTAGGGGAATATTCTGACTTTTACATAAAATTGGATGTAACTCTGCTGTGCGATGTGATGGAAGAATTTCGAAACACCTGCTTCTCCGCCTATGGACTGGACCCTCTACACTCGTACACATCTCCAGGATTAGCATGGCAAGCTATGCTAAAGTCAACCAACTGTCGATTGGAACTTCTAACAGATATTGATATGGTGCTCATGATAGAATCTGGTGTACGAGGCGGTTTGACACAAGCTGTAAACACGTCATGTGAAAGCTAACAACAAGTACATCCCAGGCTTCGACGAGAGACAACCATCGGTCTACCTTGGCTACTTTGACGCAAAACAACCTTTATGGTTGGGCAATGTCAAATCCGCTTCCCTACGCTGACTTCAAATGGATCGACCCAGCCACCATCGGTGACATCTCACAGATTCCAAAGAATGGTTCAAAAGGCTATATTTTTGGACTGTGATTTTTGAATATCCAGAGCACCTTCATGATCATCACTACGACTTGCCTCTCTTAGCCAAGACTGGAAGTTTCACCAACAGGAAGATGGCCAAAATTGATGATGACCTTGGAGAATAAAGATCGGTATGTGGCTCACTACTGGGTAGTTCAACAAGCTCTTGAATTGGGTCTACGTTTAGTAAGAATTCATAGAGCAATTGAATTCACCCAGTCTTGTTGGTTGAAACCATATATTGATTCCAACACTACAAGAAGAGCAGCAGCAACATCAGCATTTGAAAAGGACTTTTATAAATTGATGAACAACGCCATCTTTGGGAAGACCTTAGAAAACAAAAGAAAACACAAGATTGTAAAATTAGTAAGTGATCCTAGGAAATTGGAAAAATTAGTGCAAAAACCAAATTTTGGAACATCCATGATTATAAACGAAG
The DNA here is from genome assembly GCA_030545055.2 of Neoaliturus tenellus. Taxonomy (NCBI): domain Eukaryota; kingdom Metazoa; phylum Arthropoda; class Insecta; order Hemiptera; family Cicadellidae; genus Neoaliturus; species Neoaliturus tenellus. The sequence goes on along the minus strand of CM061531.1, from coordinate 189,369,545 downwards.
ATCTAGTCGCCGTTAGTATGAAGAAAACAACAATAGTGATGGATCGTCCGTTATACATTGGAATGTCGATTTTGGATATAAGTAAAACTCTGATGTATGATTTCCATTACAACAAAATGGTTAAACACTACGGAAGAGACAACATTGGAGTTGCATACATGGATACCGACGCGTTCATCTACTGGTTAAAGACTTTGGACATGTATGAAGATCTAAGGAGTTTCCCATACAAAGACGACTTTGACTTCTCTGACTATCCAAAGAACCATCCAAATTATAATGAAAAGAATAAAAAAGTAATTGGAAAATTTAAAGATGAAGCAAATGGAATGCCTTTGGAGGAAATAGTTGCGCTGATGTCCAAATTATATTCCTTCAAGATGTATATGGAAAATGACATACCGACAGTGAAGAAAGCTAAAGGAGTCAAAACATCATACTTAAAGAAACATGTGACATTTGACCATTACAAGACCTGCTTGTTTGAAGATTCTACAATGTCTGCAACGTTCAACACTATCAGAAGCTTTAAACATGAGGTCTACAGTGTCACTGAAGTTAAAAGAGCACTATCAGCTCAAGATGATAAAAGGCATATTATGCCGGATAAAATCCATACTCTTCCTTTCGGCCACTACTCTCTAAACCCTATCAACTAGTAACCTATTCTTCGTCCTTCTACAACTTCGACCTTATTCCTTTCTCCTTCCGTAAAAAAATGGGGAACACGGCAAGTCAAACGCCGTGTTCCCCATTTTTTTACACAAGTTTGGATGACCTTGACCTATATAAATGATGTGAATATTCAAGACAACATTCATTGTGATTATACATATGATACATGAAACATTCAAACCTGCAATATGAAGAACTTGAAGCAAGAAATTGTCAACGAACTTCATAAACCTGCAAGAAGAAAGTTTCCACGAAGAAATACAGTGATAAAAGGAATAAATGATTTATATCAAGCGGATTTAATCGAAATGATTCCTTATAGTAAACAAAATAGAGGATTTAAATACATATTGACTATTATTAATTGTTTTTCAAAAATGGCAGATGCTTTACCACTAAAAGATAAAAGCGGTAAAAGTGTTACAAAAGCAATGGAAACAGCTATACAAAGAGACAAACATACTATAAAACATTTACAAACTGATGATGGAAAAGAATATTTTAATAAGGAATTTGCAAATTTAATGAAAAAACACAACATTAACCATTACTCAACCAATTCAGAGGTAAAAGCATCAATAATTGAAAGATTTAACAGAACTTTAAAAGGTGCGATGTATAAGATGTTTTCCAACAGAGGATCACACGTATGGATTGATGTGTTACCAAAACTTATAAGCGATTACAATAACAAGTTTCATAGAACTATCGGTATGAAACCAAGCCAGGTGACTAATAAAAATGAAAAACTTGTATTAAAACGTATAAAAATGAATACTAAACCAAAAGTTGAAAAACTAAAACCTAAAAGGTTTAATGTTGGCGATAAAGTGCGAATAAGCAAATACAAAGGTGTATTCAGTAAAAGATATCTTCCGAACTGGACAAATGAGGTATTTACCGTATTTAAGGTGCAACCTACAGTACCAGAAACTTACATTTTAAAAGATAATAAAGGACAATTGCTCGAAGGAGGGTTTTATGGACATGAAATGTTAAAATCAACAGTAGGTGATGTATATTTAGTTGAAAAGGTGTTGCAACGAAAAAAGGATAAGGTTAAAGTACGATGGTTAGGATTTAATAAAACGGAAGATTCTTGGATACCTAAAAAGGATCTAATATAATGATAGAGCATCATTTTGGGTTGAACCATTACAAAGGATGGAGATAATACCGCAAAAAGACAATTTTACTATTAATAATATAGATGAACTCACAGTGGATGGTTCTCAATTCAATACTGGGAAACACGGTGTTTTGTTACCAAACACGGTGCGTTGTCTGGTTACCGGTCCTTCCAATTGTGGAAAAACAAATGTAGTATTCAATTTGATTACAAACCCTAAAGGATTACGTTTCAATAATTTATATGTATTTTCAAAGTCACTACAACAACCAAAATATCAGTTATTGGAACAAATACTCAATAATGTGCCTGAAGTTAAATATTTTAAATTCAACGCGAGCGAGAGTGTCATGCAACCGCAAGAGGCTAAACCATTCTCAGTATTCATATTTGACGACGTATCTTGTGAAAATCAAAATACAATAAGAAATTACTTCGCCATGGGTCGACATAACAACATAGATAGCATTTATATTGGTCAAACTTACAGCAAAATACCGAAACAGCTCATTAGAGACAATGCAAACATGTTAATTGTATTTAAACAGGATGAAACCAACCTAAAACACATATATTATGACCATGTAAGTGCGGATATGCCATTTGAACGATTTAAAGAGTTGTGTGGAAAGGCTTGGGCTGAAAAATATGGGTTTTTAACAATTATGAAGGAACAACCGCTAAACAATGGTCGATACAGGATAGGATTTGATAAATTTATACTAATACACTGATCATGATGTAAAACATTCATTGTTGTACAACACGTCTTGCTACAAACATGGTTAACCAAGAAAAGTTAATAAAGGAAATAAAATCACTTAGTGATTCTATTCGAGATAAAAACAGAGCATTAAAATTAGGTATTAGCGAAAGGGAGAAATTTCTTGAATCTACTTTTAAACCTATTACTGAACCCTTGAAACAATTAAACAAAAAATTTGCTAAACCCGTTTTGGAAGGAGATGCAATTGCACCTATTACAAAGTTTGAAAGAGAAAATGTAAAATCAGAAGATTTTAGTGATGAAGACCTGGAATCCTCTACATATAGTGGTTTTACCGGTGGAGAACCTGAAAGAGAGCTAGAATCACCAGACTATAGTGGTATAAGAGAATTATATGAAGTAAAAGCTAAAAGAGGACATGAAGATGTATCAACTGCTAGTGAAGAGGAAAAAGAAGAAGAAGCAAGGGAAGGTCCGTCAAACATAAGCTTGTTGGGTGAAAACATTCATAACAAAGGACCTTTAGGAAGGAAATACATGATAAAAATGTTAGCTGGAATAAATCCTAATAAAAACTACCATAGTTATGGAGTAAGATTAACAGAAGAAGGTTTAATGGTTGGTAATAGCCCGGTAAACATTGATGAAAATGATAATATTATTGTTGGTAATCAAAGATATAAGGGCACAAGAGGATTATTTGAATTATTATTTGAAAAAAAGCCTTTAGAATTGTTAGTTAAAGAAGAAGACATGGAAGCATATAAACAGATTTTGGAACACACCAATGCATACAGGAGAAAATATTTAGCTGACCAACCAGTTTTTAGATCTAGGTCTTTAAAATATAGAGTATTTGTATCCAAGTTAATACCAACAACGAGAAGACAACCAATGCCGATAATGCCAAGAAAACCTGTAAAACGAAGGTTTGTGTCATCCACTTTGGATATAAGTGCTCCAGAACCAAGAAAAAGAAACAAATCTGTTACAGGTACAGGTTTAATGAAGAAACTATATAACACAAATGTGATTTATTACAATAATATCAATAAATTGGTGGATAGAATGAAACTAATACATGAAGCTAAAGAAGCGGGTCATACTGGATTGGAAAACGAATGGGTGGCTTTAGTGGATGAACTCCGAAACCGTGGGGTAATCTCATAAAAAATGCGTTACTCACTAGATTACTATTCAGTTGCACCATGAGTGTCGACAAGTTCGGACGTTACTCCTCGGATGGGTTATATTACGCAAATAATTTAAAAAGAGGAGCTGGTTTACCACAAACACCTGATGGGGATTATGATATAACTAATAAAAGGTTAAAAAACATAAAAGATCCCACAGATGAAAACGATGCAATAAATTTAAAAGTATTAAAAGAAAAGATATCACCAACATTAAGACTACAGAAAAACACATATGACGCAGGTAATCATAGAATTGTCAATGTTGGTAAGCCAAATCAAAACGCTGATGCAATAAACAAAGGTTATTTATCATCAGAATTAAAAAATACGTTAAAATTCAATGGAAAAACGTATACTGCTGAAAATAAACGTATATCCAACGTAGATGACCCTAAAGATGCAAAAGACAGCGTAAATAGACGCTATTTACATTCATTAATACCTGAAAAGACAAAAGATGGTTTTTCTTTTTATAAATTTGTTATTAACGATATAGGTTATCCGAAAAATGAAAATGATGCTGTAAATTTAAAATATATAAAAGATCATTGTATTACACGTGATGTAGGAGTTATTGATTGTCTAGGTAATTGTTTAGCGAATGTTAAAGATGGTTCGGCACCATCAGATGGTGCAACAGTGGGTCAAATGAAGGAAACTTTAAAGCAAGAAACATCTTGATTTGTAAAACAGGATCAAGTAGTATCACGGTCGGGTGATGTGTTTGTACAAGGAAATGAAAAGTTTATTTTACTTGAACAAAAAAATAATGTTTGGGATTGCAAAGACATGAAATTATCAAATGCGCAATTAGCTACAGATGCTCATGATGTTCCGATTTTATCACAAGTTTTACATACTAATCCAAACAATTATCATAGAAGTTGGTTGGGTACAAATAGAAGAATAATTGACATATTTCCAGGTATCGATGATTACGATTGTGTTGTAGTAAAACAATCTTTAATATTAGACAAACCAAAAGGTAGTACTTTCAATGCGAAAAATAAGAAAATAGGTAATTTGGCACAAGGAACAGATCCAAAGGATGCTGCAACTGTAGGACAAACATTACAATATGATAGTGCAAATCAAGAGTTTATTTATAATACCAAAAGATTTAAATTAATGGATGTAAATGATTATCAAAATATATTAATTGCAGATCCAAATTCATTTAGCGGATTTAGAAAATTGTCTGGTGAGGAATTTATTCATAAAAATCATGTATTTAGAAATGAAGCAGACAGATCATTAATTAGTGCAGATTTAAAATATTTTAAATGTCCCGGGAATGATGCAAATGTAACTGATGAAGACTAAGAATTTGTATAAAAACTGATATGGGTTAGAAATCGGGACTAATATTATAAAAATGGGTTACACTCTAGAATGTTATTCAGTTGCACCATGAGTGTTGACAAGTTCGGACGGTATTCATCAGATGGATTATATTACTTTAATACTTTAAAAAGAGGTGTTGGATTACCACAAACACCTGATGGAGATTATGATATTAGTAATAAACGGTTAAAAAACATTAATGATCCCACAGATGAAAATGATGCAATAAATTTAAAAGTATTAAAAAAAGAGATAGTACCAACACTGAAATTAGATAAAAACACATATAACGCGGGTAATCATAGAATTTCCAACGTTGGTAAGCCAAATCAAAACGCTGATGCAATAAACAGAGGTTATTTATCATCGGAATTAAAGAATACGTTAAAATTTAATGGAAAAACGTATAATGCTGAAAATCGGCGTATATCCAACGTAGCAGACCCTGTAGATGAAAAAGACAGCATAAATAGACGCTATTTACATTCTATAATACCTGAAAAGACAAAAGATGGGTTTTCTTTTTATAAATTTGTTATTAACGATATAGGTTATCCAAAAAATGAAAATGATGCTGTAAATTTAAAATACATCAAAGATCATTGTATTACACGTGATGTAGGAGTTATTGACTGTCTTGGTAATTGTTTAGCGAATGTAAAAGATGGTTTTGCACCATCAGATGGTGCAACGGTGGGTCAAATGAAGGAAACTTTAAAACAAGAAACCTCCGGTTTTGTGAAACAAAACCAAGTAGTAACACGTCAAGGAGATGTATTTGTACAAGGAAATAAAAAGTTTACTTTACTTGAAGAAAACAATTATGTTTGGGATGGTAAAGGAAAGTTATTGACAAATTTAGGTATTGGTGAAAAGCCTGGTGATGCTGTTACTTATGAACAGATAATACAATTAGAGCCAACTGGAAAAAAATGGTGGAATTGTGATAACAAACGATTAACAAATGTTGCAGACCCTGATTATGCCAATAACGCTGTAACTGTTAATTTTCTTGTTAAAGTAATAGGTAATTTATTATTTGATATGCATAATTATATTGTAGCAGGACAACATAAACCTATTGACGAAAAAATGAGAAATACATGGATTAAACAAGAAATTCTTTATAAATATTTTTTTAATCATAACACACAAAAGTTTAGATCATCAGATTGGGGTACTTTTGATATTTAACTAAATAACACCATATATTACATCATTTATGTGCAACCTGTCATAGAGGTAACACATAGGTTACGCTTTTCAAATATAAAAGACAATCATGGCGTTTCATTACACCAGTCCATATCGAGACACTATACGGAAAGGAGGCGGTATCACGTCCACAGCGGTTTCTCTGTTAAGTAAAGCTTTAAATCGTATTCCAGTAGGATCTATCGTAAACAGAGCAATAGACGCTTTACCATACGAATTTCACATACCGGGAGGTTATCAGTATTGCGGACCAGGAACTAAATTGAAAAAACGACTGGAAAGAGGTGATCCAGGCATAAATAAGTTAGATCAGGCTTGTAAAGAACACGATATCGCATATTCCACGTTTACCGATTCAAAAAATAGGTCAATCGCTGATAAAAAGCTAGCGAATATAGCTTGGCAACGAGTAAAGTCTAGTGACGCTAGTATTGCGGAAAAAGCAGCAGCTCCCAAGTAGCAAAACAATATTGTAACAATATTAAAACAATATTGTTTAATATTGCCGACAACATTGTTAAGAAAATAATCAGAAAACATTGAAAAAATATTGTTTTAATATTGATTAATGTTGAGACAATGTTGTAAAACATTATTGTCAAAATATTGAAACAATATTGTGTAAATATTGATTTATATTTTTTTGGACAATATTGTTGTCAAAATATAGAAACAATATTTTTAAAATATTGATTTATATTTTTTGGAAAATATTGTTTGTTAACCCTTTTAGGGCCGACAAAAAATGTAAAAATACTAACACAAAAAATGCCTTAAGGCTAGACTTTAAGTTATCTCCACGAAAATTTCACCACATGTCGTATATGTTTAGGTTTTGTTGGTTATGAGATGTTTTGTTTCGGTTTGAAATACTGTATAACCAAATAATGCCGTATGACATTTTGTCAAATGGTTCGTTGCTATAGAGCGGCATTGTTGTATAATCGTCGTGTTTTGTTGGTTATGTGATGTTTTCTTTAGTTTGAAACAATCAAATACAGTAATGGTTTAGTAACTTTGTTAGATATAATTTTTATTTGATTGTAATATAATAAATGTAATTTGTTAAATATTTCCTCATGATACAAAAATGTTTTGTTTATGACATGAAATATTTCTAATTCTTATCTAAGGAAACCCTAGTTAAGGCCTAACGTATTTGCGACGACATAAATATAGGCCTTCACGGGAAATGCATTTACACAAGAGAACTTGAGAATCAACTGGCCTAATAGTGTAACATATCCTCCCTCAGTATGAAGCGGCGTGGCGTAGTTGGTAAGGGCGCGGCACCGTAGTCTGAGGGTCCCGGGTTCAAATCCCAACTGTGGCCGAGCCATTTTTGATGTTTTTAAAACGTTTTTATTTGTCAACTGAAAGTACTGTATGTTCAAACTATTAAAAAATATATATATTTTTATTTGTTTTGCTATTGGGGTTTTGAGCAATATTTTATTTTCCTTTTGCTAATATTTTCTCAATATTGTCAGATAATATTGTTACAATGTTAAACAATATTGTCAGACAATATTGTTACAATGTTGAACAATATTGCCACAATATTGTTTAGACAATGTATTTTGTTGCGTGAAAACATTGTAACAATATTGTTAAAATATTGTTCAATATTGACCAAATATTTATCAATGTTGAAAAAATATTGTCGACAATATTGAGACAATATTGTTTTGCTACTTGGGCTTTAGCGGTAACAGCAGGTATGAAGGCTAAAACAGCGGTAGGAGGTGGAAAAAGGAGGGGTAAGAATAAAAAAGGATGAACCAAGAGAAAACATGATGGTAATATTAGACTAAAAAGACGTTCTCCGAGGAAAAATAATAAAAAACCGACAATATGGTCAATGGTAAAAAACGGGGCTGGTCTATACCTAAGACCGTATCGTGCATATTAAATAAAAGAAATCAATTGGTTATACCACATAAAGCGTTGACTAATGTTGAATTATTTAAATATATTTCCTGTTTAAAAATACAATTTTTCCGCGGAGTATTTATGAAAGACAGTTTACCAAAGAAAATATGGAAAAATGAGACTGGAATCGTAAATTTGGATAATACTGAAGGGTCCGGCACCCATTGGGTGTGTTATAAGAAACTAAATAGTAATGTATATTATTTTGATAGTTTTGGAAATTTGCCACCACCTAAAGAACTTGAACATTACTTTAAATCTGCTAAAAACATATATTACAACTATAAAAGAGAACAACCTGATAATACTTCAATATGCGGCCATTTATGTTTGGAATTCCTAGCTAAAAGTATCAGTCACTATTGAGATGTCTTCCTATACGGTATCATTAACAGGAAAATCGTCCACTTTACGAAGTATCCTTTTTCCAGCGTTACGCTTGCAAAAAGGAAGATTTTGGGAGGCAGCACTGTTGGATTTTACAACTTACAACTCTATTCCCAATGTTACGGAAGGTAAAAATAACTTATTGCATTATTATAAAGGAAAAGATGCCAGTGGTAAGTTAACAGACTTAGAAGAGTGCAGTTTATTCACAGGTTCTTATGAAATTGATCATATTAATGAATTTTTGCAAAATAAAATGGGAAAAGACAATATATCGCTAAAAGGTAATAATAATACAATGAAAGCTGAGCTTACTTCAAAATATTATATAGATTTCACTAAGCCAAACTCAATTGGTGATTTATTAGGATTTCCCAAAGATGGAGCAATTTTAGAACCAAATAAAACACATTCCGGTAAACAAACTGTAACAATATTAAAAGTCAATAGTATAGACATAACTTGTAACATTATACAAGGAGCTTACAGAGATGGAGCAAATACTCATATAATACATACTTTTTACCCCAGTGTACCACCTGGATTTAAAATTGTTGAAAAGCCGCAAAACCTGGTATATCTACCTTTGAACACCACTTTCATTTCAGACATCGTGTTGAACGTATTGGATCAAGACGGTAACTTGATAGATTTCCGAGAAGAGCCTATTACGGTTAGATTACATTTAAAATCAACACTTTAATACAAAATCATGGGTTTAACATTTAAAAGCGAACAACCTACGGGAATCCGCATTAGTAGCTCTTCAGCTGTGGAGGAGTTAACACGCGAGAACATTCGTTTCTTAGAGAGAATTGGATTAAAAGTAACCGATAATGGATATACTGGATATAGCTCAGGGTCCAACATTCGACGAAACCCTATGGGAAAAAGAATATCACACCCACAACCCTTACACTTCATCAAAATTAAACAATAACGATGAAATTCGTATTCCCATACAAAATCAAGACATTTACACACTACCATGTGAAAGTTACTTGTATATTGAAGGAAAAGTTACTAAAAAGGACGGTACTACTACTGGTACAACAGTTCCATTTATAAATAATCCCATGGCTTTCCTGTTTGATGAAATTAGATATGAAATATCAGGTGTAACAGTTGATTCTACTAAAAAAGTAGGTATTGCAACAACTTTAAAGGATTAACATCTATATCACCTAATGAAACCAATTTAATACAACCTGCAGGATGGGTTTTACCTGCAAAAGACACAATCACTCCAGATACAAATGGAAATTTTGATTTTCATATTCCGTTACGTTTGTTGCTTGGTTTTGCTGAAGATTATAGGAAAATAATATTAAACGTTAAACAAGAATTAGTTTTGTTGAGATCTTCAAACGATAAAGATATTATTAAAGCTCCAGACGGTACAACAGATGCAACTTTAGAATGGAAATTAACATTAGACAAAATTGTATGGAGAGTTCCACATGTAAAATTAGCTGACGAGCATAGAATGCTACTATTAAGAAAGTTAAAGGCTGATCGTGATATTGTAATTCCTTTTAGAAGTTGGGAATTTCATGAACATCCCAGCTTGCCAACTACGGATCGACACACTTGGACAGTTAAAACATCTAATTATGTGGAACGAGCCAGGTATATTATATTTGGTTTACAAACAGGCAGAAGAGACACCATCACCAAACATGCAGGCCAATTTGATCATTGCAACTTGAAAAATATTAAAGTTTATTTAAATTCACAATTTTTTCCATACGATAATTTAAATGTGTCATTCGCTAATAAAAAGTACAGCATATTGTACGATATGTATGCAAGATTCCAAAGTTCATATTATGGTAAAACGAATGCACCTTTACTATCACCAGAAAAATACTTAGATGGTTACCCTATAGTTGTAATCGATTGTTCTAAACAAAATGAATCGGTAAAATCATCAAGTGTAGATATAAAAATAGAAATGGAATTCAACGCGCCTATATCGGCTAATACAACTGCATACTGTTTAATTCTACATGATAAAATCGTAACATACACACCTTTAACTGGAATTGTTAAAAATGTATTGTAAAAGACCGGTTTTCCTACATTCCAATGCATTCCGCGAGTATAAAAGCAGAGCGTTCAGCTCGCTCCTTATCAGTTTGTTGCCTGTTGTTGTATGGGTAGCATCTTATTCAATATGACTTCTCCTAATGGTACACAAGAAAATGTAGTAGATATTGAGAAGGAGATATCCGACTTTTTAGATCTTCAAGGTCAACCGGAGGGAGATGAACACAACGCTTGCGGACAACTCCACGCCAGTAATAATGTTGAGGAAAAAGGTAAAAGAAGAAAGAATGCACACAAGAGGAAAAGGGATATTGAAGATAATATTTCTCCTAACATATTAAGTGAGGTATTCTTGCGAATATTTTACCCAATCTCTTCCAGTTTGGACAAAAGTGTTTTAATCGGTGTTATGAAATCTACAGATTATTCCCCTACTGTAATTTTAACTCATGGACCCAAAATGATTTTGTTTACGGACACTGCTTGGGAATCGTTTATGAAACACTTGCATCTGCTAGAATGCTATTTAAGTAGTAACATGTTTGGAAGAAAGACAAGAGTAGGCCTTTTGGATTCAAATGTGGAAATCGATATTGTTAAACATCGTGGTGATCATCAGTTGCGGTTTAGAGACACAACAAGACATGATAACAAGATTCAACTTAATCGAGAAGAGTTTTTTATTCTAACTTGTGCAACTGAACCAATAACGAGATACTTGAGACAACTGGTGTTTTCAAGTTCAATTATTAAAGATTATCTGGAAGACACTTTGGACAAACAACCGGACGCACCTATATTGTACGGACCTGTAGATACTTCTATATTCAATAGGGTTCCTCATGAAGTACAAATGTGGAGACAATTGGAAAAGTACGCTCAACTACATAAGAAATCAGTAAAACATGAAAAAGAGGAAGAAGAAGGAGGAGAAGAATCAAGTGTTAGTGATGAAAATGAAAACAAGGAAAATGTAAAGATGGAAACCTAAATGACAATTAACTACACAGCAATGGTTAATTTTTAAAACAATATCAAACACTTTGTGGGGTTAGGCCTACCGGGGACGGTGCCCACGTTAAATATACACCAACGCGCCAACAACTGTACGGCCGGGTATAAAAGTCGTACCTACCGTGGTGTGGAAATCAGTTGACCTTTGGACTTCGTCATGAGCAGACGAGTGATCTTCGCAATGGACAAGGAAGAAGAACAAGTAAAGTCCAAACCTGGTATAATTGAGTTCCAAGCGTTTCGGGGTAATGATGATAGATTTATCATAAAAGAACTTGTGTTTTTCGACATCAATACAAGTGTTCCTTATTCGTTTTTATTTAAACCACCATGTTCTTATTCATCTTTAACCAGTAAAGCCGCTACTACCAACAGATGGATTTCAAAACACTTCCATCATATCGATTGGTATGATGGTTTTACAAGTTACACGGACTTGTATCACATTATGCATCACTTTTCAGACAAGTTTACGAATATTTACACAAAGGGGCTGGAAAAGAAAAGATGGATCGAAGGATTTACTCATGTTCCGGTTAATGATGTGGAATTGGATAAAAATTACAAGTATACGATGGAAAATGTTTGTATTTGTACTAAAAGTCCAGAACATGAAAAAGATAGACATTGCGCTTTAAAAAACGCCTATAAACTCGCATCTTACCTTCAAAGTGGGGAAATGGGGAGTGGTGGGGGTAACGGGGGTTATATAAGTGAGGAGCAGACCGGGACCTGGCATGAGTATTACTCGAGATTCCGAGACGACAACATCTCCCAGCAAGAATACGAAGAAGACGATCTATATCTCGACCATGGCATCTCACCAGTTCCTGCAAACTTTGGTTGAGCAGTTCAATGCTCACTCCAAATCTACCATACTACCCGTCAAGAAGTGTTCCGAACTTAAAGACGAGAAGCACTACATTATCCACGCCATTAAGAAGATGGAGACTACAATTGGAGAGGCCATCTGCTGCAGTCTTAGCGAGGCACCGTTCACTCCGGGGGATAAGCCCAAGTTCCAAGTCTACCTGCCGAAACGGTTCGTCCATCTCCTCCAGAACGAGGATCTGCGCTCCATCCAACCCGGCTGTCTCTACCTGGTTTCCCACGGTTGCACGGGTAGCAATTCCACCGAGTTGACCATCCACATCGCCGACAAGCAGCAGTGTTAGATTTAAGTTTTACTGTTGTAAATATGTTATTGTAACGTTTTATAAATAAATAAACCATAAAAAACAAAAAAATACAAAAGACAAAAAAATGCAACATATCAATATGTGAAGTTTGTCACATATTGATATGTTGCATTTTTTTTTAAAACTTCGCGGGTGACCTTGACCTTTGACCTTTGCATTTCACAGTTACCCCCACCACGCTACAAGTCAAACCTGTTTGAATGCAAACACCCCCACCACTTTTTCATATACCTCCAAGCGCTGTGCCTTGGCTTCATTTCTACTCCAGCAGCCAACCTAGCAACATCAGGATGTCTCTCAACGTAAGCTGTGCCAGCTATGAGGAGGTGACTATCAAGACACAACAGGAGCTGAACGATTTGTACAAGGAGTTGCAGCTAATGGTGGCAAGAGGCTACTGTATAAATGTGCAAGTCTACGCTTGCAATATACGGAACACCCGGCAGCCAAAGGAAGAGCCTGGACACTCATCGACAGCTTCCTCACCGACGTCCATGAAGACCGAGCCGGACAACTTGGATTACTTCAGCTGACTAGCAGTTGTATTTCTTGTTCTAACCATTGTAGAATATGTTTATTTTTTCATTATATTAAAGAAGTAAAAGAGCAAAAACACCTATCTTGTTACTGACATATTAGCTCAGTAACAAGATAGGTTTTTTTTAAAACACAATTTGAATGACCTTGAAACTTCCCCCTCCACTGCTTTGCTACCCCCACCACTTCACTATTGGTGTACATGGCACATCACGATTAGAAACCTCATTCCATCTTCAACAGCCAAACCGACAACATCAACAATGGCAAACCTACCAACAGATGAAAGATGTCCTCACGCATGCTGCGACTTCATCCACGAGTTAGAGAAGAGGATGCAAGAGAGGGAGATAAGAAGAAAGCAGATCCACTCAGAAAATATCATGATAGTCAACGGCTATCTTTTATTGTTCGGCCTTATTATGGTTGTACTTTTCATACTATATGGTATAGTCACATGTGTCGGCAAGGTTGCAGAAGAAAACGCCCGCCACCATCAGTTGGAAAGTTTCAATGTTACTTTGTAGGTTTTCCTTTTTTTTTTAAACTCCGTTTGGATGACCTTGAAACTTCCCCCACCACTTCACCATGTTCCTGCATGAGTATCACATCACCCGTCATTCCTTGTTCGACAAGCAACCATGGCGGACAACACCATCAGCCAAGCTGACTCCACTACTGATGTTGGAACGACCTTGAACTTTCCCCTCCACTCCTTCCTTTTTTAAAACCCAATTTTAAATGACCTTGAAATTTCCCCCTCTACTTTTCAATAATGTTACAACTGACTGCAGCTCACCTCATTCCTTGCTTAGCTGCCATGGCGGAAGGAACTCTTTCTCAAGTTGACTCCACTACGGACGAAGCATTTCCCTTGCGGTGGACTGTTCATTTACAGGATGCGACAGAAGTGGAAGTCTTGTATCAAAAATTACTCAATGTATTCAACGAGAACCCTGGACCTCTTGAATGTAGAATGGATTTGAATTTTGATGCAACCAGGGTCGGCACAGAACCTTCAACTTCAAGCCAGCCTCAGCAACGAGATTTTACACATTTATACACTCCAATATCACCGGAAGATGTAACTGTCTGCGAGGCTGACTCAACTACACGTTATGTTCAGCCAAAGCCTTGGGTGTTGATTATTAACAATGTGTACAAAGTGGAATTGGTATGTAATAGATTGAAGGAGTTGATGGTACAAGATCCCGGCCTGCGCTTTCAAATAGATATACATTTCATCTGGAGAGCACCTGCACGGGGCTCTTCGTCTGACAGCTCTCCAAGTACGACGGACGAGGAGGACGACTAGTCATCTTTTTTAAAACTCTGTTTGAATGACCTTGACCTTTCCCCCTCCACTGAGTTTATTTAAGGTGCACTCTCACTGACTACAGCATTATTTCATTGCGCACCTTCACCGCAGCAACATGGAAAGTCAACTCAACTACTGTTGCGAACAGAAATGTTTTTCATGGCCAAATGACATTGATGTGGTGGATGGCCTGGCTTGTAGAACATGTGAAGCTTTTGGTCAGTGCATGTGTAAGTGCAAGTCTTGGAAGAAGCCGAAACCGAAGTTGAAGACATTCCATGTGTACCAAATGAGAGGGCATAAGTACACTTGTTGCCCTGAACGTTGCATTGAATTTAAACTAAAACAGCTAACTGGCTGCAAATTGTGCAACAATCATTTTGCAGGTTTTTGCAAACATTATTTAGGAGCGTGTCAATACAGATCAACTTGGCATACCGAAGCACTCACTATCAATGAAATCGCTATAGACTCACAAGAGTAGTCTTTCTACTCTTTGACTTTTTTAAAACTCCGTTTGAATGACCTTGAAATTTCCCCCACCACTTCCCCATATATCTAGAGTACGCAGGGCCTGGAGGTCAGTCGCTCGGCAGCTGTCGTAGGGTGCACATCCGTGTTGTGCAGTCTGCTGTGCAGTTTTAATTTTAACCAGTTCAAGGTCACCACACTTGAACTCTGGCGAAAACGTCAAGCTGTTAAACACAATCCTAAGCCCCAGGTTCACAGTCGACCTCAAGGCCATCACACTTTAACATGTAAATTTAAGGTAGCACCGAAACGGTGCTACCTGGCTTGACATTTTCGAGTTTCCCGAGGTCTTTGCAGTTCCCCCCACCACTTCCCATATACCTAGAGTGCGCGGGGCCGGACAGTCAGTCGCTCGGTGTCTGTCGTAGGGTGCACATCGCGGTTGCAGTAATGGTTAAAGTAAGGCTTTTGGGCCAGTTCAAGGTCACCCGAGCGGTGTCACATGATGGTTTAGGCAGAGTCACGTTGCAAACTTCAAGTTTCCTCAGCACTTTTGCTGTTTCTCATCGCAAATTCGCTCCAAGTTGTCAAGGTCATGGTAACTGTGACTGAAACTCGGAGCGTAGTGCGAGAAACAGCAAAAGTGCCAAAAAATTTTAGGTTTCAGCGTGACCTTGACCTTTGTGACATCGATGACGTCATCTTGGTGACGTAAGGGGTGATGACGTCATCAGCACGTCATTTCTGTGACGTCATGGGTGTGACGTCAAGGAAGTGACGTCATTGGTGATGACGTCATCGATGATGCAATCGATGACGTCATCGATGGGGTCATTGACCTCGATGACGTCATCGATGACGTCATCGCTCGGATGACCTTGAACTGTTTTAAAAGCCTTACTTTTACACTACTGTCACAAGAGGCGACGATGGATTTTTATTTAAGTCTTCAGTTATGGGTTCCGTGGAAGCAGTGAAAAAATCGTTAACTGGCAACCAAAATACCGAATTTCTTGGAAACAGTGCAATCTGTACAGATAGGTAGATTTAGATGAATTTATACACTATATAGTAGTTGGAATGTGGGAAGTGGGTTTAGGGGTTTTACTGTTTTAATTTCTGCACGTTTCATTATAAATGTATTTAATTCATATTATGTAATCTATTCAAGTTAAAAATTATATTCATAATTTTATTTTTACCAACGTTGGTGGGTAATAATTAATAGAGTTAACTTATAAAAAAAAAAAATACTTAACTTTCTTTCATTTATCTTTTCACGATGAACACCATTCACAATATTTTTCGGATACATAAAGTTATAATGCTGAGTTGAACTTAAATTTAATTTGCATCATATGTTATGATATTTTACAATGCAGAAGATCTAAAAAATGCAATAATCATAACTATAAAAAAACAATAACTAGAATTTGTTCACTTCTCTTGAAGGCAGGAAACGATCATGAAAAATGTCTATTGTTCCGGAAACTTAATTTCTAAGACTTTGGCTGCAAGAAGTTGTTGCTGCTGGTATAGAGTGTGAAAAGTGATCTTATAACCTCGAAGACGTCTTGTAATCTGTTCTGACGAGGAATATGAAACTAATTTTGGCCTCCAAAAATGTTCGGCAGTCTCACTTCTTACTTTATCACTTATACATGCATGCAATTCACTCTATGAATCTTAACACAGGCTGATTGTAAACTAGGGAACGACAGGTGGGTCAACAATAAAATTTTAAATTTGATGAGTTTTGGAGTAATTGTTACAATGGTTTTATATATGTCGTACATTTTACAATAGCAAAAAGTAAAACGGGAGTTCATTTCACAAATAAAGTTTGGTCTTGAGAAAGTTTTTAATATGTTTTATTATTTTTCTAACCAACATTAAGTACACCGATATGTTGGACTTAATCATTTGTAACATAGCAATAAAAAATAATTGCTAAATTATAACCACAGTATGTGTAATATCCCTAGCCTCTATTAAACTCAAGAGTAAACACAATTTTCAATGGATCCAGCTTAACGCCACTCGGTGGAAATATAAACGTTTATTTACTTCAATTTACTGAACACAGTTCCCCACTCTCTTGTCTAGTGCAAATTGAAAATACATCTCCTCTGTGCCTTCCGCGCATAAACTGTTTTATTATATAATTTTACCATAAAGATATTCCTTTTTACTCGTGTTATATTTTTCGGAACGTTGTTTGAAAACCGAAAGTAGCTCTTTGTCTCTGGAATTGAAAGTCCTAGTTTTACGTATACTATTTAAATAGTTTAATTAGTTATATAAATATATTAACTTAGGATCCCTGACAGATGAAACTTCCATCTCTAGAGTGAGGCCAATGCTCTCGATGAGGTAAAACTGATTCATGGGAGAGTTTTATTAAGACAAAAATTAAAAGGTTTTACAGATTTGTTTGAAATTCAGGGGTTAAATATATCTATATTTTTTATGTTTTTAGAACGTGAATTTGACTAATACAAGATAAATATATCTAAAAAAAGAAACTGGATCTACAGTTGCATGCATACTTTCACCGAGTGACAGATATTACACAGTCTTATCATGTCATATCTCGGAAGGTTTCAGATGTTTATGAAAGGTTTCACCCTCTTCAACGAAAATAATTACAACAAAGGCTGAACTAATTTACATTTAAGGAGCCCAAATCCTCGGGATTTATTTTTTAAATGAGAATCTTACGTAGCCAAAAACGTAGTTAAAGTCAGAGGGAGATTTACATTTATCGTTTCCCCTGGGAGCATTGGCTCGTTTACACTCTTAATCACTAATCCAAGATTAGCTAGTGTAAGGAATCCAAACGAACACTAATTTACAGTTTTTCAAGCACAGCTCCTTTCCTTTTTCTTCAGTTTTATTTCTTATGAAAACAAGCCATGATTAATTCAAATATATACATATATTGCATAAAATATAAAAAATTTTATATACCAAAAAAATATTACGTCCAATTCAGGATCAAAACCACCATTCATATCACGTTCCCAAATGAATCAATAGATTGGTTTTGGCCAAACATAAACGTGGAAACCAGTATTGTTTGTCGTCAAAAACAGTATAGTGGTGTATTGGAAGCTTCCAGTTTAAAATCAGCCATAGGCAGCAATCTTAGATGTACAGTTTAGCTATGTGAAAGAAATTCTTAGTAATTCTCTGAACTTGCCTTTAGCCCTACCTTAAACCCTTAGGGGGATATACCTTATACACAAATAGGATATACTAGGGGTCTCGTGCGCAAATTGCGCATTTTGTAATATATTTCTTTAGGCTTGTGAAAATTCACCTTTAAACATTAAACAATGGAGAAAAATATTTTTGTATGAAAACAAATAATGGAAGTAATTGTTTTAACAATATTATTTATTTTGATTATGGAGTAAGAAACAAACTATTCTAACAAACACTTCTTTCTCTTTGATTATAATAAAAACTCCCTCTACTGGATTTAAAAAAACAATAATTTTTATCTATACAATGTTTAATAGCCCTAAACTAGAGTACCGAGTCTTAACAAAAATTCATCGGATTCTAATTGAATGTGTTTTACCAGTTTTATATTCTATTCCCATTAGAAAAAAATCGTCAGAGAGCATTTTTCAACTTTAATAATATTGTATTCAATATCATATAGGGCATTTCAACGGTTCCTTATTAATAAGTACTGTTCACCGCGAGCTCTGGAGGAACTTCAAAATATATGCATGCTTGAACACAATAAGTAGTATTACATGATGCATTGTCTCCAGTCTAAACACCTCTAACAGGGTCGAGCTCTACACAATTGGCACAGGGAACTACGAAGATTCTTGCACGGGAAACTCACTGACCGCTGGATTGGTTGGTGTTCTGAGGAGCTTTTGTCTATTCTAAAATTACAAACTTCTTTTCTGGACCTTAATGAATGCAAATTTCTCTGTGGGGTACAATGTTAAGGGTAAACCTTTTGTTAAAACAATGCCTCGATAACTGCCCTAATGTACTGAAGGATCTCAGTGAATAAATTTTCATTGCAGTGGCAACACTCACCAGCCTATCCTTGCATACTTATAGGTTGAGCAAATACTTCGCTCATACTTCGCGCAAATAATTTCGCATTTTGTGGTTAATGGAGGCTACACAGAATATTTGTTGGACTAATAAAAAAATAAAATATTTTACCTTTAGCCTTTATTTTTTTTTTCATTTTTAGCCTTTAATAGTCTCAATCTGAGTCTTATTTCCTCTCTGTAACTGAATTATGTTTTCAACTAAAGAGGTTGGAATTTGTAAAGATTTTAGAGTTGACAATATATGATCGTGGCTAACATTATCATAGGCCTTTTCTATGTCTAGAAACAAAATGCAACAGTCGTCTTTTTTCTCTTTACTAGTATTCAGGATATGATTTAATATGTTGGCATTTACGTGAGTACCTGGCAAAGTTGTAAATCCAGTTTGAAATTCGTTGAACTTTATGCATTCTTGCATCTATTGTCTTTTCATATACTCTTCGCAGTAATGAGCAAATGGATATAGGCTGGATATATAGGCACGATAGGCCAGTTAGCTACGTCATTTAGGTTACCACCTTTGTTTAATAAAACCGTTCTTGCATTCTTCAGAACACCTGGTATAATATTTTCTTTATGCATATTATTAAAAATATGCTTTAGAATTTTGGGGACTAAATTGTTTTTCATACTTCTAAAAATTACATGATCTGGAACAGGGGCAGTATCAGGTTTGATATTTTGTATAACATGCTTGGCCTCTTCTTCAGTTATTGATGAATTATATTCCTCATTTAAATGTTTTATGAATTCTTTATCAGGTTTCTTGTAATTATTACGTGTATATTCATTGGGATTTGAAAAACGATCACAAAATTTTGAAAATAAATCATTAAGTTCTATTTGACAACCTTTACTTACCCCATTTATCTTTTACATACTTTATTTACATACTTTTTTACTTTATATATGTAAATAAATATTTTTTATTTACATGCTTATTAAATCTTATATAGAGGTTTGACAAGAGTTTCTTTTAGTCTTGTATTTTGATTGCAGAAAAAGCTCTAATTTTCAAAATTGTCAACATTGTTTTTTTTTTTTTTTTATATATATATAAATAAAGTTGCTGTGGATGTAGACCCAAGCAAGAGTCAAAATGAAATTGGTTCGATATTTGACACAAAACAAATATTTTGCAGTTATTAGTAAGAAGCTTAGGATATAAAACTTAGAAGAAGAACCATCTTCTTCAGTGAACTTGATTCAAGCATTGTGGCCAAGAAGCAGAACTTCACCTCTGTAAAGAAACAATTTTCCACTTTGTCGCCGCTCCAAGCTGACCATCTCGCCGGTCTCGTGCCACAGCTCGTGTCTATTGTTATGTGACAACGCCGGGGCCAACAGATCCAGATGCTCTCTAACCATCTAAAATAATTTGTCCCAACCCACTTTTCTTTTATTTTCAACCTTAACAAAAACTATTAACATATAATTGTGTGAGACAGGTTTATGGTTTATATAACACCACTTTTAGTTTATTAAGTATATAGTACTTAAATAAAAATTTGTAAATTCATAATAATTACTTAATTTTATAAACAATACTTACAACCTAGCGAGGAAAGTCTGAAACGGCATAATGTTGATGTAAACAGAGAAGAGAAATATTTTGTCAACAGTAATTAAAGTTACACAACGGACGGTTGTTTGCTGAACTTTGCGGAATGTCGCTTGTGTACGTCTCATTTCGTCATTTACATGAGTTTAAACTCACGTCTTTTGTCTGTTTGATAAATAACAAATCACGTTCCTGGGAATGGTTCTAAGTGTACCTCATATAACAAATTGTAATGATTAGTTCAACATGGATAGGCTATTTTAGACATTATAAGGCAGATATTAGAGCGAAAAATATTTCGATCCCTGTATCATACAATGGAAAAAATGTCTTTGTAACATAACTTATGAATTCACAATATACTCTCATGACAATACTGAGCAAAACTCACCAGACAGATATAATTAGTGACTGGCAGTTGTCAACGGTTGGTTTTCTGTTGTGGTCCACTTATCATACTCTGTAGAAGTAATCAAACGGTTTCTAACTAAGTAAGTAGTATACAGTATACATTTTGAATGTATAATATTTTGCGTTTTTCTTCGACATAAAACAAAAATTCCTTGCAAAACAAATAAATCAAATACTTATGGAAAAGCCTCGCACACTAATTTCGACTTAACTTTCGATTATTTAAAAAATATTTTATCTAAGAGACATTTAATGATTTTTTTTAAATTTTGTTTCGTTATGGGTGGTAGTTATTGTCAACAACTTAATTTGAACGTAATTTACAAATAAGGCAAATCATCGTCACCCAACCGTGATCAGGTCGCCAACATGACACGGTTTTGTTGTCTATTGATTAACGGTTGCTTGAAATACGAGGTCAGCGAACTCATCTGGTGACTCATTGTAAAGATATTTCCTAAAAAATTAAATTTTTTCATATTTAAAGGGCAACCACGGACATATTCATAATTGGAAATATTTGGAAAAATATTGATAAGAATTGCATAGCTGCACGTGTATGCTTTAACATTGTGCCCAGGTGTGACGTACTTAAACGAATCCTAGCTCAGTTTATTGTTCCCAGGCTTCCAAAAATGGACAATATCATTAATCACCTCTACATTCAAAGATTGGTAGTAATCTATAGTTATTTTTTTACAAAATGTAAAAAGTCGCTATGTACATGTTTTAGGCCGGGATATTCTCAGTTTCAGTCTCAGTCGATGTTTTGAAGTCTTACAACATCAAAGAGTAAATTATCAATTCCTTACAACTTTTTCGTACGTTTAATGTACTATAAGTAACAAAATTTTCATCTTTATTTCATTAAAAAATAACTCAATGCCAAAAGTTTTGTGTATGGATGAAACCTATATCTATCGTATTCTTATGTATTAAACATTTCGTTATTTACTACAGAAAGTATTATTTAGTATAGTACATAAGTAATTTAGTATACTTAAAAGAACACAATACGATTTAAGGGGTTGAGTTTATTTTCTTTCATAAACCATTATTATTATTATTTAGCATAATATATAATATTTAAATGTCCTTTGAACGAAGGAAATGTGAAAAAGCCGCAAAACTGCTATAAATGATAACGGGCTGTTGTACAACTATTGAGTTTCGTTTGTGGTCGTATTCTGTACAAGAAGGCAGTTGTTTCGTGCAGTTATAGAATCCTATACTATAATAATAATAATAATTTATTGCAATTGGTATACAAATGTACATATAGTAATTGACAAAAGTTACAATTAATAATTTAGAAAACCTATAATGTCCAACATTTTTGTACTAATCATTCTTCAACTCGATACGGTGATTTTTTATACAATATATCTTTAAGTTTCCTCTTCAGTGTTTTCTCTGGTAATCTGCTTAAATTATATGTGATTAACAGATTCACAAGTGTGTTTTTTTTATGATTGTGTATAAACATAATGAAAAGTAACTTAATTCTAAATACGAGTGTATTTCTGGATAAAACATTCATATAAATATTAACATATTTCTAATTAATTATAACCCATGTAATCTTTAAGCCGTTTACTTGAGAGTATTTCACCTTAAAAACAGTTTTGTAATCAATCTTATTTGAGCAAAAATCAATCGTATTACAGTATATATTTTTTTGATTAGTGTTGGTATATTATTCAAAATATAGCTTAACGATCTTAAGGAACTCTTTAAAATATAGGTTTTCAGTTTAGGTCATTGGAGTACATATGCACAAAATATAAACAGAAAATTAATGAAGATAAGCGATTTTCGATTTTTTGTCCCCCCTTAAACAATGTTATTAAGAATATAAAAAAACTAAGGGATATGTTTTGAATAGTTTAACAACCCCCATTAGCGTGATAGTTTCAGTTGTGTTAAAAAAAAGTTGCTTGGTATCGAAAATAAAAGTATTGCAAATAAGATATTGTATGCTGAAATTAATTTTATAATAAATTAGTTTCACTGGTACAATATGTTTGCAATTAGGAACCGTATCTTATGAATATTCTTGGCAAGTAAACGATTTAAGGTTGCTGGAAATTTTAATTGCTATCCTGGATGTTATCTTAAATTAATTTTCTTTGTTCATTAGCAATGTGGCGGATTATAATCACTTTCCTTCCCAGTCTAGAATCATAAATTTTTATGTGAGCTTGAAACTATGGTGCTATGGCCTTGTTATAACTAAACGGGTTTAATGATGGTGCGAAAAGTTTTTTGTTTTTAAAGCAAATAGGATGGAATCAGATTTTTGTTAAATAATAAACAATTGAATACAAAAATAAAGGAATATTTTAACTAATTATTTTATTTTTTTAAGTATGGCTAAGACCTATGATAAAAAACTATTATTGTGATTATAACATTTAGATCAAAGTGAAAGATTAAGATACGAAATATTTTTTTATGTTATAAATTTAAATTCAATGGCATGGTTTTTCATAGCAATGTTCTCAAAAAATAATTTTAGTTTCATAATCGATAGAATCAATTTAGGTCTATTTGGTTTCGAAATTAATGCAACTCAAACGAGTGAAAGGATGGTTGGACTTCCTTTAATGGAAATTTTTCAGCTTAGATCACAAGCGTGTTAGCTCTGTGTTAATAGACTTAGCCCTAATCGTTACGTAATAAATAAAACTATCCAGTTCAATTAATGTTTGCGATCTAAATTTATAACTAAAACTAATGAATATTATCATAGGGAATAGTAAAAACTACCTTTAAAGAGATACAGACAATAGACGTTATCTTAGTACAGATAAATATCCATGTACAGGACTATTGTCGGAGAGTGTTTATTGGTCCGAACATGATGTCCATGGTTATTTAAACTCATGCTAAGTGAGCTAAGGTTTAGTGATCTGGATCCCAAATTGCTCAAATATGGATGCGAACTATTAACACTACAGAAAACTGTAACCTTACACCTGTTTTTCTTTAATATGTTCAAAATATTGTGTATTTCTTTTCTTCAAACTACATCAACATAACCTGTTTTCTACCCTTATTTTTAACAACGAGAATCATAATTTTTGAGGAGTAGGGCCGAAAATTTTCGCCCATAGAACTTTCCATGGAATGCGGTAGCTGCGAAAAGGTTGCTTAATGCACAATGCAGCCCGCTAGGTTACTTACGGATTATGTTTTGTTAGTTATGGCAAAATAAAAATATTTTTTAATTTGTATACAGTTTATTGCATGGTGTAGTGTGATGAATATTTTGTAACGTTTTACAATTTTTGGCCCTTGTAACCATGTATTCTATTGTTCGAATTTCATTCGTGGTGTTGGTGAGTTATATTATTATTTAGTTATTTATTGCGGACATTGCCATCGCTGATTAGTAAAGCAAATTCACGACGTTTCGGAATATGGAATCTGATCCTGTCTTCAGGGGATGAAGTTACGATAACATAACAAAATTAATAAATGCACACTAGGTGAACCTGGAGAAGTTCGTGGCCAAAACTGAAAACAGATCAAAAAATTATAAATTTGGTTTACTAATCAGTGATGGAAAATATCCGCAAAAAGTGACTAAATAATAAGTTTATATTTATTGCATTGATCTTGTGTGAATTGAAAAAGTAATTAATTAAAAGATATAGCTTATTACATTTAATTTGACTAGTAAACGTGTTGCTCGAAATCGAGCAATTTATTTTAATACAATACAAATGTTACTTTTAGCTCTAAATCAATGACATCCGACCAATCCAATATTGGGAATATCTGCAATCACCAAAACTACACGTATTTACAGCTGATTATTAACAGATGTTTAAAATGCTTTATTCATTCCCAATGTTATTTAAATGGGAAATTTTGAGATTTCAATGGTGGATAACGCCTTTATTTTCCGTCAGATTCTCATCAGTTTTTGGCGGAAACAACTACAGACCAAGCCCTATCCAACGACACCAAAAACTTGAAAATCGGTTGAAAATTGTAGGAGGAGTTCTCAAGACAAAAAAACCCTTAGCGTATTAAATAAGTATAGATTTAATTAATCCATTACTTTTACTATACACTGTTTAGTTTCCTCTAAGACGAAAGTACTGTTAATTTTTAGAACAACGATATTTGATGTTACTTATTTTGTTGTTATAAAAAGGGAAGTTTATGTATTTCCTTTACATTTTTTTCTTGAATGGTTCATTTGCAATCGACTTTTATGCGTCGCATATTACCAGAAAAATGGAAAAGGTAATTTTATAATTATTTGAAAATCAGAAAATGAGGTTTTTCCATTCTTCCTGGAGAGTTATTATTATGGGTGGTATGACTGTTAATTTTAAATGCATAGTTGTTCTAATATTTGAAATATTATTAACTTTTAATCGCTGATATATTCTTCCAGTTTTCCCACCGAGAAGGATTGTGTAAGTCATACCAAACCAAATACTATTTAATATAGTAAATATAGCAATATAGGTCGTTGGTTATACATTCTTCACATGCAGCTGCTTTGAGAGAAGATTCTATCTTGACATCCGCTAACACCAGCTTTCTTGGATGGTGGTTACTGCGAGTCCTACAGAGAACTTTCAGTGATAGGATGCACGGAGGCTAGTCTTCTATGGCCTTTTTATTCTTCGAAAGCGTAAAAATAGTGAGTGGCCTCTGAGTTCCATTAAAACTCACGTGTGGTCCGTTATGAATTCCTAGCGGTCGAGTTCGACGTTATGTGAAAGCAATCCGGCCTGGTTTTATCTCCGCTAATTCAATTCCTCTACTTATGAAAAAGTTTTACTAAAACACCAAAATCCGCTACATAAAGCTTTAAGAGCGGAATTCACAAACCTCCCTCAAGTAGCTGTGTGAGGGAGGGTTGATGCTGGTTGGAGGCCAGTCGGAACAGCTATTTATTACTAAAACACAGATAATTGGAATATTGTGATGTTATGTACTGTTTGTGTCAACGAACATTTAATTCACCCCAAAGTTTTCTTATCTGTAAAAATAAAAAATAAAATATGACAATTTTGGTGAACCAAATGGAAGTACATTTATTTATCCATAGATTAGTTAAATAAAATTGTATACCCTAAATCTATACATATTTAATACGCGACATGGTTTTTTGTACAAGGAACTCCTCCCACAGTTTTTAACCGATTTTGATGATTTTGGTGTCATTGGATAGAGCTCGGCGTGAAGTCGTTTCTAAAGTAAATTGGTAAATATCCATTTAAAAGGAAGGGCCCTACAAGCCCTTAAAGTTCGTAATTTTTCCCATTCGATTAACATTGGTAAGGAAATTAGTGATTTTCAAGTTAACAGCTGTTAAGTGTAAACACCGTACATGAGCAAAAGTACTATTCGAACTAAAGAGGTTATGTTAAACCACGGAGTTCCTGGTTAAGGAAACCTGGTTAACCAGTTCCTAGTTAAGGAACTGCATTAAGATTGCACGTGAAAATATTTAGAGCAAAATTTTGAGCGTTTCACCAAACTGTAGAATTAACTGAACTGTAGAATTAACTGAGTGGTCTCAAATTAAAGGTTTTGGCCAAAGGGACTGGTTAAAATAATGACATGTCAAAAAAGCTACGAGGAAAAGATACATAACGTAACGTCCTCCAGAAGAAAAGCATGGAATACATCATCCATACAACATCACATTAACATAAAAAATAACATCACAATGTCTGTTTTGGTTTGATTTTAAAACGGAAACTAGATGACGCTAATAAGTGAAGACGATCTTTACATTAATTATAGCCTACTATATTAAATTGTTAAATTGCTATTGACAAGAAAACCTGCTAGAAGTGCCACTGTATGTTAAATTATTGATTCGTTATATTTATGATTGGATAATCATGAAGAAATCTTTGTGGTTGTTCAAAGTGTATTCTCTAAGATATTTGAAATGGTTTTATTGAAGAGGTTAAGACAATATTTAGAAAATAAGAAACTACTGTTGAACAATAAACAATACAGTTTCAGGAGAAATATGTGTACAACTGACGCAATCTGTGAACTATATTAATAAACTTATACGACAACCTTGATGTTGTGGGAGAGCAGTAATGTATATTTATGACGACATAACTAAAGCATTCGATCTTATCTCACAGGACATAATTCTCAATCTTATACAGTACTCTAAAACAAGCTCTGTTTGTACGGGCAAATTTTTTTTTTTTTTTTTTTTTTTTTTGCTCCAAGGATTTTTATTTTTTTGGTTGAATATGGGGGTTTTGGCCACCAGAAATCGATTGGAACTGGTCCCATAACTGGGAAAAATCCGGTTTTCGCACTAGAGCCCTTTAAAGTTTCCATTTTATCCTTATTAAGAGTTTGTTAATTGAACAAAAATCAGCTGATAACTGTAGATATAAACCAATGTGTTATATCTTTAAAATAATCGCCCGTGTGCGCCTAGCCTAAAGGAAAATATACCAAAGTGCAGCACCCTGTGGTCTGGCGAGTGAGCGAAACGAACGAGCTCGTCTTCAAAATGGAAGAGGGCGAGTGAGCGGAGCGAACGAGTTTTGTGTGAGAACGAAAGTAATAATTTTACCGAGCTTAAGCTCAGTCCCCCTGGTACTAATTTACGGGGAATGTACTAAATACATTGCTGGTACTAAATATGGGGATAAAGAATGGACCTCTAAGATGGATACTTACTTAGGGGACAGAAAACAAATAGTTAGTATTAGACACTCAATACAAAATGGTTTAAATCGTCACTATCGTTCTGCCATTTCAAGTATAAAGGAAATTGAATAGTTTTAAAATTTATAGTGTAAACGTTGATGAACAGTATTGAAAGAAGTTAAATTAATTGTGACATATGGGTGCTGTTTTACGAACACATCATCTATTTCATTGCAATTATAATGAATATATTAATGAATTATTCTTACACAAATAATGATACTATGATTTTTTAAATATTTAGTCTTTTAACTTATGTTTTCACTTCGAGATTCGAAGGTAAGAGTTTGAGGTCAATAATTGCACAAAGTTTTAATTGAAATAAAAGTTATTACATGGAATTTTTGGGCGAAACAAAAGCATTCATCTACAGTAGAATTCTTACTAAGTGTATCAAATTGAATCATTTGTTAATTGACTGTCATTTGTAAAGAGGTAGGCCTATTAAGCTATAGTTCTTTTTTTTAAACCTGATCCTTCTAGGGAGAGATGGTGGTGGGGGTTTGTTTATCCTTGCTAATTTCCCATTGGCTGGAGCCCTTTGTTTTTTGTTGGTTTTTTTGTTGTTTTTGTTTTATTTCACTGTTGCATACCAGCTTGTAATTTTACATCACAACATATTGTGTATCAGTTTTACAATATTATTGGAGGCAGTTGGTTTTTAACCAGTTTATTTTAGAACTGTTACTTTTTAACAAGGAAAAGGCTTGGCTTAAAAATATAACAGCTGACTGAAAGACATTATAACTTATTTAAAACGTTATTTGAGCAAATCTGATACTCGAACATGTTTGTCACGAGTTTAAACGTTTTGTTTACAGTTTTAATTTTTTGTTTACAGTTTAAATCCCTCCCCCACCCCAATATTCTCGTGAAGGATCAGGTTTTAAAAAAACGGACTATACATGAAATACCAGGGTCATCTGGGTAAAAATGACAAAATAACTTAGATTAACTACACAACAAAGTAGAAAAAGTAGATTACTGTACTGTGTTGTAGACCAGAAAAAGAAGTTTACAAGAGTTGTTATAGAAAATGAAAATATCTCTGTTGTAGTAAATGAAATTGTTAATCAATATGGAAACTAAATTGCTCGATTTCGAGCAACATGTACACTAGTTTTACTTAAATGACTTTAACTTCTTTATATCTCGTTCGTGAATAACATATGCAAATTTTACGTTTATTTCTTTAGTGGTCCTTTAACTTAGAATTGTGAGTTGATGATCGTTCATAAATGAAAGCCAAAGTTCAAGGGGTGTAGTTAACTTTTAAAAGGGACAAAGATGTTGATTAATTTATTCGTTTAGTAATGGAGTAGAAGGCAAGTAGTGTTGGATATAAAAACATTATTGGATATTTTCTGTTAAAATAATAAAAAATAAAACGATTGTGAAATATTTTGTTAATTGTGTGGCTGTTTATTCTTATAGTCTCTAACTGTAGGCTTTCTTTAGTGAGTAATCAACAGGTTCTTTCGAAATTTCCAATTGTAGTCGGTTAGTAAAAACCGGTCACCTGATCGGGTGAGTTTGGCTATAAACTCCAACAGGGAAATATAGTTTTGAATGTGACTATCTATAAGGTTCATGAAAATATACAAAAAATGAACAAAAGACATAGTTTTTTATTTTTTTTTTTATTCTAAAATTGAATGTGGGTGGCTGTGCATCTTCCCCAAATAAACTTTAACCATGCGATATCCTTTTACTTAAAGAAAACTTATAGTTGTTATAAGCCTGCGTATTACTTAATGTAAAATATTATTATCATATATTAGGATAGTTAAATTTCCTACGCCTATAAACGTCTGTTAAAGTCAAAATAAATTAATTGTGAGTATTTTTTTGTATTAGAGAGATGCTCCTCTCTTTGAGGGAGGTTAGAGGAAGGTTAGAAAATTTCAACTTAACAACTGAGGCCGTTTTGAGGGAGGTTGGATGGTGGTTGGAGGTCGGTTAGAGTTGAGTAAGGTTTGGGAATTCCGCTCTTAATTAAGACACTTAAAAAATTCTTCTGAGTAAATTACTTACAGGAAACGATCATTTACGGCTAATATAGGAGTAAAAGTTTTATAATTGCCTGTCATCACTTCTATTCGGATACACACGCAACATAACAGCGTCCTGCAAAAGCTGCACACTATAGCTTTTAGGCATATATTTTTAACTACAGATTTGTTTTTAAAACATTTTTAAATATCGGTTATAGAATTAAATTGAACATATTAAGGTCGTAATACACAGTACTATTAATGAACCTTGAGTGCCCTCGTTATGGAAGACGGAAAATGTTATAAAAATGTATAGATATTTTACTTAAAAGTGGAAACATTATTCAAATTGTCTTAAAAATATATTTACATATGGAATACAAATTATGAGTTATCAAAGCAATGATTACGTTTTCCAACCAATGTTAAATGGTCATTCCGTATGATTTTCATATTATCTGTTATAAAATACCTTTGTACAATATTAATAATATTATAGGTTTAATCAACGCAAATGAGCATGTCACTGTAATATATTTCTATTATTTTTCATTAAAACTTCAGTAAAATACAATCACCTCCTTTCACAATAATAAATGTGTGGAACTTATTCATAGGTACGCAATGCGATGATGTTTTAAAAATATAATATATTGATCCAATCTTTTCAAGTATAAAGAAACATTGTGTAATAACATAATAGTGCAAATGCAAATGTATTTTATTACAACCAATGTAATTTGATGTGCCCAATAGGTAATGCGGTAAAATCTCATTTGATTTCTAATGAAGTTCGTTTCAATTTCAAGGTCTATTAAGCTGGATTGGAATGAAATTGTAATACAACATATAAACTAATTTAGACATTAACGCATAAAACACAGCATATTTGCATCAATAACGCTATAATATTAATTAGCAATTTGAAAAAGGCTATGTTAAAAATATATCCTATTATCTAATTATAGCTATTTATAAAATTATTTATGTAATAATCAAGCAGTTTTTTTTAATTTTTTTTCTTAAAATATATTATTTAACTATCGTCGTACCCTATGCATTATTAAATATCGTAGAAGGTATGTCCTAATATGCATATTTACCTAGATATCCGTCATTTTGTTTTTCCACTTAATATTTTTTTATTTCAGTGACGGATTGATGTAGGAACTTCATATTTGGCATGGACCTTTATGATACCAATGTACATTTCCAAAGTAAAAATTATTTTTTCAAATGCACATTTTCAAAATAGCGGCCATTTTAAATTTTCAAACATAAATAACTTAAAACAGGTAAATTTTATAAACAAATTTACAAGACACAAAAAGTCTGCACATTTAATTATTTAACCAATGATACCAAGTTTGTAAATATTCGGCAACAAATAATGGAGTTATTGTGATTTTTATATATGAAATAACCTTCATTTGCTTTAATTGTAATGCAAAATCAACGTTTCTCTGCAGAAAAATCATAGAACGGGGTTTTTTGCTTCTGAGGACCTCAAAACAAAAAAGTATCATGGTCCCGGGCTTAAGTCTTACCTTGACTACTATCTTACCATAATAACGTATTCCCTACAGGGAAATACGCTAAAATTACCTGAATTTGATACATTGTGGCATGAACCTACACTGGGAAGGAATTCCATTTATTATTTGCTTACACCACGTCTATGACAGTAAACCTCTATCCTCAATCCCATGGTGTATATGTAGAAAATAAAAAATATCAAATTCCATTGGAAATTCGCTGAGTACGCATTTCTGCTGCGACGGGGTATTTTTAGCTTTAGCTTAAGGTGTCTAAAAGTGATAATCCTGTCCTGTTCTCATTTTCTTAGAAAGAAACCACATACAATTTAAATTGCACTTAATATTGTTAAGTTGTATTGTTATGTAGATAATTCACTCCAAAAGGTGTAGTTGCATAGTTGAATTACTCACTTACATTTAGGTCCTATTTGTAGTGGTTGAATCCTGAATTTTCTCAGAAATTTCTATTCGTAAAATTTATTACGAAAAGAATATTTCATTCTAATACCTAGTTAAATTCTTACAAATAATTATAAAAAGATAAAAAATATGATATCAATATCACTTTAGGTAGCACAACTTGATAAGTAGTACTTGATTTATAAACAATTTTGTTTCAATTTCAAAGTCTATAAAATCAAATCGGAAAAATTAACGCAATAGTGTGCTTAAAGTATGCTAAGCCATCAAGCATACTTTAGCCAGGGAGGCAAACACGGGAGGGCTTATTTATAATAATGGGTTCCACCCAAATATATGGTAAGCTCTTTAATTAATTGCTTAAATATTTTTGCTCGTTATCCTGTGCAACCTATAAATCCATTCTATAAAAATGTAAAACTAACAGCGTGTACGTTGATCGTAAATTAAATATCAATAATCCTCATAAAAACGTAAATAACTTCTTAATTCCAAGTGTTTTGCAGATAACAAATGTTGGTACAAATATGCTATTTGAAAAATATTCAGTCATTTCCTTTGTGAAACACACAACAAACTCATTTCAACTCAAATCAAACTCTTTATTTCCCATAGACAATACAAATACAAAGAAGTTGATTGCGTAGGACACTTCATCGAGGTAACTTAGTCTAAGAAATTGAAATATCTCAAATTCAAACACAGTAGTTTGTAAAATATTACTAAGTTGAAGCTCGTCTAATTAATAGCCACAAAAGAATACCCCCGATGCAGCAGACCTGCGTGCTCAGCGAATTTCCTTTTGCACCTTGGGTCTTAATAGATTTACTTTGTGATTTAAAAAATAAAATTGTTTTTGCCTGAAGAAAAGAGTAACCATAATAATATCTACTACAAAGTTTTAACACTATACTAAATTCTAACATAGTTATACAAATAATTCTGCTAGTGTATGTAAGAAAGGAAACTAGAGTTACCTAGAAATTTTGTTTATTCCTAAAATTTAGTATTGCATAATAGTGACATTAATATAGATATTCTCTAAATTTTATCTACGATATCAATTGGATGTATATAGATCAATATTCAGTAATTTTAAAAAAGTTGAAAATTAAATTCCTTCATTAGGCATTATAAATTCAAACAGCATTTGCGAGTCATATTCTTAGATAACTACGATTCAATCAATATTCTAACGATTTAATAATTTACATTGACAATATTAAAACACTGGTACTTTTATATTAGTAAGTAAGTTGGTCTTTTACAATGTTTTAAGCCGATGCTACAGAGTACACACCGGACTGACATTGACTTATGGTCGCACCAAGATGGATTATGCGTTGCTCCAAATCATATCCACCAGACACTGACCTACGGTCTGCTCTTAGAGGAGTTATACTCTTAAACTGATTCGGGTGTGGAATTCACTTTGTACAGTTAATTTCAATTAATTCCTCTGGCATCTGTTTGATAAGTAATAAACACAATGAGTTCAAATAAATTATGCTGTTTATTATATATCATTGATCAAAATAGCATATATTATAACATACAGGATGTTGTACTTAAGTAGTGGGGTTTGGCCGGTCCTGGCCCAGGTCAAGGTCAGGCGGTTGTAATTGTTGTAGGGGTTGCAGCGGCTGGGGTTTTTTGACAGTAATGGGTGGGTTTTGGAAGTGGGTCAAGGTCATCCGGAGGGGTTTTTAAAAAAGGTGAGCCCCGAGGGGTTAGATTGAAGGTGGGTAAAAATTTATTTAATCAAAGAAAAGTAGTGGTTTTATTTGAGGAGGTGTTGAAGTGTTGTTTACTGGTGATGGAGTGGTAGACGCCAAAGGTGATAGCGATGAGAAGATAAAAACATACTATCCACAGTACGCATTTGAATAGTCGTAAAAGCTGAATCATTTCTTGTTGATTCTTTATTTCTAATTGTAGTCTGTTGATTTCGAGTTTGAGTTTATCCTCTTCCAATTGTGACGTAAATGAAAAATCATCCATCATCTTCGTGTATTAAATGTGTGCAGGTAAAAATGGGAGCGGTGTTGATGGTGAGAAAGTTGGCGATGAAATGAGAAACAGAGATAGGGACAGGTTATATATTACTGTAAAAATGGTGGGGGGGGGGGGGGGGTAAAGAAAATAATTGTAGTTGACTAAACATCATTATTAGCTGTG
The DNA here is from genome assembly GCA_030545055.2 of Neoaliturus tenellus. Lineage (NCBI taxonomy): Eukaryota > Metazoa > Arthropoda > Insecta > Hemiptera > Cicadellidae > Neoaliturus > Neoaliturus tenellus. The sequence continues at coordinate 189,335,445 of CM061531.1, read as the reverse complement.
TCGGGTGTTGCAGCTTTGGAAGATGGAAGACTATTATCTGGCAGCTGTAAAACTTCGACGTCTTCGCTTTCCATGTTTTCGTAATCAGAAGAATTGTAGGAAACTTCCACAGTGATAGTAATGGTGTTATTTGGAGTGATTATTAGATCACTTAAAATTTGAAAAATAGTTTGTAATTCTTCTTGTGATTGAATAAGAAAAGTACATTTACTTGTTGTTAAAGGAGAGGAGCTCATTGTTCGGAAGTTGGCAAACAAATGGTGAGCGATGGTCAGAGGGTCACTTATATGTGGGCAAAGGTGGTGGAGGGGGAAGTAGAGGAGTGGGGAAGGTAGAGTGGTGGGGGAAGGTTGATATACCCATATGCGAACCGGCGGCCAGAGCATTTTGCCGCAAAACCCCATTTGGGTAGGTCATGGGTGGTGTGTAGAAATAAGCATTAGCTGTAATATAAATTAGAAACACTAATAATTGTTTTAAATCAAATATTAAGTTTACTTTTAACCAGAGTTTGCATTTCTTGTTCCTCGTTGTCCAATTCAATAATTTTAATACCATGAGTTGTTTCTTCTTCTTCCCCTGCACTGTTTGAAGATGACGATGATGAAAATATTCTGGTAGGATCCACATATTTTACTTTGATTTTGATCCATCTTAAAGGATACTTATCCATAAGTGTGAGTAAGTTGTGAAATAGAGTTTCCATCTCATCTCTTTCGGTAATTAAATGTTCAAAAGAAATAAACCTGTCACCCATGTTGTTGCCAGTCAGAGTAATGAAATCGGAATGAGAAATGTATTGAAGGATCTGTAGAATATATGTTGGTGGGGACAATTTCAAGGTCAACCGAATGAAATTTTAAAAAAGAGCTGCAGTCAGTGACTACAGCTATAGATCTGAAGCTTCAATAGGATGAGAAGACCAATCTGATCTGTATTTGCATGCATTTATGATGCATGTACAAAAGTCGTCTTTATAACATGCATTACACTCTCGGCAATTAACAATTTTTTCTGGATGAAATTTGATACATCTCTGGGGACAGCAAGTGTGGAAGTATCTTGATTTATAAATTTTAAAGGTTCGCAATTCTGGTGGTGGTAGTTGTTTTGTCTTGCATTTGCAGTAACAGGATCCGAAGAATTCACATTTTCTACAAGCTAATCCGTCTACCATCCATCTTCCTATATCGGTACATTTTTGTTCACAACAATAGCGTGGTTTGTACTCGTCTTTCTTGTTTTCCATGTTGACGCTTCTAAGTTTAGCCAAGAAATGAAGGTGTATAGTGTAGGATAGCATGTTTTATAGATTAGAAAAAGTGGTGGGGGTAATCTCAAGGTCATTCAAATGGAGTTTTAAAAAAGAACATCTTACAAGTGTAAGATGTATTTATTTAAGATAGTGAGTTTTCATCCTCTTTTTCTTTCTTTATATCTTGTTTGTATTTTTCTTTTTCTTCTTTAGCCATAGCAATGAGATCTTCAGTGGATAGTGGATGTACTTCTGGAAATTTTAGAATTAATTTTGGTTGGAATCCTTCTTTAGTCAATACTTGAAGATCGGATGTCATTTGTTCTACACTTTGATAATCTTTTCCGTAGATTTTTCCATTAAATTCAATCATCATTCTGTACAACATGGTAGTGGTAGTTGTTTTCGCTGCGTCAGTTGGGAAGCAAATGATGATTCTGTTTAGGTTACGCGTTCCTTTTATAGATGCCACAGCGACCACTCAATATTATTCAACATCAGTAATATTTCTGAAACTTAACATTACTTTGAGTAGATGGTGTTGTAGTTGAAGGTTGTGTGGAAACAAATACTTCTTCATTGCAGAATTTTTGTTTAGGAAACATCCTCATGTTGTTAGCGTAAACATCAATATTTAAACGATAACCACCGGCAAGTAATACTCGCAATTCATTAGTAAAATCGTCGAGTTCTTCAAAAGTTGTGATGGTGGTGGTATCATATGATGCACACTTCACCTTAAGAGACATGTTGTTATTTGTAATAACTGGAGAGCCAACAGAGATGCGTACAGCACGAAAGGTAGTCGGAGACTGATGAGATCCTCAAGAAAATTACGGCCTTTATATACCCTCGAAACTAGGTCAAGGTCACCCAAACGTGTTTTTAAAAAAGCAACATATCGATAGTGCAAAAACACTATCGATATGTTGCCTTTTTCTTATTTTTTTTTATTTTTTATTTATTTATAATCAGTTACACACATGTACAACAGTATATATATAAACTACAGATTAGTTGCTAGTAGGCATAACATGAAGTGTAAGTTCAGTAGAGTTGCTTCCGCTAGGACCGTGAGATGCTAAGTAGAGTGTGCCGGGGTGAATCAGTCGTAAATCTTCATTCTGCAGCAGTTGAACAAAGCGTTTGGGAAGAAATACTTGAAATTTTGGTTCATCACCAGGTGTGTAGGGTGCTTCACTTAATGTACAATTGATAGCGTCTCCAATTGATGTTTCCATTTTCTTAATAGTGTGAATAATATAATGTTTCTCTTCCTTCAATTCTGAACATTTTTTTGTCGGTAGTATAGTAGATTTAGAATGTTTGTTAAATTGATCAACAAGCGATTGTAGAAAATTTTGTGACGCCATTATCTTCTTCTTGCTATTGTTCGTCTTCTTCTTCTTGTGTTTGCGTGTCAGAGGTGTTGACTCCCCGGAGGTTCGAGTAATACTGATGCATTGTCATAGTGCCGCTCTCGCTTTTATACCCTTCGTTTCCCCCACCACTTTGCTGGAGATAGACATTTAAACGATATGCGTTTTTTAAAGCACATTGAGACTGTTGATGTTTAAAGTTTTTAGATGAAATACAGATGTTATCAAAGTAGCAATAAAAATCTTTCTCCATTTGCACATTTATTACTTCATGGTTTGTATATGTTTGTATCCAATTTGCTTTTTCCAATCCTCTTGTAAAAATAGTTTTGAACTTTTTGCAGAAATGATTCATAATGTGTGGCATCATATTGTAGGTTATAAAACCTTCATCCCATCTTAGATTATGAAAATGTTTCATCAACCATTTGTTTGTTACTTTAGCTTTGGTTGTTAATCTGTTGAATGGTAAAGGAGGCATAAATAAAAAGTGATAAACAACAGATGTTATCATATCTAGTACCACTAACTCTTTAATTATAAAATTTCCATCATTACCACGGAATGCTTGAAACTCTATGATACCTTGCTTTACTTCCATTAATTCTATCTTCTTAGAGAATGAAACTTGTTTATCCATGATGACGTTCAGTAGGCAACTGGTATGTTAATCCAGATTGACAACCTTTTATACCCCCAATATTCTTCTTTTTACTTACAATATTCTTTATTTGTTCAATTTGTTGCCGATTGTTGATTGTTGAAACTTGATTCGTTTTCCTTGGTTTCTTGCTTTTCTTCATCTAAATTAAAGTTGGTTTGATAGTGGTGTAACTGTCTCCACATATCTACTTCATGTGGTATCCTATTGAAGATTGAAGTATCTACTGGACCATATAGGATTGGAACATATGGTTGTTTATCCAATGCATCAATTAAATAGTCTTTGATAATTGCACTTGAGAATATTAGCTGTTTTAAATATCTTGTTATAGGACCAGTAGCACAAGTTAAAGTGTAAAACTCTTCTTTAGTCAAATGTATTTTTATATTATATTTAGTTAAATCTCTAAATCGAACTAGTTGTTGACCACGTTGTTTAACAATATCGATTTCAATATTTGATTCCAACAAACCTAGTTTTGTTTTTCTTCCAAATGTATTGTTACTCAGATAACATTCCAAAAGATGTATATGTTTCATAAAAGATTCCCAAGAAGTTTCAGTGAAGGTTACCATTTTAGATCCATGATTTAAAATAACAGTAGGAGAGTAATCCAATGATTTCATCACTCCAGCAGATACAGTCTTTGTCATACAAGAAGAAATAGGATAAAATATTCGAAGAAATACTTCCGTTAAGATGTTGGTGGAAATGTTATCTTCAATTTTTCTTTTCTTTGTTTCTTTTTCAACTTCCTCTTCTTCTGTCTTTTTATGTTTAAACTTGAGGAACTCATCCATTTCCTGTTCAACTTGTCTTTCTATATCCAAACTATTGTCAGCCATAAAAGGTGTAGTTTCTTCATTAGCAGTTGATGTAGTAGAACTCATCTTGCGGACGATGTTACCCATACGACAATCAAAGATGAAATGAATTTCCAGCTCTTTTTTCTCGCTTTTATACTCGCAGATGACCTAGATATTGTTGATTTTTTGTAAAAACCTTACAAATTGTGCAGATGTTGTATTAATCCTTCTTAAAGTACATTCTTCACGATTCCTGTTAGCGGTGTGTAAGTAACTATTTTGTCATGTAGAATTAAACAGTATGCTGAAGTTCCATCTGGTATTTTATCTTCAAATTCCATTTCAACTTTTATATCTACACTTGAAGATTTTACAGATTCATTTTGTTTTGAACAATCGATTACAACAATTGGAGCTTTTGAATAAAATTGTTCTGGTGATAAAAGTGGTGTATTCGTCTTACCATAATATGATGATTGAAATCTTGCATACATGTCATATAGAATGGAATAACGTTTCTTGTCAAATGAAACATTTAAACTGTCATATGGAAAGAACTGAGAGTTTAAAAAAACTTTGCAATTCTTTATCTTGCAATGGTCAAATTGACCAGCGTGCGCGGTTATAACATCTTTTCGTTTAGTCTGAAAACCGACTATTATGTACCTTGCCCGTTCTAAATAAGTAGAGGTTTTAACAGTCCATGTTTGTCTTTCTGTTTGAGGCAATATGGGGTATTCATGAAATTCCCAACTCCTAAATGGTATTACAATATCACGGTCAGATTTTAATTTTTTCAATAATATTACTCGATGTTCATCTGCCAATCTGACATGAGGTACTCTCCATACAACTTTATCCAATTGAAGTTACCATTCCAAATCGGCATCTTTAGTTCCACTTGGCGCTTGTATTACATCCTTATTTGTTGAAGATCTGAGCAGTACCAGTTCTTGCTTTACATTTATTATTATTCTCTTGTAATCTTCTGCGAATCCCAAAAGCAATCGTAAAGGTACATTAAAATCAAAGTAACCTTTTGAATTAGGAGTAATAGTGTCTTTATCAGGAGTCACCCATCCAGCCGAGATTAAAGAATTTTTTTCATTGGGTGTTATTGAAGTCAATCCTTTTAAAGTTGTTGATATACCAACTTTTTTTGTTGAATCAATTGTTACTCCAGATATCTCATATCTAATTTCATCAAACAGATATGCCATAGGGTTATTTATAAAAGGAACAGTTGAACCAGACTTTCCATCCAATGTTGTTACTCTTCCTTCGATATATAAATAACTTTCACATGGTAATGTGTAGATATCTTGTTGTTGAATGGGAATTCTTATTTCATCATTATTATTTAATTTTGATGAAGTGTAAGGGTTGTGAGTGTGATATTCCTTCTCCCATAGGGTTTCGTCGAATGTCGGTCCTTGCGCTATATCCAGTATATCCATGGTTGGCAAGTTTTAGTCCGATCTTTTGTAGGAAGCGTATGTTGTCCGGTGTTAACTCGTCGAATGTTGAGGAGCTACTGAGCTCCCGACTCTTCCGTTGTGGTTTAAATGATAATCCCATGTTGACTTTATGTTGCCGCTCTGATATGTAACCGTATAGTTATTGTTTCTCCTCTAAAATCAACACTAATACCGTCTTGATCCAATATGTTCAGTACGATGTCTGAAATGAAACTGGTGTTTAACGGTAGGTATATCAGGTTTTGTGGCTTCTCAACTATTTTAAAACCAGGAGCTACTGTCGGGTAAAATGTGTGTAATATATGTTGATTTACTCCATCTCTATATGATCCGTGTATAATATTACACGTTACATCAATACTGTTCACCTTTAATATTGTTACTGTTGTATCGCCAGTATAATCATTTCCAGGAGCTAAAATTCCTTTCTTCTTTGAAAATCCGAGCAAATTGCCGATTGAGTGGTCTAAGCTAAAATCTATATAATACTTTGAAGTTATTTCTGCTTTTAATGTATTATTATTACCTTTTATAGAAATATTTTCTTCTCCAAGTTTCTTTTGTAATACTTGGTTTATATCGTCTATTTCATATGCTCCTGTAGATAATGGAATTATTTTTAATTGTGAATAATTTCCTTTTTCATCTTTACTCTCATAATAATGTAGTAAATTATTTTTTCCTTCTGTAACATTGGGAATTGAATTGTATGTAGTCAAATCCAATAATGCTGCTTCCCATAGTTTATCCGTAGATAAACGTAACGCTGGGAAAAGTGTACTTTTCAATGTTGACGAATTTCCACTCAGCGATACTGTATACGATGACATCTTAAAGCTGACTGACGCTCTTCGCTAGGAACTCTAAACATAAATGTCCGCATATTTCTGTATTGCTAGGTTGCTCTCTTTTGTAGTTGTAGAATATATTCTTGGAGTCTCGAAAATAATGTTGAAGTTCTTTTGGTGGCGGTAAATTTCCAAAACTATCAAAGTAGTAAACATTTTCTCCAAGTTTTTTATAACATACCCAATGAGTACCTGGTCCATAATTAGAGTCTAAATTTACTATTCCAGTTTCATTTTTCCACACTCTATTTGGTAATGTATCTTTCATAAAAACTCCTCTGAAGAATGGTATTCTTAAACATTTCACATATTTTGACAATTGATAGTTTGTTAATGCTTCATTTGGAATTATCAATTTATTTTTCTTATTTAATACACACGGTACGGTCTTAAGTAAAGACCCGATCCGTTTTTTACCATTGACCATATGGATGTTTTCTTGACTTTCCTTTTAGGGTTAGTGCGATGTCTTCTTTTGATGTTCCCACCTCTTTTTGCAGCTTCTTTTTTACTAGGTTTTTTCCCGCGTCGTCTGCCACCACCAAACTTAGCTTTCGTCTTCATGGCTGTTGTCACTGCCCAAGCTGCTGCTTTTTCCGCAATACTGGCGTCACTTGATTTAACCCTTTGCCAAGCTTTTTCCGCTAGCGCTCTATCCGCTATTGATCTATTTGTTGAATCTGCAAACTTGGAATACGCTATATCGTGTTCTTTGCAAGCTTGATCTAATTTATTAATTCCAGGATCTCCTCTTGCTAAACGTTTTGCCAACTTAGTTCCGGGTCCACAATATTGATAGCCTCCGGGCAGATGAAATTCGTATGGTAAAGCGTCTATTGCTCGATTTAGAACAGCACCAACAGGAATCCGTCTGAGCAGGGAAAACGCAGCTGATGTTATACCACGTCCTTTCTTAACGCTGTCTTGACGACGACTGAGCGGTGCGGTCTTCATTATGTCGTCTTATATAACCAGCGTGTTTACTCCACGAGCTGCTTTACATAAATGGATAACTCGTGCACAATGTTTTATATTTAAATATTTAATTATTCAAATTAATTATATACTGATTTATGATTCTATTTTTAATCCAAGCTTCTCGTTCATCGGGTTGAATCATCACATGACTCGTTGTACTAGCTATATGATTGTGGGTATCGATAAGTAAATTGCCCACTATTCTTATTAAACAATCTAAAGTTACAGCATCTTTCGGATGTTGAGGATCATGTAACTGCATAATACGTTTATCATTACACGTGTAAGCGGTCGAATCACTTTTCGATGTTGTTATGACTTGTCCAATAGTAGCAGCATCATTTAAATCTTCTCCTGGTAAAATATTAATTATTTTCTTCATCTTTGCATCATATTTGGTCCCAAAGTGTTTATCCCAAGTTATTGTTTGTTTCATTGTAACACAATCGTTTGCTTCGTAACCAGGATAAATATCTTTTATTCTTCTATTACGACCATTGTATGTACCTAATGTACCACCAGTAGCAATTAATGTTTGCACCATTAGAGGTACATCTGTATCTTTTATACCAAATCTTCCATTTGTTATTGTTTTACGTCCTGCATCCCATTCATCATTATTTCCTTGCATTAAATCAAACTTTTTATTTCCATGTATAAATGTATCTCCTCGCTTTAGCACGGCATCTTCATGTTTTACAAAATTCGATGTTCCCCTTTTTAATTCTTTAGATAATTGTTCCATAGTAACAGCGTCTTTTGGTTGAGAACCGAATTTTACATTTGACAATGCTTTTCCATGACAATCTATTTCATCAGCATCTTGTAAAATACAGTTGTCCTTGATGTATTTCAGGTTTACAGCATCACCGTCTTCCTTTGGGTATCCAATGTCATTTATAATAAACTTATAAAAAGAAAATCCTCGTTGAGTCTTTTCCGGTATTATAGAATGTAAATATTCTTTATTAACTGAATCTTTATTATTTTTTGGATTTGCCACATTGGTTATCCTATGATTTCCAGCATCATATGTTTGTCCATCTTTTAAATTGTTACCCCACTGCAATTTTAAAGTGTTGGAAAGTTCAGATGATAAATACTCTTTAGTAATTGCATCAGAACTGTCAGTTGGTTTACCAACATTAATTATTCTATGTGATTTAACATCGTAAGTATTCTTGTTTAATTTTAATGATGTTGAAGTTGCTTCTTTTACTGTTTTTAAATTTGCTCCATCAGTATCTTCTTCTGGGTCTTTAACAAATTTTAAACGTTTGTTACTCATATCATAGTCACCTTCAGGTGTTTGTGGCAATCCACTTTTTTTTCTGTTTTCTCCTCCTTGTACTCCTAGCCCGGAGTACCGTCCGAACTTGTCGACACTCATGATTGAACTGATCCACTGTATACTCACAGCTCTCTTATATATCCATAATGATTTATACAACTATTCCACGATTTCGAAGTTCGTCAACTAAAGCCACCCATTCATTATTTAAACCTGTATGACCAGCTTCCATGGCTTCATGTAATAGTCTCATTCTATCGACCAATTTGTTTATATCATTATAGTAAATCACATTTGTATTATATAGGTTTTTCATTAAACCTTTACCAGACGTAGAAGATTCTCCTTTTTTCTTTTTACCATATTCATCCATAAGTGATAAGTCCATAAGTGATAAAGATTTCCTCTTTAGCGGTTTCTTCAAAGCAGGCGCAGTTCGTAATGTTGGTAGTTTTCTCAGGGGAAACAATCTTTTTATTACAACTGAATATTTAGTTGCGCGTGTTCTATTTATCATTGAATCTTTGGAGTAATTCTTCTTATGAGCATTAGTATTTTGCAAAATTTCTTTAAAAGTATTTAAATCTTGTAGTGTATATTTTATAGGTATATTTTTAAAAATCAGTTCAAATAATCCTTTTGTTCCTTTATATTTATGCTCACCAATAACAATGTCATCATCTTCAGTCAAATATACTTTTGAATCTCCTATTTTTAATTCATTTCCATCAATTCTCGCTCCATATACATGTGACTTGTGTAGTTTTGGGTTAGCTTTTATTTCATGTAACATCTTCATGATATACTTTCTTCCAAGAGGTCCTTGTTGCAATATATCACTACTTAATTTTGTTAGATTTGGAATTGATTGTTCTGCTTCAGGTATATGTTGTTCTTCTTCTTCTTCTTTTTGAACATTTATTTCTGGTTCTTCTTGTCTTGTTTCTTCTCCTTTTTGAGAAACTTCACTATCACTTGTGTAAGAATCATCATCTTCTTCCTTTTTTAAAGTCTTTACTTCAAATTTAGAAACAGGTAGTAAAACATCTCCTTCAAAATGAGGTTTACCAATTGTTTCTGTTATCTGTTTTAAAGGTTCTGTAATAGGCTTAAATGTAGTCTCCAGAAATTCTTCTCTTTCATTCAAACCCATTCTTAATGCTCGATTTTTAAGTCTAATCGAGTCACTCAGTGATTTTATTTCTTTTAATAGTTTTTCTTGGTTCACCATGTTTACGCAGCGAGGTCCAATCTATTACTAAACGTATCATCAATCGTTCAATGAATTAATACAAATTTATCCAATCCTATACGATATCTTCCATTTTTTATAGCTTCTTCTTTCATAATAACAAGAAATCCATATTTTTCAGCCCATGCTTTGCCACACATTTCTTTAAATTTATCAAATGACATGTCTGCATTCACATGATCATAATATATGTGCTTTAAATTTGTTTCATCTTGCTTAAAGATAATTAGTAGATTTGCATTATCTCTTATTAGTTGTTTTGGAATTTTACTGTAAGTTTGACCAATATAAATGCTATCAATATTGTAATGTCTTCCCATGGCAAAATAACTTCTAATAGTGTCGTGATTTTCACAAGATACATCATCAAATATAAATATAGAAAATGGTTTAGCCTCGTTTGGCTCCATTATAGTTTCACTAGCATTAAACTTGTAAAAATTAACTTCAGGCACACTTGCGAGTACCTTATCCAATAATTGGTATTTGGGTTGTTGCAAAGATTTGGAAAAGATATAAATGTTGTTGAAACGTAATCCCTTAGGATTTGTTATTAAATTAAAAACCACATTTGTCTTTCCACAATTTGATGGTCCAGTTATTAAACATCTTATTGTGTTTGGCAGTAATTCACCATGTTTTCCATGATTTAACTTGTCGTTGTCAACTGTTAACTCATCAATATTATCAATAAAAAATCGATCCTTTTGCTGCACAATCTCCATCTTGTGTAAAGGTTAAACATGTAATGACTTCATAAATTGCTACACTAAGTCTTTTGTAGGGATCCAAGAGTCTTCACTTTTATCAAATCCCAACCAACGTACTTTCACCTTATCCTTTTTTCTTTGTAAAATTTTTTCAACAAGATATACATCGCCAACTGATGATTTTAGCAATTCATGTCCGTAGAATCCACCTTCAAGCAATTCACCCTTGTTGTCCTTTAAAATGTAGGTTTCAGGTATTGTTGGTTGCACTTTATAGATTGTAAATACTTCATTAGTCCAGTTTGGCAGATACCTTTTGCTAAATACTCCTTTGTACTTACTTATACGAACTTTATCATCAACTTTAAATGTTTTGGGCTGCATTTTTTCACGTTTAGGAGTAGTATTATTTTTAATACGTTTTAATACCATTTTAGCATTGGCACTATTTACTTCATTAGGCTTCATACCAATGGTTCGATGATACTTATTGTTATATTCTTTTATAAGTTGTGGTAATATATCATACCAAATATATGATCCTCGTTTGGAAAATGTTTTATACATTGCTCCTTTTAACGTTCTGTTAAATCTTTCTATTATTGAAGCTTTAACTTCAGAATTTGTAGAATAATGATTTATTTTATACTTCTTCATTAAAGCTGCAAAGTCTTTGTTAAAATATTCTTTTCCATCATCAGTTTGTAGATGTTTGATGTTGAAATTATTTCTTAGTATAGCCATTTCCATAGCTTTTGTAACACTTTTACCAGTCTTGTCCTTTAGCGGTAAAGCATCAGCCACTTTAGTAAAACAGTCTATAATCGCTAAAATGTATTTGAATCCTTTATTTAATTTACTATGTGGTATCATTTCAATAAGATCGGCTTGGAAAAGATCATTCATTCCTTTTATAATTGTATTTCTTCTAGGAAATTTTCTTCTTGCCGGCTTATGAAGTTCATTTACAATCTTGTTCCTTAAATCTTCCATCTTCAGTTGTGTCTTCCACACCGCTTGTAAAAATACTGATCTCTAAAATGGTTTATCCTCTTTTATATGGTTAGATTATAGGTCAAGGCCATATTACATTGGTGTAAAAAAGAGGGAACATGACATTGAGCTTGTCATGTCCCCTCTTCTTTACGGAAAGGAAGAAGGTAAAGGACGAAGAATAGGTTTATTGGTCGATAGGGTATAAGGAGTAATGTCCAAATGGTAAAGTTTTTATATTATCTTCCAGGATGTACCTCTTATCATCCTTACAACTCAAAGCCCATTTGGTTTGCTTTACACTGAAGAGACGATGGTTGAAGCTTCTTATGGTGTTAAATGTTGCTGTTGTCTCAACATTTTCAAATAAGCATCTCTTGTATTCTTCAAACTGTACATTCTTCTTCAGGTATGAGGTTTTTATACCTTTGGCCTTCTTCACGATTTCATGTTCTCTTTTTTCATTTTTGTACAATTTAAATGAATACAATTTAGACATTAAAGCAACAACCTCTTCCATTGGCACGCTATTTGTTTCGTCTTTGAACTTTCCCAATACCTTTTTATTTTTACCATTGTCGTAGTTGGGATGGTCTTGTGGATAATCAGAAAAGTCAAAGTCGTTATTGTAGATAAAACAGCGTAGGTCTTCATACATATCTTCAGTTCTTATCCAATAAATAAAAGCGTCCGTATCCATGTATACAATGCCGATGTTTTCTCTTCCATAAAATTTAACCATCTTGTTGTAATGGAAGTCATACATGTGGGTCTTTGAAATATCTAGAATAGACATCCCCACATATAAAGGACGATCCATTGTAATTGAAATTTTGTTCATGGAAACAGCTACAAGATTTTCGTTGATTATTATGGATGATCCGAAGTTAGGTTTTTGTACCAGCTTTTGTAGTTTCACCGGATCACTAACTAGTTTCACATTCTTATGCTTTCTTTTGTTTTCCAGTGTCTTGCCAAATATCGCATTATTCATCAATTTAAAAAAGTCCTTTTGAAAATTAGATGTAGCTGCAGTTCTTCTTTTTGTGTTGTTGTCAATGTATGACTTTAACCAACAGGATTGAGAAAATTGTAAAGCTCTATTAATTTTTGTTATTCTTAATCCTAATTCTAGGGCTTGTTGTATTACCCAATAATGAGCAACATATCTTGATTTGTTGGTTAAAGTCATCATTAATTTAGGCCATCTACCGGTTGGTGATATTTCTGTCTTGGCCAGTAGAGGTAAATCATAATGGTGGTCATGCAAATGTTCAGGGTACTCAATATCTACATCCAAAATATAACCAGTATCTCCATGTTTTGCTATATCCATGATGTTTCCAATAGAATCAGGATCTACCCATTTAAATTCCCCAAACGGGAGAGGATTCGACATGGCCCATCCATAAAGGTTATTTGCATCAAAATAACCTAAATATGTACTTGGTTATTTGCATCAAAATTGGGCAAACATTTGTTATTTGCCTTTACATGTCGTGTTACGCTTTGAGTTAGCCCCCCTCGAACACCTGATTCCAACATCAGCACCATGTCTATATCTGTAAGAAGTTGGAGTTTACATTTTGTTTCCTTTAACATTGCTTGCCAAGCTAGTCCAGGTGATGTACAAGAATGCAGAGGGTCTAATCCATATGCCTTAAAACATGTATTTCTAAACTCTTCCATTATATCACAAAGTAAAGTTACATCTAGTTTTACATAAAAGTCTGAATATTCTCCAAGTGTTTTAAATCCTAATTCATTCCATACTCTACACGCATGTTCATAATCTTCATGGGATATATCTGTGTCATATAGTTTACTTTTGAATTCTTCTTTTGGTGGAAGGGATGTTTCATTAAATCTTTCTAAGCTATCTATATAATCATACGGGAAAACACCTTTGCGAAGAACTAAATTAACCTTGTCATTACTTACAATCTTCTTGGTTTCTATTAAATCTTCTGTTCTCAGGTTTTCAGAAAGCTTCATTAAACTAGATGGCATAAAACGGTAAGAGTCTAAAAACCGAAGCTTTATATTTCCAACTTTTTTAGTAAAACTTATGAACTTCTCCGTGGTTTCAGCTATGACATCAATTTCTCCATTATCTCTTCCTAATTCCGGAATGATAAAATGCGCATCATAACCACTAAGGTTATGTAATATTACAGGTATATTTGCAGGGATCTTGTAGTTGATATTACAGCTGTTACATGCAGCACCTCTATAATACCCTGTCAGATGGTCATGATCATGAACCTTGTGATTTTCCACAGTAAATTCATTTCTACATAAATAACAATAAGTCGCATTTTCATGTTGAATCTCTTCTTCTTCATCCAAAGGTATCATCGGTATAATATCACTGTACAATCTTTCAACACTTTCCGCTATTATATACAACTGATCAAGGAATATTTTAGAAGCATTAACACCACGATAGACAATAGGTTTTAAAGTTAAATTAAATCTATTTAAATGTTCTTCAGAAAGAGTAGATTTAACCATTAAACAAAAACTGTTTGGATCATGTATCTGATACTTAACACTTTTCCTTGCTACATCGCCATCATTATTTTCAATAGGCACAAGTGTAGATTCAAAATCAGCATAAACAACAATAGGAATCCGGTATTGATGGGAGATTTTCTCGAATTTTAACTCTGCCTTACTTGAACACGGTAAGATAATTTTTGCTTCATAGTTGTTGTTACATAGTTTTTTATGCTCTTGTAACCATTCCTTTCCTCCTCTTCTTTCTTGTTGAAAATTAAAACATCGTTTACAAATTATCGTCTTATGTTCAGCTTTAAACAATTGATTATTAACAAGAGTTTCAAATTTTTTAATCCATACATAGTGGGAAACATCACCTTTTGTAAGTAGTAATAAGTCTGTATGATCTGGGAGTTCATTCTTCACCACACGCAATGGGTACACTTTATTCGAACTGTCCAAACCAAAAACATTAACAGATGTTCCAGGGTTTTGTTTTTCGAACTTTGGGATGTCCTTCAAAGCCACTGGGTAAGTCAATCCTTGGAAATTATATTTATATCTGTGTGTTTCATATTCTTCACTGGGTCTAACCGCATGGTGAGGTGGTACAAACTTTGCCGTCATTGCATATCTAAAACATTCCATATCTTCATTTTGAACATTTATACATGATTTGGTGTCTGAAATTTTCTTTGGGAGCGGAATATAACTGCTACCCCTTAATCCATAGCCGTGTTTATGAACTCTAACATCCATACCCTCAATACTAACCAAACTCCAACCAGATCCTCTTCCTTCATGTTCTTGAATTTTTGTTAATATTTCTTCCAAACAATCTTCAACTATTGAATTAATATCTGAACTTGCCATGATGGTCTGGTTTTTTGTCATGAATCCTCTTGGCGACATTTCTCCTTCTACATTAGTAAACATAGCATTTAATAATATGCCAAATTTAATAAAGTTTAGTCTTCTTAATTCTTCTGTGAGTGTTTTACTTACAATTGTTCTTACTTCTTTAAAAAACTGATCCAATTCCAAATTTTCATTTTGAATTTTGTGGTGCATTACTACTCTACCTTCTAAAGCAAATACTTTTAAACTCGGTATTTCACTAGATGGTCCTGCTAATGGTTCTTCTTCTTGTTGTTCTTCTTCATATAGTTTTAAATCTTCATATTCTGTTTCTGTTACATCTTCATTATTATTATGGAATAATTCTTTATGTATTTCTAGTAGAATATTATCATGAAAAGTTTCTGAGCAAATTTCACATTGATGCATCTTGTGTTCTTCTTGTTGTTCTTCTTGTTGTTCTTCTCCATATAGTTTTAAATCTTCATATTCGGTTTCTGTTACATCTTCATTATTATTATGGAATAACTCTTTATGTATTTCTAGTAGAATATTATCATGAAAAGTTTCTAAGCAAATTTCACATTGATGCATCGTGTTGATGTTTACTCTTTGAAATTTAGCATGGAAATGAAATGCTTCTCTCTTCTATTCCCTTTATATAATGCTTCCCCCACCACATTTGTAAGGTTTTTTTGTTAGTGAAATGTTAGAATTAGTAGTTTAACACTAAAGCTGAAAAGTAATGATTAAAGCCTATATTTTCTTCCAATTGCAAATACTCCACATATGCCTCCGCCCACAGCCATAACAGATCTATGTTTCTCCAATATACACCAAAGGTGTGTCTATCATCTACCAAAATTGGAGATCCTATGTTTACTAATCTTCCATTTTCTATCCATGTCACAACTTCAATTAAAAACCTTCCTATAATATCCATTGGTAAATTCGGATCCACAAATATTCTTGTTACAACATTTTCACTTAACAAAGGCACTTCAATTTCTTCAATTTCTTCATCGTTTTCTTCATCCACCTCCAATACTTCTTCAACTTTTGTACATTTGTTATAAAATATTGAAGCATCTTGGGGAGACATGTTCACTCTAGCTATTATAGGTAAAGAATGTTCTCAACACAAACCACACCACTCTTATATCGACATGTCATTGAGTGGGGGGGGGGGGGGTGTTCTTTTTATGGTACAATTTTAGTAAAAGAAAATAATACAATTCTGTCTTTACCACAATATTGCTCTTAATTAGAGCTTTTCATTGATGTATGACTTGCCCTATTCCGGCAAACCATTCTTGAGTTATTAGTCATTTTGTAATCCGGATTATTGTCGGGGGGGGGGGGGGGGGGGGGGGCTCGTCAAGTTCAAGTTCAAGGTCAAGGTCACCAAGGCCAAGTTCACTGTTGGGGGGGGGGGGGGCTCGTTAAGTTCAAGTTCAAGGTCAAGGTCACCAAGGCCAAGTTCACTGTCGGGGGGGGGGGGGGGGTCATTAACCTAATTGAGGTCAAGGTCACCAAAAAATTATAATTTACCAAAGTGATGGGGACGGCCGGAGCCATCCCCACCACTCTGTTTGCCTAACACTTCCCCAAATCCCAACCCGCTATAGTTACGTCTTGCAAGGGATCCCAATTTTTGGCCCGCACGCACGTGGCGATCCAGTTTGGTGGGCTGTGATACGGGCGGCCGGCCTCGGGCCTGGGCACTGGACCTGACCATTCCAATTTTACAATAGGGAGTCTGGAACAGTTAATGCAAGACGCAACTCTAACCTCCCACCCTTAATCTAAACCCACCCAAATATAATTATTTCCTAACAAAAAATTAAAAATTTTAAAAAAATAAAAATATGCGCTGCCTATGGCACAACACGCATGTCCCACCCATATTTAATGAAGTTCAACAAAACTTCTATAATTTAAATTTAAATTTAATCTACCCTCCTAACAGCTAGCTGTGAAAGGTTATTAGTACACACACACATACAATAATTATACCAAAACTCAACATCAAAAACACATTTTCCAAACATCAACAATACCATAACACCTTAATGCTAACATCGCAATGCGCAAATTAAAGCTTAAAATTAGCACAACTTAAAACTAAAAATAACATTTTGCACACACACTCACACACAACAAGTATTAATATTAAAACCCTAACAGCAAGAGTAACTCAAATATATATCGGCCGCTTATATATTTGAGGTACCCTTTGAGTTCGGAACAACCATCGCGTCCGACAAATTGTTCCGAACTAACTCAGCGATAGTCGCCAAAAAGGTTCTCGGCTCACAAAGTGGTGGGGCGGCTCACAAAGTGGTGGGGAGCAATAGGGGTTTAAGGGGATAGAACGTCCAACGTCAGTGGAAATTTCCAATGATCTATTCGTCACATGTAGGTCGCCGCTAATGCAGGTGGAGCGTTGTACCTTGCAATTAACGTTAGGCAACACCTGGTTTAATCCGCCGTTGAGCTTCACTGAGGCTTTCCCCATCGCGTAACACCATAATTGTTGCCTGTTATTATCTGAGTAATGGCAGAAAATTATCTGTCCTCTTTTGCCGCTTAACTATAGTTATTAAACTATTGGCAACATCAAAGCTAAATTGGTGTTATATAAATGTAACCACTATCAACCTAATTCATTTTGATGAGTTAAAGTGCCGGTGGGGGGGGGGGGGGGGTTAACATTTTTTCTTGGGGGGGGGGGGGGTTCAACATAATTACTATCTATGCTTATATAAGCCGCAACGCGGTCGCGCGTCTGCCATTCACTCCCCAGGTACCGCAGCTGAAACAACTAATCTGTAAGTCTCTACCACCTAGTAATGTTACATATGCTTTGTTTTAACTTACACCTGTTAAGCTTGCTATTTTTATGTAATTTATTTTTTCAACTATTTCTTAACATATAAAAAATACACTTTTTATTTTATATATAATATATCAAATAATCTCGCGTTACTATTTTTATTTTAGTTTATACTTATTATATAAGTTAACCCCTACAGAATAATTAACTAACTTCTGCTGCTAGACTAAACTACTTAGACTATAAACAGTTAACACCCATATATTAATATATAATTATTATACTGCAAGTTTTACCTGTACAAATGCTAGATGTAATTGCGATTAATCGTCTACGACACAGTTCTTAAACCCTTATAAAATAATTAATTAACTTCTACCACTAGCGGTAATTTTTAAAAATTTTACAAAAATTTATTAACTATTTTTCCCCCTACTAGAACCTTTCGCTACGCTGCCGCCCCGACAAAGAACTGAAATCTCCAAAGTTCTTCCCTTTTATCTCATTCTCTTAGGGGAGGGGGTTAGGGGGGTTCACACAACCCTATATAAGCGGCATCGTTACCTCGCGCGTGCTCCATTATAATGGCGATAGGGCAACAGTAAACATCTATCCGTAAGTCTCTAAGACTATCAAACATTTTTTAACTTACTCTTGTTACTCTAACATATGTTTGCGCTTATTATGCTAATTACTCTCTATATATTCAGACACACTCGCGAGCACCAATCATATACTCGCTGAATTTTGGAGAGTACACATCTCCCCTTTGAATATTATTATGGATTCGCACACTTTACATTTAAAACTTTTGCGTACAAAACACATTTTACAGAAACAATCTAACTCCACAATTTCAAAACCGCGTACTACATTGAGTAAGCTTAAAAAATACTTCAGTTTTCACCCGTTGTACTTTGTAAAATCTAACCTTTGTAATACTTGTTCTACTGATCCTATTTTACACTCTGTCTTAACTGAAATGCTGAAATATCACGATTTCAATCTTGTTACACCTATTGACGATCCTATCCAATTATTCTTATTCACTATATTACCAGGTTTATATGATCATTCTTCCTCAGACACATGTCTTGTTCTGCTCTATCAACTCGCACTGTAACCACCTAGGACCTCTCCTTTTTTGCAATTATGGACACACAGCAGGATTCACCCATACAAGCACTGACTCCCATCCCATACAGAGTAATAAAATAACTATTACTGCTACAAATGATGACAAAGCAATTTTCCAATCACTGATGAGTTTTTATTAAATAAATATATTTTTAAAAACCCCCTCTGGATGACCTTGACCCACTTCCAAAACCCACCCATCACTGTCAAAAAACCCCAGCCGCTGCAACCCCTACAACAATTACAACCGCCTGACCTTGACCTGGGCCAGGACCGGCCAAACCCCACTACTTACTTACAAACTTTTAAGGTTTTTCAGCATGAAGCCAAAATAAACAAAAAAGTTCATTTAAAACATACATCTTAAAATTCTTTGTTAAGAGCCATCTTCACCCTTGTAAAAACACTGAAAACATGCCTCCGTATTCCCCTGTTTTGGACCGAGTTTTTTAATATTTATTGGTAAACTTTATGTTTTATTGTAGGTTAAGGTTAGATCTAGGTCACTCATACCTGATATATGAATAAAAATTAATTGTATAAGTACAAAATATTCTTAAAAGTAAGTAAAATAGAGTTACTTTAAGACGTCACAAAGAGTAATATTTGTTAAATTTCAAAATTTTGAGGTATGAGGGGCTTAATATAACTATTCATCTAAACACTTACCAAGTTTAAAGAAAATCGGTTGAAAAACGGCATCCAAAACAGGGGAATAAAATACCATGTTTGGTATAAAAGCCGTGTGGTTAACATTGCCGACTGCGCAACAATGGGCTACTTGAGAGTCATCTTCACCTATTGGGCCTCAGTTGCACTATTAATTTCACTCAGTTTCACCAAAAACCTCAATTTGAATGAATTATAATGCAAAATAAATGTTTCCTGCAGAAAAAGGGCAATAACTTCGTTATTTGTTGTCAAATCCTTACTCACTTTTTTTCACTGGTTAAATCATTAAATTTATCAACTCTATCGTTATTTGTAAAATTTTGATAAAATTAACTAGTTTTGAGATATTTGAGTTTAAAACTTAAAATGGCAGCCATTTTTTATTCACACTTCAGAAAACAAACTTTTTTGCTGAACATAAACATTGGTGTGACAAGGGTTCAAGCAAAAAATAATTAATTAATGCAATTGTATGAGTTTATACGTAGTATGCCTATACGTAATAACCTTATAAACAATAAGCATGTAGGGGTATTAAGGTTGACAAGATACTTTTTACTACCAAGGCATTTTACATTTAAATATAAACTCTCTCTTATCGAATGTATATTAAGACTAAATTGATAACATTACAAAAATATTTCATGAATTACAAAATGTTATATTTAGCTAATGATATATTTTAAGGACTGGTATTCCTTTCAAATTTTATTCTCTTTTTGGTATGTCTTTAATTTATATTTAAAAATTAAAATAAGGTTTAATTTAAAAATAACTTTATTGGCTAATTTAATACTTAAGGTTATAAAAAGTAGGCTTGTCTTAATATGAATACTTTATTTGTTTTTGAAACAAATATACTCAAACAAAAACAAAAACACACAAATATACAATATACAAAATATACAAATATACAAAAACAAAAACAAATATACAAATATACTGTCCGGCAACTTCTTAATTTTATAAAATCGAAAATTGCTTAATAAAGCTTATATACATAATGGAACTTAGGGTCTTCATTTATCTTCAACGTCAAGTGAGTGTAAATGTTTAGAAGCCACTACAGAGCGGCGCACGGCGGTGTCAGACGCAGCAGTCATTCATCTTTGAGAAGATATTGTTCAAGAAGCATTCTACATTTTCGTACTTTTTCAATAATGATAAACAGAGCAATTTAGAGTGTGTTTATATAACGGATTACCTTTACTCCTATAGTGCACCTTAATTTGTATATGTTTGGTACAATTTGTACTAACCTGCACGTTGAAATATTGTCTGGTCAGCATTATTGTATTATTAATATGTTAATATTATATATTAACTAATCTTTGCTATTATTTGTAAAATATGTTTAAATCGTTAGAATATAAATAAATTGATGTATTCTATTGTAATTGATACCTTGTCACAGTAAATTCAGGTATTTTCTTATTGAATTAATATATTTCTTTAATTAATTTATTTATTATCCTTACCTAGTCCCCTCTTGGAACTCTCTGTAGTACTAGATCGTAGGATTTTTATTTGATCTAAATTGATAAAATAGAAATTGTTTGTAAATAAAGTAAGAAAAACACATTTGCAACATCTAAGTTTACAACAAGTAATAAATAAATCGAATGTACGTTTTGTTTGATTGGTAAACTAAAAAGATGTATACAAATAATTTTTGGTCTTAACACCTTTGTAAGTTATAATAAAATAATTGGATGACCAGATCGAAGAGATGTAAAATCCTCATACATGAGTGGATAAGATATATACACGAAACCCAACTCTAATGTCTGATGAAAAATTTCAGCTTGACTTTTGAGGTTGGTGTTATGAATAATATGAGGATACAAGGTCGTTGTTGAAGTCATTTTGTTCAATAATAAACAAATGATCCGTAATTAAATTCTCAAAATAAATGCATTTAGTTCTTAAGTTGTTTGTTTTTAACCAACGTCTATATTCATGCATAGAATGAGTATTTTAAAACTATTAACCTGGCCACTATGATACTACTCGAAATACGAGTACTATTTATGATTTCATAACAATGTTAAATACTTGCTGACCCAATGCAAGTTTCTGCGAACGAATCTAATTTTTATAATGATGATTTACTTGGGGCTTGAGGGAAATCTCTGTCCAGCCTGCATATATAAATAGATATAGATATATTACTAAATATTGTCATGATGAAGAAGACGTAAAACCCGAAAATCAGGCAGATTATCAAAACTCCCGAAGTTACTTGATCATTGATGCACCAAAAAAACATTTTCACTTAGTGTTTATGTTATACGAAATCTTATTACATGGTCATTGCTGTAAAAGTTGTTTAGGTGACTAGATATAAACTTTCATTTACTACTTTTGAATAATTACAAATTCGGTTTAACAATGTGTGGGAAAATATACGTAAGAAATATTGTTTATTCAGTTTCATCAACATATGGTTGCGAACACATCCGCAGACCCGCTTACCCAGCAAATTTCCAATAAGAATTACTCTTAGTTTTACTTGAAATGTGTAAATGAAATTTTAATTCTGCTTACTTTTTAGTATTAGATTAACCATACATTTGCCCTTGTAGGGCGTACTCAAATTAATGGTACAACAGTGCTTCACGGTTGTATAAATTAAAATTATTCAATAATTTTAGTACGCTACTACAGTAATATTGAACCGTTGGTGTGTTGCCAATCGAATGCAAGCCAACCCTCAAAAGTGTGCTGTCGTCTCTTTCCATCGAAGTAAATCACCTGTTGTAGCCACTTACTCACTCTCAGGTGTTCAATTAACTAGAGTCGACAAAATAAGAAATTTGGGTGTCACCTTTCAAAAGGACTTAACTTTTTCTGGACATGTCAATGGAGTATGCATACAGGCAAACAAGATGCTTTTCTTCATCATCAGGACAACTCGAGGGATGAAGAGTCCTGCTGCACTGAGAGCTTTGTATTGTGCACTGGTGAGACAGCCCTTGGAATACTCCAGTCCAATCTGGTCTCCATACATCATTGGTACCAAGGAAAGGCTAGAAGCTTTGCAGAGACGTTTTATTCGTTTGGTTGGTGTGCGCAATGGTATTGCCGTCTTGAAAGTTCCTGAGGACGCTCTATCCAGTGAACTGCGTCTTGATCCACTCTTTTTACGCAGAGATGTAGCTGATATTACTCTCCTGCTTAAAATCATCAGAGGTCTCCTGGACTGCCCGGATTTACTTGCAGCAATAGACTTTAAAGTCCCAACTCGCACCAGACATCAGGAACTCTTCGGCCGTAAACACCACGCCACATACTTTGACTACAACAGCCCAATTGCTCGCTTCATTCGATTGGGGAATCGTGCCGCTCAGGATTGCGACCTTTTCTGCGATACCATTACTCAAGTCAGAAGGCAAGCCTCATTCACTCTTAGACCGGAGCACATCTAGCCACCGTTTTAAATTATTATTTGCATTTTCATTTTACATCGTTAGCAGATCTCTTGTTGCTGTTATTTTCTAGTAAACATGCACATTTTGTACTAAGAACTGTTTCTGTTATTTGTTATATATTTATGTATGTTCTATTTATTGTACTGTTAGGCCTATATATTTATTGTATCGTTGTATTTATTGTTATTGTTACACATTACGTTGCTTTTGTTATTATTAGTTGTTGTTGCTAAATACGTTGTTATTATCATATGAATCATAGAATTATTGTATGTTCTCGTATTGTTAACTTCATTTCATAGAGCATAAGCAATATTACCTTGTTTGCATAATCCTTGTTAATTAATGGTTAGTTCTAATGTTTTGTCATATTGTACTTGCAAACCACCATCATTTTGTACTATTGTAAGTTGGCGATCTGCCGTTGGGAAATAAATAAATAAATAAATAATATATTTACATTACAAAGATAAAACAACAATATACGTAATATAGACACAATTTTTATTGATCTGCACTTTTAAATGCTAGGGTATCAAACTAGTAAACATGAAAAAAGCATAATATTAGTACTTTGTACATTTTAGTTTAAGCAATTAGCCGTAATTATGTTTTTACGTATGTATATTTTTATTTTCGTATATGGTATGTCCATTTTCAGGTTTTTTTTTATGTGTATATTCAAAATGGCGTCCACTTTGTTTTTAAACTCAAATATCACAAACCAGCAAATTTTATAAAAGTTTTACAACAGTAAAAATTTGACAAAATTATTTAACTAATGGTAGAAGTGCTAGTGCTTACCGCGTTCGCCAAGGCACCGCTAGAGCACTCTCATCTCGGCCGTCCAAGTAGTTCACCGCGCTTCTACTAGACTGCAGCACTGGTTAACATTTAATAATATCATTGTATTCAATAATTCGGTAAATTAATAAGTTTTTAGTTTGATTTATTATGTTTTTTAAAATTAATTCACCTCAATAAATGGTTTTACATACGAAAATTAGAAGAAAATTACAATTTATGCTGAAAATGATAGTTAAATAAGCGACATAGCGAACGTTGAAAAACAAACTCACAGTAATGTTTCAAATTTAACATTGCTCTCATAGGACTAACTACCAAGATGGCGCAGCTTTTGCAGACCCTTTAAGACGTTGAGTAAATTTTGAAAGGGAGATCTCTAACAACTTTTAGATATAGATAAATATCTTACAAATACAGAAACCTATGTTTTGTATACACTAATATCAACAATTAAAAGAGACTTTTATGAAGTAATATTAGTAAAAAAAGTTGTTATGATGGAACCGTCGAAAAACTGTAAATCAACGAACAATTAACTGGAAACGACAAATGTCGGAAGTAACCTAGTAAACAAACAGTTAGTGACAAAGTTTATGTTTTCACATTGTACAAAGACTGAAATATAGTTTAAATTAAAATAAAAGCAACAAAATATAGTCTACTCCTTTGTACAGTAAAAAGTGTTAATAGTTTGAAACTATTTTTACCTAATACCACTGTCAAGGATTAATGAAATGATTGAGAGCCTAATGAAATTTTTACTAGTTCTGAGGAATTATTTTTGTAACTTAATACATTATTGCCATTTTTTTAAAATTATTTTTATTTATTTAAATTTAGGGTTGCTTATTCGCCCGTTCATACCCATTAGCTTAGAATAACGAACTCCTAGTTAAATTAATTTTTATTATTTACATGGCGTAATAGAATACTCCACCGGGATATGCTAGCGGAGCGCCTCACGAACGAAGGTTTATCACATGCGACAATCCTGAGCTTCCTGTAGGTGGTACGACAGGAATTCCTGCACGCGAAACACAAGTCATGGCACCGCAGTGAGTCTGTTTACATAGTATTAATTAGGTGAAGCGCGCATGCACTCTTGGTTTCAAGCAATAACCATATTATTCCCACTATTTTGAGCAACATAAATGAGTTAAAAATAACTCATGAAAGACCGGGGTCCAGCTAATCAAATGTACCTTCCAACTCCAACCAGTATCTTCTAAATAAACCGGTTATCATATTGACTACAGAAATAGGAAAAGTTGCGTTGGAGCTTTCGTTAAGCGCATTACCAAAGAACCAAGAATTAACTTGGCCTTAAAGGTATTGACCCTTAAAATCAGCTTTGAGTTTAATTTACCTAACCTCTAAGCTTCATATATCGTAGACGTTCCCTGTTGTGCTGCTAGTAAAGGTGTCGGACTCAAGTAACCTTATAAATGTACCTCATCTAGGTGGTTGATACCTTTTTAATCTTCATCAGACTTAATCAATTTCGTTTTATACAAAATATTTTGCAGGTTAGGGAGTTTATTGGAAATAACTTTAGGATTAAACAAATCTCTGAAAACGAAATGAATTATATGTAAAACCGTAATAATAGAAGACTTGCCTTCCTGATGATTTAATCTTTAAAAACATCCATCTGTGTAAAAAACTAGGGCTCACTAAGAATCAATCAAATGTAACTCAATTAATATGCCTGTCAATGTGATTTTTTTATTTTTAGCGAATTTCCCATAGGGAGTAAGCTATTACCGCAGGTTTTATGGTAAGACCTAAGCGCGGGACCATGTTACTTTTTCGTTTTGAGGTTCCCAGAGACCAAAAATAATAATCATTAAAATATATGTATTAAATATATATATGTATGTGTCCCTAGACACGATAACTTTTGTAAAAACGAGTTCGTAAACAAGATATATCGACCAACCAGAGGGGGTAGTTGTGGAGGGTTTTGTACCCCAAAATTGTTTTGACCTAATAGTCGAGTTAATCCGCATGAAAACCCTAGAAAAATTGCTTTAAATCGATTTATTTGTTATTTTAATTTAGAATTATGTGAATTAAACAGGAAAAAAGTCTAATGAAATCGGAGTCTCGGAAGGCCAAAATTCAAGATGGCGTCCAAGATTTGTGTCTAATTCTTGAATAATGTTCTTTCTAACCATTATTTTTTTATATTTTTATGTCTATTTCTTCTAGAAAAAAGCAATAATGTCTTAAAATAAAAAAACAAGCTTAAATTCAACATAATTATTTCATTTACTGAAATAAGTATTATACTTATGAAGGCAGCCTCAACCTAACTTACATTATTTTTGTATTTAAAATAACGCCGTTACTTTCTCCTTGATAGTATGTACTATGGTCGTGGTCAGGAAATCAGTAATCATTCTCATCAAGTTCTACAATGTTATGATCACTTTGTGAATTGTCACATTGTTCCCCAAGATGGCAAAGTCCACAAGCTGTAGTGCAAGTTAGCCTATACTTTTTGCAAAAGCACTGAAAATTCTTGCAACCAGTAGAGCTGTTGCAGTGAACTAGTCTTAAAAGACTCTCTGGAGCGGCACTCTAATTGGGTCATCATTATTGGAGTAAAACATTTCTTTGAAATCTTCCATCACCATCTCAAAGGATAGTCGACATTTTCCTTCCCCATCCATACAAGAATTTTAAAATAGGATAGACGGCAATGCATCTTTGCAGCAGATTCAGTGGGGGAAAGAATGTTAGGTTTCACAAATGACGTGGCGGTCACTTGTTGAATAAATTGAATCTTATTTCCCCAGCGAGTCATCAGGTGTTCCCCCATACAAAATAGAAATTGCTTTAACACCAAGATTATGAATGATTTCTTCGGTCTGATTTGACGATTTAAAGGCTCTTAAAGTTTCTTGTAACATTAGGTCACCTTTCACAAATTTCTTAAATACTCTCTCTTTACCAATGCCATGCAACCGAGAGGTTGTACCACACCCTGTTGTGGCATGTATGAACAGTAGCTGGGAACACAACCCATCTCCAAGAGTTTCTTTTAGTTCCAAAATGAGAAAAACTTTAATTTTTGAATTGATTCTATGTCTGTGGAATCTGTAGTACAATGATTTGCCGGGGAGCTTGGCATGGTATCTAAGTAGGATAAGTAAATTTGTATCTTCTCCTATCACTTTAGTTGTTTTTGTTTCAGATTTGTTTACTGCAGCTATAACAATGCTTACATCAGATTCGTTTGGTGCATTAATAACAGTACATCCTTATATTTTTTTTAACTGTAAGCTCACGAAATCAATCAGTCTCAGTTTGTTTTTCTTCACTGATAAAAAATCCTCTTTTATTCTAGAAAACTCCATAGACCAACTTTCAACTGGATTCAAGTTTATCCCTCTCCTTAAATGTGTACAATCTTTCATATTCGGCTCATTTGGATAGCTATCAAACACAACCATGTTTCCTACACCCTAGGCCTAGTGACGAATCAAAAAAATTACGTATGAAGTTGATGTTTCCGCAAAGGTTTGGCCAACTATTCTAGGTGAATCAATTGAATCTTTTTGAAACAAAAAATGGGTTTTTGCGTAATTTTTTTATTTTAAATTTTGATTTTTACCACTGGACTTGGTGTGTAAAAACACACACAATTTAGTATGTAGATGCTTTGCTCTATCTCTATTAATTACCGAGATATTAAAAAGTCTAGAGACATTAAATTGTGTTTTGGGGCTCCCAATGTTAATCTTATGGAGAATAAGGATGTGTTAATATTCACTTATTATCCAATATTTCTTATGAAACTTGGTATTTAGCTTCATTTGGTTGAGATCTATCCATTTATGGTCAAAATCTTAGCTTTTGTAATCATCATGGGAACAAACGTACATACTCTTTTCCCATGTTTATCATATGGAGAATAAAGTAAACTCCTTTATTTATTGACAGATATTGATGAATATGGCTTCATATGGTCGATATAAACTTCTTTTAACAACATTCCATGGCAGTAAACCTCCATGCGCATTCCTATGGTGCTTATGGTTAGGGGTACAAAATGACGAATTGCTTTGGAAATTCACTGAGTACGCAGGTCTGCTGCGATGGGGGTATTTAATATTCTCAACCGACACTGAAGACAATTTAAAGATTCAAAATACTAAACTGTATTTTTAATAATGCTTGAAAATGTGGGTAGAGTAAACGTATATAGTTTTTACCAATTTCCATGCTATAAACTAAACACTGTTACTGTGGATTAATTGCCTTGATTCATGAATATTTTATACATAATACAGTTCCACAGCATTGCACCAAATTCGATCCAAACTGGAAGTTCAGAAGAAAATTTATGCTAATAATAGTAAAGTTTAATAATTTTTCAAATTTCTGGGCGCCATATTGGAAAAGTCAATTCCCGAGATTCCGATTTTATTAGGCTTTTAGTATATTACTCAATATACTTATAGGAAGTGAAATTCACCATAAAACCTTTTAAAGCAATTTTTTTTAGGGTTAAGGGGTTTTATTTTATATGTTAACTAGACTATAATAACTCAGAACTGGTTCAAAAATACACATTATCTTTGCTAGACATTGAATTGCAGGTAGCTGGACTGTTGTCGGAACATGGGTGTAAAAGTTAATAATATAAACAGGAAGGTCCAAGGTTTAATCGTAAAAACAGGACCCATTAGCCAAGGCTTGAAGAATTCAATTCAAGTTCCTCAAATATGGACGAAAAAAATAATAATTTATAATATTTTACTAAGCTAATAGGCATTTTGCTTCTAAAATCAAAATAATCTATGTTTAGAAAAGTACATCTAACAACTTAAACTGAAATTTAGATTTTAAAAATTAATTTAAGAACTTTTTTGTAAATAGGCTTAGTCTAAAGTTTCTATCAAAGTGTATATGAATAGGCTAGGTTATATAACACACGCTCTGGCCGCGTATGTTATATAACCTATATAACATACGCGACTTTGTATAATAGACTTTAGATAAATTAAAGTCTATATGAGGAACATAAATTCATACTGATATATAGAACAGCATGTAACAAATATCCTTAAGTGTATTGAGTGCCATCGTAAGACTATGTCTTGTAGGTAATAGTGAACTCTTTTTCTTTAGTGTAATTTATCTGTTGATACTTGACTATGAATTTAAAATTAAAACAATCATGAAATTTATTTTCATTATGGTACTCATAAGTAATTTTTATGCAAACTATAAAATATAAAATTTTTTTGTAAGCTGTTTGATAAAAAACGTATTCTTTTAGCCTTGTTTAGTATGACACAACAGTGTTCAGATGATGTCGCCAAGAGCAAATAAATAATGAAGAATTTGACAACAAATATTTTATACGAAAAACCTTTATCCGCCAAATAGGCAATGTGATTGAATCCCACTCATTTATAATGAGGTTCAATTCAATTTCAAGGTCTATTAAACTGCATTGGGATAACATTGCAATTTATAATTAAAATGTTAGCCATAAAAGAACTTTTTGATGGAAGGCTTCTACTTCTAAATTTAAAAAGTTTTACTCATTTTGTAAGTCTAATGTTTCTCAGTAAATTGGCTTTACATAGCAGCGTTATATATATATAAACCCCACCTCAATATAACTATTGGGAGTAAAATGGCAGGCGTTCAAAAGTTTAGAATAAAATAATATTATCAAAACTTTGAAATGCAATAACTTCCGACATATTTGACCTTCTCAGGTCTGGTTTTCGGCTATGTATTCTCCTTACTAAGACCTTTAAAATTATGAATAGCATGGCTATGAACTAAGAATTTTTTTCGAACTTTCTCTTTGGGACGTTAATGTAGAGGATGGTTCAAGGGTAATATGATAGGCACATGACAAGCTATCCGCATTTTCAAAGGTAATTTTAAAAGCAAACGTTTGCCACAAACTACACATTGAAAGATCAAGTATTTCGAAAATTATTACATTTTTAAGCGCTTAGGTTAAAATTTGATTTTATTCAAAGTTTGACAGGCTGCCGTTTTCGACTCAGGCAACCTTTTGAGATGGGGTTTGCGGCATTAAATTCTACTACTTAAGGGCTTTGATTTGATGTACATAAACTCATTGGTCGATGAAAGAATTATTTCTGACTCCACGTGGGCCATCCCATCATTGTTAGGCATGTTGCCCACTGGGGATTTCAGGGGACTTTTCTGAGGGAGGTCAGGGGATTGCATAGAACACATTTCAGTAAAAATTTGCAGTCCAAAAAACTTTTCATTTTCCAGCCATATTTTTGCTTAGTTTTACTACACAACAAGTCCAACTTTATTGACAGCCATTTAATGAGAGCGGGAGAAACTAAAAACAGTTACAAGTTAAGTTTGTTGACTCACTGGCATAGAGTAGAATAATTATAAAAATCAAAGGAGTATAATAAAACAAATTCTTAAACTAAATATATGACAGTTATAGAAAATCACAGGAAATCCCATTGATTTTAAATTTGGTAATGTTGTGAAAAATGTGGTAAGCTTACAATTTCCTTAAAATTAATTACTGTATGCACAAACAATTCCTGGATAAATTTTACAATTGTTAATTATAAATAAAAATTGCAGTGTGATTTATTTTCGGTTATTGAATTTCTACTGGAGTGTTATCAGTGTAATTGACCGTAAAACCTTGTTGCGACTCCAGAATGTGATCGTTGATGGGGCGCCAATGTGGCAGACATTTTCACGTGTCTGCCCGGCGGCGCGGAAAATTGTTCCTTTCACGTAACCTCTATCAGCCGACACGGCGGGTACACAACATCTACCGCTCATAAATTTCATTTTTTTTATTTATTAATATGCTATCAAAAAGGTCATCACAAATCTGTTGTACTTATTCGATTATATTTTAAAAAACTGTCATTAATACCACAAATAAAAACACACATATGTATACATACACACACACACACACATATATATATATATATATATATATATATATATGGCCGGGACACGCTTTGCTCGCCGGCCGTCTTATCTCTTATCTCACCATTGACCCCGTCACAATATACAGGGTGTCCCCCCTGTATATTGTGTATATTGGGACCCTGTAATATACGACCCTTCTTTCCAGAGGAAGCGATATATTGCAGCTGCGGGCTGAGGCAGACAACCTTATGGACCTGGCCATGGAGTGGTTTGCTGCTAATCACCTAAAGGTAAATAATGATAAGACCCAAGCACTGTTATGTTCAATGAAGCCAGGCATGCAGAGTGATGAAGCCGTAAAACTCCTCGGGTTTTGGATTGATCCCAGGCTAAGCTGGAAACAACATGTATCCAAGGTCTGTGTTAAGATGTCTAGGGTAATAAACCTTTTAAGGAAGCTAAGGTCAATTATAACCAAATTTGATCTCAGTCTACCACGCTCTCTTTCAGAGCCATGTTGTTTACGGTCTTGTGATTTCTGGACACTCTTCGGCTGCCAATGATTCTTCTCTTCTGCAGAAGAGAGCCTTGAGGTTGATTACCTTTTCAGGACACCGAGAACACTGTAGGCCTATATTTAAAGATCTGGGAGTGTTAACTGTGTATAGCCAGTACGTCCTAAACAGTCTTGTTCTTCTTAAGGATAACATAAGCAAGTTTACTAGGAGAGAGGACCAGCATAAGTACAGAACACGACACGCTCAAGATCTCGACCTGCCTCATTGCCGATTGAGCTGTACTCAAAAAGGGTATCCTTACTTTACGATCAAGATTTTCAATGGACTGCCAGAGAGAGTACGCGGGCTAGACCCCAAGAATTTTAAGTCTGTGATGAGGGACTGTTTAATAAGTAGGCCACTTTACTAGCTTGATGAGTTGAATAATGAGCCACTTTTCACCAGCTAAGCCCTCCGCCATCTTGTAAATATTAGTTTATGGAATGTAAATATTAGTTTTTAGTAGTTTTAATTGACGCATTCTATCCGACAGTTGTCGGTCAACGGATTAGACCACAAGTATCAAGTATCAAGTGTCTAGCTTCGACTGTCCGAAACTTTTCCATGTTGTTCAGCAAGCCAAAAGAAACAAAAAAGTATATTTAAATATATGTCTTAAAATGCTTCTTTAACCCGTTAGCCGCCATTTTGTTTTTACAATTAGTAATTTTTATTTTCGTAACGGATAAATGAATTGGGTTCAGATTTGGCATGGACCTTAACTAGAACAATGTTTATTAAAAGAAAAAAAATGTCCAGTGTGTATTTTCAAAATGGCGGCCATTTTAAATTTTCAAACTCAAAAATGGTAAATTTTAGAAAAATTTTACAAGAGACAAAACAGTTGAGAAATTAAATTATTCAACCAATGAGACCAAGTTTGTAAAGATCTAAAAATAAATAACAGTTATTGTGATTTTTCTGCAAAAAAAAACATAGATTTTGCATTATAACTAATGCTAATTTATGTTATTTTAATAAAAAAATCTCAATAACTCCGTTATTTGTTGTCTTGTTTTTTTATTACATGTATAAGCTTGTTTTAAAAGTCCCCCAGTTGAATTCACGATATGATCTTCAGTTTTTTTAACACCCTGTGTGTAGTCTATACAACTATAAAATGTTTTTAATATTTGGTTTTTATTGTTGTAATTATTATTTATATACCTATTCAAGTTATACATTTTATAAATGATATCTTGTTATAATCAACCTAAGCAAGTTATTTTTCATCTTCCACAACTATCAGCAAGTCATTTTATTTTAATTTTCATTTTATATTTATATACGTCAAATATTATACAGTATGACATTTATTTAATGTAGCTGTTTTGAAAACTCGTTTTTAGTAGCTACCATGTAAAATTATGGAAATAAACAATAGTATATGGTTGTTTATCTTGGTTAAATTCTGTTAAAGTACAACGTAAAATCAGGAATTATCGTGGAGCAGTTTATAAATGTTCTACAGTAGTAATAATTGATATAACAATCTCTTTTATATTTAGTAGTGGGGTTTTGCCGGTTCTGGCGCAGGTCAAGGCCAAGCGGTTCGAACCGGCAGTTGTGGTTGACAGTGATGGGTGTGTTTTGTAAGTGGGTCAAGGCCATCCGGAGGGAGTTTTAAAAAAGTGGGAGCCGCAGGGGCTCAGTCGGGGCGGGGACTCGGGACGGGTCGGATCGGAGCGGGAGCGGGCGGGCCGAGGGAGGGGTTGTTTTTTTTATTTTTTCATTTATTCATTTTTAATGAATTTAAATTAAAATCGTGTCGTTGTTGTTGTGCAGAGAGGCGTTGGAGCGTCGTACACCGGTGACGCAGTAGTAGACGCCGAAGGTGATGGCGAAAAGGAGGTAGACGCACAACATGCACAGTACGCATTTGAACAGTTGCAGCAGGCGGACCATTCCTTGTTGGTTTGCCGCTTCCAATTGCAGCCTGTTGATCTCCAGTCTGAGTCTGTCCTCCTCCAATCGTGATTTGAGCGAAACGTCGTCCATCATCTTCGTGTGCGTGTTTTTTTTTTTTTTAATTCGTGGTGGGGCGAAAACGGGAGCGGTGTTGACGGTCGGAAAGTTGGCGATGAAATGAGAAGCGAAGACTAGCGCAGTGCATATTTATTGTAGAGTGGTGGGGGGTGAAGAAGAAGAAAAAAAAAAACAGTTGTTTGCGATTAAACGTCATTGTCAGCCGTGTCGGACGCTGCAGCCTCGGAAGGTGGAGGAGTGGTGTTTGCAGGTTCGATGTCCTCGCTCTCCATCTCCTCGCATTGTGGACAATTGTAGGAGATCTCCACAGTCATGGTGATGGTGTTGTGTGGAGCGTTGACTACGTCATTCAAAGTCTCAAAAATATCCCGCAAGTCTTGTTGCGACTTTACGGTAAATGTATTTGTACTTGTCGCTAAAGGAAAGCCGCTCATCGTTCGGGAGTTGGCGAACAAATGGCGAGCGGCGGTGAGGCGGCCACCTATACTCGGTAGGGGTACCGTGGTGGGGGAAGAAAAGAGTGGGGGGAGGCCAGTGGTGGGGCGAAGCCTGGGTGGGGAACGAGGGAACTTCGGTCATCGCAGTTCGCCGCGAAACGCCGTCGGGATAGGTTGTGGGACTCGTACGAAGATAAGCGCTAGCTGTAACACAATGTAGAAAAATAGTAATACTTTGTTTGTAAATTAAATATTAAATTTATATTTAACCAGAGCCTGCATTTCTTGTTCCTCGTCGTTTAATTCAACAATTTTAACACCATTAGTTGTCTGTTCCTCTTCCTCTGCACTTTGTGACGATGAAGACATGGAGGTGCCGGAAGGAGATGATGAGGATGAAAATATTTTGGTAGGATTGACGTATTGCACTGTGATGTTGATCCATCTTAAAGGATAGTTATCAATGAGTGTGAGTAAGTTTTGGAATAGTTCTTCCATCTCTTCTCTGTCGGTAATTAAATGTTGAAAGGAAATGAATTTATCATCCATGTTGTTCTCAGTGCGAGTAATGAAATAAGAATGAGAAGCGTATCGAATGATCCGTAGAATATATGTTGTAAAAAAAAGTGGTGGGGGGTAATCTCAAGGTCAATCAAATGGAGTTTTAAAAAAGGGCTGCATTCAGTGACTACAGCTATACATCTGAAGCTTCAACAGGATCCGAAGACCAATCTGATCTGTACTTGCACGCACTTATGATGCATGTACAAAAGTGGTCTTTATAATATGCATTGCACTCTCGACAATTGACAAGTTTTTCCGGATGGAATTTGATACACCTCTGGGGACAGCAAGTGTGGAAGTATCGTGATTTATAAATTTTGATGGTTCGCAATTCCGGTGGTGGTAGTTGCTTTGTCTTGCATTTGCAGTAACAGGATCCGAAGAATTCACACTTTGTACAAGCTAATCCGTCTACCATCCATCTCCCTAAATCGGTGCATTTCTGTTCACAACAGTAGCGCGGTGCGTCCTCGTTTTTCTTGTCTTCCATGTTGGCGCTTCTAAGTCTAGGCAAGAAATGAAGTTGTATAGTGTAGGATAGCGTGTTTTATAGACTAGGAAAAGTGGTGGGGG
Organism: Neoaliturus tenellus; assembly: GCA_030545055.2. Taxonomy (NCBI): domain Eukaryota; kingdom Metazoa; phylum Arthropoda; class Insecta; order Hemiptera; family Cicadellidae; genus Neoaliturus; species Neoaliturus tenellus. Next base: position 189,300,516 of record CM061531.1, on the reverse strand, counting down.
TAATCTCAAGGTCATCCAAATGAAGTTTTAAAAAAGAACATCTTACAAATGTAAGATGGTTATTTTATATATTTATGATGCAGGTTTGTCCTTTTCTTCTTCTTCAGGTTCTTTCTTAATATTCTGTTCGTGTTCTTGCTTGTTTGCTCTAGCCATAGCGATGAGTTCTTCAGTGGATAGCGGATGCACCTCTGGAAACTTCAGGATCAGTTTTGGTTGGAACCCTTCTCTAGTCAATACATTGAGATGGGAGCTCATCTCTTCTACGGTTCTATAGTCCTTTCCGTAGATCTTTCCATTGAATTCAATCATCATTCGGTATAACATGGTACCAGTAGTTGTTACCGCTGCGACTGTTGGAAAGCAAATGATGATTTTGTTTGAGTTGAACACTCGTTTTATAGCGAAATTTCACAGCGACGAGTTGTAGTAGTTGTTGTTATTTTGCTTTGACATTTAGTAGTATTTGTGGAACTTCACATTAGTTTGAGTAGACGGAGTGGATGTTGTCCCCGTCTGTGTGGGAAAGAACACTTCATCATCGCAGAAGTTTTGTTTGGAAAACATCCTCTTGTTTGTGACATAAGTGTCGACATTCAAGTGATAACCACCGGCAAGAAGAACTCGCAATTCATTAGTGAAATTGTCGAGCTGTTCAAAAGTTGTAATGGTGGAGGTATCGTATGATGCACACTTGATCTTGAGAGACATCTTGCTATCACCGACGATTGCACAAGCAACGGAGATGTGTACAGCACTGAAGGTAGTCGTAGACTGAGGAAATTCCCACGGACATTGCTCCATTTATATAGTTTTTGAAACTAGGTCAAGGCCACCCGAAATTGTTTTTTATATAAAGCAACATACCGATATGTGTACAAACACATACCGATATGTTGCTTTATATTTTTTATTTTTTTTTTTTCTTATTGTCGTTTATTCAGAAATATTTGACAAAGGTGTACAAGAACAATAGGAAATTACAAATTAACTGTTGGCAGTGGGCATGACGTGAAGTGTGAGCTCTGTAGAATTGCTTCCGCTTGGACCGTGGGATGCCAAGTAGAGAGCGCCGGGGTGGATGAGGCGTAGATCTTCGTTCTGCAGAAGTTGGACGAAGCGTTTGGGAAGAAAGATTTGAAATTTCGGTTCATCACCGGGCGAGTAGGGCGCTTCACTCAGCGTACAGTTGATGGCGTCTCCGACAGTTGTTTCCATCTTCTTGATGGTGTGGATGATGTAGTGCTTTTCTTCTTTCAATTCTGAACATCTCTTGGTGGGTAGGATGGTAGACTTGGAATGTTTGTTAAACTGATCAACAAGTGATTGTAAAAACGTCTGCGATGCCATCTTTACTTCTTCTTTTCTGTTGATAATATTCTTACTCTTGCGAATCTGCGTGCGAGGTGTTGACTGCTCGGAGGCTAGAGTAATACTCATGCTGGGTCATGCCCGTCCCCTCGCTTTTATATCCTCCCCATCCCCCACCACTCTGTTGTAGATACGCGTTCAAGCGATAAGCGTTCTTTAAAGCGCATTGGGATTGCCGATGTTTGAAGTTCTTCGATGAAATACAAATGTTTGCAAAGTGACACTGGAAATCCCTGTCCACCTGAACATTTAACACTTCATGGTTTGTAAACGCCTGTATCCAACTGGCTTTCTCCAATCCTTTTGTGTAGATAATTTTAAATTCTTTACAATAATGATTCATAATGTGCGGCATCATACTGTAGTGTATAAAACCTTCGTCCCATCTCAAGTTGTGAAAGTGTTTTACCAACCATTTGTTTGTCACTTTCGCTTTGGTGGTTAACCTGTTGAACGGTAGAGGCGGTTGGAATAAATAGTGATAAACTACAGATGTATCCATATCTAAAACTACTAACTCTTTTATGATAAAACTTCCGTCGTTACCGCGGAACGCTTGAAATTCAATTATACCTCGTCTTACCTCCATTACTTCCGATTGGTTGGAAAACGAAACTCGTTTATTCATGACGAAGGTTGGTAAACGACTGTTTGTAAAACCGTGGTGGACATCCTTTTATAGTGGAGGTTGTTAGTTTACTAATTGTTGCACGAGTCTTCTTCATTCATCTCTTGGGCTTGTTCATCTATATTAAAGTTAGTTTGATAGTTGTGCAACTGTCTCCACATATCAACTTCGTGAGGTATTCTATTGAAGATGGACGTATCTACAGGACCGTATAGAATCGGAACATACGGCTGTCTATCCAATGTATCGGTCAAATACTCTTTTATAATCGCGCTTGAAAATATCAGCTGTTTTAGATATCTTGTTATAGGACCGGCAGCACAACTTAGAATGTAGAATTCATCTTTTGTCAGGTGTACCTTCATGTCGTGCTTGGTTAAATCTCGAAAGCGAACGATTTGTCCACCTCGATGTTTCACTATATCGATTTCGATATTCGATTCCAGCAGACTTAATTTCGTCCTTCTTCCAAATGTGTTGTTACTCAAATAACATTCCAAAAGATGTAGATGTTTCCTAAACGATTCCCAGGAAATTTCAGTGAAGGCCACCATTTTGGATCCATGATTTAAAATAACAGTTGGTGAATAATCCAATGATTTTATAACTCCGGCGGATACGCTCTTTGTCATACACGAAGAGATGGGATAGTAGATCCTGAGAAATACTTCTGCCAAAATATTGGTGGAAATGGTGTCGTCGATCTTTCTTCTTTTTACTCCTTTTTCAACTTCCTCTTCTTTTTTCTTGTGTTTAAACTTGAGGAACTCATCCATTTCTTGTTCAACTTGTTTTTCTATATCCAAACTATTGTCAGCCATGAGAGGCGTAGTTTCTTCTTCGTTAGTATTTGCAGTAGGCGAGCTCATCTTGCGAACGATGCTTCCCATACGACGGTCAGAAATATAATGAGATTTTCATTCTTTTTTCCCCCCTTTTATAACATTCGCATCAACCTCAAAACAGTTTTTTACAACACATTTTTAACGATTCCCGTTAATGGAGTGTACGTCACTATCTTGTCATGTAAAATCAGACAGTATGCCGAAGTTCCATCCGGTACTGCTTCTTCAAACTCCATTTCAATTTTTATATCCACACTTGACGACTTTACGGATTCATTTTGTTTTGAACAATCGATAACGATTATCGGAGCTTTTGAATAAAATTGATCCGGTGATAATAGCGGTGTATTTGTCTTTCCGTAATATGACGATTGAAACCTCGCATACATATCGTATAAAATGGAATAACGTTTTTTGCTGAACATTACATTTAAATTGTCATAAGGAAAGAATTGAGAGTTTAGGAAAACTTTGCAATTTTTTATCTTGCAATGGTCAAATTGACCGGCGTGCGAAGTTATAACATCTTTTCGTTTAGTCTGGAAACCAAGTATTATGTACCGTGCCCGTTCTAGATAAGTGGACGTCTTCACAGTCCATGTTTGTCGCTCTGTTTGAGGTAGTGTGGGATATTCATGGAATTCCCAACTTCTAAACGGCATGACGATATCACGGTCAGATTTCAACTTTCTCAACAATACGATTCTGTGTTCATCGGCTAATCTGACATGCGGTACTCTCCACACGACTTTATCCAACTGTAGTTGCCATTCCAGTTTGGCTTCCGTAGTTCCAGGGTCTGCAAGTATCAAGTCCTTGTTAGTTGAAGATCTGAGTAATACCAATTCTTGTTTGACATTTATTATTATTCGTCTGTAATCTTCAGCGAATCCCAAAAGCAAACGTAAAGGGACATGAAAGTCAAAATGACCATTGGAATCCGGTGTTATAGTGTCTTTATCGGGAGCAACCCATCCGGCGGTGACTATTGAATTTTTTTCATGCGGTGTTAATGATGTTAATCCTTTCAGTGTCGTTGTTAGACCGACCTTTTTTGTTGAATCAACCGTCACTCCTGATATTTCATATCTTATTTCATCAAAAAGATATGCCATCGGGTTATTTATAAATGGAACCGTTGAACCGGTCTTTCCATCCAATTTTAATACCCGTCCTTCGATGTACAAGTAACTTTCACACGGTAACGTGTAAATGTCCTGTTGTTGAATGGGGATCCTTATTTCATCGTTATTGTTTAATTTTGATGAAGTGTAAGGGTTGTGCGTGTGATATTCCTTCTCCCATAGTGTTTCGTCGAACGTCGGTCCTTGAGATATATCCAGGATATCCATCGTTGGTAAGTATTAGTCCGATCTTTTGCAGGAAACGAATGTTGTCCGGTGTTAACTCGTCCAATGTTGAAGAGCTACTGAGCTCTCGGCTCTTCCGTTGCGGTTTAAATGTCAATCCCATGTTGAACTTATGATACAGCTCTTATGTGTAACCGTATTGTAATGGTTTCTCCTCTAAAGTCAACAGTGTTACCGTCCTGATCCGATATGTCCAGTACGATGTCCGAAATGAAACTGGTGTTCAATGGCAGGTATATCAGGTTTTGTGGTTTCTCAACTATCTTAAAACCGGGAGCCACTGTTGGATAAAATGTATGCAAAATATGTTGGTTTACTCCATCTCTATACGATCCGTGTATAATATTGCATGTTATATCAATACTGTTCACCTTCAATATTGTCACTGTGGTATCGCCTGTATGAGTGGTTCCAGGATCTAAGACTTTTCTTTTCTTATTTGAAAACCCGAGTAAACTGGCGATTGACTGTTCCAAACTGAAATCTATATAATATTTTGAAGTGATTTCCGCTTTTAAAGTATTGTTATTTCCTTTTATACTGATATTTTCTTCTCCTAGCTGCTTCTGTAATACTTGGTTTATATCGTCTATTTCATACGATCCAGTAGATAAAGTTATTACCTTCAATTGCGAATAATTTCCTTTTTCATCTTTACTCTCGTAATAATGTAGTAAATTGTTTTTTCCCTCCGTGACATTGGGAATTGAATTGTACGTAGTAAAATCCAATAGTGCAGCTTCCCACAGTCTATCCTTGGATAAACGTAGTGCCGGGAAGAGAGTGCTTTTCAGTGTGGATGAATTTCCACTCAGTGACACTGTATACGATGACATCTCAAAGTTGACTGACGCTTTTCGCTAAAAACTCCAAACATAAATGTCCGCATATTTCTGTATTGTTGGGTTGTTCTCTTTTGTAATTGTAAAATATATTTTTGGAGTTCCGAAAATAATATTGAAGTTCTTTCGGCGGTGGTAGATTGCCAAAACTGTCAAAGTAGTAAACGTTCTGTCCGAGTTTTTTATAGCATACCCAATGAGTTCCTGGACCATGAATGGAATCCAAATTCACTATTCCAGTTTCATTTTTCCATATTTTATTTGGTAATGCATCTTTCATAAAAACTCCTCTAAAAAATGGTATTCTTAAACATTTTACATAATTTGATAATTGATGATTTGTTAAAGCTTTATTTGGAATTATCAATTGATTGTTCTTATTTAGTACACACGGTATGGTCTTAGGTATAGGCCTGCTCCGTTTTTTACCATCGACCAAACGGAAGTTTTCTTCGCCTTTGTTTTACGAGTTCTACGACGTCTTTTCTTAATGTTTCCACCTCTTTTGGGAGCTCTTTTCTTTGCAGGTCGTCCTCTACGACGTTTCCCACCACCGAATTTTGTTTTCCCCTTCATGGCTGTAGTAACTGCCCAAGCGGCTGCCTTTTCCGCAATGCTCGCGTCACTTGATTTCACTCTTTGCCAAGCTTTTTCAGCTAGCACTCTATCCGCTATCGATCTATTTGTCGAATCTGTAAACTTGGAATACGCTATATCGTGTTGTTTGCAGGCCTGATCCAATTTATTAATACCGGGATCTCCTCTTGCTAAACGTTTTGCCAACTTAGTTCCGGGTCCGCAATATTGATAACCTCCGGGCAGATGGAATTCGTATGGTAGAGCGTCTATCGCTCGATTTAGAACGGCGCCAACAGGTATCCGTCTGAGCAGGGAAAACGCAGCTGATGTTATACCACGTCCTTTCTTGCCGCTGTCTTGACGACGACTGAGCGGTGCGGTCTTCATTATGCCGTCTTATATAACCAGCGTGTTTACTCCACGAGCTGCTTTACATAAATGAATAACTCTTGCACAATGTTTTATATTTAAATATTTAATTATTCAAATTAATTATATACTGATTTATGATTCTATTTTTAATCCAAGCTTCTCGTTCATCGGGTTGAATCATCACATGACTCGTTGTACTAGCTATATGATTGTGGGTATCGATAAGTAAGTTTCCCACTATTCTTATTAAACAATCTAAAGTTACAGCATCTTTCGGATGTTGAGGATCGTGTAACTGCATAATACGTTTATCATTACACGTGTAAGCGGTCGAATCACTTTTCGATGTTGTTATGACTTGTCCAATAGTAGCAGCATCATTTAAATCTTCTCCTGGTAAAATATTAATTATTTTCTTCATCTTTGCATCATATTTGGTCCCAAAGTGTTTATCCCAAGTTATTGTTTGTTTCATTGTAACACAATCGTTTGCTTCGTAACCAGGATAAATATCTTTTATTCTTCTATTACGACCATTGTATGTACCTAATGTACCACCAGTAGCAATTAATGTTTGCACCATTAGAGGTACATCTGTATCTTTTATACCAAATCTTCCATTTGTTATTGTTTTACGTCCTGCATCCCATTCATCATTATTTCCTTGCATTAAATCAAACTTTTCATTTCCATGTATAAATGTATCTCCTCGCTTTAGCACGGCATCTTCATGTTTTACAAAATTCGATGTTTCCCTTTTTAATTCTTTAGATAGTTGTTCCATAGTAACAGCGTCTTTTGGTTGAGAACCGAACTTTACATTTGACAACACTTTCCCATGACAATCGATTTCATCACCATCTTGTAAAATACAGTTGTCCTTGATGTATTTCAGGTTTACAGCATCGCCGTCTTCCTTTGGGTATCCAATGTCATTTATTATAAATTTATAAAAAGAAAATCCGCGTTGAGTCTTTTCCGGTATTATAGAATGTAAATATTCTTTATTAACTGAATCTTTATCATTTTTTGGATTTGCCACGTTTGTTATCCTATGATTCCCAGCATCATATGTCTGTCCATCTTTTAAATTATTAACCCACTGCAATTTTAAAGTATTTGAAAGTTCAGATGATAAATACTCTTTATTAATTGCATCAGAACTATCAGTTGGTTTACCAACATTAATTATTCTATGCGATTTGATATCGTAAGTATTCTTGTCTAATTTCAATGATGTAGAAGTAGCTTCTTTAACTGTTTTTAAATTCGCTCCATCAGTATCTTCTTCTGGATCTTTAACTAGTTTTAAACGTTTATTACTTATGTTATAGTCACCTTCAGGAGTTTGTGGTAAACCGCCTCTTTTTCTGTCTTCTCCGACTTGCACCCCTAACGCGGAGTACCGTCCGAACTTGTCGACACTCATGTTAGAACTGATACATTATACGCTTGCAACTCTTTTATATCCGCGGGCAATTATACGACTATGCCGCGATTCCTAAGTTCATCAACCAGAGCCACCCATTCATTATTTAATCCCGTATGACCGGCTTCCATGGCTTCATGTAGTAGTCTCATTCTGTCAACCAATTTATTGATGTCTTTGTAGTAAATCACATTTGTATTGTACAGATTTTTCATCAGTCCTTTACCAGATGTTGAAGTATCTCCTTTACTCTTTTTGCCATGTTGTTCAAGAAGTGATAAATCCATAAGTGATAAAGATTTTCTTTTTAGCGGTTGTTTCACCGCCGGTGCGGTACGTAATGTTGGCAGTTTTCGAGGAGGAAACAGCTTTTTAATAACGATGTTATATTTCGTTGCACGTGAACGATTAATCATTGCATCCTTTGAGTAATTCCTTTTATGAGCGTTGGTATTTTGTAGAATTTCTTTAAAAACATTTAAATCTTTGATTGAATATCTTAGTGGTATGTTTTTAAAAATTAATTCATATAACCCTTTTGTTCCTTTATATTTATGCTCACCAATAATGATGTGATCGTCTTCAGTTATTTTAAGTTTTGAATCACCTATTTTTAATTCATTCCCATCAATCCTTGCTCCGTATATGTGTGATTTACCTAAATTCGGATTTGCTTTCATGTCATGTAGCATTTTCATTATGTATTTCCTTCCAAGAGGTCCATGCTGTAATATATCGCTACTCAATTGAGTTAGATTGGGAATTGATTGTTCTGCTTCAGGTATCGGTTGTTCTTCTTCTTTTTCAACAATTGGTTCTTCTTCTTCTTTTGTTTCTTCTTGCGAAAACTCACTAGCACTTGTATATGAATCATCATCGTCTTTTTTTAACGTTTCTACTTCTTGTTTAGAAACTGGTAGTAAAACATCTCCTTCATAACGAGGTTTACCAATGGTTTTTGATATCTGTTTTAAAGGTTCCGTAATAGGTTTAAATGTAGTCTCTAGGAATTCTTCTCTTTCACTTAAACCCATCCTTAATGCGCGATTCTTCATCCTAATAGAATCACTGAGTGATTTTATTTCTTTCAATAGTTTTTCTTGATTCACCATGTTTACACTATGAAGTCTGATTCATTACTAGACGTACTGCCATTCAATTAATGGATTAATACAAATTTGTCCAACCCTATTCGATATCTTCCATCTTTTATAGCTTCATCTTTCATAATGACGAGAAAGCCATACTTTTCAGCCCACGCTTTGCCGCACATCTCTTTAAATTTATCAAATGTCATATCCGCATTCACATGATCGTTATATATATGTTTCAAATTTGTTTCATCTTGCTTGAATACTATCAACAAATTAGCATTATCTCTTATAAGTTGTTTTGGAATTTTACTGTAGGTTTGACCAATGTAAATACTGTCAATATTATGATGTCTCCCCATTGCAAAATAACTTCTGATTGTATCGTGATTTTCACATGATACATCGTCAAATATAAATACAGAAAATGGTTTAGCTTCATTTGGCTGCATAATTGTTTCACTGGCATTAAACTTGTAGAAATTTACTTCTGGTACACTTGCTAACACTTTATCCAACAACTGGTATTTAGGTTGTTGCAAAGATTTTGAAAAAATGTATATATTATTAAAACGTAGTCCTTTTGGATTAGTTATAAGGTTGAAAACAACATTTGTTTTTCCACAATTTGAAGGACCGGTTATCAAACATCTTATGGAGTTTGGTAGTAATTCCCCATGTTTACCACGGTTTAACTTGTCACTATCCACTGTCAATTCATCTATGTTATTAATATTAAATCGTTCCTTTTGCTGTACAATATCCATCTTGTTTAAAGGTTCAACACATAATGAATTATTAAAGTATTATACCAAGTCTTTTGTAGGAATCCAAGAATCTTCACTCTTGTCAAATCCCAACCAACGGACTTTAACTTTATCCTTTTTTCTTTGTAAAACCTTTTCGACAAGATATACGTCACCAACTGTTGATTTCAATAGTTCATGCCCATAGAATCCGCCTTGAAGTAGTTCACCTTTGTTGTCCTTTAAAATGTACGTTTCTGGTATTGTCGGCTGCACCTTGTAGATTGTAAATACTTCGTTAGTCCAGTTTGGTAGATATCTCTTACTGAAAACTCCTTTGTATTTACTTATACGCACCTTATCGTTTACTTTAAACTTTTTAGGTTTTAATTTTTCAATTTTGGGAGCAGTATTTTTTTTAATACGCTCTAAAACAAGCTTAGCATTGCCGCTATTTACTTGGATAGGTTTCATACCAATAGTGCGATGATACTTGTTATTGTACTCTTTTATAAGCTGCGGTAATATATCGTACCACACGTACGATCCTCGTTTGGAAAATGTTTTATACATCGCTCCTTTTAATGTTCTATTGAATCGTTCTATTATCGAAGCTTTGACTTCCGAATTTGTAGAATAATGATTTATGTTATATTTTTTCATTAATGCCGCAAATTCCTTATTGAAATATTCTTTTCCATCATCAGTTTGTAAATGTTTGATGACAAGTTTATTTCTTTTAATAGCCGTTTCCATAGCTTTTGTAACACTTTTCCCACTCTTGTCCTTAAGCGGTAAAGCGTCAGCGAGCTTGCTAAAACAGTCTATAATAGCTAATATATATTTAAACCCTTTATTCAATTTACTATGTGGTATCATCTCTATGAGATCGGCTTGGTATAGATCGTTCATTCCTTTTATAACTGTATTCCTTCTTGGAAACTTCCTTCTTGCCGGTTTATGAAGTTCATGTACAATCTTATCCTTCAATCCTTCCATTCTTAGATGTTGTTTCCACGCCGGTTTAAAAAATACTAATCCTCAGACTGGTTTGTCATCTTTTATATCATTAACAAATATGGGTCAAGGCCAAATAATAGCTGTGTAAAAAAGAGGGGGCATGGCATTGGGCTTGCCATGCTCCCCTCTTTTTTACGGAAAGGAAAAAAGGAAGTAGGTGAAAGGACGAAGAACAGGTTTTATTGGTCGATAGGAGTTAATGAATAATGTCCAAAAGGAAGAGTGTGTATATTGTCTTGCTGGATATGCCTCTTGTCATCCTTGTAGCTTAGTGCCCATTTGGTTTGTTTAACACTGTAAACTTGATGGTTGAAGCTTCTTATTGTATTAAAAGTTGCTGTGGTTTCTATATTTTCGAACAGACATCTTTTAAAATGTTCAAATTGTACATTCTTCTTTAGATATGATGTTTTAATGCCTTTTGCCTTCTTTACAACTTGATGTTCTTCTTTCTCACTTATGTATAGTTGAAATGAATAAAGCTTGGACATCAAAGCCACAATCTCTTCCATAGGCGCACCATTGGTCTCATCTTTGAATTTTCCTAAGACTTTCTTGTTTATCCCGTTGTCGTAGTTAGGGTGCTGTTGCGGATAATCAGAAAAATCAAAATCATCTTTATAAACAAAAGTGCGTAGATCTTCATACATATCATTGGTTATAATCCAATAGATGAATGCGTCGGTGTCCATGTATGCAATTCCAATGTTCTCTCTTCCATAATGTTTCACCATTTTATTATAATGAAAATCGTACATATGAGTTTTTGATATATCTAAAATAGACATTCCGACATAAACAGGGCGATCCATCTTAATTGAAATTTTGTTCATAGAAACGGCAACAAGGTTTTCATTAATAATTATTGAAGATGCAAAGTTTGGTTTTTGCACCAACTTTTGTAGTTTTGTTGCGTCATTAACCAATCTTAAATCTTTGTGATTCCTCTTGTTTTCTAATGTTTTACCGAATATTGCATTATTCATCAATTTAAAGAAATCCTTTTGAAAATTGGACGTTGCCGCTGTTCTTCTTCTAGTGTTGTTATCAATATAGGATTTCAACCAACAGGATTGAGAAAATTGTAGCACCCTATTAATTCTGGTAATTTTCAATCCCATCTCTAACGCTTGTTGTACTGTCCAATAATGCGCTACATACCTCGTCTTGTTGGTGAGTGTCATCATTAATTTCGGCCATCTACCAGTAGGAGATATTTCTGTTTTTGCTAATAGCGGCAAGTCATAATGGTGGTCGTGAAGATGTTCCGGGTACTCAAAATCAACGTCAAAGATGTAACCAGTATCTCCGTGTTTAGGGATATCGGCGATGTTATCGATCGAATTTGGATCAACCCATTTAAAATTATCATATGGAAGGGGTTTTGACATAGCCCATCCGTATAGGTTATTTGCGTCAAAATAACCTATAAATGTACTTGGTTGTGACGCGTCATAGTTGGGGAGGTATTTATTGTTGGCTTTTACATATCTGGTTACACTTTGCGTTAATCCTCCTCGGATACCAGACTCTATCATCAACACCATATCTATATCGGTTAGTAGTTGAAGTTTACAGTTTGTTTCTTTTAACATGGCCTGCCATGCCAATCCGGGAGCTGTGTACGAATGAAGAGGGTCTAATCCGTATGCTTTTAAACAGGTATTCCTAAATTCTTCCATTATGTCACATAATAGTGTCACATCCAATTTAACGTAGAAATCCGAATATTCTCCCAAAGTTCTCATCCCTAGTTCATTCCATACCTTACAAGCGTGTTGATAATCTTCCTCACTGATGTCCTCTTCGTATAATTTACTCTTAAAAGCTTCTCTAGGTGGAAGTGAGGTTTCTTCAAATCTTTCCAAACTGTCGATATAATCGTAAGGGAAAACACCTTTGCGAAGAACTAGATCCAATTTATCGTTATTCACAATCTTTCTTGTTTCTATTAAATCTTCTTTCCTGAGGTTATCTGAAAGTCTCGATAAACTGCACGGCATAAACCGGTACGAATCTAAAAATCGTAATTTTATATTTCCAATCTTCTTACTAAAACTTATAAACTTCTCAGTTGTTTCCGCGATAACATCAATCGCACCGTCATCTCTCCCCAATTCTGGTATTATAAAATGACCATCATAACCGCTAAGGTTATGCAGTATTACAGGTATATTTCTAGGAATCTTGTAATTGATGTTGCATCCATTACACGCCGCACCCCTATAATATCCTGTAAGATGATCATGATCCTTAACTTTGTAGTTATTCAAAGTAAACTCATTTTTACATAAAAAACAATGGCTGGCATTTTCATGTTGAATTTCTTCTTCTTCATCCATAGGTATCATTGGCACAATATCGCTATACAAATTTTCTACATTCCTAGCTATTTCATATAGATGATTAAGAAATGTCGCAGCAACATCTTCACCACGGTACACCACAGGTCTTGACGTCAATCCGTACCCATTTAAATGTTCTTCAGCCAATGTGGATTTAACCAATAAACAAAAACTGTTAGGCTTATGCATTTGATATTTTATACTCTTCCTTGCTTCAACGTTTTCATCTTCAATAGGGACAAGTGTTGATTCAAAATCAGCATATACCACTATAGGAATGCGATACTGATGGAACACCTTTTCAAACTGTAAGTATGATTTATTTAATGGTGGTAAGATAATCTTTGCTTCAAAGTGTTCATTACACAGTTGTTTATGTTCTTGTAACCAATTTCGTCCTCCATTTCTTTCTTCTTTAAAACAAAAACATCTTTTACAAATTATTTTTTTGTGTTCATTTTTTGATAGCTGCTTGTTGACAAGTCTTTCAAATGATTTTATCCATACATAGTGTGACACTTCATCCTTTGTAAGTAACAACAAGTCCGTATGATCTGCAAGCTCGTTCTTCACCACTTTTAAAGGAAAAACTTTATTGGAACTGTCCAAACCAAATACGTTAACTGATATTCCGGGATTTTGTTTTTCAAATTTTGAAATATCTTTCAACCCTACCGGGTAAGACATACCTTGAAAATTATATCTATATCTGTAGTCCTCATATTCTTCGCCAGCTCTTTGCGCATCGTGTAATACAAATTTTGAGGTCATAGCATATCGAAAACATTCCATATCTTGATTTTGAACATTTACACATGATTTTGTATCTTTGATCCTTTTCGGAAGTGCGATAAAACTGCTGCCCATCAGCCCATAACCGTGCTTGTGAACTCTTATGTCCATACCTACTACGCTAATTAGACTCCAACCTGATCCTCTTCCTTCGTGTTCTTGAATTTTAGTCAAAATCTCTTCAAGACAATCTTCTATTATTGAATCAATATCCGAATTACCCATGATGGTTCGATTTTTTGTTATAAATCCTCTTGGTGACATTTCTTCTTCTACATTGATAAACATGGCGTCTAGAATCAAACCAAATTTAATAAAGTTTAATCGTTTTAGTTCTTCTTTTAAAATCTTGATCACAATTGGTTTAGCTTCTATAATAAATTGCTCTAACTCCAGATTTTCGTTTTGAATTTTGTGATGCATCACCACTCTACCGGGTAATGCGTGAATACTTAAACTTGGTAGTGTATTAGATGGTCCTGCTGTTACTTCTTCTGAAGATATGTTTTCATTTCTGTTGTGATACAACTCCTTATGAATGTCTAACAATATTTCATCTTCGTAAGTCTCTAAAC
>CM061531.1:189253538-189286411 GCA_030545055.2 Neoaliturus tenellus | reverse complement strand
AAATTTCTGGATTAAATTTTTCTGGATTAAATTCACCATTTTTAAAACCTGATAAAATGGATGAAATTAGCCCGAAATCAGATACAAACTGGCCCAGAACCAGTCAAATATGAGGTTTACATGGGGTCGGTGAAGATGACGCCTCGTACTTCCTTGAATTAAATATCTGGATTATTTTTTTTCTGGATTAAATTTACCATTTGAAAAACCTGAAAAATGGTTGAAATCAGCCCGAAATCAGATACAAAGAGGCCCAAAACCAATCAAAAATGAGGTTTACAAGGGTAGGTTAAGAGGGGGCCTCGTACTTCCCTCGTACTTCCCTCGTACTTCCTCGTACTTCCCTCGTACTTCCCTCGTACTTCCCTCGTACTTCCTCAAAAGACGCTTGGAAAAACCTGAGAAAATGTTGTAAAATGTTGTAAAATGGTTGTAATTAGCCTACAATCCGATAACAAACTGGTCCAAAACCAGTCAAAAATGAAGTTCTCGGAGGGTCGGAAATCGGAAGTACGAGGTGGCCCAGAAACCCTGTTTTATATCTACTACGGTGCAATATCGGCCGGGTGGTAGTCTAATGATGAGCGGCGTCCGACAGCCGGCAGTGACGGTGCAATATCGGCCGGGTGGTAGTCTAATGATGAGCGGCGTCCGACAGCCGGCAGTGACAGTGCAATATCGGCCGGGTGGTAGTCTAATGATGAGCGGCGTCCGACAGCCGGCAGTGACGGTGCAATATCGACCGGGTGGTAGTCTAATGATGAGCGGCGTCCGACGGCCGGCAGTGACGGTGCAATATCGACCGGGTGGTAGTCTAATGATGAGCGGCGTCCGACGGCCGGCAGTGACGGTGCAATATCGGCCGGGTGGTAGTCTAATGATGAGCGGCGTCCGACAGCCGGCAGTGACGGTGCAATATCGGCCGGGTGGTAGTCTAATGATGAGTGGCGTCCGACGGCCGGCAGTGACGGTGCAATATCGGCCGGGTGGTAGTCTAATGATGAGCGGCGTCCGACGGCCGGCAGTGACGGTGCAATATCGGCCGGGTGGTAGTCTAATGATGAGCGGCGTCCGACGGCCGGCAGTGACGGTGCAATATCGGCCGGGTGGTAGTCTAATGATGAGCGGCGTCCGACGGCCGGCAGTGACGGTGCAATATCGGCCGGGTGGTAGTCTAATGATGAGCGGCGTCCGACGGCCGGCAGTGACGGTGCAATATCGGCCGGGTGGTAGTCTAATGATGAGCGGCGTCCGACGGCCGGCAGTGACGGTGCAATATCGGCCGGGTGGTAGTCTAATGATGAGCGGCGTCCGACGGCCAGCAGTGACCGTGCAATATCGGCCGGGTGGTAGTCTAATGATGAGTGGCGTCCGACGGCCGGCAGTGACGGTGCAATATCGGCCGGGTGGTAGTCTAATGATGAGCGGCGTCCGACAGCCGGCAGCGAAGTGGCGCAATTTGATTCGTCACCCTCGTAATTGCCTACCTTGATGACCGTAATCTCATAACAGTGCGCGGTCTGAAATCTCTTTTAAAATTATCTGTTACTACATGATACGGTCA
This sequence comes from Neoaliturus tenellus, assembly GCA_030545055.2. Classification (NCBI taxonomy): domain Eukaryota; kingdom Metazoa; phylum Arthropoda; class Insecta; order Hemiptera; family Cicadellidae; genus Neoaliturus; species Neoaliturus tenellus. Next base: position 189,284,847 of record CM061531.1, on the reverse strand, counting down.
AAGTGATTAATAACGTAAACTAACTCTTTGTGTATAGTAACTAGATAAAGATAATTATGTCTAAGAAAAAAAATTAGCCTTCATTTATCACTTCAACCGGCAATTATTCATAATATCCAACTGAGTTCGTCAATGTAATTAATGGAGAGTTAATATTTATCACTGTATCCAACCATCTATCTATGTATCAATAGGAAAGCATGTTTCTTTTCCTCCTTTTTCCTCAGCTTGTCCATTATAATTCACATCGGTGCCTAAGGCTACGCTCTAGAGGCTTTCAAAATTTGATTGTTATTCTTGTGGGAGAAGGATAATTGATGGAATCATTACACAGCTGTCGTAATAACAAATGCTATAAAAGCAGGAACATCAGACGTTTTTAGTGGTAAAATATATTTTACACTAATTGGGTCCAAATCAACTGAAATTTTGGTCGAGTTTCGACCAGTGAGCGATCTCTATAGTTGCGGCCACGAAATCAGGCTGTTAAGCGAAAATGCGCTGTTGCCACATTTAGGGCTACGGATGAGAGAGGAGTTCGAGAACTGAACACCTCGATTCACGATTTGACAACGTTTAATGATCAGTGTTGCCAGTTCGTGCAGCGAGTATACCTTCCATAAAAAAATTTACACAGACTTTTTTATATTCAAACTTTTCAATCTCTAGCTTGAATTCAAAACAACAAAAATAATATGAATATAAAAAAATGAAAATAATAACGAAAAAATTAAGCATCTGGATGAATAAATATGTTACAAAATTATAGGAGAGTATCAAAAATAGTTAATATTGGTGATATACCATTTATTAGTAACTTATAACTTCAATCAAATGTTTTTATATTTATGTGGTTGTTATTGTTTAATTTATTGTTTAACTACTTGACAACAATTTTTTCTTTTTGTAAAATATATTAAGTTAAACTTTAGTTGGGTAAAATATTTAATATTATTTTATCCTACCCCTATTGAGTAGTATTTCTCGAACATGGAAAGTGATGGCGATCCGGATGAATCGGGGCATTTCACATCATTTACTGAACATGAGGGCCTACGGGAAAAATTACTAGAGCATACCCAAACTCTAAAAAAATGAAAATTAGAGGGATTGTGCAAAAAGTACCTAGGCAGTCAGACAAAATCTATGGTTGTAAATTTTTTTGAATTATGCCCGTAAATTAGCAAATCCAGAATTTCAATAAACCGTAGACTTTAAGAGAAGTCAAGAGTTGACTGAAAAAATTTGCAAGGTAAGTCTATGTTCGGTTCAAAGGTGTAATCAAGAAGCGAAATTATCTCATCCAGATAAACTAACCTTTGACTCACCCAGGAAAATTTACAAAAGAGAAGAACTTGTTAGTGTGTTGGATGGTTTTGATGCTGATGTCGCTCGACGTCGCTAGATTTTTTTGATGGCGGAGAATTCCCCACAGCCGCCAAAGTAAGAGTGAAACTGCAAGATAAATGTGTATATCAATAAAGAGTTCTTTCCACAAGGGGACTACTCCACAACTTATGATTTAAGTATAAAAAACCATCGACGGAAGGAAGATTTTAATGGAGAGGCAGGATATCGCCTCAGCTCGCGCAAGATTTTTACGAAACATGCACGCTTTAAAACAAGAGGAACATCCACACAAAGAGAATTTTTGGACAAGACGAGGGTTAACCAGTGCCTCACGAAGAAGTACATTTGCACTTGACTTCTTCACATTCATCACTCATTTATTCAAGAAGTACATTCATCACTCTGATAAAGGAGGTGGCCTAAACGTACCAACGAGAAAAGGTGCAAGACTGATTGTTTGCCATGCTGGTGGAGCAAATGGTTTTGTGCCTGAATGCAAATGGGTAGGCATATTTCGTTCTAAAAAGAGTGATACAGACTATCATTCTGAAATTAACAGTGTGTCATTCCATATATGGTTCACCGAACATCTTTTACCAAGACTTGAGGAACCGTCTGTTATAATTATGGACAATGCACCATACCACTCTACTCTCTTAGAAAAGGTCAAAAACACTTCATGGAAGAAGTGTGATATAAAGGAATGGTTGAAGAATAAAAATATCTCATATTTAGATTGCGAATTGAAAGCAGAACTTTTGGAAAGAGTTGCTCCTTTAAAATGTGAAAAGAGGTAAAAGCTTGACGAGATCGAATTAAAATTCGGCCTTCAGGTTTTGCGTCTACCATCGTACCATTGTAATTACAACTCGATCGAGGTAATATGGGCACAAGTCAAAAGGGACTTCGCCGAGAAAAACACTACCTTTAAAATCAGTGACGTGGAGAGACTTACGTCTGAAGCCATTGACAACGTCACTCCAAGTCACTGGGAAGTGTGTGTGAGAAGTGTGTTCGGCACGCAGAGACAATACAATGAGTTAATGGGCTAAGGAAATAGTTAGGGAAGACACGATGGAGCCCTTTATAATACACCTAAACGATGATTCTTCAGACAGTGATGGCAGTGAATCTGCTCATGGCAATGAGCAGCAGTGAGAAATAAAGTGATACACCAATAAATCAAGCTATTGATCGTATTAACCATCACATTGATTCAATTACATCTTGGTCTGTACGCCGTGGATTGAAGCTAAATGCTGACAAAACTAAAACCATTATTATTGGTTCTAGTAGACTTATGACTAGTGTTGATTTAAATACGCTGCCAAAACTGAAATTAAATAATTCACCTCTCGGTTACTGTGATAAAATAAAAAATCTTGGAATAATAATAAATAAAACACTAGGGTGGTCTGACCAAATCAACCACATCTGCAAAAAGGTATTCGCAGGAATTCACAGCTTGAAGAAATTTCCTTTATATTTTCCATTGGATATCAAAATTACTTTAGTTAAGATTTTAATATTCCCTTATTTTGATTATTGTGACTCAGTTTACAATGATTTACCTTTAGATGTGTCAAATAAATTACAACGCGCGCAGAATTATTGCATTCGATTAATTTTTAATTTGAGGTGGGATGATCATGTTACCGAATATTATGAAGCACTATTACAGATGAAATTAATAGAACTCAGAAAATATTATATTTTAATGATTCTCTACAACTTACTATCAAATGGTCAACCAAGCTATCTGGCAAATAAATTTAACTTTACAGGTATAAGTATGAGAGAAACTCGCCATGGTGGCCTCTTACTAAATATACCGGCTCACAGATAATCATTTTACAACAAATCATTCGTTTTAACGGCATCTCGGTTGTGGAATGCTTTGCCAGCTGATCTGAGAAATATTGAGAGTCGTGCATCGTTGGGGTATTGAGATTTTGGGGCATCGTTGAAGTGATTGCTTTCGGTTGATTCGTAGGGGATATAACAAAATTAAAATTACACACAAACTTTTTAATATACTTTCATTCAAAAATTATTCCTGAGATAAGTTGTTTGGTATATACAAAATTGTATTCAAAAATTAAATTTTGAAATGGTAATTGTTTGAAACTAAATTATGTTGTATTTTTGTCAAAAATTTTCATTAGTCATATTATGTCTTTTTAAGGTTTCTTTCGATTATTGTAATTTGTTTTACTTAATTTACCAAATTCTTGTATTTTAAACTGAGGTTGAGTGGTAGAGAGGACTATATAGTCCTAACTATGCCTAAAAAAATAAAGCGTTTGTTATTGTTATTGTTATTGTTATTATTGTAAATCTTTCTTTAAATCGTTGTCCTTCCTTATACTTCATTTACTTTAAAAATAATTGAGGTGGCCCGTGCTCAAATTGCGTATTTTATGATTCTGTATGAGTGGAACCAAGGCAATTGTGGAACTCACCTACAGTACGTGAATGTTGATTATGAAGTGACAGAGATCTATTTTCTTTTTCTTACTATCTGGCTTTTAAAATTCATCTGAAGGTAATCAGCTCTTAAATTACAATTCACATTAAAGAACTTGCAATAATCAACATTTTAAAGGTCCCTCTAGAAATAAATTAAAGGCGAGGGGGTGAAGTCCGAAACAATATGACCTTTTTAAATGCGATTCGTCACTGCGGTGAGATGAGTGTGATAGATCAGATGAGGTGAAGCTTTACTACTGTAAAAGACTCGCTGCTGAACACGCATGGTGGGGCTCCTCTACCACTGTCGATGTGGCAATCATCCACCCGCCTAATTACGTGGCCCCAACTATAGCTTTAAATAATATCTTACATCGCCCAGTGAATATGGCTGGGTAGCTGAGTGGTTATAGTGCTCGCCTTTGAATCCAAAGATTGCCGGTTCGATCCTGAGAAAAGTTAGTAGCTTTTTAAAGGTTCGATTCCGGACCCAGTTGCCATTTGTCATTGAGCAAAAATTATGACCTTCATTAACTTCATTAATTAATAACGTATTAATTAATGATGCTTTCTAACAACTGGTCAATGTTAGATAGTAACAAGACTGGGGTTTGGACCGTTCCCCGTCAAAACGTTGAAAAAATGCCACTGGCGTCGAAACAAAAACACACACAAAATAGAATGTAATGAAATAACCTGATTTGTTAGGTGACCTAAAATGACGGAATATTTGAGGAAACAACGATACCCAATCTAACCTAACCTTCCCCGCACTCTCCCCCACCTGCCTACAACACTTAATGAAAATATTACTTTTGCGTATCCATGGCCGGCAATTATTCATACAGGGTGGAAACGATATAATAGTTTTAAATTATTCAAGCTATAAAACTAAAACTTTTCAAATTGATTTTGAGTGATAAAGTCTACTTATCAAAGAACTTATTGTCCTTGGACCACCAAGAAGACCAGAAGACAATCTTAAAGGATCGCAAGGAGTCAGAAGATAACCTTAAATGTAAACATAGGTCAATATGTACATAACATTAAAGGTCTCTAAGAATAGAGAACAAAGCCGCAAACCCGCCCTCAAAAAAATGATCGAGTAAAAATGGCAGGCGATCAAACTTAGTATTTAAATTCATATTGCTGAAAACAAAAAATGCAATAACTCCCGATACAAAGAACCTTTTGAGGTCAGGTTTGTAGGAAATTGCTTAGAATGTAAAGCCCTTCAAAATGATGTATGATATGACTTGGGAAAATGAAGTTTTTCCTAAGACTTCCTTGAGGGACGTCCCTAGTGGAAGTCGTCAAGAAAAATGCATTGGCCTACGTCTTATGATAGATCATTTTAAAGGGCTTTGCATTTTGAACAATTTACCAAAAACCCGACCTCAAAATCTCGAGTATTTTGGGAGTTATTGCATTTTTCTCAGCTATATCATTTTAATGCAAAGTTTGATCGCCAGCCATTTTTGACTCGGTCATCTTTTTGAAGTCAGGTTTGTGGCATTGTTCTCTACACTTAGAGACCTTTAATTTGATGTACATATTGACCTATGCTTACATTTAAGATTTTCTTCTGACTCCTCGTGGACCAAGGTCCAAGGACAATAAGTACTTTGATATCAAAACTCTTTGTAAATCAGCAGTGGTGTGAAATTTCAGTGAAGGATATTGATCACATAGAGCAGTAATCAAATCGTCACATAAACGTCTTAGATTGGTTTAATAAAGTTTAATTTTAATTTTGCGGTGTTATTAGGAATTTTCCGAGGGATACCATATATTTCCTATCATCTTGGGTCATAAGAAATCCATTGACACCAATACGACTACGATCCGTACTGTAGGTTTCTCTCTAGACTCTTAAATGCATTCTTTTATAAGATGCCCGGTCCAAGTGATTAATATAAAAGCAAATTTATTATTATAAGTAGTGAGCTAGAAATTGTAAGTATCGACCGGTTAGCCTGGTTAGCTACCGTCGTTGACGGTATGAAACCGTCGTTGACGGTATGAAACCGTCGTTGTGTATAATATCCAATTAATTACTTTGACCGTAACGTATCGTTTGTTTTTGTATATGAAAAAATAAAACATAGTAATAATATCCCTATTATTTTACAAAGATTTCCAAAAGGACAAATGTTGTTGGAAGTAGCAAGCATTGGGTGTCTTGCTAGCCGTTAGGTTAGCGTCTTGAACTTCAGTTCAAGAAGTCACGGGTTCGACGACCGGGACGCCCTCCAACTTTGAGGGGTTTGAACCGTTTGCCATAAATTTACGAAAATGCCACTGGCGTTGATACAAAAAAAATTGAGTGAGTAGTTTAACTTTATATACAGCTCTAAAGTTTAAGATAGTTATTGGTTATTTATATATAGGAATCCCTGCTATGTCAGAAATTTTTTTGAGTAACCTTAGCGTGTGTATGGCTCTTCCCTCTTACAATGTATGATTCATATTTTCTGTGAAACTCGTTCGATTAAACAGTCATTTTCAGATCAATAGCTAACAAACTTAGATTATAAGCAATGTCTTCTAGGTTTAATTAAGAACTTATGAATATTTGTGTGTTCATTTTAGATGCAGAATATAGTCATGTTTCAACTAGATATTTTTAAAAATGATAGGATTTAAGTAGAAAACAACTCGTAAAAGGCTTGAATTAAAAGTAAATATTTTTTGTCATCTAATGTCACTGAGAGCAGCATACCAGACATAAAATAATCATCTCTCTCTAAAGAAAATCAAACCAATACTGCATTATAACTTTTCAGATAAACCGTTTTATTCATAGTTTGCACAAACTTAAGTTATAAAAGTTCTTCTTTGTAGGCATTGCCGATAAAAATATAACTTCAGCTCTTCCTGTTATTGTGTTACTGATGTTCATAAAATACTTTAAGATATCTCATAATAAGATATCACATAAACTGATATGCTTTATTCTAAGAAACAGTTTTTATTGGTTAATAACGTTGGTTATTTTTTATTATGACCAAATAAAATAAAATGTATTTAATAAATTCAATTTATTTACTAGTAAAACATTGCAAAAATCCAAAAAATAATGTTCAGTCCTACTTTGTATGATATTTAATATTTACATTGATTATAGTGATGCTTTAAAACTGCATTTACGGTACCACAAGGCCATCCTTTTTGTGTATATTACGGATAATACCTTTTAAATTGTGACTGGCTATTTTATTACTAATCAACAAATTTAAATTTAAATATAGCTTTTTTCTTAATAAGAACTTTAAATCATCTTATCACGTAGAACTTCATTTTGGAGGTTAGTATTATTAAGTTTTCAAAATGCTGCATTTCGGCATGTATAAGTAAGTGGACAGAAAATTTAACTACGAAACTTTCAAGAAATACAAAAAAGAAACAAGTTTAATAATTGACGAAGTTTAGCGGATTACGGCTTCGTTTACATTTCAATTGTAAAACTTATAAGTTCCTATTTCCCGAATTCACAATGTTTAGCAAAAATATTTGAGACGGTTGAAATAAAAAGGACTGCTGTTAGTTGAGGAATTTGTATTTTATCTTTCCTTTATGATTTCGACCATTCCTTTTCGTAGTACATTTGTCATATTTTCTTCCCAAGGTTACATTAAAAGTTAAAAAGGTAAGCAGGTTATATGATCATAATCTCTAATATAAATGTTAGTTTCGTAAATATAAAGTAAATATTTATTTATTTAATTATAAAATAAATATTTTATTTCTTTACCAGTTGTATGTTCTTAATGATATTTGCAGCTAACTCTGATTGATACTTCAAATCTGTTTCCTTTATAAATTTCGTTTTTAACGATTATAGATGAACATTTTGAATAAATGCGGCAAGATGCCACCACATTAAATTATGTACTGTATCCATATGATGCTTTTATAACACGTTAAGTATCAATTTTGCATATAAACCGAATCAGACCAATTTTATTGATTATCGAACAGTTTTCATTTTTAAAACAGTACGAGAGCAAACTTTTTTAATTAAGTACTTAAATGGCTATTTTGGTTAGTCAAAAGTTTACGCGAAATGATCCATATATAAACGTGTGTAATGTACAGATCACCCTACATCGGAGATCTGTACACCCTATATCGGAGACCGAACTCTTTGCAGCTGCTATAAGTCAGAACTTGTTAGCCAATCCGAGTGATTTGGGCAAGTTGAATCAGACGGCGAGAGTTTGGTGGTAATTTGTAAGATGCGACTTAACTGCATTAATTACTTGGCTTTACAATTTATATTTATTGTTATACAAATAAAAATTTTACTGTTCAAATTATTGGTCGATAGTCATGTAGCTCAAAGCTTATTTTAGCATATCTGAAATTTATAACGTTATTGTTCCCTTAAAAAATGTAATTCAATTACAGATTCTCATGATTTAGTCTAATCAAAATAAATTCTGTACCATCATCCGACATGTAAATTTATTAAATATTACATATTATGCTCTAGAACAATTTTAATTCGCACACGTACCCCAAATAAACCCAAATTTTAGTTTTTTTTTCAAATATAAATGCAGTTTTAATAAAGTTTTTTTTATATTATAAGGATAGCCTTCTCCAACAACCCTGTATTTTGGGAAAAATTGTCTTACAATCTGATAAATAATTTTAATTTATCATTACCAATAATACAAATTTGATTGAAGATTATACGTTATCGAGCAAAAAGTTAACTGTCTGAAAAGTATAATAGAAATAGCTACGACTCTTCACATTTGCGTTAGAAGGGAACGCATCACAAGATCAAAGTAGCCTAATCTAGGAACGATATTACAAGTGTCAAAATTAAGTATCATTCTGCATCCACGTGTAGCGTCTTGTTCAATTAAATTTGTTACTCACGTTATACAATCCTTAAATTATGAATTGTCCTGTTCAAGATTAATCCGCTGACTTTTTCGGGCTCTTTACAAAGCGGATTTTGTAATTTAATTTTTACTGTTATATTTGTTGCATAGTACGTAAAATGTCTTACGTAAAAATTAAATGTATTTTTTTAACCGAAGCCTCATTAAGGTTCGTATTGCGGTCTGCAATAAAACCATTATGTAACCTTCGATTGTAACATCAATGCTTTATTATAGTTTTAAAGTGTTATAAAATGTTAAGCTTCATTACCCTAACAAAAGAAAAGTTGAAGCCCACCCATTTTTAAAAGATAGTGGCCCAGTAAGTACTGCACACTAACTCCGACAGATAATAATTAAAAGAGAGTATTTTAGTGTCAACAATGAAATTACCCTCAAATGACATAATCCAAGGGTTAGCAATACTACTTTTAAAATAACACCTTGTGTTTCTCTCGGTACTAGAGGCAAGAGACCAAAATTGTTTTAAGGTTAGACCGCAGTGCCTTACTTGTACATCCCATGGCGCATTCTACATAACATATTCTTTTTAAAATACGCATATTTAGGTAAATATATCATTAACAAATACCTACTAATCAACATGAAACTTTTTACCCTTTTAATGTACGCCATTATACCGGGTGTCCCAGACCACCCGTACACCCCTTTTAAAATCAACAATATCATTAATCACAAAAACATTATAGGTAAACCGGTTGCATTCTATCCATTGATGATAATTTCAATGTACAGGGTGTACCAAAAATAACCTACCCAGACCGTGTCATTAATTTTAGATACGAACCCCCACTTTTTATGGTATTTTTGGATTCTACACGTAATTTTAAGACTACTTTGCATTTTAATGTGTATCCCTAATCCTGACGGTTTGGGAGATAATGGAGGTCGAAGTTTGATTTTTTCCCATAAGAATAACATGGAGCAAATTGTCATATCCATTAACACTGAAACTTTGACCTTTAACGTAACTGTCCAAGCATAAACATATCTTATAACTTGATTTTAGGTAATATTTCATAAAAAATATCGATTTTCACGTAATTAATTTGATTTTTCTACACATTTTAAATAATTTCCACATATTGACAAATTCATGGAAAAATAAACTAATTTATGACAAAACCAATAATTTATGATGCAAAAGTGTTTAAAAGAAGAAGCTAAGGCATTTTTATGCTAGGCCTTTTTGGTTTAACAGGAAATTTACAGAGATAATGGATGTGAAATTTAGCCCCATGTTATTATTATTATAAGAAAAAGTCAAATTTCGACCTCCATTATCTCCCAAACCGTTATAATTAGGGATACACATTAAATTGTAAAGTAGTCTTAAAATTATGTGTAGAATCCAAAAATACCATAAAAAGTAGGGGTTCGTATTAAAATTAATGACTTACAGTCTGGGTAGGTTATTTCTGGTACACCCTGTACATTGAAATTATCATCAATGGATAGAGCGCAACCGGTTAACCTATAATGGCACAATTTGTTTTTGTAAATAATTAATTTTGGAGTTTTAAAAATGGGTGTACGGGTGGTCTGGGATACCCGGTATACAATATTATAAAAATATTTTATGTAAAAAGAAATACTTTGTGCTATTTCAAGTAATGTAAAAAATATTTTCCAATTTTTAAAAATTATTTTGTGGTTGCCATGAAAACTGACTCATATCTATACTTATTTAATACGCTAAGGGTTTTTTTGTCTTGAGAACTCCTCTTACAATTTTCAACCGATTTTCAAGTTTTTGGTGTCGTTGGATAGGGCTTGGTCTGTAGTTGTTTCTGTCAGAAAACATCACAATTAATGGAAATTATTTTATTTGTAAAATCAAACACAAAGGTTAAGTATTAAAACATTTCAAAATTGCATCTAATCATCAACAAACAAATAAACAGCTGTTATATAAAAATAATACTAAATTCATATTTGAACATTACAACAGATAAATAGATATCTTCAACATTCCCCCGTAATGTTCATAATATAAAATTTGTGTAATTTACGACATTCCAATGAGCTTTTTCATTCTAACATTTCTAACTTGTTTGGTAGAAGACAGTCCTTTTGTTAGGATGTCATCAGCTGCTTGTGCTTCTGAAAGAATGTAAGCCACACTCAACTTCTTCTCAGATATCAGCTGTTGAACATAATTGTATCTTGTCTCTATGTGTTTTGAACGCTCGTGAAACATAGGGTTGTTCATTACTTTCAACGCACTTTGATTGTCAACATATAATATTGGTGTAGACTTTAGTTTAACAGCTCCAATTTCTTTAACACATTTGTGTAGCTTGCTCTTCCGTTTGATTGGGCCATCAAACCATTTTACACCACTTGTGGACCGTCTTGTTACCTTGCCTCTATAATAGATTTCAGGACGCTGTGTATACGCTTTTGCTGCCAAACTAGCTTTGTAGCAAACGATTTCGTTTTCAGAGTTGGTCTTGAGCGCAAATACCCCACGATTGTCTATCACTTTTCCTTCTGGTGGCAGGTCTACTAATTCATATGTTTTATTCTTACCTAAGGGCTTTATTTTATCATCCATCACTGTTTTCCAGTCGCTCCCCTTCTCAGATGTAAGTTTAACTGCTTTATAGTAACTTTGAGGAATACTGATACCCTCCGATTTAGGATTTAAAATGTCTTTTTTCTCATTATACATTGCAGAATCATCTCTGAATCTATATGGAACTTTAATTTCATCACGTTTCCTAAGATTGTATGTTTCAATTCCTATTATTTCATTCTGATTAACTTCTCCGGATTCGTCTGTATCGGGAGCTTGATCCTCATTATTTATCCGGACAACTTGTTCATCGCTCATTGTTTCTCTAGCTGTGTCTTCTTCATCATCTTCAGGAGGTTGATCCTCATTATTTACCTGGACAACTTGTTCACCACTCTCTGTTTCTCTAGCTGTGTCTTCTTCAAGAAAATTTTTATTTTCATCTTCATCATTTTGTTCGTCATTCATTAATTTTTCAGCACATTCTTCTTCATGTCCTTCCTCATCCTCATCTTGATGAAGATTGAAATATTGTATCTCAGAATCCTTTGGTCTTATTACTTTGACGGCCAAATGATACAATTCATCTACTGTCTTAGATGTAGCTATGGCAATAGTCACCCCATTTTGCTTGAAAACCCATGACTTACCATTATTTCTTACTGTCTGATCAATGCCCTTTTCGGCTGCCTTTCTCACTGAAAATAGGTTACAAGAAGCATCGGGACAGTACCACACATTTTCAAAATATCTATAAGACCATTCATTCCCATTAAAAACCATGACATTTATCCTCCCACAACCCAAAGCTTGAATATGAACACCCTGACGGGCACTGTCCATAGTTTTAGGCTTGTCAAAAGGGGTATAGTTAGCAAACCATTCCCTATGATTGGTTATGTGGTGTGAAGCACCACTATCAACAATCCAATCATCACAATCATTTAGATCGAAATAATTTTTCATTTCTATTTTTAGTTTCGTCATCATAGCTAAATGCTTATTTTCACTTGGGCAGTTGTTAGCTTTATGGCCTTTTGAGTGACATTTAAAACATACCACACCAATCCTACAGTTTTTAGAAAAGTGGCCAACTTTTCCACATGAAAAACATCTTTTCTCATTATTTTTACTATAGTCTGGTTCCTTTGAAGGTTTATTTTTATCATACTTCTTACTTTTATCACTCACCTTCATGTTGGAGACCATAGCAACTGCTGTACTTACGTCGTCCCTTTCTTTCAACCGCAACTCGTAGTTCAAACACTTCTTTTGCAGTGCGTCCCAGGTTTTCGTCTCGTTAGGTAGGTCATGCCAAGTTACATAGATGTAATCGAAGTCTTTTGGTAAGGTTTGTAGTAGTCTGGCGCAAAGATCTCCTTCGTTGATTGGTTTGTCTAGCATTGTCAACTGGGTTTGTACTTCGTCAAATTTGGCTAGATGCCCCTGTATCCCCAGTGAAGGCTCCCAAGTGATGTTGTGGAATTTATTCCTCAAGATATCTATAGTTTCTGTAGATTTTATATCGTAAATCTGGCTAAGTTTTCTCCACATCTCTTGTGCCGTTGTGCATCCACTTACTCGAAGTAGGGGGTTTGTATCCAGTGACAAAATAATTCTCTTCCTTGCTTTTGCATCTGCCTTAGCCCATTTTCCTAATGTCTCTTCGTATTTTGGTGAATCTACTATTGGCTTGGAAAATTTATCGTCTATAACGTCGAAAAGCCCATCACAGTCTAGTACTACTTTCATTACAATTTTCCATGTAGGAAAATTTTCAACTCCTTTTAACTTTTCTATTTGTTTTTCCTCTGACATTTTTACAAATAAATAATTTCCCGTCTCAAATTAACCACGCTCTGCTACCATGTCAGAAAACATCACAATTAATGGAAATTATTTTATTTGTAAAATCAAACACAAAGGTTAAGTATTAAAACATTTCAAAATTGCATCTAATCATCAACAAACAAATAAACAGCTGTTATATAAAAATAATACTAAATTCATATTTGAACATTACAACAGATAAATAGATATCTTCAACAGTTTCCGCCAAAAACTGATGAGAATCGGACTGAAAATAAAGGCGCTATTCACCATCGAAATCTCAAAATTCCCCATTTAAATAACATTGGGATTAAATAAAGCATTTTAAACCTCTGTTAATAATCAGATGTAAATACGTGTAGTTTTGGTGGTTAAAGATATTCACAATATTGGATTGGTCGGATGTCATTGATTTAGAGCTAAAAGTAACTTTTGTATTGTATTAAAATAAATTGCTCGATTTCGAGCAACACGTATACTAGTTTTAAAATTAAGAATCTATTGAATTATAGACTATCAGTTCAATATGGAAATGGTATTGAAATTACGTTCGAGAACCACTGATCTCTGAGCAAAGGTCGAGTGATACTACAGTAGTGGAAGTAAACTTGGCTTGCAAGGGTGTGTGGGAGTCTAAAATGGAAGCATTATTTTGAGAGGGTCTAACTGCATAACTTGGAGGAGTAAAAAAAAGTTTGAATAAAAAAAGAAGACCTGTAATAATTGTTCCACCCATTCTATGTAGATTGTACTCAAAGAATACGTGTAAACATACTGAACTACTATTACCAATGGAAATATTACAAAATAATATTTTGGAGAATGTAGGTTTTGCTTTTAAGTGTTGGAGAATGTGAGTTTTGCGCTACATTATTTTGGAGATTGTTAGTTTAGACCAAACATAACTTAGAACTTTTTAGCAAGAAAACTAATCAGATTTCAGATGTAAGGTTATAAAATGTATGATGAGTGAGTGTGTTTTGATCTAAATAAATGCACAGAATCAAGTCACAAAATATTTTATTACATGTCATGAAAATACTTAAAATACTGCGGTTAATACTTAAAATCTATATTTGGAAAGTGGAACTTCTTCTGCAACATGGCATTCTTCCTCCTCGATTTCTCTAATTCCAACTTGTGGTCCGTTTAAAACATGTCTATACAAATGTAGGACATCGACCTCCCTCCAGTTGTTTCCGTAGTGCTTTTTCAAGAGACAATCTTACATCTTCCTTGTTTTGCTCTTTAGCTAAGTAATTGCCTTTCGGAATGACTTCTGGCCTAACTAATTCCCAACTTTTCCCTCACTTGGTAATGCTTCTCGCATACCTTTCTTCGTCACCTTTGACTCGATAAGCAGTTTCACCCTGAACAAAAATCAGGCCTCTTTGCTGGGCAGTCTCCTTTTTAGTGAAGTACATTCTTTTAGGCCCCATTTATGCACGCGATTTGTGTTCGCGCGTTATCGAGAATGTGCCAAAAAAAACACGCATTTTCAAGTCGCGCGTTTTCCAGTACTACCAACAGCTTCACTTCCACGTCAGTCGAGCAAATGGATCCGTGCGTGGTGTACGGTTATTTCCTGTTGGTCAAGAAGAGGAGGAGGCGACGATGGGAAGTTCACCCTATAAATTCTGCTCGATATGCAGACGGAGCATTTCGAAACTTGTACTGGTTGTTGAGAAACGACACCGACAAGTTTTTTTAACTATTTTAGAATGAGCGTAAACTGTTTTGATGAGTTAGTTGTTCGGCTTAAAAGTGCAATAGATATTGTACCAGGTCTAGTGCAAGGATTGGCGTTTTCTACACAAGAAATGCTAGCAATAAATTCCTCTGTGTTGAGGGTAGCCATATCCGCTCCTCATCAATGGTCAACACAGACTGACAAATACAACAGGTGGCGTACTGGTGGAAGCACTGCTCACCGATATCGCGCGTTTTCTGGAAAACGCGCGTTTGCATAAACGGTACCATTTGGCCCAATGTACTTTGACAAGTCGCGCGAATTAAAAAACGCGCGTTTCTCTAGGAGAGGGCGTTTTGATTTAGAAAACGCGCGGCACAAAAAAACGCGCGACATCATGCCGCGTGCATAAACGGTCCAATTGAACTCAATGCTCCCAGGAATCGCGCGTTTTCAAAACGACCGACACAAATCACGTGCATAAATGGGGCCTTAGGGCATGTACACATGATAGCGTTTGACACCACGCGTTCCAACGCGCGTTGCTGAAATATATTAAAACAAATGGATGTGTACACATGCAACGCGCGTTTGGAAATGGACGGTTGTTTCAGCGCACGCCTCGAGATGTCTTCGTGAAGCGCGCCAATGTCACGCGCCTCAAGTTGCCATGGTCTATATCTAAACGTACACTCTGTCATACGCGCGATTTTCAGGTGTTTCAATATTGGTGGATCATACCAGTTGTATTAATAATATTATTGCAGCATCATGGAGGGGAATTGGGCTTCAAAAGACATCGAGTTATTTATTGAGGAGGTGTAAAAATCGCCCTGCAATATGGAATATGGAGAGTTTAGAATACAAAAACAGGGTCAAGAAGAGATCTGCATGGCTAGAACTCGTTGATATTTTTTCCGCAGAAGACCTTACAAAGTTCGGTCAGTTTTGTCATTAAACAATATAATTTTCTTACGTGTTGATTTTTGTACAGATAAAACATAGTACATATGTATGGAATGTATGGAACCAACCACAACCACACAAAATAAACTAAATACAAAGACAAAAGAAAATGTGTTCTAGTTTATTTAACAAATATTAATTTTACTAAGAACATTTGTCACCGATGTAGTTGATAGATTTCCTGTTAAAACCATTGTATCATGCTATGGTAATTTTCCCTCTTGAATGAAGTAACGTGCAAATCCGTCTCTCGCTCCTTTTGCATAGATGTTCGCCCGAATCGGATGTTCAACGTTCAAGTTCGTAAACGGGGCTTGGTAAAGTAAATCTTCATATCTGGATCCATCTCGTTGACTTACATAATTGTGCAGATCACAGCACGCCAGTATGATAGTGTTTGCAAGGTCTACGTTTGCATTAAGTGGTCTATGTAATATCCTCCATTTGTTTGCCAAAATGCCAAAGACATTCTATATACCATCGAGCTCTTGAAAGTCTGTACAGTAGTTCAAAATTCTCTTGGAATGAGTCAATAATTTCCCCACCTCAGGGCACACGTTTATATAGGCCAAATGCATCATCTGCTTCAAATACATGAGGCAAAGGAGTAACTTCAAAATTTGAAATTGGTTTTGAATCAGGAATGTTTAAGGTGCCCTCAATGAGTTTCTTGTAAAACACCGAATCTTGGAAATAGCTGAATCATTGCTTTTACCATAAGACATGCTATCTCTTCGACCTCCATAGCGAAACTGAGGGGTTCCCAGATGAGATTAACGCGGCGTCAACGCTGGGTGGCGTCAAGCATGTGTACATCTACCATGCGTTGAAACGCGCGATGCAACGCTATCATGTGGACATGCCCTTACATGATTGAATCCCAAAATCTAAGGCTCTAACACCTCCATTTTTAAACAATTCACATAAATTTATTGATTAATAACAATAACTTTAAGATTACACGAACGCCACTTGCTCAGTACAGCTTAGCTTGAAAGGTTGTAGCATGACGACCAATGTCACGTGACTAAAATGAACGCCTCTCATTGGCTTGCCAGGAGAATGCAAGTTTTGAAATACGACTCAGAGGAGAATGGGAGTTTTGGAAACAAACCTCAATTTCACCATTTAATTTTAGTGATATACGTGACCCTCTTGATATACGTGTTGTTGACTCCCCATTATACTCCAAACTCCCTTGCAAGAAAGTATTTGAACATGCCGAAAAGAAGAATAAAAGAAAATACTTAACAATGACAGTCTAGAAACGCTTCTTTCTCCCGCCAGTCACCTCAGTAGACGGAATGCTAGGTAAGGAATTACAGACCTTGTTTAAAGCAGTGGCAGAAACACAGTTCACCGAACTTACTCGGTGACCGTCTTTTCAACATTCGTGGAATTTACCTTTCATTTTGTCAGCAACAAAGATAAACATTTCAAATCATCTTTACACTCGGGTCGTCAAACATGAAATTACTTTCTTTCTAAACGTAAAACTATTTCAAATAAAGTGGTGTGTATTTGATTTCTGTGAATAACACATTTATATTTTCTCAGAAAATTTTTAGAAATTCATTTATGCAATTATTTTATGAAGTTAGTGGTTTTAGGGATTAAGATGTACCATGAATCCTTAATCTTAAACTGATTAAAATTATTAGTTTAAAAACATTTTAAACTAAATTTTTGCAATTTTTTCAGCCAATAAAGCTTTTTAAGAAGGTTTAAAAAACAGTTTTGTCCGTGTTAAAACTATGACCAACAAGTAAGGGCAGGTAACTGACTAAGACCGCCTCTTTAAATATTGAAATTGTATAACAAAATTTTACTTCAATAGTGAGCAGCTATTGAATTTTATTACTATTTCGTTACATACTAGTGTGTACTTAAAGATCTATAAATTTACTTAGATTTTAAGTTAGTAAATTCCAATTCAAGTATTGGTGTCTCTTCAACCTTAATAATATTATAATTTTGTATAACATATACAAATGGTAGTTATTTCATGTGACAGTTTTATGTAAGTGCCTTCTCTTTAATTTCTGGATTTTTCAAACTGTCTCCCCCGAGACCCCTATTTTGGTTTGTATAGAGAGCCCTCTCATGTAAAAAATATAACGTAAAAATGAAAGAAAAACACATGGTGATATGTGGAAAATGGATGAAAATAATATTGTTATTGTTATTGTTTTGGATTTGCAGGAACCAGGGAGAGTCAAGTTATGTCTTGAGAGTGTCCTCGTCCTTCCATTTTAGTTTAAACATATGTTGCCAGTAAAGCATAATGTTTTTGCATAAAACACCTCATTAAAAAAAAGTTAATTTTATCATAAAACCAAAGCGATCCTTAATTTAAAACTTACATTTTGGTCAAAACTTGGAAAGACATGTTTAAGAATTCATACACATAAGTTTTAACTTTGTTGCTAAAAAAAAAAAATAAAAAAAAGGTAATTCCACTCATATTGAAAAGACAGTGACCGAGTAAGTGCAGCAAACTCACTCCAACCACTGATAAGTAACAAGAGAGTATTGTAATGTTAGCCAATGATATTATACTAATTGGCATATTCAAATGGTTACTAAAGCCACTGGTAAAATATCACTTGATGTTTAAGAGAGCAACTTTTTTTAAGACACCTGAAAATGACAAACCGCCATATCATCACAACTTTGGTTCAGACTACAAACAGAAATTTGATTTTTACCTGCCAATTATTTTACCAGGCAATTAAAATTTCAAAATGCTACAAATTTACGTATAATCACAATAGCAAAGTTTTCTCAACTGCGGTGTCTCACTTTAAACTTGTTTTAACCTCCAGACGTCTGTGTTTTATGTTTGGTGTGTGTTTTCTTCTGGATATGCTTTCTCAGTATTAGGGATAGAGTTGGAGGTAGAGCTAGATGAAGCTGACGATGAGAGAGTTTCGATTTCCTCGCTCGAATCCAACCAAATTGACTTATAAATACAATACATCCAGTTAGCAATGTAAACGTTTTTTGTTTTTTCGTTAAGTTCCCAAATTGAATACAAATTTGTTTCGATACTTTCCCATTATTCCAAATCGTAGCCATCGCTAGTTGATATCAAAAATTACCCGGTTTGGCATTCCCTTTACGAGGGGGCCAAATGGATAGAGCGATTGTATTGTCTGCGTAGTCAATTGGCCGTTGCGGAAAGTACCTGAATATGTTTCGCATTTATCACAACCATACTGAGGACGAGAAAAAATATCCTATATTCGGTGTAAAACGCTGTGGCTAAAGAAACGCTGTTGCACTTCATCACGTGTGAGACCAAATTTCAGGTAGATGATGTTGAGGGAGGAGATTCGGCCGCGGAAAGAAGGCCTTTTTAATACATGCTATTCATTGTCTACGTTTACAGCCTGCGCGCCCAGCAATTTCAGAGGCTGCCGATAGAGAACGTCAGTATCGGGGGGTCTCGCGGATCTAAAATTCATCGTGCAATGCTACGCCTCCATTTTGCACCTTTATTTTAAGTCTGATAAAGACGGTGGGGGATTTTATTTAAATATAACAAATTTTATTATTTGATTGGTTTTTTGATGAATATATATATATATATATATGTACATTAAAATATACATATTTTAATCCATATTAAGCTATAATGGTTTAGAATTAATAAAGATTAGGTCAACTTTAGATTTAAGTCCAAGTTTTTATCTCTCATTTCAAACCCCTCGTACCTTTATCGGACTTAAAGACGCAAAATGGGAGCAAGAGAAGCACTGCACGACGTTCTGAGAGTAGCCCTTCAGTCCCCTCTTAATCAGATTCTTATGTTGATCACCTATAAAATAACTTCAATGTTGTATCAGGGATAAGATGACTTAGGCCTTAGTGTTCCTAAACATATCCGAAGCTTTTACTACACATTTTAAGAGACATCGAATTCTGTTTGACATAGAACTTTAGCAATGTTGCTCTGATTAGATATATTATAGAGTTGTTGCACATTATGGTCCATACATAAATGGAGTTAAATGTAGAATAAAGAGATTTTCCCCCTCCAAAACATGTGGTTGCAACTTTAGTTTGAAGGAACGCAACTGCATTTTGCTGCTACAAAGAGAGTATTTTCTAATACATACTCAACATAATCAATATACTAATTGGTCAAGGATTATTTTAGATTCCTTGCTAATTGGTGATGTTCTCTAAGTCTTTCCAATCTCACTTCGACTGGTAGTCGAACACTTCGATTGAGAAGTGTTTAGTCAATTCGTTCAGCTGCTTCAATAAAATATATTTTACTACTGATTTAGTTGGTAGTAAAATATACTTTATTGAAGCAGCTGTTAGCTTGTTTCCATAACAGACTAGAACCGTGTTATATTGTACGATTCCCTGAACACCAAGTTTCAAGAACCAATACCCTCTGTGAAAGTTTATATTTTAGCATTTTCTAAAATCTCATTTGTCGTAGTTCATATGTTTATTTTTATCCCTTGTGCATACATTTGACTTTATTTTTAGATGCAGTATTCTTGCTTTTAAAAGTAAGTACCAGGTTAACCGAGCCTTGCTCGTTGGTTTTTATTCACTTTTGTTTAAGTGTCAAGGTAAAAAAACCAATTAAATTTCCACCAACAACCAACTATACCTCTTCACAGTTAACAGCTGTTTCAAAAAGTCTGCTTAACATTAATGTTTCTTTCTTTTTGTTTACATTTCGTTGTTATTTCGTTGCCAAAATAGCAACCCATAAGACTAATGTTAAAAATTACAATTTTAAAACTTAAATTTAGACCAAATTTGATTTTTCCTGGGGTTGAGGCTGTTTCTAAACTTATTTTTGGGCCAAAACACTCTTTAATGCAAACTTTAAGCAAAATCTAACAGCTAGATTTCGAGATCGTGGAACACACATCCCTTCAGATATTCCTCGTATTATAGTATAGGATTAATTTTTTGTCCTGAAAAAAGTATGAATCACAATCATAAAGTTTCAAATAGCTTCCAAATGCGAAAGTCTTAAAAAGCAAATAACACCTTTAAGGCTTTGTTGCCCTATATATTTACTAATATTTTCCAGTGATGATTTTTTCTAGAAACCGACTGACAAATTCACTAATACATGTTTGGAGCCCCCTCCAGACATTTATGTACCCTTCGTAAGGTATCTGGGATTGAGGAAATTTCACCACATATCATGAGAGCGGAAGCCCCTTGCATAAAATGCCTATTAATATACAGAAGATAATATCTAAATCAATAAATATAGCCTACACCAGAGTGCAGCTCCTGTAGGTCTATATTAAACAGTTTGAAAGGCGAGTGAGCGGAGCGAACGAACTTGTCTTAAAAAAGAATCAAGCCTTTTTGCACTTGATATTTTAGCGCACCGTCTGTAAATGATATTCTATTAAGAATTGTTTAAGTTTACCGAGTAAATTGTCAAACCCGAGGTACGTTGTTATTAAACACCAAAGTAAGCTTTGACAGTAAAGTGTAAATGTGCCATAACATAATCTAAATCATCGGTGTGTGTGTGTGTGTGTGTGTGTGTGTGTGTGTGTGTGTGTGTGTGTGTGTGTGTGTGTGTGTGTACTTTCAATCTTGTTCTGTGGACATGAACAAAATACTCAATGGTGATGTTGGCTAACTCAATCCAATTATCTAGAGTAAATAAGTTCTTTTGTGATTAATTCAGTTTTAAAAGTATTGGGCCAAAATAGACTGCTGTTAAATTTTAAAGACGAGGAGTTGTTAATACAGGATTAAGGACTCTGCACTCTAGTGTGAGTTTTTTTTTAACTTTAAACCTTTTTTCACAAATCTAAAAATTGCTTCTTTATCATTTTACTTTACCTTTATCTATACTTATTTAAAACGCTAAGGAGTTTTTTTGTGTTGAAAACTCCTCTTACAATTTTCAACTGACATTCAAGTTTTTAGTATCGTTGGATAGTTTGTTTTTTCCTCCAAAAATTGGTGAAAATCGGACATGAAATAACTGCGTTATACACAAATTAAATTTGAAATTTTCCCATTAGAATAACATTGGGTTTGGGTTGAACATTTTAAACATCTGTTAATACAGTAGTAAATACGTGTATTTTTGTGATTACTGATATTTACCAACATTGGATTGGTCGGGTGTCATTGATTTAGAACTAAATGTTTCATTTGTGTTGTATAAAAATAAATTGGTCGATTTCGAGCTACAAATAGGCGAGTTTAACTAAATAACATAATCAAAAGTATAAGGTAATAAATGATAAATTATGTTTATACTGGAACACGCGGTCCATAATTAATTATTTATAATTTATGATTTATTAAATAATACCTTATACTTTTGATTATGACTATTTAGAAAGTAAACTAGGAGTACGCTCGTACCTCCCGTAAGCGTCTATTCGAGGAATAAATTTAAACTTATGCGTTAGGGACTGTCACATAAAAAAATTTTATCCTTGAAAAACAACTTTGTTTTTGTTTATGAGACTATTTTACTCCGCTCCCGTTCTCCGTTCTGTTCTGAATCCAATGATTTGGACTGGACTGGAATTGAGCCGGTCAGTAGACCAATCAGAACGTCTCAGTCTTAACAGCCTGAGCCGTTAAATTGTTAAGACTATCAAAGGCGTTGCCAAAATGTAAACAAAGAACGGACGACTAAAATGTCTCCAATGCATTTCTTATGGGGAAAATTAAAAAGTTACATTTGAGGTTAATTTGATAAATACCCAAATAAATGTTTTCAGTAACAAACTTAGCCTTAAAAATTGCATAAAGAATATTCGACGGAAATTTGAGTCTGAAATGTGACTTCTATCGAGAGTAATCGTCGGATATTAAATTTTTTGCAATATAAGTCACTCTAGAGCCTATTCTTCGAATAGACAATTAAAATGATAAATAAGAAATTTTTAGAATTGTGTGTATGTGCCCTCTTTATTATATATGTGTCCGTGGTACTGATAACTTTTAAAGGTGTGACAGTTCACGTCTGTCACATTTTATAGTGCTTATTTTGTACTGGCTGACATTTTTGCCAGTGGTCTGTGAACGGCTTCCCGCTTTCCGGTGGGCCGGGTTGGCTTTGACAAAATATAGTTCCTTAATTTTCCTGTTTTAAAATATTTTACGGGTACTTTCAATTTCACTGTGATATTTCCTCGTTTTGTATTTGTCTTTATTTACCGGTACGAACAACGGACCAAGTGTTTAATTCAAGCTTTGCATTTTCAACTTCTGATTTTGAAAATATCCTTCCGCGGCGGAAAGTCTTATGGTCTCTCAGAGAAAACTTTCCTTCTTCTCAACTTGGCTTCGGTTTAATAAACATCATCTTTGTCTTTCATTGGATTTTAAGTTGAACTTTATTGTGAAGTTGGATAAAAGTAATTATTGTAATTCTAATTTTGAAAAGCCAAGTTTCTTAGCGGATCTACACCCTCATATTGAGGTATGTACAATAAATTAGGCTAATTATAATTAATTTTGTAACTTTGTAAATTTACTTGTCTCTGTTTGCAGCAGGCCTATTACTGAAAGCACATGTTGGCTATATTAAATATTTTCAGTTTTAAGTTTTAATCGATCTTTTCATGGTAGTAGGGTAACGAACATTGTTCAAGGGATTCATGTAGATTCTGATTAAATTGTTTTTAGATTGATTTTCAAACAACCTTTAAAAGAATTAACATTTTATAACTTGGTACTAGGCCTACCTGTGACGGCCCAAAAATCCCTAGACCCATAAATAACACTCTCAGTTTGCACCACCCTAATCATAACAATTTTACCGTCACTAAATATAATATTTCAGGGCATGGTGCTTTATTTGTAGTCTAGCCATCTTGGCAAGACAGTAAGACAGTAGCCTCTTGGATAATCCCACCGATCCCGGCTCAGGCGGCGTATGGGTTATGGAATGTGCTGACGTGGTGTCTGTCATCACCAAGCAGTGTGTTGAGTTGTCGACAATGTCCAGCTTTAGTTTCATTAATGTCCGTTGTGATCCAAAGAGCGCTCCACTAATCAAGGCACCAGCGTGGAGCAGCAGTGCTCTGATTGGTTGACACTGCTTCAGCGTGCTGACGAACAATCGTCACCTCGCCCCAGTCGGATCCGTGAAGTCGTGTTAAGCGCCTGCGTCTGGCGTTGCGTCGCGTCGCGGCGCCACCGCCGCGCCGCATCAATGGCGGTGGCCCGAGTTTCGGTTTATCGAGTGTCCTCTGTCCGATATTAACGATATTTTGGTAGCGCCCGGTTGTGAAGAGTTAAAAGATAAAGTGTTCATTTGATATCCAAGTAGTGTTATTGTTTTTTTTATTGTAAAGATTGTATTTTATCGGCTAACCTGAATTAAATTAATAAATTCGTTTTGTGTTTGTTAAAATGATTTGAGTTATTTCATTCCCAAGAAGACGTGCGGGGTTATATACCTTTTACAAGTGTGTTTGTGTTGCAAAATTCATTTCATGCTTTTCTGTACAATTCAGTGCATACAGTTTGTTTAAACTAGCCTTTTGAGAAATTAAAATACAAAGAATAAAGACTTGTCCTAGGCTATGGCTGAGATTACGAGCGATATGAGCTTTGAACTATTTTCAATTTTCTAGATTACATTTTTTTTTTTTTGCAAGTGTAATACATAACTATAGTACTGGCCAGATTCCTATTTTCATACTGAGTTAAAATTATTTGCTGGAAATCATTTAGTGTTTTATATCTTAACAACTCTCAATTTTTGTGATGCCGGCAGAGTAAGTTATTGGCTTCAATGACAAATTTATTTATGTTTGAGAACATTGACGAGAACAAATCATTAGCACTCGGGTTTGTTCAATCCAGGGTGTACGATTGATACCAGGACTGGAACCTAGTTCTAACTCATGTATCCGGAGAGGTTTTCCCGGAGTGACCTCGGACCTCCGCAATCATCCACAAAACCTGATGTGGGAGATCCAACTAGCTCGGACAATGGAACTCAGTGCAGCTAAGAACTTTTCTGTTTTTGTGATTTGTTCAATGAAATTTTCAAATCGTAGCTTAAGCTTAAAATTAGAGTGTAACTTCAGCATGTGAATCTGATATTCTTGATAAGGAGATCCCCAAGCAAAATTAGCCTAGTATCAAATTTTGTAATCTAATATTCTGGTTTTGGCCATAACAAGCAATTTAAAGTCACAGACATTTTCTGTTTTAGATTGAAATACATTGAAATATCCTAATTGAATCTGCTTGTAGAACTTAATTCAAAGTCACAGACATTTTCTGTTTTAGATTGAAATACATTGAAATATCCTAATTAAATCTGCTTATAGAACTTAATTCAAAGTTAGAGAAATTTTCTGTTTTAGTTTAAAATCAAACTATTCTAATTAAATCCATTGTTTTTGTCTCAAGATTTGTTTTCTTTGATTTTACCTAGAGTTGAGAAAAAACTTGTGTGTAAGTTTAAGCAATCTTCTAAGGCCTAACCTGAAGATTGTTTTTTTATTTGTGACTGCTGTTTACTGGTCACAAAGGGGACATACGGTTTTGAGGAAATTTTTAATGAAGGTGGAGGACAAGGTCTATTTTCATGAGTTCACGAACCATCATGGTCGGATTATGGGAACGGGGTTTTATGGGGTTTTAAAGGAGTCAAAATGGGTCTTTGGCATTTATGGACATGTTTTCAAAATTCAACAATTTTAACTAAAACCATTAAAAAAAGCTTAAAAACAAACAATTTAGTATTTTGAATTTTTAACTTGGCTTAACAGATAATAAAAAAAAAAATCTAAAAATTTGTTTCGCATGTTATTCTTATGGGAAATCAACAAAACCTAGTATCTTGCTTATTTATTGACATAACTTGGTAGAATTTGGTATGTTCGTTCATGTATACCTATTGTTAGATGGATCATTAATTAATAGCTCATGGCCAAATGGCAACTGGGCCTAGTATAACATTTTTCCTAACAATATTGCAACGATTTTTCCACTTTTTGATTTTAAACGAGATAGTTCAAAATACGAAAAGACCAAATAAGGAATGATAATCAGTCGTTTTAGCAGTAACCGAATTGGACTCCGCTCTAATTCTGGAGGCTATACATCCAAACCGTCATAGACCCAATACTCCATCATATTAATAAATTGAAATTGGTTACTTCTTTTTACTATACACTATAGAATGACGAACCTTGTTAACAAACAATGTTAAATAAAGAAAAGATGGGAATGTTACAATTCATATGGCATGTATTAAGGAAATATTATAGGGCTATATTCAAAGTGTAACTCTGCACAATAAGGTGTTTTATCCAAACGAGCCCGGGCGGCCCACCAGGAAACTAAGTAAAGCTGTAAATTCCCTTCGGTGCCTCAACCAACCTTCAGGTCTTTGTGTTTTGGTGGGTGATTACCAAGACAGAAAGCTCCGTAAGTTGTTTCCTCAGTAGTGCTGCCGTGCACCACTCTTGGCTAAGATGTTACGAGAATAGAACCTCAATATTTTCTTCTGTGCCAGTTTTAGTGAACAAAAAAGAAAACTTTAGATAAGTTAAAACTTTTTAACTCCTTCCTCAAAATCGGGTTTTAAGGGGTTAAGTCAGGATTTTTATACAGTAACCCCCTGTTTTATGTACATTTTGCATTGTATACACTATTTAAATAAATTTCTTATATTCTTTATATATATATATGTATATATTTTTTTTATTTTCCCATAAACCTAATGGTAAGTTGCATAAGAATAACATTGGCCTAACTTCATTGTTTGTACCTCCGAAACCATCAGTGAAATTAAATGTTCAAAAAATTTAAAAGTCTAAAAATTACGTTTTGAAAACGCACAATAATTAGGCTTAATATTTTTGAGTCTCATAATAACCATTCTTCATGCATCGTTAAATTTATTTTCAAAATAGTTGACAAATCGCCTACATAAAATTGAGAGAAATATTAGTTTATTATGAAAAAAGATGCTTTTAATACGTAATGTATCTTAGTGAATAGTTTCGTTACTAAGGGACGGACTTTGATGACAAACGATATAACAATAATTGCTTTTAAAATGTATTAGTTAATTTAATATCTTATTTAAAACTATTTTAATTTTAAAAGAAAAACGTACTAGTTGTTTGGAGGTATGCTATGAAACCAACGTGAACTATTTGCTTAACAACACTTTACACACTTTAACAACACTTTAGCATAGCAGACTTTTGTAAAGCTTTAAAGAAAACGTGTCACTAACAAGACAAAGGAAGATAAGGTCGTCTCCACAAACAATGCGCTAATTTAGGGCTCCCATTACAACGAAAGTTTTCAAATTACCTGTCGCCTCCTTTATCCAGGATAGATTTACACGGTCGCGGCTTGTCGTCAGCGGAGATGGATCGCCCGGAGTGTGCGAGGCGGGAATGTTGAGGAGCTGAACAATGCCTTCCCATCATCGAGCTATTTGAATAGTATTTAAAAAAATATATAACAAAATAATTTATGGTTGGAAATAGTAAAAAATAAAAATTAAATTATTCAAAAAACACACACGCAACATGTTATTGTTATTTTATCAATGGATGTCTACCTACAGTGTGAGATTAAACATATGCATTTGTAACATTTCATACAACTATTTCCACTTTTTATTGGTATGATTCGTGTATTTTGCAATTATAAATACAACACAACCATCTACAACACTCAACGATTCATTTACAGACAATAAATATACGTCAATATGGAAAATGGGTCAATGTCAACCGGACACGCTGATTGGTAGCAGACACAAAGAGGTAATGACATAACCAACATGGCGGACAACTATACAAGAATAGTGTATTTCGTCACTAGTCCGTAAATTAGTCGTTATCGGTGCAAGAAGAAAAGGTCAATTGGACGTTTCGCAACACAGGTTGGCTCTTACTTGTAATTCTTTTCTACTAAATTGTGGGAAATTGGACAATAAACTGTATGAATCTCTCCATGATGCTTCATTAACAACATTCAAAACTAGAGTTTGTAATCGACTGATTAAAAATCCTTTTTAAAATTTAAAAGAGTTTGACTCCCAAATAAATATGTAAGTTATTTAGTTGGGTTTAGTTATTCCAAAATTGTATACTGGTCAATGGCAATAAACTATTCTGATTCTGATCGAGTTTCAAGTACAAGGCGAAGTCGAGTACATGAATCCGATCGAGCACCGGTATACCACTTTCGGACGAGTTATAAACATTACTTTTCATCATACCTTAATAAGTTAAGGTAAAAGGTAATAAATTTTGACCCATATACCGCATCTAACGTTGTTATTTGTTTATCTTGTATTTGAACTGTTTTCAGCCTTTAGTACTAATAACGAATGAAGAAAGAAGAACTTCAGAATGTGAAGAATGTCACCAAACGCCTAAATCCTACCACAATTTAATCTAAAAATACCCCCGTCGCAGCAGACCTGCGTACTCAGCGAATTTCCAAAGGAATCTGAGATTTTGGATTTTCCCCATAAACACCATAGGAATGAGTATGTAGGTTTGCTTCCATGTAATGTTGCAAATTACATGTTAGTTAACTAACCAATGTTAGTTAGGAAATATATTGGTGAGGTAAAATTTCGAATGATATCAATATCATTGCCTGTAAAACTGTTTTGTTTTAACGCCATTCATGTATATTGTAATATATATAAAAAATATATTACAATAAATTGAAAAAAAAAATATATATATATATATGTAGATCTATCTATCTATCTGTGTCCGTGGTACTGATAACTTTTGAAGGGGACCTCCGATTTTGATGAAATTTGGTATGAAGGTGTAAAGACCAGGTCTATTTTCATGAGTTCGCGAACCAGAATGATCGGGTTATGGGAACGGGATTTTATGGGGTTTTAAAGGGATCAAAAATGGGTTTTTGGCACTTTTGGACCTTAATTTTTAAAATTAAACAATTTGATCTAAAACCATTTAAAAGAGTTTAAAAAAACAAACAATTTAGTATTTTGAATTTTTTACTTGGCTTAACAGGTTACGGAGAAAATCTAATAAAAGGTTTCCAATGTGAATCTTATGGAAAATCAACGAACCCCTGTATCTAGCTTATTTATTAGAATAACTTGATAAAATTTGGTTTGTTCATTCACTAGGTAGGGTTTAACTGATATTTGCTTACAACACCCATATGGCGGCAAACCTACATACTCACCCCCATGTGGGGAATTAAAAAGTGCCGAATATTCAATTCAATTCAATTTATCTTTATTCGGTTATATAATATATATATATATATATATATATCTAGGATAGATAGATATATCTCTCCTTTATATATATATATATATATATATATATATATATATATATATATATATATATATATATATGAAAATGAACGAATGGTGTTTTTGGCTTCCGGGGTCCTCAAAATGAAAAAAGTAAAGTGGTCCCGGTCTTAGGTATTACCATGGCTACTACCGTAATAGCGTATTCCCTATAGGGAAATTCACTAAAACCTGTTATTTCCTTAATTTTTATAATTAATTACAATCCACACCCAATTATACTTAAACCAAACCCCAACCTAGACGGTAGCTATCCTATACCCCGGTCGGTAGTCCTATCCAACCTGAGCCTAACCTATATTTGTAAACCCTGCTCAAGAAGAAAACAACAACAAATCATAAGTATCCAATACATTTTCATCAAATTTACTTATTTGGTTCGGCTTAGAAGCAATCAAGACAAAACCGGTCTGCAAAAGTTGTAATAAATAGATCGATGATTCGAAAGGACCCTCAGTCCAATGCCAGGCTTGCAATAATTGAGCTACAGGGATTGTAGTGGGATTAAGAAAATTTCTTTAGACAAATTGTAAAAAATGACGCATTTATTTGCCGTGAAGAAAATGATGCGTGAAATTGATGACTTTTAAGGGTAAACTAGCATACCAAATGCTCAAAGAGGAGCTTAGTAAGGCGCAGGAAATTAACATTGAACTCGATTCTAAAATAAGGAATTGTTAGGTCTCTTAGATGTTAGCGATAGGCAAATTTTGAGATTGGCGACGTAATTGAGGGAACTGAACGAACAATACATGGCGCATTGAAATGTTTGGAGGGTGGTGAGTTTGCTGGTGGGGGGGGGGGGGGGGGGGGGGTCTTGCACCCTTCAGCACTTACAACATGTTTGAGGTGTCAACGGGTAGGGAGAGCGATGGGGGAAACGGTAGTGCTCGAGAATGGTAACTCGGATGGTCACATCCAGAATAAAGTTCTGGTAGCAAAACGAACTAAAACTGACTCCCCTAATGTAAATAGACCTTTAAGGTGGGAAAATCAAAATTAATGTTACTATTGTCACAGATAGTCAGGGCAGAGCGCTCTGTGGAATTGTGAAAGATAAAATGAAAGAGATTGATAGTACATCATGGGTGATGCCAGGAGACTGTTTTAGCTTGGTTTTGAAAAAAGTGGACTTGATGGTTGAGCGGATGAGTGGGAGTGACTTCTTGATTGTTAAGGGAGGTGTGAATGAGGTAAATGAGAGTAGCGTAAAGGGACTGGACGATGCATTGAGTAATTTGGCTGATAAGGCTGGTGATGGGCATGTACAGTAGTATTTTTAGAAACTCATCATTTATATGATGTAGGACCACAGGATATTGGCTTAATAACAAGACAAAATAGCAAAATTAGGGATGCATGCAAGGAATATAGCTGGGTTTACATAAGAATTAAATTAAATGAAATTGTAATGAGAAATAATTACACGAGGCATGGTCTGCACTTGAACGGATCTGCCAAAAATGTCATAGGAGAAGCCATAGTCAACTATTAAAGCTAAATGAGTTAGACAACTAAGCCAAAAAACGAAATAGAACCAAGCGGAGCCGAAATAGGTTAAATCCGTTAACTCAACCTAAAATAACCACTGATGAAATTAATTTATTACAACAAGCTTGCAAAATGATAGGAATAAAATGGTGCCTTGCAAACAAAAAATATCAATCAGGTTTTTTTAATGAAATTTAATTAATTTGTTTTTTTTATGTATAATGGAATTTAAGAGAAAAAATGAACAACTAGAAATATTTTTAGAAGATGAGGAACCTGATTCATTGTTGTTAGATGAGCATGTTTTAGATGATAATAGCATAAACTCTGTAGAGATAAATAGTAGATTTTTACTGTAGGAGTAAAAAAATAAAGGTGGAGTAGCTGTTTTTAAGAAACATGACTCTCTTTTGAGTTTAGGCCAATTGAAATTGCAACCTACTTGACTGAAGAGCTGTTCTTAAAATAAAAAATAAAAATTAATAAATGAAAATAATTCAAATAAAACACATAGATTAAAAAAAAACAGTAGGAAAGGAGAAATACATGGTTGCTGCAATATACAACACTCCATGTGAAGCTAACCGTAATTCTTTTTTTGACAAATTAGATGACTTTATAGGTGAATGCAAACTTTAAAATCAAATTATAATAATTGGAGGAGATTTAACATCGACATATTACAGCAAAACAATAAAGCTAAAAGATTTTTGAACATTTTAAAGAGCTCTGCAACTAGGTATATAATTACGTAATAC
>CM061531.1:189116018-189253438 GCA_030545055.2 Neoaliturus tenellus | reverse complement strand
TATGTCCATGAATGCCAAAGACCCATTTTGACTCCTTTAAAACCCATAAAACCCTGTTCCCATAATCCGATCATGATGGTTCGTGAACTCATGAAAATAGACCTTGTCCTCCACCTTCATTAAAAATTTCCTCAAAACCGTATGTCCCCTTTAAAAGTTATCAGTACCACGGACACATATATAATAAAGAGTGATTACACATACATACAATTCTAAAAATTTCTTATTTATCATTTTAATTGTCTATCGAAGAATAGGCCTCTAGAGTGACTTATATTGCAAAAAATTAATGTCCGACGATTACTCTCGATAGAAGTC
This sequence comes from Neoaliturus tenellus, assembly GCA_030545055.2. NCBI lineage: Eukaryota > Metazoa > Arthropoda > Insecta > Hemiptera > Cicadellidae > Neoaliturus > Neoaliturus tenellus. The sequence goes on along the minus strand of CM061531.1, from coordinate 189,253,120 downwards.
ACATTTCAGTCTCAAATTTCCGTCGAATATTCTTTATGCAATTTTTAAGGCTAAGTTTGTGGTTGAAAACATTTATTTGGGTATTTATCAAATTTACCTCAAATGTAACTTTTTAATTTTCCCCATATGAAATGCATTGGAGACATTCTAGTCGTCCGTTCTTTGTTTACATTTGTGCAACCCTTTGCTAGTCTTAACAATCAAGACTGAGCCGTTCTGATTGGTCTACTGACCGGCTCAATTCCAGTCCAGTCCAAATTATTGGATTCAGAACAGAACGGAGAACGGGAGTGGGGTAAAGTAGTCTCATAAACAAAAACAAAGTTGTTTTTCAAGGATCAATTTTTTAATGTGACAGTCCTAACGCATAAGTTTAAATTTATTCTTCGAATAGACGCTTACGGGAGGTACGAGCGTACTCCTAGTTTACTTTTATTTAACTAAATAGTCATAATCAAAAGTATAAGGTATTATTAATAAATCATAAATTATGAATAATTAATTATAGACCGCGTGTTCCAGTATAAACATAATTTATCATTTATTAAATGGTACCTAATACTTTTGATTATGTTATTTAGGTAAACTCGATAACTTGTAGCTCGAAATCGACCAATTTAATTTTTATACAACACAAATGTAACATTTAGTTCTAAATCAAGACACCCGACCAATCCAATGGTGGTAAATATCAGTAATCACAAAAAAACTACACGTATTTACTACTGTATTAACAGATGTTTTAAAACGTTCAACCCAAACCCAATGTTATTCTAATGGGAAAATTTCAAATTTTAATTTGTGTATAACGCAAATATTTCATGTCCGATTTTCATCAATTTTTGGAGGAAAAAACTACAAACTATCCAACGACACTAAAAACTTGATTGTCAGTTGAAAGTTGTAGGAGGAGTTTCAATAAAAAAAAAAAAAAACCCTTAGCGTTTTAAATAAATATAGATAAAGGTAAAGTAAAATGATAAAGAAGCAATTTTTAGAATTGCTAAAATGTTAAAACTAAATATTAAATAATCAACAATAATGAAATCAGCTTGTTAACATTAGAGGTAAAATCACGTTTTACAGTTAAAAAAAACTCACACTAGAGTGCAGAGTCCTTATCCTGTATTAAAACCTCCTCGTCTTTAAATTTAAACAGCAGTCCATTTGGCCTACTACTTTTAACACTGAATTAATCACAAAAGAACTTATTTACTCTAGATGATTGGATTGAGTTAGCCAACATCACCATTGAGTATTTTGTTCATGTCCACAGAACAAGATTGAAAGTACACACACACACACACACCCCGATGATTTAGATTACGTTATGGCACATTTACACTTTACTGTCAAAGCTTACTTTGGTGTTTAATAACAAAGTACCTCGGGTTTGACAATTTTGCTCGGTAAACTTAAACAATTCATAATAGAATATCATTTACAGACGGTGCGCTAAAATACCAGGTGCAAAAAGGCTTGATTCTTCTTTAAGACAAGTTCGTTCGCTCCGCTCACTCGCCTTTCAAACTGTTTAATATAGACATACAGGAGCTGCACTCTGGTGTAGGCTATATTTATTGATTTAGATATTATCTTCTATATATTAATAGGCATTTTATGCAAGGGGCTTCCGCTCTCATGATATGTGGTGAAATTCTTCAATCCCAGATACCTTACAAAGGGTACATAAATGTCTGGAGGGGGCTCCAAACATGTATTAGGGAATCTGTCAGTCGGTTTCTATACAAAATCATCACTGGAAAATATTAGTAAATATAGAGGGCAACAAAGCCTTGGAGGTGTTATTTGCTTTTTAAGACTTTCGCATTTGGAAGCTATTTGAAAATTTATGATTGTGATTCATACTTTTTAGAGCAAAAGATTATTACTTTTAAAAGCAAGAATACTGTATCTAAAAATAAAGTAAAATTTATGCACAAGAAATAAAATAAACATTTGAACTACGACAAATAAGAGTTTAGAAAATGCTAAAATATAAACATTGACAGAGGGTATTGGTTCTTGAAACTTGTTGTTCAGGGAACCGTACAATATAACTCAGTTCTGGTCTGTCATGGAAACAAGCTAACAGCTGCTTCAATAAAGTATATTTTACTACTAAGTAAGGCAGTAGTAAAATATATTTTATTGAAGCAGCTGAACGAATTGACTAACACTTCTCTTAAATCTTACCAGTCGAAGTGAGATTGGAAAGACTTAGAGAACATCACCAATGAGTATGTTGACTATGTATTAAAAAATAGCTCTCTTTTTAGCAGCAAAATGCAGTTGCGTTCCTTCAAACTGAAGGGCAACCACATGTTTTGGAGGGGACAAATCTCTTTATTCTACATTTAACTTCATCTATGTATGGACCATAATGTGCAAAAACTCTATAATATATCTAATTAGAGCAACATTGCTAAAGTTCTATGTCAAACAGAATTCGATGTCTCTTAATGTGTACTAAAAGCTTCGGGTATGTTAGGGAACACTTTATCCCTGATACAATGTTGAAGTTATTTTATAGGTGATCAACATAAGAATAATAACAAATAATAACAATAATAACAAATGCTTTATTTTTTTATCAAGTTAGGACTATATAGTCCTTTCTCCCACTTAACCTCAGTTTAAAATACAAGAATTTGGTAACTTAAAAAAATAATCAAAAGAAATATTAAAATATAAAAGACATAATATGACTAAGGAAATTTTTGACAAAAATACAACAGAATTTAGTTTCAAACAATTGCCATTTCAAACTTTAATTTTTAAATACAATTTTATATATACTAAACAATTTATTTCAGGAATAATTTTAGTTTGAAAGTGTATTAAATAGTTTATGTGTAATTTTAATTTAGTTATATCCCCACGAATCAACCAAAAGCAACCACTTCAACGATGCCCCAAAACGAGCACGACTGTCAATATTTCTTAGATCAGCTGGCAAAGCATTCCACAACCGAGATGCCGTTAAAACGAATGATTTGTTGTAAAACGATGATCTGTGTGCAGGTATATTTAGTAAGAGGCCACCATGGCGAGTTTCTCTCATACTTATATTGCCTGTAAAATTAAATTTATTTGCCAGATAGCTTGGTTAAGAATCTGATTTAGAGGGGACTGAAGGGCCCCTCTCAGAACGTCGTGCAGTGCTTCTCTTGCTCCCATTTTGCGTCTTTATTTTAAGTCCGATAAAGGTACGAGGGGTTGAAATGAAAGATAAAAACTTGGACTTTAATCTAAAGTTGACCTAATCTTTATCAACTCTAAACCATTATAGCTTAATATGGATAAATATATATATATATATATTATATATATATATATATATATATATATATATATATATATATATATATATATATATATATATATATATTTTTTTTTTCATAAAAAACCAATCAAATAATTAAAGTTTTTATATTAAATAAAAACCCCTACAATCTTTATCAGACTTAAAATAAAGGTGCAAAATGGAGGCGAAGCATTGCACGATGAATTTTAGATCCGCGAGACCCCCGATACTGACGTTCTCTATCGGCGGCCTATGAAACTGCTGGGCGCGCAGGCTGTGGACGTAGACAATGAATAGCATGTATTAATTAAAAAGGCCTTCTTTCCGCGGCCGAATCTCCTCCCTCAACATCATCCTCCTGAAATTTGGTCTCACACGTGATGAAATGCAACAGCGTTTCTTTAGCCAAAGCGTTTTACACCGAATACAGGATATTGTTTCTCGTCCTCAGTATGGTTGTGATAAAGGCGAAACATATTCAGGTACTTTCCGCAACGGCCACTTGACTACGCAGACAATATAATCGCTCTATCCCTTTGGCCCCCTCTTAGAGTAATTCTGTAAAGGGAATGCCAACCGGGTAATTTTTATATCAACTAGCGATGTCTACAATTTGGAATAATGGGAAAGTATCGAAACAAATTTGTATCCGATTTGGGAACGTAACGAAAAAAAACGTTGACATTGTTAACTGGATGTATTGTAGTTAAAAGTCAATTTGGTTGGATTAGAGCGAGGAAATCGAAAGTCTCTCATCGTCAGCTTCATCTAGCTCTAACTCCAACTCTATCCCTAATACTGAGAAAGCATATCCAGAAGAAAACACACACCAAACATAGAACACAGACGTCTAGAGGTTCAAACAAGTCTAAAGTGAGACACCGCAGTTGAGAAAACATTGCGATTGTGATTATACGTAAATTTGCAGCAAATAATTGGCAGATAAAACCCAAATTTCTGGTTGTAGCCTGAACCAAAGTTGTGATGATATGGCGATTTGTCATTTTCAGGTGTCTTAAAAAAGTTGCTCTCTTAAACATCGAGTGACATTTTACCAGTAGCTTTAGTAACCATTTGAATATGCCAATTTAGTATAGTATCATTGGCTAACATTACAATACTCTCTTGTTACTTATCAGTGGTCGGAGTGAGTTTGCTGCACTTACTCGGTCACTGTCTTTTCAATATGAGTGGAATTACCTTTTCTTTTTATCAGCAACAAAGTTAAAATTTATGTTTAGGAATTCTTAAAAATGTCTTTCCAAGTTTTGACCAAATGTAAGTTTTAAATTAAGGATCGCTTTGGTTTTATGATAAAATTAACTTTATTTAATGAGGTGTATTATGCAAAAACATTATGCTTTACTGGCAACATATGTTTAAACTAAAATGGGAGGACGAGGGACACTCTCAAGACATAATTTGACTCTCCCTGGTTCCTGCAAATCCAAAACAATAAACATATTATTTTCATCCATTTTCCACATATCACCATGTGTTTTTCTTTCATTTTTACGTTATATTTTTTACATGAGAGGGCTCTCTATACAAACCAAAATAGGGGTCTCGGGGGAGACAGTTTGAAAAATCCAGAAATTAAAGAGAAGGCACTTACATAAAACTGTCACATGAAATAACTACCATTTGTATATGTTTTACATAAAATTATAATATTATTAAGGTTGAAGAGACACCAATACTTGAATTGGAATTTACTAACTTAAAATCTAAGTAAATTTATAGATCTTTAAGTACACACTAGTATGTAACGAAATAGTAATAAAATTCAATAGCTGCTCACTATTGAAGTAAAATTTTGTTATACAATTTCAATATTTAAAGAGGCGGTCTTAGTCAGTTACCTGCCCTTACTTGTTGGTCATAGTTTTAACACGGACAAAACTGTTTTTTAAACCTTCTTAAAAAGCTTTATTGGCTGAAAAAATTGCAAAAAAGTAGTTTAAAATGTTTTTAAACTAATCATTTTAATCAGTTTAAGATTAAGGATTCATGGTACATCTTAATCCCTAAAACCACTAACATCATAAAAAAATTTATAAATTAATTTCTTGAAATTTTCTGAGGAAATATGAATGTGTTATTCACAGAAATCAAATACACACCACTTTACTTGAAATAGTTTTACGTTTAGAAAGAAAGTAATTTCATGTTTAACGACCCGAGTGTAAAGATGATTTGAAATGTTTATCTTTGTTGCTGACAAAATGAAAGGTAAATTCCACGAATGTTGAAAAGATGGTCACCGAGTAAGTTCGGTGAACTGTGTTTCTGCCACTGCTCTAAACAAGGTCTGTAATTCCTTACCTAGCATTCCATCTACTGAGGTGACTGGTGGGGTGAAAGAAGCGTTTCTAGACTGTCATTGTTAAGTATTTTCTTTTATTCTTCTTTTCGGCATGTTCTAATACCGCTAGTAAGGGAGATTGGAGTATGATGGGGAGTCAACAACACGTATATAAAGAGGGATCTAATTGAAAAAAACGCATTCTCCATTTTTTTTTTTTTTTTTTTTTGTGAAATTCACCTAATATATTATTGTTGTTGCCCGCATAGAAATACACATGACTATGAATGTGGAATAAAGCAAAACTCAAATTTTCCCACTAAAATTAAATGGTGAAATTGAGGTTTGTTTCCAAAACTCCCATTCTCCTCTGTGTCGTATTTCAAAACTTGCATTCTCCTGGCAAGCCAATAAGAGGCGTTCATTTTGGTCACGTGACATTTGTCGTCACGCGACAACCTTTCAAGCTAGGCTGTACTGAGCAAGTGGCGTTCGTGTAATCTTAAAGTTATTTTTATTAATCAATAAATTTATGTGAATTGTTTAAAAAGGGAGATGTAAGACCAGTAGATTTTGAGATTCAATCACGTAAAAGAATGTACTTCACTAAAAAGGAGACTGCCCAGCAAAGAGGCCTGACTATTTTGGTTCAGGGTGAAACTGCCTATCGAGTCAAAGGTGACGAAGAAAAGTACGCGAGAAGCATTACCAAGCGAGGGAAAAGTTAGGAATTAGTTAGGCCAGTAGTCATTCCGAAAGGCAATTACATAGCTAAAGAGCAAAAAAAGGAAGATGTAAGATTGTCTCTTGAAAAAGCACTACGGAAACAACTGGAGGGAGGTCGATGTCCTACATTTTTATAGACATGTTTTGGACGGACCACAAGTTGGAACTAGAGAAATCGAGGAGGAAGAATGCCGTGTTGCAGAAGAAGTCCCTACTTTAGAAATATAGATTTTAAGTATCAACCGCAGTATTTTAAGTATTTTCATGACGTGTAATAAATAAACATTTTGTGACTTGATTCTGTGCATTTATTTAGATAAAAACACACTCACTCAGCATACATTTTATAACCTTACATCTGAAATCTGATTAGTTTTCTTGCTAAAAAGTTTCAAGTTATGTTTGGTCTAAACTAACAATCTCCAAAATAATGTAGCGCAAAACTCACATTCTCCAACACTTAAAAGCAAAACCTACATCCTCCAAAATATATTTTGTAATATTTCCATTGTTAAAAGTAGTTCAGTATGTTTACATGTATTCTTTGAGTACAATCGACATAGAATGGGTGGAACAATTATTACAGGTCTTTTTTAATCAAACTTTTTTTTATTCCTCCAAGTTATGCAGTTAGACCCTCTCAAAATAATGCTTCCATTTGAGCCTCCTACACACCCCTGCAAGCCAAGTCTACTTTCAGTACTGTCGTATCACTCGACCTTTGCTCAGAGATCAGTGGTTCTCGAACATAATTTCAATACCATTTCCGTATTGAACTGACAGTCTATAATTCAATAAATTCTTAATTTTAAAATATGAAACAGTTTCCATGGCAACCACAAAATAATTTTTTTTTAATTGGAAAATATTTTTTTACATTACTTGAAATAGTAGAAAATATTTCTTTTTACGTAAAATATTTTTATAATATTGTATACCGGGTGTCCCAGACCACCCGTACACCCATTTTAAAAACTCCAAAGTTAATTATTCACAAAAACAAATTGTTCCATTATAGGTAAACCGGTTGCTTTCTATCCATTGATGGTAATTTCAATGTTCAGGGTGTACAAGAAATAACCTACCCAGACTGTAAGTCATTAATTTTAAATACGAACCCCTACTTTTTATGGTATTTTTGGATTCTACACATAATTTTAAGACTACTTTACAATTTAATGTGTATCCCTAATCCTACCGGTTTGGGAGATAACGGAGGTCGAAATTTGACTTTTTCCCATAAGAATAACATGGGGCTAAATTTCACATCCATTATCTCTGTAAATTTCCCGTTAAACCAAAAAGGCCTAGCATAAAAATGCCTTAGCTTCTTCTTTTAAACACTTTAGCATCATAAATTATTTGTTTTGTCATAAATTATTTTATTTTTCCATGAATTTGTCAATATGGTGGAAATTTTTTTAAATGTGTAGAAAAATAAAATTAATTACGTGAAAATCTATATTTTTTATGAAATATTACCTAAAATGAAGTTATAAGATATGTTTATGATTGGACAGTTACGTTAAAGGTCAAAGTTTCAGTGTTAATGGATATGACAATTTGCTCCATGTTATTCTTATGGGGAAAAATCAAACTTCGACCTCCATTATCTCCCAAACCGTTAGGATTAGGGATACACATTAAAATGCAAAGTAGTCTTAAAATTACGTGTGGAATCCAAAAATACCATTAAAAGTGGGGGTTCGTATTTAAAATTAATGACTTACGGTCTGGGTAGGTTATTTCTGGTACACCCTGTACATAGAAATTATCATCAATAGATAGAATGCAACCGGTTTACCTATAATGGCACAATTTGTTTTTGTGAATAATTAATATTGTAGATTTTAAAAGGGGTGTACGGGTGGTTTGGGACAAGCGGTATAATGGCGTACATTAAAAGGGTAAAAAAAAGGGTTGATTGGTTGGTATTTGTTAATGATATATTTACCTAAATATGCGTATTTTAAAAAGAATATGTTATGTGGAATGCGCCATGGGATATACAAGTAAGGCACTGCGGTCTAGCCTTAAAACAATTTTGGTCTCTTGCCTCTAGTACCGAGAGAAACACAAGGTGTTATTTTACAAGTAGTATTGCTAACCCTTGGAATATGTCATTTGAGTGTAATTTCATTGTTGACACTAAAATACTCTCTTTTAATTATTATCAGTCGGAGTAAGTGTGCCGTACTTACTGGGCCACTATCTTTTCAAAATGGGTGGGCTTCAACTTTTCTTTTGTTAGGTTAATGAAGCTTAACATTTTATAACACCTTAAAACTATAATAAAGCATTGATGATACTTACTTTAAAATTTGTTTGATAAAATAGTATGTATTTGAATTGTGTAAATTAATTTGAATCTTTTTCTATTTGGATTTGGCAAATTCATTTATGAATGTAAAATATTTTTGTTTGAATTCAAAGTGGTTTAATGGGGATTAAGATTTACTTTAAATCCTCAGTGTTAAACTGATCTTAAAGGATTTGTTAAAAACCCTTTTTAAACTAACTTTATGAAAAACTTCCAGCTCATGAGATTTTTAATTAATAAGGTTGTAAAATAGAAATAATTTTAACTTATCCAGTCCATGTTAAAACTATGGACAACCCGAAAGGACTGGTAATTGACTCCGACCACTTCTTATATAAAATATTGAAATGGTATAACAGTTCACTCAAATGGTTAAAAGCCATTGTATTCATGTTTCTGGTATTTAGTTTGGTTACTATTTTGTATTTTAAGAGGTTATCCACTTCTTTACGTTTTTAGTTAAAAAACAAATATTGATGCTTCTTCGACTACCAAGAGTTTATAAGTAGAATTATTATTGTATGTCTAAGCCATTCTTTTAAGTAACCCTTTTAAGCCTTCTTAATTTCACAAACTATCCAGCCTGAGACCTCTTATTTTGTTTTTGAGTGTAGAGAACTCTCCCATAAAAAATAATAATAAAACGTGAATGGAGGAAAAATATTCTAAATAAATCATATTTTTCACTCCGAATACAATATAAAAATTTAATAAGATTGTTATATTTTATATTAATTTTTGTGATGGCTCCTGAACTGTTCTTTTTAGGAATTTTACTAGGTTACATACCTTTCCGTCCAAACAGCTTCTGTTTAGTCTCTTCACTATGTATACATTTCTAGATTAAGATCCCATCTTCAGGTCAATACGAAAAACGTTAAAAATTCACCAATAGTGAGTCGTCGAAGATTTAAAAATTTAAAAACACACACACAATTCAACATACGGCATTTTCACAATATATTAACACATGTACATGTGTGTGTTTTTAAATTTTTAATCTTTGACGACTCGCCTACCTTTAGTGTAAAACTATGTTCAGATATTACCGATGGTGGATTGAGTCTATTAAACAAATTCAGTGGATTAATTGACTGCATCATCTACTTCCATGGTTACATTCAATTACTTAAATGTATTGTCTTATATATAAAATCTTTCAGCAGTAATTTATTCCATAATAGCATGCGCCTCATTTTATAGCATTAAAATTAGGTGAGTTGGTGTCGTAGTGGTTAGCGCGCCGGACTTCGGGACTATGGCAGCGATGACGTGGGGTCGAATCCGCGTTCTGCCGATGAATTTTATCATTACCATTCAACTGTACTGTAATGGCTTACCCTCTTACTTTGTCTAATACTATCCACGCACAGATCAATAGTCTATGTGGACCGGGCAAAGTAAGGCTAAAAGAGGGCTTCTTAAATAAATAAAAAAAATATATGTATATATTTAGCTCTTAAAAACCATGTCCTTGATCAAAACATCTTTATTGCAGGATTCGGGATAGGTTTTCTCAGGATAAGTTTTCCAAATCTGGAAAATCCAAACAAAGTTGTTTTGATAATTGTACTTTCTTATTTTCCTCCTTTATGTCGCCGTCTCCGGTTACTATAAAAAAAGAATAATTAACAGTTCAACCAATGATCGACTGTTTCAAATTCGTCGTCTCACTCTTCGGGTTTAACTTGAGCTAAGTTATTTAATTATATCGCAAAATCCACATAATATCAGACCGTTTACTTAGAGACATTGAAATTTTTTATTTAATATTGTTATTACTTAAATATTTTAGAAATGGTAAATTTGATACAAAGAGATTAAAGTGATACCACTCGAGGTTTCAAACAATCGAATAGTAACTATTAACAAATAAGTCCTTCCTTAAAGAACTAAGAGTTTGTAAGCAAATTACTAAAATTGAGTACCATAGACTTGATAGTCTTAAAGTTATCAAGAATCAATCGAAGTTACATAATGGTTTGATTGCAGACCGCAATACGAACCTTAATGAGGCTTTGGTTAAAAAAATACATTAATTTTTTACTTAAGACATTTTACGTACTATGCAACAAACATAACAGTAAAAATTAAATTACAAAATCCGCTTTGTAAAGAGCCCGAAAAAGTCAGCGGATTAATCTTGAGCAGGACAATTCATAATTTAAGGATTGTATGACGTGAGTAACAAATTTAATTGAACAAGACGCTACACGTGGACGCAGAATGATACTTGATTTTGACACTGTAATATCGTTCCTAGATTAGGCTATTTTGATCTTGTGATGCGTTCCTTTCTAACGCATATGTGAAGAGTCGTAGCTATTTCTATTATACTTTTCAGGCAGTTAACTTTTTGCTCGATAACGTATAATCTTCAATCAAATTTGTATTATTGGTAATGATAAATTAAAATTATTTATCAGATTGTAAGACAGTTTTTCGCAAAATACAGGGTTGTCGGAGAAGGCTATCCTTAAAACCTTAATTAAAACTGCATTTTTATTTAAAAAAAAAAAAAAAAAAAAAAAAAAAAAAACTGAAATTTGGGTTTATTTGGGGTACGTGTACGAATTAAAATTGTTCGAGAGCATAATATGTAATATTTAATAAATTTACATGTCGGATGATGGTACAGAATATATTTTGATAAGACTAAATCATGAGAATCTATAATTGAATTACATTTTTTAAGGGAACACTAACGTTATAAATTTCAGATATGATCAAATAAGCTTTGAGCTACATGACTATCCACCAATAATTTGAACAATCCAAATTTTTATTTGTATAACAATGAATATAAACTGTAAAGCGAAGTGATTAATGCAGTTAAGTCACATCTTACAAATTACCACCAAACTCTCGCCGTCCGATTCAACTTGCCCAAATCACTCGGATTGGCTAACAAGTTCCGATTTATAGCAGCTGCAAAGAGTTCGGTCTCCGATATAGGGTGTACAGATCTTCGATGTAGGGTGATCTGTACATTACACACGTTTAAAGATGGATCATTTCACGTAAGCTTTTGACTAACCAAAATTCACCCCCTAAGGTGAGGTTAAGTAATTAAAGCCATTTAAGTACTTAATTAAAAAAGTTTGCTCTCGTACTGTTTTAAAAACGAAAACTGTTCGATAATCAATAAAATTGGTCTGATTCGGTTTATATGCAAAATTGATACTTAACGTGTTATAAAAGCATCATATGGATACAGTACATAATTTAATGTAGTGGCATCTTGCCGCATTTATTCAAAATGTTCATTTATAATCGTTGAAAACGAAATTTCAAAAGGAAACAGATTTGAAGTATTAATCAGAGTTAGCTGCAAACATCATTAAGAACATTACGATACAACTGGTAAACAAATAAAATATTTATTTTATAATTAAACTAGCAAACAGCCCGTCAAAAATGACGGCTAATTTTCTTGATGATTATTCATTAATTTGATGTTCACGTATGAAAATGGTCACAGAATTTATTAATACACATTCAACATAATATTAAAAACAATATTTTTCCATTTCTTTAGCAATGTCAACAGTTATCTATATATTTATATATTAATTGGAAAGCATGTTTCGTTTCCTTCTTTTTTCTCAGCTTGTGTGCATAGTAGGAGAAATCCACGTATACCGTTAGAAAGGTTCCTGTAGATGAGCAGAATACCATTCTAATTCACAATAGACTCCAGGGCTACGCCCAACAGGCTCTCAAATTTCCAATATTAATCTTATGGAGGAAGGATAATTGATCGTCTCATTAGACAGCTGTTGTAAAAACAGCTGCTAGAATAACAGAAATAATAGATGATTCAGTTATAAAATGTTTTTAAACTTCTTGGGTCCAGATCAACTGAAATGTTGGTCGAATTTCGACCAGGAGGCGATCTCTAGTGTATATTAATAGGTAATCATGTTTCTCTTCCTTCTTTTTTCTCAGATTGTGAGCAATGTAAAAGAAGCCCGCGCATACCGTTTGAAAGGTAGTGTCTTGTAGATGAGCAGAATGGTATTTTAATTCACATCGGCCCCCAGGCTACGCCCTACATGCTTTGAAAGTTTCGATGTTAATCTTATGGGAGAAGGATAATTAATTGATCATGAAACAGCTGTTGTAATAATAATTTTATAGCAAATCAAGAAGAACAGTTTGTTTTTATCTATAAATTGTTTAACTAATTAGCTCAAGATCAACTAAATATTTGGTCGAATTTCGACCAGTGGGGGATTTCCTATAGTCTTCTATAATAAGCAAGCATATTTATTTTCCTCCTTTTTTCTCAGCTCATATGCATTGTAGGAGAAATCCGCAAATAAAGTTAGAAAGGTCCTGTTGATAACCAAAATCCTATTTCAATTCATGTTGGACTCCAGGGCTACGCCCCACAGGCTTTCAAAGTTTCAATGTTAATCTTTTGGAGGAAGGGGAATTGATTGAATCATTAGACAGCTGCTGTAAAAACAACAGCTAAAAACAGGAAGAACCAATGTTTCAGTTATAAAATGTTTTTAAAGTTCTTGGGTCCAGATCAACTAAAATCTTGGTCTAATTTCGATCAGGAGGCGATCTCTAGTATATCATTAATATTTTATAAGTTTAAATAGTTTATAATATTTACTATCATATGGCTTTACAATATAGTAGGCCTATGAGACTGTACAAAAAAAGATAATGATTAAATTTTTTCTAACCGTATTTCCATTTATTAAATTCTAGTTGTATGGCCAATTAACTTATTATTATAATTTGGCTGACTTAGAGTCCATTTAATTTGCCGAAATTTGGAATTTGTATCTTATTTGTTAAACACTCGAGATTTACCAATCTGATCAAGTGTGTCTTCCACCTCTGGCATTATTGCTCCCTTACGTTCTTGTTTAATTTTGTTAGATCCATGCAGAGTCTATAACGTCCCCATTAGTTTTTGGTATCACCACCATTGCTGAGCACCATTCTGTGGGCTCTTCCACAGTGTTCATGCATTCATTGAACATTGCTTTCAAGTTCTGACTATTCTATTCTACTAAGTGTTACTGCATTGTCCTCTAAGTCAATCGTATAGTAGGTTTTTTACCTTCACTAAAATACTATTCAAAATGTTTATTCTCTGTCTTTTGTTTCCACTTTATTTCCATCTCCTTTTCTTATTATTGGTATTTCTTCTCTTTTATTTAAAAACTTATTTCTTCCAGTTCATAGTTCTTCATTTTCACATTTTTATACTCCATTGTTCCTATAAATGTAAACATGTAGAATCATAAGCCTACACGACCTTGAAAGGATGAAACATAAGAATATAAGGACATTACATGACTTGGTTATAACAAAAATGAATGGATTGAATTACGGTAGGGAAAATTTTATAATAAAAAGATTATGTTTACATATTTCAAAACATAAAGCTCATTAGTTGGTAGTTATGAAAACATATGTGTAAACAGATATTAATAAATAACTCTTAAGTTTAAATACATAATTCAATCAACTTATATTTAATAAATTCTCTTTATAGTATAGAAATAAAATTTTATTAAAGCATCAGCTGTTTATTTTACTGCTTTAAAAACCACTGCAACATTACGTGTCCTTGATTTCATTTGTCTCTGTCAATTATCATAGAATTGAAAAGTTGTCTGTTTTGTTTACAAAAACACTTTGTAAAGCAGCAGTGGTGTCCAATTTCAATGTACGATATGGATCACCTGGAGCAGTAAACAAATCGACAAATTCACGTCTTAGATTGTTCTAAATAAGGTCTAAATTTCATTTTGCGGCTTTATAAGGCATTTTCCGAGGGATGCCATATTTTTCCTAACATCTCGGGGTCATAAGAAATCCTTTGACACCAAAATGGCCTCAATCCGTTCAGTAGTTCTCTCTCTAGACCCTTAAATGCACTCTTTTATTATATAAGATAAATAAATATTTATTTCATATTTACGAAACTAACATTTATATTAGAGATTATGATCATATAACCTGCTTACCTTTTTAACTTTTAATGTAACCTTGGGAAGAAAATATGACAAATGAACTACGAAAAGGAATGGTCGAAATCATAAATGAAAGATAAAATACAAATTCCTCAACTAACAGCAGTCCTTTTTATCTCAACCGTCTCAAATATTTTTGCCAAACATTGTGAATTCGGGAAATGGGAACTTATAAGTTTTACAATTGAAATATAAACGAAGCCGTAATCCGCTAAACTTCGTCAATTATTAAACTTGTTTCTTTTTTGTATTTCTTGAAAGTTTCGTAGTTAAATTTTCTGTCCACTTACTTATACATGCCGAAATGCAGCATTTTGAAAACTTAATAATACTAAACCTTAAAATGAAGTTCTACGTGATAAGATTATTTAAAGTTCTTATTGAGAAAAAAGCTGTATTTAAAAATTAAATTTGTTGATTAGCAATAAAAGAGCCAGTCACAATTTAAAAGGTATTATCCGTAATATACACAAAAAGGATGGCCTTGTGGTACCGTAAATGCAGTTTTAAAGCATCACTATAATCAGTGTAAATATTAAATACTATACAAAGTAGGACTGAACATTATTTTTTGGATTTTTGCAATGTTTTACTAGTAAATAAATAGAATTTATTAAATACATTTTATTTTATTTGGTCATAATAAAAAATAACCAACGTTATTAACCAATAAAAACTGTTTCTTAGAATAAAGCATATCAGTTTATGAGATATCTTAAAGTATTTTATGAACATCAGTAGTAACACAATAACAGGATGAGCTGAAGTTATATTTTTATCGGCAATGCCTACAAAGAAGAACTTTTATAACTTAAGTTTGTGCAAACTATGAATAAAACGGTTTATCTGAAAAGTTATAATGCAGTATTGGTTTGATTTTCTTTAGAGGGAGATGATTATTTTATGTCTGTTATGCTGCTCTCAGTGACATTAGATGACAAAAAAATATTTACTTTTAATTCAAGCCTTTTACGAGTTGTTTTCTACTTAAATCCTATCATTTTTAAAAATATCCAGTTGAAACATGACTATATTCTCCATCTAAAATGAACACACAAATATTCATAAGTTCTTAATTAAACCTAGAAGACATTGCTTATAATCTAAGTTTGTTAGCTATTGATCTGAAAATGACTGTTAAATCGAACGAGTTTCACAGAAAATATGAATCATACATTGTAAGAGGGAAGAGCCATACACACGCTAAGGTTACTCAAAAAAATTTCTGACATAGCAGGGATTCCTATATACTGTATAAATAACCAATAACTACCTTAAACTTTAGAGCTGTATATAAAGTTAAACTACTCACTAAATTTTTTATGTATCAACGCCAGTGGCATTTTTGTAAATTTATGGCAAATGGTTCAAACCCCTCAAAGTCAGAGGGCGTCCCGGGGGTCGAACCCGTGACTTCTTGAACTGAAGTTCAAGACGCTAACCGTTAGGCTAGCAAGACACCCAATGCTTGCTACTTCCAACAACATTTGTCCTTTTGGAAATCTTTGTAAAATAATAGGGATATTATTACTATGTTTTATTTTTTCATATACAAAAACAAACGATACGTTACGGTCAAAGTAATTAATAGGATATTATACACAACGACGGTTTCATACAATAACCAAGTTTGCTAGCGAAAGTGATAGCTTACCAGGCTAACCGGTCGATACTTACAATTTCTAGCTCACTACTTATAGTAATAAATTTGCTTTTATATTAATCACTTTAACCGGGCATCTTATAAAAGAATGCATTTAAGGGTCTAGAGAGAAACCTATAGTACGGATCGTAGTCGTATTGGTGTCAATGGATTTCTTATGACCCAAGATGATAGGAAAAATATGGTATCCCTCGGAAAATTCCTAATAACACCGCAAAATTAAAATTAAACTTTATTAAACCAATCTAAGACGTTAATGTGACGATTTGATTACTGCTCTATGTGATCAATATCCTTCACTGAAATTTCACACCACTGCTGATTTACAAAGAGTTTTGATATCAAAGTACTTATTGTCCTTGGACCACCAAGGGTCCACGAGAAGTCAGAAGACAATCTTAAATGTAAGCATAGGTTAATATGTACATCAAATTAAAGGTCTCTAAGTGTAGAGAACAATGCCACAAACCTGACTTCAAAAGGATGACCGAGTCAAAAATGGCAGGCGATCAAACTTTGCATTAAAATTATATAGCTGAGAAAAATGCAATAACTCCCAAAATACTCGAGATTTTGAGGTCGGGTTTTTGGTAAATTGTTCAAAATGCAAAGCCCTTTAAAATGATCTATCATTAGACGTAGGCCAATGCATTTTTCTTGACGACTTCCACTAGGGACGTCCCTCAAGGAAGTCTTAGGAAAAACTTCATTTGCCCAAGTCATATCATATATCATTTTGAAGGGCTTTACATTCTAAGCGATTTCCTACAAACCTGACCTCAAAAGGTTCTTTGCATCGGGAGTTATTGCATTTTTTCAGCAATATGAATTTAAATGCTAAGTTTGATAGCCTGCCATTTTTACTCGATCATTTTTTTTTTCTTTTTCTTTGAGGGCGGGTTATATGTTTACATTATAACCTTAAATGTAAACATATGTCAATGTTATGTACATATTGACATATGTTTACATTTAAGGTTATCTTCTGACTCCTTGTGATCCTTTAAGATTGTCTTCTGGTCTTCTTGGTTGTCCAAGGACAATAAGTTCTTTGATAAGTAGACTTTATCACTTAAAATCAATTTGAAAAGTTTTAGTTTTATAACTTGAATAATTTAAAACTAGTACCAGGGAGACCGAGCTTATGCTCGGTATAATTATTACTTTTGTATCTCAAACAAAGCTCGTTCGCTCCGCTCACTCACCCTCTCCCTTTTAAGACGAGCTCGTTCGCTTCGCTCACTCGCCAGACCAGAGGGTCGCTGCTTTTGGAAATTTTCCTTAACCACAGGTTAAAGATGTAACACATTGGTTTATTTTATTTACAGTTATCAGCTGATTTTTGTTCGATTTAAAAATCTCCATAAGGATAACATGGAAACTTTGAAGGGCTCTAGAACGAAAACCAGATTTTTCCCAGCTATGGGACCATCTTCAATCGATTTCTGGTGGCCAAAACCCCCATATTCAATAAAAAAATCAAAAATCCTTGGAGCGAAAAAAAAGTTTGCCCGGACAAACGGAGCTTGTTTTAGAGTATAAGATTATATCGTTTCCACCCTGTATGAATAATTGCCGGCCATGGATACGCAAAAGTAATATTTTTATTAAGTGTTGTAGGCAGGTGAGGGAAAGCACGGGGAAGGTTAGGTTAGATTGGGTATGGTTGTTTCCTCAAATATTCCGTCATTTTAGGTCACCTAACAAACCAGGTTATTTCATTACATTCTATTTTGTGTGTGTTTGTGTTTCGTCGCCAGTGGCATTTTTTCAACGTTTTGACGGGGAACGGTCCAAACCCCAGTCTTGTTACTATCTAACATTGACAAGTTGTTAGAAAGCATCATTAATTAATAGCTCAATGACAAATGGCAACTGGGTCCGGAATCGAACCTTTAAAAAGCTACTAACTTTTCTCAGGATCGAACCGACAACCTTCGGATTCAAAGGCGAGCACTATAACCACTCAGCTACCCAGCCACATTCACTGGGCGATGTAAGATATTATTTAAAACTATAGTCGGGCCACGTAATTAGGCGGGTGGATGATTGCCACATCGACAGTGGTAGAGGAGCCCCACCATGCGTGTTCAGCAGCGAGTCTTTTACAGTAGTAAAGCTTCACCTCATCTGATCTATCGTACTCATCTCTCAGTCATGCCATTTTAACCTTAAAATTTGCACCAGATTGTTTTGGTGTCTCAAAATATAATATCAAAAGTAAGCTATAACTGCTTGTCGGCGGAATTTATCTGGTTAACTATTTTATGTAAGGAATGGATTTGTCCAACTATACAATATATTTATTGGAGATTACGCGCATTTTATTGAAAAACTGTTGTTAAACTACAGTGAGGAAGACCCATCAAATTTACAAAGTTAAAATTCTTTTGCATTTTCAATTAATTTTGTGATCAAAATGAATTATATTTTAAAAATTACGTTATCTCAGATAATTAACTGATCAAATTTACATTCCTTGCAGGTATATTGAATTTGACCTCTTTTACCTCGAATGTAATCCAAGATGAATTCATTTGTGTACCCTACTAGTAACATTTTATTGGTTTAAAATAGGAAATTACATTAATGCAAGTTCTTTAATGTGAATTGTAATTTAACAGCTGATTACCTTCAGATGAATTTTAAAAGCCAGATAGTAAGAAAAAGAAAATAGATCTCTGTCACTTCATAATCAACATTCACGTACTGTAGGTGAGTTCCACAATTGCCTTGGTTCCACTCTTACAGAATCATAAAATGCGCAATTTGCGCACGGGCCACCTCAATTATTTTTAAAGTAAATGAAGTATAAGGAAGGACAACGATTTAAAGAAAGATTTACAATAATAACAATAACAAACGACTTATTTTTTTAGGCATAGTTAGGACTATATAGTCCTCTCTACCACTCAACCTCAGTTTAAAATACAAGACTTTGGTAAATTAAGTAAAACAAATTACAAAAATCGAAAGAAACCTTAAAATATAAAAGACATAATATGACTAATGAAAATTTTTGACAAAAATACAACAGAATTTAGTTTCAAACAATTACCATTTCAAACTTTAATTTTTAAATACAATTTTGTATATACCAAACAACTTATCTCAGGAATAATTTTTGAATGAAAGTATATTGAATAGTTTGTGTGTAATTTTAATTTTGTTATATCCCCTACGAATCAACCAAAAGCAATCACTTCAACGATGCCCCAAAATCTCAATACCCCAACGATGCACGACTCCCAATATTTCTCAGATCAGCTGGCAAAGCATTCCACAACCGAGATGCCGTTAAAACGAATGGTTTGTTGTAAAATGATGATCTGTGAGCCGGTATATTTAGTAAGAGGCCACCATGGCGAGTTTCTCTCATACTTATACCTGTAAAGTTAAATTTATTTGCCAGAGAGCTTGGTTGACCATTTGATAGTAAGTTGTAAGTAGAGGGAAAAAGCCACTTCTAAACCGGAAGTGACGTCAGCTGCCAGGGCAGCTGCAGGGGTCAGATGGTGTCAGCTGCCAGGGCAGCTGCAGGGTGCAGATGGCGAGAGCATATGCCCTGAATTTGAAGTAGAATTGGGCATGAATTAAGAGTTAGTTGAAAAGTAAAATTCAACTGTGTTAACTAAACTCTAAAAGTTGAACAAAAATTAAGAGTAAGATCAAAACTGAAATTCAACAGTTATAACTGGGGGCCTGGAAAGTATGTCAAGGTCATCCAGAGTAAGTTTTAAAAAAGCCTACCCAACTACCACCAGAAATAGTTCAAAGTTGAACTAGTTGGTGATAGTGGGATAGGTTGAAGTAACTTTTGAATTTTATTTGTGAACATACAATTAATGTGCAACAGCAGAGTTTAAACAAGTTGAACTTTTGTGATGAACTACAGAGTTGTAAACAGATGATGTATTTAAAAAGCTTGAACAAACGTAACATTTCGAGTTGGTTTTCCCGTTCCATTTCTAATCGTTTTAATTTCCAATTTCAATTTATCCTCTTCCATTCTAGTTATGAAGGGAACTTCATCCATTATATCCATCATGATTGTGTTAGTGTTTGAAATTTTAAAACAAGTGATGTTGATAGTTGAAAAGTCGAAGAAGGAATGAGAAGTGAAAGCGAGAAATGTTAGTTAAATAAAGAAGTGGTGGGGGGGAGCGAAGAATTATAAAGAAGTGGTGGGGGAAATATTTTGTTCTTTATTATTACCATCAGTAGTGTCAGATGGTGCAGGAGTTAGATTTAGTAAAACTGTCTTCGTCCGAACTTTCAACTTTATCACAAATAGGACAATCGTATGTTATTTCCAAATTCATTTTGATGGTTGTAAAATTATCTACAAGTTCTTGTAAAATATTAAAAATGTCTTGTAAACTCTTCTTTAGAGTTTATTTCAAAACTAGAATTCATTCGGGCCAAAGGAGAGTTGTTCATCGTTGAAGAGTCGGGGATAGAATGAGGATCGGCACATAGGGAGGGGGCTTATATAATGGCGACCTTGAGCAGGCGTCTAGGGAGGGGGGCTGTCTAGGGGAGGGGGCTTTTATATATGGGGAACCTTGAGCTTATGATTGAATAAAATGTTTAGTTCTTCTTCTTCGTCTTTTAATTCAATTATTTGAACCGAAGTAGTTGTTTCATCCTCTTCACTCGATGAAGAAAAACAATTCACCAGGATTTAAATATTGAACTACAATTCTGAACCATCTTATAGGATATTCGTCAATGATAGAAAGTAAGTTTTGAAAACAATTCTTCCATCTCTTCCCTGTCAGTTATTATATGTTCAAACTTGATAAATTTGTTTTCCATGTTGTTAGTTAGAGTGTTGGAAGTGGAATGATTTAATATTATATAAAAATTAGAACTAGTGGTTGGGGAAATCTCAAGGTCATCCAAATGAAGTTTTAAAAAAGAGTGTAAAACTGAAATTACACATTTGATGGTTCTACAGGATCGGAATACCAATCTGATCTGTATTTACATCTTTTTATCATATGTGTACAAAAATCATCTTGATGAGAATTGGTGCGTTGACAATGAGCAAGGATCTAGAGGGTGAAATTTGAAACATCTTTGAGGACAACATGTATGAAAAATATCTTGATTTGTAAAATTTGAAAGTTCGCAATTCTGGTGGTGGTAGTTGTTTTGTTTTGCATTTGCAATAACAAGATCCGAAGAATTCACATTTAGTACAAGCTAACCCATCCACCATCATTGGTCCTAAATCTGTACACTGTTGTTCACAACAGTAACGAGGGTTTGTACTTGTATTTTTGCTCTTCCATGTTGACGCTGCGGAGTCTAGTGAAAGAATAAGAGTGTATAGTGTTGAATAGTGAGTTTTATGTACTGTGAAAAGTGGTGGGGGTAATTTCAAGGTCATCCAAATGGAGTTTTAAAAAATTATACCTTACAAGTGTAAGGATTATTAAAATTTAGGAAGTTTGTTTCTCTTTGTTTTCTTCAGACTTTTTCTCTCTCTCCGCCTTAGCCATAGCAAACAAGTTCTTCTGTTGATAATGGATGTACTTGAGGAAATTTTAAAATTAATTTAGCTTGATATCCTTCTTTAGTTAATACATCTAAATCTTGGGTCATTTGTTCAACGGTGTTGTAGTCTTTTCCATAGATTTTTCCATCAAGTTGAATCATCATTCTGTACAACATTTTCTTAAATAGGTCTTGTCGTGGTGAGAGCTGAGAAGCAAATGATTATTTATACAAGTATCACATCCTTTTTATTAACTCACATTGATCATGTGATTTCTTTAGTTGTAGTTTTTGTCTGTCAAAAGTTATTCAACATTGGTAATACTTTTGGAACTTGATGTTATGTTGACCAGTTGGCGATGAAGAAGTTGTAGGTTGTGTAGAAATAAATATTTCATCATCGCAATATTTTGTTTTAGTGAACATCCTTGTATTAGTAGCACTAACATCAACAGTTAAGTGATAACCACCGGTAAGTAAAACTCGCATTTTCGTTGGTTAAATCTTCGAGTTGTTCAAAAGTTGTAATGGTGTTGGTATCATAAGATGCACACTTGACTTTGAGAGACATCTTTTAGTTTTTATATTAAACGATAGAGTGAGCGAGATGTGTACGGTACGAAAGGTAGTCGTAGACTGATGAATTTTACAAGTAGATTTTCGCTTTTATAATCACACAAAAGTGGGTCAAGGTCAATCCTGTGGAATTTTAAAAAAAGCAAACATATTGTAATGTACAAAGACATCACAATATGTTGCTTCTTTTAATTTTTTTGTTTTTTCTTTATATCATATTTATTGAAAAACAATTACAAACAAATAGTTACAATGTTATGTACAAACTAATCAGTAGTAGGTGTTACATGAATAGTTAGTTCAGTTGAGTTGTTTCCACTTGGTCCGTGCGAAACCAAATAGAGTGCGCCGGGTTTGAACTACACGAAGATCTTCATTTTGAAGAAGTTGTACAAAGCGTCTTGGTAGGAAGATCTGAAATTTTGGTTCATCACCAACTGTATATGGAGCCTCGCTCAATGTGCAATTAATAGCATCACCTACTGAAGTTTTCCATTTTCTTAATCGTATGAATGATGTAGTGTTTTTTCTCTTTTAGTTCAGAACATTTCTTTGTAGGTAGAATTGATGATTTAGAATGAGCGTTGAACTGATCAACTAAACTTTGAAGTAAGTTCTGTGATGCCATCTTGATGTTGTTGTTAATCTTCTTGTTAATAAGAATGTCCGTCGGAGATGTTGTCTCTTCGGAGGTTAGAGTAATACTCATGCTGCGTCATGGTAGCGCTCTCGCTTTTATAATCGACACTACCCCCACTACTGACACTACACCCACCACTTTGTTGAAGGAAATTGTTCAAGCGGTAGGCATTCTTTAAAGCGCACTGCGACCTTCGATGTTTAAAACTTTTTGATGAAATACAAAGTTCGTTGAAGTAGCATTGGAAATCTTTATCAATTATTGCATTAATCACTTCGTTGCTTGTAAATGATTGTATCCAATTTGCTTTTTTCCAATCCCCTTGTGTAGATAATTTTAAACTCTTTGCAATAATGATTCATAATGTGCGGCATCATGTTATAATTAATGAAACCTTCATCCCATCTTAAGTTGTGAAAATGTTTGTTCAACCATTTGTTTGTAACTTTCGCTTTAGTTGTTAGTCTATTAAATGGTACTGGAGGTTTTGAAACAAATAATGATAAACTACTGATGTGTTCATGTCCAAGATTACTAATTCTTTAATAATAAAATTACCATCATTTCCTCGGAAAGCTTGAAATTCAATTATACCTCTTTTAACTTCCATTATATGTGGCGCATTAGAAAACGAAAACCCGTTTATTCATGATGAAGTCTTACTAACAAACTGACTTAAAAATTGAATGAGCCGATGTTTATAACAGACAGGATTGTTCTTCTTCTTTCACTTCTTGTGCTACTTCATCAATATTAAAATTGGTGTGATAGTTGTTTAATTGTCTCCACATTTCAACTTCTTGAGGTATTCTATTAAAGATTGAAGTATCCACGGGGACCGTATAAAATTGGAACAAAAGGTTTTTTGTCCAATGTATCAATTAGATAGTCCTTTAATTATTGCACTTGAAAATATTAGTTGTTTCAAATATCTGGTGATGGGACCGGTAGTACAACTTAAAGTGTAAAATTCTTCTTTAGTGAAATATAATTTAACATTATGTGTAGTTAAATCTCTGAAGCAAACAATTTCTCCTCCACGATGTTTTACTATATCAACTTCAATATTTGATTCCAATAAACTTAATCTTGTTCTTCTTCCAAATGTGTCGTTACTTAAATAGCATTCTAAAAGATGTAAATGTTTCATGAGAGATTCCCAAGTAGTTTCACTGAAAGTAACTATTTTGTTTCCATGATTTAAAATAACAATTGGTGAATAATCCATTGATTTTAAAATTCCAACTGATATACTTTTTGTCATGCATGAAGAAATTGGGTAGATAATCCGAAGAAATACTTCTGTTAAAATATTGGTTGTAATGTTAACTTCAACCTTCTTCCTTTTTACTTCTTTTTCAGCTTTTTCTTCTTCTCTCTTCTTATGTTTGTTGAATTTTAGGAACTCGTCCATTTCTCGTTCAACTTGTTTTTCTATATCTGAACTATTATCATCCATTAGAGGTGTATTTTCTTCTCCGTTAGTAGAATTCATCTTGCGAATGATGTTTCCCATACGACGGTTGAAGATAGAATGAAGTTTCTACTAATTATTTTCTCGCTTTTTATATTTTTCGTAAAATCCTTGAAATTTATACAATTACATAATTGTTTGTTTTCAACTTGTCTTTCACAAATGAAATTCTAACCTCAAAAATTAAAGCAGATAATTCTAACCTCAAAAATTTGCAGTTGTTGTACAATTCTTCTTAAAGTACATTCTTCACAATTCCGGTCAGCGGTGTGTAAGTAACTATTTTTATCATGTAGAATTAGACCAGTATGCCGAAGTTCCATCCGCTACTGGTTCTTCAAATTCCATTTCAATTTTTATATCCACACTTGATGATTTTTACCGATTCATTTTGTTTTGAACAATCGATTACAATTATTGGAGCCTTGGAATAATACTGGTCAGGTGATAATAGTGGTGTATTAGTCCTTTCCATAATATGACGATTGAAATCTTGCATACATATCGTATAAAATGGAAAAAACGTTTTTTTGCTGAACATGACATTCAAATTGTCATAGGGAAAGAATTGAGAGTTTAGGAAAACTTTACAATTCTTTATTTTACAGTGATCAAATTGACCAGCATTTGCAGTGATAACATCTTTTCGCTTAGTTTGAAAACCGAGTATTATGTACCTTGCTCGTTCCAAGTAAGTTGATGTCTTGACGGTCCATGTTTGTCGTTCTGTCTGAGGTAGTGTAGGGTATTCATGAAATTCCCAACTTCGGAATGGCATCACAATATCACGGGTCAGATTTTAACTTTCTCAATAATAGGATTCTATGTTCATCGGTCAATCTTACATGGGGTAACTCTCCAAACAACTTTATCCAATTGTAGTTGCCATTCCAGTTTATCTTCCGTAGTTGCAGGGTCTGCAAGTATTAAGTCCTTATTAGTTGAAGATCTGAGTAATACTAATTCTTGTTTGACATTTATTATTACCCCGTTTGTAATCTTCAGCGAATCCCAAAAGCAAATCGTAAAGGTACATGAAAATCAAAGTGACCGTTGGAAGCTGGTGTTATAGTGTCTTTATCGGGGGGCAAACCCATCCGGCGGTGACTATTGAATTCTTCTCATGTGGTGTTAATGATGTTAATCCTTTCAATGTCGTTGTTAAACCAACCTTTTTTGTTGAATCAACCGTCACCCCTGATATTTCATATCTTATTTCATCAAAAAGATATGCCATCGGGTTATTTATAAAAGGAACTGTTGAAGCAGTTTTTCCATCCAATTTTAATACCCGTCCTTCGATGTACAAGTAACTTTCACACGGTAAAGTGTAAATATCTTGTTGTTGAATGGGGATCCTTATTTCATCGTTATTGTTTAATTTTGATGAAGTGTAAGGGTTGTGCGTGTGATATTCCTTTTCCCATAGTGTTTCGTCGAACGTTGGTCCTTGAGATATATCCAGGATATCCATCGCTGTTAAGTTTCAATCCAATCTTCTGTAGAAAAACGAATGTTGTCCGATGTTAACTCTTCCAATGTTGAGGAGCTACTGAGCTCCCGACTCTTCCGTTGCGGTTTTAAATGATAATCCCATGTTGACTTTTATGTCGCTGCTCTAATGTGTATCCGTATAGTAATTGTTTCTCCTCTAAAGTCAACACTATGGACCGTCTTGATCCAATATGTTCAGTACGATGTCTGAAATGAAACTGGTGTTTAACGGTAGGTATATCAAGTTTTGTGGCTTCTCAACAATTTTAAAACCGGGAGCCACTGTTGGATAAAATGTATGTAAAATATGTTGATTAACTCCATCTCTATACGATCCGTGTATAATGTTGCACGTGACATCAATACTATTTACTTTCAATATTGTTACAGTTGAATCACCTGAATGAGTAGTTCCAGGAGTTAATATTTTCTTTTTTGTATCTGTAAATCCAAGTAAACTGCCAATCGACTGTTCCAAGCTGACATCAATATAATATTTTGAAGTTATTTCTGCTTTTAAAGTATTATTGTTTCCTTTAACGGTGATATTGTCTTCTCCGAGTTGTTTCTGTAATAATTGGTTTATGTCATCAATTTCATATGCTCCAGTAGGAAATGTAATTATTTTCAATTCTGAGTATTTTCCTGCAGCTCCTTAGTTTCATAATAATGTAGTAAATTGTTCTTCCCTTCCGTAACATTGGGAATTGAGTTGTAGGTAGTCAAATCAAGTAATGCCGCTTCCCATAATCGTTCCTTGGATAGACGCAATGCTGGGAACAGCGTACTTTTTAATGTGGATGAATTTCCACTCAATGACACTGTATACGATGACATCTTAAAGCTGACTGACACTTTTCGCTAGAAACTCCAAACATAAATGCCCACATATTTCAGTATTGTTAGGTTGTTCTCTTTTGTAATTGTAAAAAATGTTTTTTGAGTTTCGAAAATAATGTTGAAGTTCTTTTGGCGGTGGTAGATTGCCAAAACTGTCAAAGTAGTAAACGGTTTGTCCGAGCTTTTTATAGCATACCCAATGAGTACCTGGACCATAGGTGGAATCCAAATTTACTATTCCAGTTTCATTTTTCCATATTTTAGTTGGTAATGCATCTTTCATAAAAACTCCTCGAAAGAATGGTATTTTCAAACATTTTACATAATCATTTAACTGATGATTTGTTAAGGCTTTATTTGGAATTATTAATTGATTCTTCTTATTTAGTACACACGGTATGGTCTTAGGTATAAACCTGCTCCGTTTTTTACCATTTGCCAAACAGAAGTCTTCTTTATACTTGCTTTATGAGTTCTACGACGTCCTTTTTTAATGTTTCCACCTCTTTTGGGTGTGCCTCTCTTTGCAGGTCTTCCTCTGCGACGTTTTCCACCACCTAACTTTGCTTTCGTCTTCATGGCTGTAGTTACTGCCCAAGCCGCTGCTTTTTCTGCAATACTTGCGTCACTTGATTTTACTCTTTGCCAAGCTTTTTCTGCTAGAATTTTATCTGCTATTGATCTATTTGTTGAATCTTTATACTTTGAATATGCTATATCGTGTTCTTTGCAAGCTTGATCTAATTTATTAATTCCAGGATCTCCTCTTGCTAAACGTTTTGCCAACTTAGTTCCAGGTCCACAATATTGATAACCTCCGGGCAGATGTAATTCGTATGGTAAAGCGTCTATCGCTCGATTCACAACAGCACCAATTGGAATCCGTCTGAGCAGGGATAATGCAGCTGATGTTAAACCACGTCCTCTCTTGCCGCTGTCTTGACGACGACTGAGCGATACGGTCTTCATTATGCTGTTTTATGTAACCAACGTCTTCACTCTATGAAATACTTTATGATAATGAATCCTTTTTTGTATATTCCATACTTAAATATTCATAAGTTTTACTAGTATCTATCAATGATTTCATCTTTAATCCATTGGTTTCTCTGAGAATCTTCAATTTTATTGTGTTTCATCGATGCATTAATCAAATGATTATGCATATCAATAACTACATTACCTACAAGATTCATTACATACTCTACATTAGTAGCATCTTTGTTACGTGTAGGATTATCAAGATATGTGATACGTTTACCATTACATGTATACGCAGATGGATCGTTATTAGAGGTTGCTATAACTTGATTAATAGTAGCAACATCATTCGGAGCTATTCCTGCTGATATGTTAGATATTCTTCTATTTTTTCCATCATATACGTTATTTATTTTATCTAAAACTATAGTTTGTTTTACAACAACACAATCCTGATCATCTTTACCAGATTTAACTTGGGTTAATCGTCTACCTTTACATATAAAATTAACACCAGTAGCTGATAGTTGTGGTACTTGTGTTAAAATAACAGCATCATGTTCTTCCGTGCCTAAACTTATATTTGACAATCTTTTATTTTTTCCATCCCACTTGTCATTTTTTAGTTGTAGTAAGGTAAACTTTTCACTGCCTTGCATAAACTCATCACCTTTCTTTGACACTACCTGATTCTGTTTAACAAAAGTGGATGTTCCTTTTTTCAAGCTTTCATTCATTTGTCTCATGGTAGCAGCATCAGATGGAGTTGAACCATCTTCCAGATTGGACAACACTTTTCCATGACAATCAATAACAGCACTATTATATAAAATACAATTATCTTTAATGTATTTTATATTAACACCATCACTTTCTTCTTTAGGATATCCAATATCGTTTATAGTATATTTATAGAAGGAAAATCCATCTTTTTTCTTTTCTGGTATTACAGAGTGCAAATAACGCTTATTAATTGTATCTGTATCCTCGGTTGGATCTGCCACATTAGTTATTTTATAATTTAAAGCATTGTACTTTTTTCCACTTTTAGTCTTTTCCAACAGTAAAGCATATTCCATCGCAGATAGAAAATAGCCTTTATTAACAACATCTCCATTGTTGACTGGTTTTGCAACGTTAATAACCCTGTGAGATTTTGCATCATACAGTTGGTTGTTGTCGAGTTTTAAACTTGTAGATGTTTCCTCCTTTACTGTCTTTAAATTTGTTGCATCTCCATCTTCTTCTGGATCTTTAACAAACTTTAAACGTTTATTATTTATGTTATAGTCACCTTCGGGTGTTTGCGGTAATCCACTTCTTTTTCTGTTTTCTCCAACTTGCACTCCTAACGCGGAGTAGCGTCCGAACTTGTCGACGCTCATGTTAGAACTGACACATTATACACCTGCAACTCTTATATATCCGCGGACAATTATACGATTATGCCGCGATTCCTGAGTTCATCAATCAGAGCTACCCATTCATTATTTAAACCTGTATGACCAGCTTCCATGGCTTCATGCAATAGTCTCATTCTATCAACCAATTTATTGATGTCATTGTAGTAAATCACATTTGTATTGTATAGATTTTTCATCAATCCTTTACCAGATGTTGAAGTATCTCCTTTACTCTTTTTACCATGTTGTTCAAGAAGTGATAAATCCATAAGTGATAAAGATTTTCTTTTCAGTGGTTGTCTTACCGCTGGTGCAGTACGTAATGTTGGCAATTTTCGTGGAGGAAACAACTTTTTTATAACGATGTTATATTTTGTTGCACGTGAACGATTAATCATTCCATCCTTTAAGTAGTTTCTTTTATGAGCGTTAGTATTTTGTAGAATCTCCTTAAAAACACTTAAATCTTTGGATGAATATCTTAGTGGTATGTTTTTAAAAATTAATTCATATAATCCTTTTGTTCCTTTATATCTATGCTCACCAATAATGATGTAATCGTCTTGTGTTATTTCAAGCTTTGAATCGCCAATCTTCAATTCATTCCCATCAATTCTTGCTCCGTATACGTGTGATCTACTCAAATTCGGGTTTGATTTCATGTCATGTAGCATTTTCATTATATATTTTCTTCCAAGAGGTCCATGTTGTAATATATCGCTACTCAATTGAGTTAAATTTGGAATAGATTGTTCAGCTTCAGGTATTGGCTGTTCTTCTTCCTTTTCAACAATTGGTTCTTCTTCTTTTGTTTCTTCTTGCTCACTAGCACTTGTATATGAATCATCATCTTCTTCTTTTTTTAATGCTTGTACTTCTTGTTTAGAAACTAGTAGTAAAACATCTCCTTCATAACGAGGTTTACCAATAGTTTCTGATATCTGTTTTAAAGGTTCCGTAATAGGTTTAAATGTAGTCTCTAGAAATTCTTCTCTTTCACTTAAACCCATCCTCAATGCACGATTCTTCATCCTAATAGAATCACTGAGTGATTTTATTTCTTTCAATAGTTTTTCTTGATTCACCATGTTTACACTGTGAAGTTCAACGTGTAACTAGATGTAGCATCGGTAGTTCAACGCATAAATACAAATTTATCCAACCCTATACGATATCTACCATTTTTAATATCTTCTTCCTTCATAATAACGAGAAAGCTATATTTCTCATTCCATGCTTTGCCACACATCTCTTTAAATTTTTCAAATGGCATATCCGCATTTACATGATCATTATATATATGCTTTAAATTTGTTTCATCTTGCTTGAAGATGATCAACATATTTGCATTGTCTCTTATAAGTTGTTTTGGAATTTTACTGTATGTTTGACCAATATAAATGCTATCAATATTATGATGTCTTCCCATAGCAAAATAATTCCTTATTGTGTCATGATTTTCACAAGAAACATCGTCAAATATAAAAATAGAAAATGGTTTTGCTTCATTTGGTTGCATAATTGTTTCACTGGCATTAAACTTGTAAAAATTCACTTCAGGTACACTTGCAAGTACTTTATCCAATAATTGATATTTTGGTTGTTGCAATGATTTTGAAAAAATGTATATATTATTAAAACGCAATCCTTTAGGATTAGTTATAAGGTTAAAAACAACATTAGTTTTTCCACAATTTGAAGGACCAGTTATTAGACATCTTATCGTATTTGGTAGTAATTCACCATGTTTTCCATGATTTAACTTATCATTGTCAACTGTCAATTCATCAATGTTATTGATATTAAATCGGTCTTTTTGTTGTACAATCTCCATCTTGTATAAAGGTTAAACACACAATGAGCTATTAAACAACTATACTAAGTCTTTTGAAGGAATCCAAGAGTCTTCACTTTTATCAAACCCTAACCACCGGACTTTAACCATATCCTTTTTCCTTTGTAAAATCTTCTCGACAAGATATACATCACCGACTGTTGATTTCAACAATTCGTGTCCGTAAAATCCACCTTGAAGTAATTCACCCTTGTTATCCTTTAATAAATAGGTTTCAGGTATAGTTGGTTGCACTTTATAAATTGTAAATACTTCATTAGTCCAATTTGGTAGATATCTTTTACTAAATACACCTTTGTATTTGCTTATACGAACTTTATCGTTGACCTTGAACTTCTTTGGTTGCAATTTTTCCAATTTTGGTGTTGTATTATTTTTAATGCGTTGTAATACAATTTTGGCATTAGCACTATTTACCTGGATAGGTTTCATTCCAATGGTACGATGATATTTGTTGTTATACTCTTTTATAAGTTGTGGTAATATGTCATACCACACGTATGATCCTCTTTTTGAAAATTGTTTATACATCGCACCTTTTAATGTTCTATTGAATCTTTCAATTATTGAAGCTTTAACTTCAGAATTTGTAGAATAATGATTTATTTGATATTTCTTCATCAAAGCTCCAAAGTCTTTATTAAAATATTCTTTTCCATCATCGGTCTGTAGATGTTTAATTTTAAATTTATTTCTTTGTATTGTGGTTTCCATAGCTTTTGTAACACTTTTACCAGTCTTATCCTTCATTGGTAAAGCGTCAGCTATTTTAGTAAAACAGTCTATAATTGTTAAAATATATTTAAATCCTTTATTTAATTTACTGTGCGGTATCATTTCAATGAGATCAGCTTGATAAAGATCATTCATTCCTTTAATGATTGTACTTCTTCTTGGAAATCTTCTTCTTGCTGGTTTATGTAGTTCATTTACAATCTTGTCCTTCACACTTTCCATCTTCAGATGTTGCTTGTACACTGCATGTAAAAATACTGATCCATAGAATAGTTTATTCTCATTTATATAGTTTGAATATAGGTCAAGGCCATTTCATATTAGTGTAAAAAAGAGGGAACATGGCATTGGGCTTGCCATGTCCCCTCTTCTTTACGGAAAGGAAAAAGGAAGAAGGTAGAGGACGAAGAATAGGTTTACTGGTCGATAGGGTTTAGAGAGTAGTGGCCGAATGGTAAAGTATTAATTTTATCTTCTAAAATATGGCGCTTGTCATCTTTGTAGCTTAATGCCCACTTTGTTTGTTTGACACTAAAAAGTTGATGATTATAACTTCTAATAGTGTTGAACGTTGCAGTTGTTTCAACATTTTCAAACAAACATCTTTTATAATGTTCAAACTTTACGTTCTTCTTCAGGAAAGAAGTTTTTATTCCTTTGGCCTTCTTCGTGACTTGATGTTCGTTCCTCTCGTTTATGTACAGTTGAAATGAATACAGTTTGGACATTAATGCTACAATTTCCATCATCGGCACACCATTTGTTTCATCTTTAAATTTTCCCAATACTTTCTTATTTCTGTCATAGTCGTAATTTGGATGATCCTTAGGATAATCGGAAAAGTCGAAATCATCTTTATATATAAAGGTGCGTAGATCTTCATACATGTCATTTGTTTTAATCCAGTAAATTAGTGCATCCGTGTCCATATATGCAATACCAATGTTCTCTCTTCCATAATAGTTAACCATCTTCTTATAATGAAACTCGTACATATGTGTTTTTGAAATATCCAAGATTGACATTCCAAGATACAAAGGACGATCCATTGTAACTGACTTCTTGTTCATGGAAATAACAACTAGATTTTCATTAATAATTATAGATGAACCAAAGTTTGGTTGTTGCACCAATTTCTGTAATTTTACTGGATCAGTTACCAATTTGATATCCTTATGTTTCCTTTTGTTTTCCAAAGTCTTGCCAAATATTGCGTTATTCATTAATTTGAAAAAATCTTTTTGAAAACATGATGTAGCGGTGGCTCTTCTTCTTGTGTTGTTGTCGATGTAAGGTTTTAACCAACAAGATTGAGAAAATTGTAGTACTCGATTAATTTTTGTAATTCTCAATCCTAAGTCTAAAGCTTGTTGTATCATCCAGTAGTGTCCAACATATCGAGACTTGTCGGTTAAAGTCATCATTAATTTTGGCCATCTTCCAGTAGGGGAAATTTCAGTCTTAGGAAGAAGTGGTAAATCATAATGTTGATCATGAAGATGTTCAGGATATTCAAAATTAACATCAAAAATGTAACCAGTTTCACCATGCTTCGGTATATCCATTATGTTTCCAATCGATTCTGGATCTATCCATTTAAAATTATCATATGGAAGGGGATTCGACATTGCCCATCCGTATAAGTTATTTGCATCAAAATAACCCAGGAATGTTGTTGGTTTTGATGCATCATAATCGGGCAGATACTTGTTGTTCGCCTTGAAATGTCGTGTAACGCTTTGCGTCAATCCCCCTCGAACTCCTGACTCTAACATCATAACCATATCTATATCAGTAAGAAGTTGTATTTTACAATTTGTTTCTTTCAACATAGCTTGCCATGCTAATCCAGGTGAAGTGTACGAATGAAGAGGGTCCAATCCATATGCTGCAAAACATGTATTTCTAAATTCTTCCATTATATCACATAGTAAAGTTACATCCAATTTAACATAAAAATCTGAATATTCTCCCAATGTTCTAAATCCTAAATCGTTCCATACTTTACATGCATGATCATAGTCCTCTTGAGATATGTCCATGTCATAAAGTTTACTTTTGAATTCTTCTTTAGCCGGAAGTGATGTTTCATTAAATCTTTCTAAACTGTCTATGTAATCATATGGAAACACACCTTTCCGAAGTACCAAATCCAGTTTGTCGTTATTTACAATCTTCTTTGTTTCGATGAAATCTTGTTTCCTTAAATTTTCTGAAAGTTTGGACAAACTCGACGGCATAAATCTGTAGGAGTCCAAGAATCTTAGTTTCATGTTTCCAACTTCTTTGGAAAAACTTATGAACTTCTCTGAAGTTTCAGCTAACACATCGATTTTACCGTCGTCTCTTCCTAGTTCAGGTATTATAAAATGAGCATCGTACCCACTGAGGTTATGCAGAACCACAGGAATAAATAGTGGTAAACGATAGCTTAAGTTGCATTTATTACAAGCAGCACCCCTGTAATAACCTGTGAGGTGATCGTGATCTTTAACTTTATAATTCTCAATAGTAAAATCATTTTTGCATAAGAAACATCGAGTTGCATTTTCATGTTGAATTTCTTCTTCTTCCTCCATCGGTTTCATTGGTACAATATTTGTATATAATCTTTGTGCATTTCCAGCTATTGAATATAAGTGATCAAGAAATATTTTTTCTACATTTTCACCACGATATACTAGAGGTTCTGAAGTTAATCCATATCTGTTTAAATGTTCTTCTGATAATGTTGATTTAACCATTAAACAAAAACTGTTTGGTTTGTGCATTTGATACTTGACACTTTTTCTAGCTTCACAATTTTCATCTTCAACAGGAACAAGTGTTGATTCAAAGTCCGCATACACAACTAGAGGAATACGGTACTGATGATGAACCTTTTCAAATGTAACAAATGCTCTGCTTTCCGAAGGTAAAATAATCTTTGCTTCATAATTATTGTTACATAATCTTTTGTGCTCTTGTAACCATTCTCTTGAGTGTAGCCCATCTCGTTTAAAATTGAAACATCTCTTGCAAATTAACTTTCTGTGTCGATCTTTAGAAAGCTGCTTATTAACAAGACGATCAAATTGCTTTATGTACACATAGTGAGACACATCTCCTCGCGTTAGTAGTAGTAAATCCGTATGATCTGGTAGCTCTTCTTTTGCAATACGTAAAGGATACACTTTGTTTGAACTATCTAATGCAAAAACATTGATAGACGTACCAGGATTTTTCTTCTCAAATTTTGATATATCT
The DNA here is from genome assembly GCA_030545055.2 of Neoaliturus tenellus. Lineage (NCBI taxonomy): Eukaryota > Metazoa > Arthropoda > Insecta > Hemiptera > Cicadellidae > Neoaliturus > Neoaliturus tenellus. The sequence goes on along the minus strand of CM061531.1, from coordinate 189,218,051 downwards.
TTCAGTGATACAGGATAAGTGATTCCTTGAAAATTGTATCTAAATCTTTGATTTTCATATTCTTGGTTAGGTCTATTCACATGAAGTGGTGGTACAAATTTAGCTGTCATTGCATAACGAAAACATTCATTGTCTTCATTTTTAACATTAACACAAGATTTTGTATTTTCAATTCTTTTTGGTAAAGGAATGTAACTAGATCCCATTAGTCCATATCCATGTTTGTGAACTCTTATATCTAATACTTCAATACTTGTAAGACTCCATCCGGATCCTCTTCCTTCGTGTTCCTGAATTTTTGTTAATATTTCTTCTATACAATTTTCTATTATTGAATCAATGTTTGAACTTTCCATAATGGTTCGGTTTTTTTGTTATGAATCCTCTTGGTGATAATTCTTCTTGTACATTTATAAACATAGCTTCTAGTAGTAAACCAAATTTAAGAAAGTTTAATCTTTTCAATTCTTCTTTTAAAATTTTACTTACGATTGGTTTTGCTTCTCTAATAAATTCTTCTAGCTTCAAGTTTTCATTTTGAATCTTATGATGCATTACTACTTTACCGGGTAATGCAAATACTTGTAGATTCGGTAAAGTAGTTGAAGATGTTGCTGTTATTTCATCTTGTTCTTCTTGTTGTTCTTGTTCTTGTTCTTGTTCTTGTTCTTGTTCTTCTTGTTGTTCTTGTTCTTGTTGTTCTTGTTTTTCTTCTGGGTTGTTGTGAATTAGTTCTTTATGACAGTCTAATAGAATTTCATCGTGAAACGATTCCGAACATTTATCGCAACGATACATGTTGAGATGTTTACTCTTCGAAATTTTGCCAAGAAATGAAATGGGCTCTCGCGTTCCTCCTTTTATAACGGTCCCCCCACCACTATTTCATCTTCTTCACTATACAAGGAAATCAAACTTTTTAAATAAAAATATTAACCTTCTACAAACTAATTGTTCATTCGTGTTCTTTATTCCCATTGGAGTTTTAGTATATACTTCTTTATATTCAAGCTTTAACTAACTTTCCCCCACCCAACTAATTTTAGTTACTTTTAAAACCAAACACCTGCCCTCCAAACATCTATTAGGACAGATGTTATGGGACAGATGTTGAAAGAACAAATGTTAGGGTGGAAATGGCTAGAGCACAGGCACTTGGTTGAACTAAATTTGCACATAAATTAACTAGAGTTGAACTAAAAATTCGCATAAATTAAAAGTTAGTTCAAAACTAAAATTCGACAGTGTTAAGAAACTCTAACATTTGAACAAGAATAAACATTAGTTCAAAACTGAAATTCAACAGTGTTAACCAAATTCTAACAGTCGAACAAATAGGTCAAGGTAATCCAATTTTTAACGCGAGAACGAGGAATAGAGCACTAAGTGGCATGTTAGTCCATTACCACAAAGTGATCTATTCCTCGCTCTCTATTCTACATCTACTTTTTTCAGTTTACTTATTTATATTAAAATGTTCAAATTTTACTATGTAGAATGTCCATTCTTTCTCTTCAACTCTTCGATTGTTTTTAGCAATTGTAATAAATATTCGTTAGTTTTCACCAAAGTCTTTAGTTTGCTACATCCAATTTCAATGGAAGGTATTATAAGTTGTAATTTTATAAGTTCAATCTTTTCTTTCTTGCGAATTTCTTTCTTTATTATATTATTCCTTATTTTTGCTGCAGATTTAAACTCCATGTTGTTTCTGCTAAAGCCACAATAATAATAAAAGTCTCTTCAAACAACCTGCATTTATACACATTCCCCCACCACTTTATAATCCCCACTCCTTTCCCCCTCTTCTTTATATGTGGAAGGAAGTATTATAATTAGATTCCTAATATTTCTTTTCCTTTTTTCACTACATGGGGGGGAAGGGTAATTTGTTATTACACTAGTTGTGCAAGAAAATAGCCGCCAGTGTCCACACCTTGTTCATAGCACTCCATCATAGATTGTGCCCACTGCAACATGCGGTCTCTGTCATTTGGTGTGACAAGGAAAGAATGACTATCACCATACAATATAAAAGAGTCAATTCGTACATAACATCCTAAATTTAACCATTTATTAGCTTCAACTATAAACTTTTCTATTTTATCAAATGGAAATTGTGGATCAATTGCTATAACCTTACGTTCTTCACTAAGTTCAACAGTATAATCATCATCATCCTCACTCTCACTATCATTATTTAAAATGTCTTCAGGTTGTAGAAAAACATCGGAAATTTTGAAAGAATTAATATGGTCATTCACATGAGGAGGCATTTTGAAGTAGGTAATATTGTAAACAGCAGAGACGAAACAACAAGAGCGGCGTGTAGAAGCAAAATGAAGGAGTGACCAACGCTCGCTCCGCTTTTATAACAGTATGCAAATGAGGGGTAAGAGCTGACCTTAACCGGTCATCGACCCAAAGGAGTGGGGGAAGTACTTTTCTTACTACTCAAATGGAAGTAGGTTAGTAGGTCACGGGACTTAGAGTGTTAAAAAATAATGGGGGAGAAACACAACGCTATAACGCATTGTGTTTCTCCCCCATTATTTTTTTAGCAACAATTTGGAAAAAACTAAGTGAATTTACTGTTTACGCCCCCACCTTGTAATACGATCCTTTTTATCCCTGAGGAGAAAGTCTTGAGAATCTAAAGTGTTAAATCTCTTCTCTTTACACAAATTCTCACAAACTCTAATTTTATATTTTAAGCCGTTACATTTTGCCAAAATGTGTTGGTGGTCAACAACACTTAGAAAAAAATATTTCAAACCTTTCTTAAGCCTCTCTCCTCTGACGGATATTATTTTAGGATCGTCTTCAACGGTGGGGATTTCTGTCAGTTGTGGTTCAGAAATATGTTTCACGATATGTACACGGCAAAACTTTCATTTTTAACACATTTCCTCCCACAAGCTGATCCTTTCTTAATTCCCCTAGTGAGCACTTCAGGGCAAGTAGTGGGACGGCTAAATGCCCTACGACGCTCTTCTTGTAATAATTGAAATTGCTCTGAAGGAGCAGGCTTAGGAGCAGGTTTGGGAGTAGGCTTAGTGGATTTAGTTTTATGATAGGTGTGGTCTTCAGGCATAGTAAGTGGTGGGGTAGGAGGCAATGGTGACAGTGGAATGATAGGTGTACTAAGACTATGAAGCAAAGTTTCAAATGAAGGGGTATTAAGACGGGGAGCTGGCTTCTGTGGAGGCGGCATGATGGTTGATGGCGGTGTGGAGTCGTTTGAAAGCGAAGTAGAAGGCGAAGGCGGTGAAAAAATGCTTCGAAGTTTAGAAGTCTTGATAGGCGGAAGAATAGTGCCAGAAGTTGAAGGTTGGGATCCAAGTTGCTTCTTGTACCAGTCAGGAGGATTTTTCAGACGAAGAGTTTTCTTTGGTGCAGTAACAGCCGTAGTAGAAGTTGAAGTAGAAGTTAAAGTAGAAGTTGTAGTTGGCAGAGATGACATGGTTGTGGCTCCAAGTTCGCAGCGTAACGTCTGGAATCAGAATGAAATGTTAGCCGCAGTCGGTGCGTCTTTTATAACAATATGCAAATGAGAGGGGTAGCAGCTGGCCAAGACTGATTATTGACCTGGGAGGTGGGGGAAAAGGGAAAAGAGAAGGTATTTATTTAAAATAATTCGCATAACTTTTGACTAAAATAAGATAACCAAATTCTTCTTTTACCAAAATGTTTGTCTTACATAGACCTTTTCAATGATGTATCGCTTGTCCAAATCCGTCAATCCGTTATCAAGCTATAGCCATTTTAATTTTTCAGGTCATGACCGGTCGTTCACCCGGAGTAGTGGGGGAAGGAGTGGGGGAAGGAGTGGGGGTAGGAGTGGGGGAAGGGGGGGGGGAATCGACTCCATTTTTTCGGGGGGGGAGGGAGGGGAGGGGGGGGAATCGACTCCATTTTTCGGGGGGGGGGAGGGGGGGGAGGGGGGGGGTCATTGACCCTTCCAAAAGTGGGTCAAGGTCATTCAAGATTTATAATGATCCAAGGTGATGGGAACAGTAATACTGTTCCCACCACCCTGTTTGCCTAACGGTTCCCACTCCCAACCCACTAGTTACGTTCTGCAAGGGGACATCGACGCAATTTTGTTTGGACCGTCCGGGTCTACCGTAACGGTCCGGTCCGGGTCTACCGTAACCATGAATTCCAAGGGAAACTGGAACACCTAATGCAGAAACGCAACTCTAACCCCACCCAAACTAATCCCACCCATTATATTCCTAAACAAAAATGCAAAAACCTAGTCCGCATTTTGCGGATGTCCCACCCCTTCTAAGTGAAGTTCAACTGAACTTCTGAATTTACATTTAATCTACCCCCTAACATCTAGCTGTAAGGCAAAACAACATTAATTAGTATTACCAACACTTAAAACTAACAACACATCATTATTAAAAAACCAAATAATTCAACACAACCAAATACCATCATTATTCTTAAAATTAATACACCTTAATGCTAAATACCTCTTAAAATTAATACACCTTAATGCTAAACCCAACTTATAACTAACATCGCAATGCGCAAATTATTTCTTAAATTTAATACAACTTAAAACTAAACACACACACACACACATACTACATTGCATTAAAAAACGCAACGTAGTAGAAGAAGTTCAAATATATATAGGCCTACTATATATTTGAAACCTCTTGCTGAGTCGCCAACAACCTTTCGCTATGAAAGTTTGTTGACGACTGACGCTAAGATCAGGCTCGTATCGCTCCTCGGATTCTCGAGTAGTGGGGGGAAGTTGTTTCACTACAGTACAGTGTTCAATCCAGTCCAATTCGCAGCAGTGTAAAAGAAAGGCAAAGGAGTGGGGAGCGGCGCATGCGCAACAACACAAAACCAAGGTCTGAGGTTAGAATTATCCATGTGCAGTAGTACTAAAGTGAGTAATACAGGACTAGACGCATGTGCATAGCATAGACTCATTCCGATCCGAAGAACTTGTTGCATGCGCAGCAGGTTTGAGGTTAGAATTATCCATGGCAGCTGCCATATTTAGTCTGGTTTCACCACATAAAGTCAACAACCGGTGGTGACCGGCCATTGACCTGGAGGAGTGGGGGAAGGAGTGTGGGGGGGGGGCTCCATTTTTTCGGGGGGGAGGGGGGGGAGGGGGGGGAGGTCATTGACCTTTCCGGTCTTTCATTGACCCCAAGGAGTAGGGATAGACACAGAACCCTACTTCTCTTACTACTCAGGTGAAAGTCGGTCAACCAGTCATTTGCTTGCCATCTGCCGCCATCTGGCTGGAGTTATTGCCTCTATAAAGGTGGGTAGTTTATCGCGCTGCAAACATTCATTGCCTCGCATCCGCTCGGTCATCATCTCTCGTTAGTTTTATGTTATGACTACTTCACTTACTAGGTTTGAGGTTAGAATTATCCATGGAATAGCCTTCGTAAATTCTAACCTATAAAATTACTACTCTGGCGTTCTGTTTCAATTTCTTTTACACTTCATTTTATATCTCAGTCTTCTTTTAACTTCTGAACTTAACACATCGGTTATGATGACTGCACAATGTTTAAAATTAAAGCTTTTGCGAACACAACACATATTACGAAGTACTTCTAAACCTTCAATTTCTAAGTGTAGAACTAATTTAAATAGAGTTAGAAAGAAGTACAGTTTTAACCCATTATACTCTTCAAAGACTTTGCAGGTTAATGTTGATGATAGTGTTATTTACAACATTTTGCATTCTATGTTACAATTCAACAACTTTGAACTTGTTACAACTATCGACTGTGTTCAACAAGTTTTTTTATTTTACCCCTACTATTCCTCATATAAGCGCTGTCACCACAATTCCTACTTCATGCTCCTCTATTCTCTTCAGCTAAGCTAAGGTTTGAGGTTAGACTTATCCATGGCGGCCGCCATGTTTAATTCAGTTTCACCACATAGAGTCGGCGACCGGTTATTGGTCTAAAGGAGTGGGGGAAGGGGTGGTGGGGAGAAGGTTGCCATTTTATAAGCCCTCTCCCTAGGCGGCGCTTCTCATTCAATCGCCAACTTTCAAACAATAAACACCTCTCCCATGGCACGAATGAATTATCCCACTATCACCAACTAGTTCAACTTTGAACTATTTCTGGTGGTAGTTGGGTAGGCTTTTTTAAAACTTACTCTGGATGACCTTGACATACTTTCCAGGCCCCCAGTTATAACTGTTGAATTTCAGTTTTGATCTTACTCTTAATTTTTGTTCAACTTTTAGAGTTTAGTTAACACAGTTGAATTTTACTTTTCAACTAACTCTTAATTCATGCCCAATTCTACTTCAAATTCAGGGCATATGCTCTCGCCATCTGCACCCTGCAGCTGCCCTGGCAGCTGACACCATCTGACCCCTGCAGCTGCCCTGGCAGCTGACGTCACTTCCGGTTTAGAAGTGGCTTTTTCCCTCTACTGTTGTAGAGATTCATTAAAATACGATATTTTCTGAGTTCTATCAATTTCATCTGTAATAGTTCTTCATAATATTCGGTAACATGATCATCCCACCTCAAATTAAAAATGAATCGAATGCAATAATTCTGCGCGCATTCTAATTTATTTGACATATCTAAAGGTAAATCATTGTAAACTGAGTCACAATAATCAAAATAAGGGAATATTAAAATCTTAACTAAAGTAATTTTGATATCCAATGGAAAATATAAAGGAAATTTCTTCAAGCAGTGAATTCCTGCAAATACTTTTTTACAGATGTGGTTGTTTTGGTCAGACCACCCTAGTGTTTTATTTATTATTATTCCAAGATTTTTTATTTTATCACAGTAACCGAGAGGTAAATTATTTAATTTCAGTTTTGGCAGCGTATTTAAATCAACACTAGTCATAAGTCTACTAGAACCAATAATAATGGTTTTAGTTTTGTCAGCATTTAGCTTCAATCCACGGCGTACAGACCAAGATGTAATTGAATCAATGTCAAGGTTAATACGATCAATAGCTTGATTTATTGGTGTACCACTTTATTTCTCACTGCTGCTCATTGCCATGAGCAGATTCACTGCCCTCACTGTCTGAAGAATCATCGTTTAGGTGTATTATAAAGGGCTCCATCGTGTCTTCCCTAACTATTTCCTTAGCCCATTCGCTCATTGTATTGTCTCTGCGTGCCGAACACACTTCTCACACACACTTCCCAGTGACTTGGAGTGACGTTGTCAATGGCTTCAGACGTAAGTCTCTCCACGTCACTGATTTTAAAGGTAGTGTTTTTCTCGGCGAATTCCCTTTTGACTTGTGCCCATATTACCTCGATCGAGTTGTAATTACAATGGTACGATGGTAGACGCAAAACCTGAAGGCCGAATTTTAAGGCGATCTCGTCAAGCTTGTACCTCTTTTCACATTTGAAAGGAGCAAATCTTTCCAAAAGTTCTGCTTTCAATTCGCAATCTAAATATGAGATATTTTTATTCTTCAACCATTCCTTTATATCACACTTCTTCCATGAAGTGTTTGGGACCTTTTCTAAGAGAGTAGAGTGGTATGGTGCGTTGTCCATAATTATAACAGACGGTTCCTCAAGTCTTGGTAAAAGATGTTCGGTGAACCATATATGGAATGACACACTGTTAATTTCAGAATGATAGTCTGTATCACTCTTTTTAGAACGAAATATGCCTACCCATTTGCATTCAGGCACAAAACCATTTGCTCCACCAGCATGGCAAACAATCAGTCTTGCACCTTTTCTCGTTGGTACGTTTAGGCCACCTCCTTTATCAGAGTGATGAATGCACTTCTTGAATAAATGAGTGATGAATGTGAAGAAGTCAAGTACAAATGTACTTCTTCGTGAGGGACTGGTTAACCCTCGTCTTGTCCAAAAATTCTCTTTGCAGTGGATGTTCCTTTTGTTTTAAAGCGTGCATGTTTCGTAAAAATCTTGCGCGAGCTGAGGCGATATCCTGCCTCTCCATTAAAATCTTCCTTCCGTCGATGGTTTTTTTATACTTAAATCATAAGTTGTGGAGTAGTCCCCTTGTGGAACGAACTCTTTATTCATATACACATTTATCTTGCAGTTTCACTCTTACTTTGGCGGCTGTGGGGAATTCTCTGCCATCAAAAAAATCTATCGACGTCGAGCGACATCAGCATCAAAACCATCCAACACACTAACACGTTCTTCTCTTTTGTAAACTTTCCTGGGTGAGTCAAAGGTTAGTTTGTCTGGATGAGATAATTTCGCTTCTTGATTACACCTTTGAACCGAACATAGACTTACCTTGCAAATTTTTTCAGTCAACTCTTGACTTCTCTTAAAGTCTACGGTTTCTTGAAATTCTGGATTTGCCAACTTACGGGCATAATTAAAAAAAAATTACAACCATAGATTTTGTCTGACTGCCTAGGTACTTTTTGCATAATCCCTCTAATTTTCATTTTTTTAAAGTTTGGGTATGCTCTAGTAATTTTTCCCGTAGGCCCTCATGTTCAGTAAATGATGTGAAATGCCCATCCGGATCGCCATCACTTTCCATGTTCGAGAAACACTACTCAATAGGGGTAGGATAAAATAATATTAAATATTTTACCTAACTAAAGTTTAACTTAATATATTTTACAAAAAGAACAAAATGTTGTCAAGTAGTTCTAATAAATTAAACAATAACAACCACATAAATATAAAAACATTTGATTGAAGTTATAAGTTACTAATAAATGGTATATCACCAACATTAACTATTTTTGATACTCTCCTATAATTTTGTAACATATTTATTCATCCAGATGCTTTATTTTTTCGTTATAATTTTCATTTTTTTATATTCATATTATTTTTGTTGTTTTGAATTCAAGCTAGAGATTAAAAAGTTTGAATTTGAAAAATGTCTGTCTTAATTTTTAACGGAAGGTATACTCGCTGCACGAACTGGCAACACTGATCATTAAACGTTGTCAAATCGTGAATCGAGGTGTTCAGTTCTCGAACTCCTCTCTCATCCGTAGACCTAAATGTGGCAACAGCGCATTTTCGCTCAACAGCCTGATTTCGTGGCCGCAACTATAGATATCGCTCACTGGTCGAAACTCGACCAAAATTTCAGTTGATTTGGACACAAATTAGTGTAAAATATATTTTACCACTAAAAACGTCTGATGTTCCTGCTTTTAAAGCATTTGTTATTACGACAGCTGTGTAATGATTCCATCAATTATCCTTCTCCCACAAGAATAACAATCAAATTTTGAAAGCCTCTAGAGCGTAGCCTTAGGCACCGATGTGAATTATAATGGACAAGCCGAGGAAAAAGGAGGAAAAGAAACATGCTTCCCTATTGATACATAGATAGATGGTTGGATACAGTTATAAATATTAACTCTCCATTAATTACATTGACGAACTCAGTTGGATATTATGAATAATTGCCGGTTGAAGTGATAAATGAAGGCTAATTTATTTCTTAGACATAATTATCTTTATCTAGTTATTATACACAAAGAGTTATTTTACGTAATTAATCACTTTGACCGTATCATGTAGTAACAGATACATTTTAAAAGAGATTTCAGACCGCGCACTGTTATGAGATTACGGTCATCAAGGTAGGCAATTACGAGGGTGACGAATCAAATTGCGTCACGTCGCTGCCGGCTGTCGGACGCCGCTCATCATTAGCCTACCACCCGGCCGATATTGCACCGTCACTGCCGGCTGTCGGACGCCGCTCATCATTAGACTACCACCCGGCCGATATTGCACCGTCACTGCCGGCTGTCGGACGCCGCTCATCATTAGACTACCACCCGGCCGATATTGCACCGTCACTGCCGGCTGTCGGACGCCGCTCATAATTAGACTACCACCCGGCCGATATTGCACCGTCACTGCCGGCTGTCGGACGCCGCTCATCATTAGACTACCACCCGGCCGATATTGCACCGTCACTGCTGGCCGTCGGACGCCGCTCATCATTAGACTACCACCCGGCCGATATTGCACCTTCACTGCCGGCTGTCGGACGCCGCTCATCATTAGACTACCACCCGGCCGATATTGCACCGTCACTGCCGGCTGTCGGACATCGCTCATCATTAGACTACTACCCGGCCGATATTGCACCGTCACTGCCGGCCGTCGGACGCCGCTTATCATTAGACTACCACCCGGCCGATATTGCACCTTCACTGCCGGCTGTCGGACGCCGCTAATCATTAGACTACCACCCGGCCGATATTGCATCGTCACTGCCGGCTGTCGGACATCGCTCATCATTAGACTACCACCCGGCCGATATTGCACCGTCACTGCCGGCTGTCGGACGCCGCTCATCATTAGCCTACCACCCGGCCGATATTGCACCGTCACTGCCGGCTGTCGGACGCCGCTCATCATTAGACTACCACCCGGCCGATATTGCACCGTCACTGCCGGCTGTCGGACGCCGCTCATCATTAGACTACCACCCGGCCGATATTGCACCGTCACTGCCGGCTGTCGGACGCCGCTCATAATTAGACTACCACCCGGCCGATATTGCACCGTCACTGCCGGCTGTCGGACGCCGCTCATCATTAGACTACCACCCGGCCGATATTGCACCGTCACTGCTGGCCGTCGGACGCCGCTCATCATTAGACTACCACCCGGCCGATATTGCACCTTCACTGCCGGCTGTCGGACGCCGCTCATCATTAGACTACCACCCGGCCGATATTGCACCGTCACTGCCGGCTGTCGGACATCGCTCATCATTAGACTACTACCCGGCCGATATTGCACCGTCACTGCCGGCCGTCGGACGCCGCTTATCATTAGACTACCACCCGGCCGATATTGCACCTTCACTGCCGGCTGTCGGACGCCGCTAATCATTAGACTACCACCCGGCCGATATTGCATCGTCACTGCCGGCTGTCGGACATCGCTCATCATTAGACTACTACCCGGCCGATATTGCACCGTCACTGCCGGCCGTCGGACGCCGCTCATCATTAGACAACCAACAGACCGATATTGCACCGTCACTGCCGGCCGTCGGACGCCGCTCATCATTAGACTACCACCCGGCCGATATTGCACCGTCACTGCCGGCTGTCGGACATCGCTCATCATTAGACTACTACCCGGCCGATATTGCACCGTCACTGCCGGCCGTCGGACGCCGCTCATCATTAGACTACCACCCGGCCGATATTGCACCGTCACTGCCGGCTGTCGGACATCGCTCATCATTAGACTACTACCCGGCCGATATTGCACCGTCACTGCCGGCCGTCGGACGCCGCTTATCATTAGACTACCACCCGGCCGATATTGCACCTTCACTGCCGGCTGTCGGACGCCGCTCATCATTAGACTACCACCCGGCCGATATTGCACCGTCACTGCCGGCTGTCGGACGCCACTCATCATTAGACTACCACCCGGCCGATATTGCACCGTCACTGCCGGCTGTCGGACGCCGCTCATCATTAGACTACCACCCGGCCGATATTGCACCGTCACTGCCGGCTGTCGGACGCCGCTCATCATTAGACTACCACCCGGCCGATATTGCACCGTCACTGCCGGCTGTCGGACGCCGCTCATCATTAGACTACCACCCGGCCGATATTTCACCGTCACTGCCGGCTGTCGGACGCCGCTCATCATTAGACTACCACCCGGCCCGATATTGCACCGTCACTGCCGGCTGTCGGACGACGCTCATCATTAGACTACCACCCGGCCGATATTGCACCGTCACTGCCGGCTGTCGGACGCCGCTCATCATTAGACTACCACCCGGCCGATATTGCACCGTCACTGCCGGCTGTCGGACGCCGCTCATCATTAGACTACCACCCGGCCGATATTGCACCGTCACTGCCGGCTGTCGGACGCCGCTCATCATTAGACTACCACCCGGCCGATATTGCACCGTCACTGCCGGCTGTCGGACGCCGCTCATCATTAGACTACCACCCGGCCGATATTGCACCGTCACTGCCGGCTGTCGGACGCCGCTCATCATTAGACTACCACCCGGCCGATATTGCACCGTCACTGCCGGCTGTCGGACGTCGCTCATCATTAGACTATCACCCGGCCGATATTGCACCGTCACTGCCGGCTGTCGGACGCCGCTCATCATTAGACTACCACCCGGCCGATATTGCACCGTCACTGCCGGCTGTCGGACGCCGCTCATCATTAGACTACCACCCATCTGACCGAGAGACCCCGGTCAGATCATACATCGTCGCGTCGGTAACACGACAGTGAAGTAGGTGGTCCGGCTTGGCGTTTCCTGAAAAGCATTAACATGCCTAAGTACGAATATTTAAGCCTAGAATCCCTGATGAATAATATTTTGTATTTTATAACATTTGGCATTTAGAATTGTTTTTTTCAATATTCTCTTGAATACAGTACAATAATTAGTTTTAGTGGATGACTTGAGTTTTAGTTAGCATTGGCATCAATAATATTATTCTAGATATTCTTAAATTGGTAGTAATTCTGGGTTGAATGTAAGATTTCCCCTTTCTTTTCATTCCTGCTTGATATTTAAAAGCGTAAAATATTCAAGGATAGTACATAAATATATTTTTTTTTTAATGTGACAAATTTATGATTATTGTTTTATTCTTAAATAAGAGATTAAACTGACTTGAGCTAAATATAATTTGCTATAAAATAAAAATTTTAAAATTCACTTTTAACAGCATCAAAGATTTTAAGCAAAATTAACTTTCCTAAGGCCAATGAAAAGTAAATTGCCACCCAACGGCAGCCCACCGATCGACACAAGAATGCTTTAACAACATTCCAACACAAAAGACTCCTTTCCACCTAACAATGGTGGCCGACAAAGGCGATGCACGTATTGAGTTCCCATTTGTGTGAAGTGCTCTTCTCTTCTGTACTGAAGTTAATGTCTGATCGCTGGCTGCGTCTCTGATAACGGTTGTCTCTGATAACCGATTACAAATATAAATAATATTGAGGTATTTGAGTGACCTCGGTAACTAATGGAAGGCCGCCTTTCATCCATTTACGTCGTCTCAAATGGTGTAATTTAGCTTTGATAAACTTATGTTCCGAGAAAATTGCAACTTGCCAAATAATGTGGAGTTCGTTTATAATTTATAAAATTAGTAATCCCTTCTATTAATTTTATACAGGGTGTTTGGTAGTCAGTGTCAGAAAATTTAAGTGGTAATGATTATGTAAAATGCAAAAAATACGCAATTTAGGCAGTTATTTCGCTCAAACTTCCAGAAACAGTCATTAAAAAAACTTTCAAATTTCTTGACATTCTTCATAAAAATCTGGTTTTTCTCACATTTTGCCAAACTTATTCTTGCTTTTAATGACATTTTCAGAAAGTACATAAAATTGCCTATTTCAATAAGTAAAGTTTGTCCCAATTAAGCCCTCTTAAAGCCTTGTAAATCATACTTGAAAACAAATTTACGTAAATTAAAAAAAGGACCCTATGACTTGCTGGAGAACAATTTATTATTCGTCAAGCTACAAACTGTCAAATATCACCCGAACTTTCCCAAATTGTAAGCTTCAAAATGATACACTGTAAGTGGCATTTCCTATTTGCTTAAGTGACGAGAATCAGAATTAAAAAGATTATTGACCTCTTTTTCATTATAATTTCCTAAAACCTGATAGCTTCCTAAAAGCTTCCTTGAAGGGTTGTTCCCAAGAAAATTTTAATGAAAACTACATTGGTTTTCCCAAATCATACATAACATTAAACGCTTTTAAATTTAAAGCAGTACGTCACAAATCCCACCTCAAAGGTCGAATATATTGCAAGATATTGCATTAAGTTTATGTTATATGATTTTAATATATAGTTTGATTGCTTACTATTTCCGCCTCGGTCAACCATTTGAAGTGCAGTTTGTGGCATTAGACTCTACCAAGTGAGGCAATTAATTTGATGTGCATATCAACCTATGCTTATACTTATGATTTTGAACCGACTCGTAGTGGGCCGTCTCCCAGAGGGGCTATCCTGTAGGTTGTGGCACAGATAAATAGGTTACTATTATCAGTCATGATTTGTGGAAGTTGGTATTTTTATGTGTTGTGGTGTAAAAGTCATTATTAAATGAGTTCCAGACTTAATTTTGGCCCAGTATTGTGTGTGATAATTTCCAACAATGATAATTATTTCATGTAAAACGTATGTATAACGCCGATTTTCGCCACTTAGGTAAATTGGAAAGGTCACTTATAGTATATCATTTTAAAGCTTAGAATGTAGGGAAGTTTTTGTGATATATGGCAGTTAGAGGCTAACTGTCGAATAAAAAAAAATCGTTTTTTTTACTAATAAAAAAAATTTTCAGCAAATTATAGTGTCCTTTTTCTTAATAAAAAAAATGAAGTAGATTTTACAAGGCTCTACGAAAGCCTAATTGGGACAAACTGTACTTATTCTAATAGACATATTTGTGTACTTTCTGGAAATGACATTAAAAGTGAGATTTGATAAAATGTAAGTTTGATAAAAAGTGGTAAGTCTGGAAGGAGATTCTTATTAAGAATGTCAAGACAGTAGTGGCAAAGTAGGGCTGCTGGGCCATGACGTCATCACGATGACGTCAGCAGTGATGACGTCATCAATGACGTCACTAATGACGTCACTAATGACGTCACATGACGTCACATGACGTCACACCTATGACGTCATGGTGACGTCATTACCGCTGACGTCATCATGATGACGTCACTGACGTTAATTAGGTCAAGGTCACGCAAGAATACAAAAAAAAATTTTTTTGCACTTTTGCGATTCCTCAAATTTTGTTGAGAAAATGAAATTTCTCGAGGAACCACAAAAGTGCAAAAAAATATTTTTTTTATTCCCTAGCGATCAGACTCTTGACCTAATATATCCGTCAGGGGTCATTGACCCGTCCCAGCAGCCCCACTTGAAAAAAAAATTTTTATATTTTACTTACCCACCGAGACTGAGAGCCGAAGAATAATTTCTTCAAACACCCGACAGTGCGACAAACGACACGCGATCCGAACAGCACCGCGTCCGAAGATGTACTGACTTGTACACAGACGGTATCCCAGGTACCCGGCTCAGTGGTGGAGATAAGGAGGTGGTGGGGGTAAAGTGGTCAGAAGGAAGAAAAAATTAAAATTTTTGCAACAACTCATCCGAGTCTGTCCTTTACCGTAACTCGGATTGGAAATATTTCCTGAGAAATATTTATTGTTATTCTTTCTCAGGTGATCTTGGAACTTGGTCGGGAATTGGAGTCACCAACGTAACCTTACTGGCAAAAGTTAGCTCGTCTAAAAGTTTCAGAAACATTTTATCATCCATAGTGATATTTGTGTCCCTTGAGTAAAATTTTGGATTATTTTTGAAGCAACGTTTCATTTTTGTTAAAGTGGAAGTCTTGGACACCTTAACAGAATTATTTTGCTTGGCCAGCAAAAATTTTACTCTTAATAATTTTTCTCGCAAAGTTTCAGCCATAGATGTGTCTCACAGTAAGGTTTGGATAAAACTGAAACACTTAGTCAAGTGTTGGACCTTAGCTGGAAGTAGTGGGGGAACAGGGTTATAGTGGGGGAATGAGTAGTGGAGGGGGTAATGCGGACTGTTGTTGCTAAGTGTAGAAACAGTTTGGTGGGAACTATCCAAGGAGTAACATGTACTGTGCAGAAAAATTAACCGAGAGACTTGTGTAAAATTTAACTCCAAGAAATATTGAATGTAAGACTAAAAGAGGTAGAGCCAAATGAAAAATAATTTTGTAGGAGACGGGCATGGATCAGTTTTGTAGTAAAGTTCAAAATCCACTTGTGTGGAATAAAATTAAAATTGTGAGCGAAAAATATTTAGCCACACCTGCAAAATACAAGTGTAGGAAAATATTATTAGACCTGTATAGCTAAATAAAAATTAATTTTGTATGAAACAGTCTTCCAGCATTTCAGTTTCTAAGTCTTAACAAGTAAAGAATAAAATATTAAATAAGGAGTGGAAAATAATTTGTTAAGTAAACGTAAGTGTAGCAGTGTAACAAAAATTAATTTTGTGCAAAACAGGCTAGGTTCTGTTTTGCTAAGTTTATTAAGAAGGAAAAATAAAAATTTACTCACAGAAAAGTCCCGCGGCGGCGAGGTGTGGCGTGTTTGTTGGCTTGTAATAAACTGACTTACCTTCTGTTGAGCTACATTTGACCAGTTGGCCAAGAAACCAGTCTGTTATATAAGCATTATGTAACCGTCTCTGCCGGCTGTGCTGAATCCGGCAAGCTAAAATATTATTCTATAGTACACCTGACTTGGACTGAAAATATTCTAAGTCCCAAGACCCCTCCCCCTCCCCCCCCCTCGGCTCCGGACGAGAAGTGAGCCCCCCCCCCCGGGGGAGGAGGAGGTGGCATAGCCCGAGGCGTTGCCATACCTTGACAAGTGTTGTATAATGAGATCCGGTTGGTAATGTATTCAGGTGTGGCTCTTGGAGATTGTCCAATGCCGCAAACAAGTACGTGTCGAGGTCTGGCTGTTTACGTAACCAGATCCGGTTCCCCCACTCCTGACCGGCTCAGCTTCGGTTCTCTGAGGCTTTGCTTCCTCGCAGTTGGTTTCAAACACTTCAGCTGAGTGGTTGAAGCTCTGCCCTACAGGATTCGCAATGTAATGTTGGCGCCGCATTATATTGGGAATTCTTTTAGTCTAAGGCATGGCATGTGTAGTGTTAAGAAATATTTTATTTTGTGCTTGCTGCTTCTGCTAGGTCTTGGTGTTGGATTTATTTAGTCTAAGTGTTGTGTGTTGAAAAATATTTCTTTGTACTAATCTTCACAGGTTGTCCCCAAGTAGAAATTTTTCTAAATTCGCATCTTGGAGGTACTCCTCCGTAAATTGGCAGCTTAAGTGTTAGGCTTTTGAGACTTAACAGTCTCTGTAAAATAAAAATTTTTCGAGGTTCAGAACCTCAAGAATTATTTGTTACCAACAATAGCATGGCACCTAACGAGCCTGGGGGTAGGCCCCTGGGGATCCACCGTTAGGCCATCGGCCAGCGGCGCTGCTGGACCTCATCACTCGTCACTGGCAACATACGGGTGGTTGGCATCCTTCAGCACGAGGTGTCGGAGCTATTTGTGGCCGGTCGGTTAGGCGCAATTGAACCAGCAGGCTTGGTCATGATAGCTCCTCGGTCATGGTTAGCATGGCTTCTTCCAAATTATTGTAGCATGTTTCCCTTAAGGAAACTCAAAATTAAATAAATAATTTTTTATTAAATCACCTCCCCCTAAATGTTGAGATCCCCCCGATGCCTCTGACCGCCGGCGGTCTTAGGCATCGGGGGGATTTCTTTTTTAACTTTTGGATGACCTTGACCCAAATTAGTGTGTGAATAAAATAATATTTTGTTCCACATGATATGTAGGTCAGCCATGACTTAGGCGGATTTTTGCCTGAGTTCTGAGGACTCCTCAGGACTTAGAGCGAGATGCGACTAAGTGTTGGCTGTCCAAACTGTGGTGGAACAAAATATTATTTGATGTTGACACATGAGTAAGGGTAGCAGGTATCCAAGAGTTAAAGTCCTAGGGGTAGGTGACCCCCCCCCCCGGCCCCGGACGGCAAGTGAGCCCCCCCCCCAAAATTTTTTTTTTTGGGATTTTGACCTTGACCAAAAATTTTTTGCTCCGGACGAAAACTGCGCCCCCCCCCGAATTTTTTTTTTTTTTGGGATTTTGACCTTGACCAAAAATTTTTTGCTCCGGACGAAAACTGCGCCCCCCCCCCCCCCCCCCCGAGGGGGAGGTGGAGGTGGAGGCCTCTGGTACTTTTCCATTGGCACGTTTGGCCACTTGGTTACATAAGTAGATCCGGGTATTACGTAACAGACTTGTTTGTCCCCACCACATAGCGCGCTGGAATATTCCTTTGGGCCGCGAGCAGTTTCATTCTGCTTCCAACTTGTAAGCCGAATACTTCGACGTACCGCTCCGCACCATGCCTCGCTTCAAGAATTATCCTCCAGCCACCACCGCCTCGCCTGCCACGACCTCCGCCGCCTCGCCTGCCACGACCTGCCACTACTTCTGCATCCATGCCAAGCTTGTCACCACTGCCACCGCCGCCAGTCACTACCGGTCAGAAAATTATTGTGGATATGCGTCCTGGATCGACCATCACTAGTGAAACAACTGTGCGAGATATTTTGACCGCCATGACTGTGTTGATGACTGCTACTACGAATACTGTGACTACCGTTTCGAGTGCAACTAAGCCGGCCGTTATATCATTGGACTCAAGCTCTGAGGAAGAAATTTTTCTTAGTCCGAAGAAGCCTCAGAAGCCATCAACTCCTCCAAGACCAACATCGCCTACCCAAGAAATCCTGACCTATTTTAAATCCCTTATTGATCCAACCACTCTTGTCACTCCTGTAACTCCTTCCACTAGTCCTGCTAAACCGCTACAAAATATTTCCTATCCTTCTACCTCGAAAGATCCTCAACCTGAAGTGGAGAAACCCAAAATATTAGTAAGTATTCCAATTAATAAAATTAAACCGGGGTTACGGAAAACAATAAGGTCTAAGAAGGTGGCGGCACCGAAACGCCAGTGTGAATTTGTTTGGGAAACTGTAGCGAAATTTGGTCAAAAATGTGCCAGGTGGGCTGTTAGCGGTCAAATGTTATGCCGCTATCATCTTGACCGCAAGTCAGCCTGCACCCGGAATACAGCACGACCATATTCGCTAAATGTTGCTCCTGTCAAACGAAACAAAGGTTCTTTTGTGCGCTATGAAAGACTCTATGAAGGTCATAAATATTTTTTCCGAAAACATCTTAGTGTAAAGCCTAACGTGTTTTTGATGAGGCACAATGACAAAAATGTTGAGGTAAGGGTTTCTCCAGAATTTGTACAACCACATTTTATGACCTTCAGGGGGTATTTGATACGCAAGCGTGTCTTAGGACAGTTGAGAACTGTGTGGCCTATGAAGGAGTAACTTGAGATGCAAAAAAAAATGTTTTTTCTAAATTATTCTTTTTCCAAATTAAGTTTTCCAAATTAGTTTTTCCAAATTATTTCTTCACCCTCTTGAAATAAGGGAGGGGGGTATTATATAAATGAGCTATTAAAAAAAAAAAAAAAAAAAAAAAAAAATAGTTCATTTATATAATATCTTAACCTGGGGATAATGTTTTTCTTTTTAAAAAAAAAAAAAAAAAAACATTATTCAGACACGTCCCAAACCAGTGTCCTGGACGGTGAAGAAAAGTTGTAACAAATTAATTTTATTAACAAAACAGATGTTTAGCAATGTGGTAAAGCAGTACATGATTATGTGACAACCGGTTCCCCCCACTAGTGAAAGGTCACGTGACAACCAGTTTCCCCCACTACTACTGAATCTCACTGAGTTCCCAGCGCTACTCACTTGGTTCATTCTGCTTTGTACTTTCATCCGAGCTACACATCATGAGTGAAAACACTGCAGAAGTCTCATTTGAAGCGCCCAGCAGAAAATTTCAGCCTAACCACGAGCGGGTGGTAAAAATTTTAGGAGCAAATCCATTTGTATATGCTCCAATGCTGGTTGACTACAAAAATTACTCTTCACCAGAACCTGGACCATCCAATGAAGAAGGAGGAAATATTTTAAGACATGCATTGATGGAGGGCACGGTGGAGAATAAAATAAAAAATAAGGAGTTGAAGCGGTTGGCGGACCATCAGCGCAATTACAAGGAGCGAGTGGCGATGCTCCGGTTAAAACTGGTGGTGCCAAAAGTTAAATTGCGCGCCAGTAAGCTGGACACTTTGATGGAGGCTGCGGATTATATTCAGCAGTTGGAGCGAAAAATTAAATATTTAGAAGCTCAACTGGAAAATAAGAATTCTGAACGACTTGTCATTGCAAGTCCAGAATTTGTAGACGATGGTGGCGAGCAAATATTGGGAATGTAAAATTATTTTATTTTATGCGATTTGGACTTGGACACGGACTAGCTGTTTGGTATGTGGAAAAAACAGAGCGGGGGATAGAGCACTCTGTGATACTGGAATAACATATCACTTAGTGCTTTATCCCCCGCTCACAGGGTAATTTTATTTGACCTTGACCTACTTAAAAAAAAGTGGTGGGGGTAAGTTTAACCAGGCGTAGGGTATTGAGAAGGTTGTTCAGTCTCAATTCAGTGTAGCTAGGAGACGCACACCTGGAGATGGCTCTTTTCAGTCTTCTACAATTGTGTTTAATGAAAATTTCTGATGACACCGAATTGTTCAAGTATGTGGTGCATCAGTCTGGTGCACCACCAAAAATTAAAATTTTAGTTAAGGAGTTTGACTTTGAAAGAAATGGCTACACAAATTATTTTGCTTATGTTTTCAGAAACGAAAATATTAAATTTTGTAAAGACTGTGGTTTTGCTGCATGTGAGGACATGACAGAATTTATAGAAAGCGGTGGCTACATGATGATGACTGGAATTTCTAACATAAAAAGAGATGAAATACCGCAAGAAAGGTGTGATATTTGTGCAGCTTATTTACATGATTGGCATACATACAGCAGAAACCAGGTGGAGCCTAAGAGAAGCTTATTATTTCGTTGGCCAGGGGCAGTACCTAGGTTTTAGTTTAAAAAATAAAATCTTACTTATGATGTTGAATGTATGGTCTTGAAAAGTGGTGGGGGTAAAGTGATATAGGTGGTGGACATCAGCTGAGGAACATCACTCTCGCTAAATCCAAGGAAGAAGCATCATGGTAAGTCACTGCGTGGAGTTTGTGCTTTTGGAGGAGGACTTGGTAGAGATTGTGGAGCTAATAGAAGACACGACAAGGAAAGGGACTATTGAAAATGTGAGATGCGAGCCTCAGGATGAGAGATCGCAAAAAATTGTTGAAGCCTTTCTGTCTACCATGTTAACTGATAAAACAACAAATTTTGAGTTTGTAAAATATTTATTTGACAATCGGGTGAATGCCAAAATGGCTATATTTTTCAAAAAATAATTTTAATTTCAGAATGACTTGGACATGGTTTGTGAGTTTTAGTTTACGGACAAATGGTGGTGGGGGTAAATAATTTACATATCTATATAAAACTCTAGTTTGTTTGCAAAGGTGAAACATTCCACTAAGATGCCTCCACTGGACAACACTAATGTGCCTCGCAGACAAATTTTTGAAATTTTACAAGACATACCAATTGAAATAACAAATGGGGAAGAGGAAGAAGAAAATGTTACAGAAGATGAAAGTGCAATGGAAGAATTGGATGAAGAAGAAAATAATTTAACAGATATTGACTTACACGCGTCATCATCAGAAGAAGAAGAAATGGAAGATCAGAACACCCCTAAAGTTGGAGCTATATTGGATAGAATGTCGTTGTGTAAAAGACTTGTATTTTGTAGTAGAAGATTATTTTTGGAGAGTAGTGATGACGAGGATAGCAGTGATGAAGTTTCACCTTTGTAAATAACTTTTTGTAAATAATTTTTTGTTTTGCATTTTACAAAAATCACAAAAAAAATATAAAACTGTAAAAAAGAAGAAAAAAGAATATGAGCGGGGGATAGAGCAGCAGATGCTCTATCCTCCGCTCAAAATAATAATTTCCGATGGCCTTGACCCACTTTTGAGAATTGATTGTGGTGGGGGAGAGCATTAGTGGTGGGGGAAACATCATATATACGGGTAGTCAAGCCTCAGTGTCATTTGGTAAGAAAGAGGGAATGCTGGATCGGAGGTGATGGTAAGATTGACTCAATAGCAAATACTTTAACACTGCAATATGTTAACAGGTTGTCAATGGTTAGGAAATATTTTTATTGTTATACTCGCTAGTTTGTTTAAGCTTAAAATTTTAAATATATTTTGTTTTGGTCAAATGCTTTTGCCAGACTTCCTACACGCTAAGACTCATATAAAGTACAGGATTTAAGCTGATCTCTCGGGGAAATACTATGTAGCCACCTCACACTGGTTATCCGAGTCGCATAGTATTGGTGATTTATACAACATAAAATATTTTTAATATGTTATATATCACCAATTCTTATTCGAGTCAGATGACCAATGTTAGGTAGCACATCAGTATTTCCCCGCGAGATCAGTCTTAATTCTGTACATTTTTTGAGTTTTGGCGTGTGGTAAGTGTGCCAAAAGCATTTGCTCAAACAAATATATTTAAAAGTTTTAATTTTGAACAAGTTGGGCAGTAAATAATAAAAATATTTAACTTTTGAACCAGTTGACATATTATTGAAAGTATTTGTTAGAAAGTCAATCTTACTACCATCTCTTATCCAGTGTTCCCTCTTTTTTACCAGATTTAAGGTGGCCTTGACCTATATATTTGTCCTAAATAGCAAATTTTAAATAAATATAATACATTTTGTTCTGCGCATGTGCAGATTTGTTCTGCGCATGCGCAGAACGGGTCTTTCCCAAAGATCACCCCCCACCACCCGCTATAAAAGGAGGTCGGTCAAGAGCGTCTCTCATTCTTTGGTGAACTTTTGTGGAGTTAACATCCAAAGACGCTCTTGGTAATAAGTGTTAAAAAATGCTTCTTTGCCATATTTGTGGGGAATTTTTCCCAGATGAAGACATTTTAGCTATACATCAAGAATTACATATGGAAGACCCGGCGAGTGAAATGGCTAACGAAATGGACTTGGACTGGATTGATGACATTTTGGCTGAATTTAACCGCAACCTGGACAATTGGCAAAGCGAACTTCAACAGATTCAACGCAGAAGACCCAGCGTTATCCAGTTTGGAGGCGCCGGAACATCAGGAGCCTCCAGAACTACGGCACGGGCGGACCTGGACACGGCACGGATGGACCTGGACACGGACACCGAACTGGAACTGGACATGGACACTGAACCGGAAGGAGACGACGGAACAAGTGTTTTACGTGCTACAGCTCTACCCGGACAGAAAGTAGTGCATTTTAAAATAAATAATGTACAACTGGAATTGGAAAATTTTTTAACTGAAGCAAAATTACTGATTGAACAAACACTTCTAGACGAATTGGCCAGATTAAACTTTATTAAATTCGGATTAGTTTTGGATGCAACTTTTACCAACACTGATGGAGAAACAAGTTTAAGAGGATTTATAACCAAAAACCGCACTGTCATGTACGCATCCAAATGTTACAAATATTATTGATGAGTGTGTAGAGGAATTATTAATTAAACTGCAAGAACACCAAGGTAGAGGCTCCGGATGGAGTTTGACCTCTATAGACGGTCTCGATGTGAGGGTCCACAAACATGGTTTGGACAGAGAGGAAGCAGCTACATACCTCTTCCAAAAGCCATTGAGGAAACTAAAGCATGTATAAATGTACAAAAATGTAGATAATGGAGTGTTTCAAGTATGCTATGTTGTGTAAATATATTTTGCCTAACCAGCATCCATGTAGAGTAAGTGGACATTATGTACATGTGAATAATAGATACAACTTCCAAGGACTGTCTTACAGGGTAGTGTTAAAGACATTTGTAAATTTGAAAAGAAGAATCCTGGTGTTTAGTGTAAATATTTTTGGTTTGGACGAAGCAAATAACGTGTATCCAATGAAGATTGTAAAAACAGAGCTTAGGAATCATACAGACTTATATTTGTGACTAGAGGTGAAATCTCACACTATGTGTACATAAAAAATTTTGAAGCTTTAGTAAGTAAACCAGTTATCCAAAATGAAATGTAAAAAAACTATTTGTAAAAGGTGCTTTTGCTTTGTAAATAAGGACTTAAGAAGAGGAGGTGCTAAGTGGTTAAAAGAACACCAAAGACTCTGTAATGAAAATTATGAATGTAAAATCAGTTTTCCACCACCGAACCGTACCATTCTAAAATTTGACAAAATTAATCACCAATACAGGATTCCTTTTGTAATATATGCAGATTTTGAATCCAACCTGATACCACAGGAACTTCCCAATGGTGAAATCAACAGTAGGACAAAATATCAAATGCACGAACCAAATAGTTTTTGTTTGCTGGTCAAGTCCACTCTTACTGATGAACATTTGCAAGATTTTGGACTACCCACATCACCGATTTTGTACAGAGGTGAAAATCCTGCTAAAATTTTTGTAGATAATTTGTATGATATAGCCAGTAAGGTGGATCGAGTGTACAGTAATATTGTTCCAATGTTACCCCTCGATGAAGAGGAGGAAATCCAATTTTTGAATGCTACCTCTTGTTATATATGTAAAAAGATTTTACAGTGGACAATCATAAGTTCACGATCATGACCATCTGACCGATATTACAGGGGGGCCAGCCTGCAACGCATGTAATTTAAATTTGAAACTGCCAACTTTCATTCCAGTTGTGTTGCACAACCTGAGTGGGTATGATTCCCATTTTATAATACCGGAATTGGGAAGAGATACAGGCAAGATTGATGTTATAGCACAAACTTTAGAAAATTATATTAGTTTCTCTAAGAAAATTGGCAAAATAAAATTAAGATTTGTTGACTCATATAGGTTTATGCCATCAAGCCTTGCCAAACTAACTAACAATTTAAGACGACAGGATTTAAAGGAAACAAAGAAAATCGTACCTGCAGACAAATTGGACTTGGCATTAAGAAAAGGTGTGTTTCCATATGATTACATTACTGGACTAGAAAAAATTTGAGAAACCAGACTACCACCCATTGAAGCTTTCAAAAGTAAACTGACGGACACGGAAATTTCAATTGAAGATTATAATCATGCATGTTAACGTCTGGAATGAATTAGGAATGAATACCTTGGGTGATTATTCTGACTTTTATGTAAAACTAGATGTAACATTATTGTGTGACATAATGGAACAATTTAGGAAACACCTGTTTCACTGCTTACGGACTGGACCCCCTTCATTCGTTTACATCTCCCGGCTTAGCATGGCAGGCCATGCTAAAATCCCACCGAGTGGCAAGTTGGAGCTGTTAACCGATATCGATATGGTTTTGATGATCGAATTCAGGTGTACGCGGTGGATTAACTCAGGCCGTACAAGACATGTCCAAAGCTAATAATAAATTCTACCAAATTATGATGAGACTAAAGATTCAATTTTTCTTGGATATTTTGATGCGAATAATTTGTACGGTTGGGCGATGTCCAAACCCCTTCCGTATGGCGACTTTGAATGGGTAGACCCTGATTCACTTGGAAATATTATTGATATTCCAAAGAAGGTGACACCGGCTACATCTTAGACTGCGACTTCGAGTATCCAGACCACCTACACGATCATCATTACGACTTGCCACTGTTGGCTAAAACTGAAGTATCACCGACAGGAAAATGGCCCAAATTAATGATGACATTAAACAACAAAAACCGATATGTATGCACATTATTTAGTTGTTCAGCAAGCCCTGGAATTAGGAATGATTATCACCAAAATTCATCGAGTTTAAAATTTTCCCAATCGTGTTACTTGAAACCTTACATAGATTCCAACACCGTGAGGAGAGCAGCAGCCACATCAGCTTTGAAAAAGATTTTTACAAGCTTTATGAACAATTCGATTTTTGGGAAAACTTTTTAGAAAATAAAAGGAAACACAAAAATGTAAAATTAGTAAGTGATCCTAAAGTGTTAGAAAAACTTGTACAGAAACCAAATTTAAAACTACTATGATAATTAATGAAAATCTAGTAGCGGTAAGCATGAATAAAACCCAAAATTGTTATGGATAGACCATTGTACATAGGAATGTCAATATTGGATATAAGTAAAACTCACATGTATGACTTTCATTACAACAAAATGGTTCAACATTATGGAAGAAAATATTGGAGTAGCCCTACATGGACACGGATTGCACTGATTTATTGGATCAAGACGCAAGATATGTATGAAGACCTTCTGACTGTTCATACACAAAAATGATTTTGACTTTTCCGACTACCCAAGAAACCATCCGAACTTCAATGAAGAAAACAAAAAGGTGCTAGGAAAATTTAAAGATGAATGCAACGGATCGGTAATGGATGAAATTGTAGCGTTGATGTCCAAATTATATTCTTTTAAAGTATATAAAGGACAAGAAGAAACATCAACCACTAAGAAAGCAAAAGGTGTAAAGACAGGTTATTTGAAGAAAAATATAGACTTTGAGCACTACAAAAACTGTCTATTTAACAACACCACCTTGACTGCTAAATTCAACACCATAAGGAGTGAAAAACACAAACTTTACAGTGTTACAGAAGTGAAAAAAGCACTATCGGCAAATGATGACAAAGACATATTATGGATGACAAAATCAACACTCTTCCTTTCGGCCACTACTCTCTTAACCCCATCAACAACTAACCTATTCTTCGTCCTTCTTCGACCTTCTTCGACCTAAATTCCTTTTCCTTCCGTAAAAAAATGGGGAACACGGCAAGTCCAACGCCGTGTTTCCCCCATTTTTTTACATCAATTTGAATGACCTTGACCCAGTTAAATATGGATATAATGTATTAAATATTTATTTTTACTTCATCCATGAATGAGGAAGGATAAAATTATGGATTTCAAACAAAAAATTGTTCATGAACTTCATAAACCGGCTAGGAGAAAATTTCCCCGAAGAAATACTGTTATAAAAGGAATGAATGATCTATATCAAGCTGATTTAATCGAAATGATTCCTTATAGTAAACAAAATTAAAGGATCTAAATATATATTGACTATTATCAATTGTTTACAAAAATGGCAGATGCTTTACCGCTAAAAGATAAACCGGCAAGAGTGTAACAAAAGCCATGGAAACTGCGATACAGAGAGATAAAAATACCATAAAACACTTACAAACCGATGATGGTAAAGAATATTTCAATAAAGAATTTTCAAATTTAATGAAAAAAACACAATATAAACCATTATTCGACTAACTCAGAGGTAAAAGCATCAATCATTGAAAGATTCAATAGAACTTTAAAAGGTGCGATGTACAAGATGTTTTTCAAACAGGGGATCGCACGTATGGATTGATATGTTACCAAAACTAATAAACGATTACAATAACAAGTTTCATAGAACTATTGGTATGAAACCAAGCCAGGTGACTAGTAAAAATGAAAAACTTGTATTAAAACGTATAAAAATGAATACTAAACCAAAAGTTGAAAAACTAAAGCCTAAAACGTTTAACGTTGGTGATAAAGTGCGAATAAGCAAATACAAAGGTGTATTCAGTAAAAGATACCTGCCAAATTGGACAAATGAGGTATTTACCGTATTTAAGGTGCAACCTACAGTACCAGAAACTTACATTTTAAAAGATAATAAAGGACAATTGCTCGAAGGAGGGTTTTATGGACATGAAATGTTAAAATCCACAGTAGGTGATGTATATCTCGTTGAAAAGGTGTTACAACGGAAAAAAGATAAAGTGAAAGTGCGATGGTTAGGATTTAAATAAGAGTGAAGATTCTTGGATACCTAAAAAGGATCTCATATAATGATGGAGCATCATTTTAGGTTGAACCTTTACAAAGGATGGAGATAAACCGCAAAAGGATAGTTTTACCTATTAATAATATTGATGAACTTACGGTGGACAATTCAGAATTAAACAGTTGGCAAACATGGTGTTTTGTTACCAAACACGGTGCGTTGTCTTGTAACCGGTCCATCCAATTGTGGTAAAACAAATGTGGTATTCAATTTGATTACAAACCCAAAAGGATTGCGTTTCAATAACTTGTATGTCTTGTAAGGGTTTTAATCCCATTAATTGTTTAATGTGGACAGCAACAGTCTAGGCCAGGGTGAACAGATATTAGTGAATGGAGCTTTACCGTTACTTAATTGATTAGTGAGCGAAAGGTGTATAGAAAAATAGAATTTAACCTGATTGGTCAAGAGTGATTTATTCCTCAAAATAAACATAAATTCATTACAGCGATAGAATGAGAACATAAACTAAAGTTCATCTTGGTGGTAAATGTGTACTGGATGCCGCGGGACTCTGAGGCACAGGTTTTAAAATATAAACTTAAAATACAAAAAAAAAAGAGCAGTTCGAGCTTCGGACACAGGCTGAACGCTCTAATGACCTAGTCGTCACCCTATCATGCAACCATACGTAAATTAATCTGTTAACTTAGTACATGGGG
The DNA here is from genome assembly GCA_030545055.2 of Neoaliturus tenellus. Classification (NCBI taxonomy): domain Eukaryota; kingdom Metazoa; phylum Arthropoda; class Insecta; order Hemiptera; family Cicadellidae; genus Neoaliturus; species Neoaliturus tenellus. The sequence goes on along the minus strand of CM061531.1, from coordinate 189,189,898 downwards.
CGTCAGTGTACGGTTATTGGCAGGACTGTTCCTGAGCGGCTCGGCAAGCATGCGACGGAGCGCTCGGCTCGTTAAAATAATAGTTTAAAGCGGTCTGTCATCACACTTGAAATGAGCGAATAAGCAAAAATTATGTTCAGAGCAGTAACCAGACAGCTTAGGCCGTCGGAATGCTCGTGAACTTACAGTATTTAGCGCGTACGTTGCTAGTACTTGACAGAAGTCAGAAAAGACCGTCCCCGGAGCGATTCCAGGGCAAGGACCATAGCCGAAGGAACGCTTCTGGGAGGATTTAAAACTTAATTGGAAAGAAATTAATTGCGGGATTTGAGTTAGAGCGGGAGCGTTCCTGACCAAACAGGCGGCCGGAACGCTCGACGGGTTACGACTGAAAAATTTATATTGCCAAATAAAATTAATTTGAATTTATTAGAATAGTGTAGGTGGACAGAAACTGTTAATTAATTGTGAGGGAAAAGATAAAAATTTTTAGGACTAACGATAAGTCAACTTGGAAGGTAATATAAGGTACTCACAGTCACTGTAGGCGGTGGGCCACGACCGAAAAACACATGCACGCAACGCACTACGGAACGTAACAGACAGACCGCATCCCCGCGGGGTCAAGTTTTATACACACCCCGAACACTTCCGGGAACAGCCGAAGCCTACCGAACTCCTACAAAGGTTCTTATCAGTAGGGCCTAGTGATAACCGGCGATCGTCCTCACACCTCCCACCTACATAAGAGAAAAAAAAAATTTGCACCTGTCACTAAACTAAAATTATTTCACGGGATGGTCGAACAAAACAATGAACCTCTTCTTATATGCACATTTATTTGTGTTTCTCACTCCAAACTATTTAAAATGTCATTCCACGTCATATGGGCGACAGGCGACGAAATGGGCGAGAAGGTAACACTAAAAATACATTCCGGTGACTCGCGACAACGGAACAGAGGTGAAATTTCGGAGACCGAACCAACGTAACCCCCCGGGGGGGCGGTGTTAGAGTCAACAGGACATCCGTCCCGCAAATCGCGCTGGATGGTGAGTCCATGAACGCCATTTGTCCTGGAGAGTCAATCATAAGGACGTCCGAGTCCGAACAGTAATCTGTAGGAGGGTGAGATAGTCTCTCAGAGTTAACTATCGCACGTGCAGGCGATGAAATTCTTCCGTGCGGCCGCTGCCGGAGGACTCCACTTAGGTATTTCAATAATAGACACGGTACGGATAGGACGGCCCTCGTCGAGCACGGGTGTCCCGGGGGAACGCGTCGAGGCGGGGCTGCATGCGCGGAGGAGTGCAAGGTGTCGTGGGAACCTCGAGCAGGTTGCGTTCAGAGAGGTGAAGACGCCGCAACCGGGTCTTTTTATTGGGTCGAGGCTTCCTGCGGCCCCGCTTTTCGTACGCCAGCTCGTCTCCCCATTACAGGTGGACTGCCACTTGAAAATAGACAATAACCAATGAAAAATAAAACACGAGCTTGTATACGCTTGCAAATAGTTTTAGTTACCCACAAAGCAAAATAAGCGTTGTATCTTTATACAGACTGATAACGAGAGGAATTAACTAGCCAGATTAATCGTGTTATTTTACTATCTTCTACTTAAATATAACATAAAAAGATGCGAAGCAAAATGTCAGTGCGAACAATACATAGCACCCACATACAAGTTAACTGCCTCACGTATTATTTATCAGCGCGAAACATATAGCACTAATAATCACTGCACATGCCTTTAAATCACTATAGTCTAAGATCAGCGCAGGCAAAACATAGCACTGACAGTAGAAATTATTATAGGTACTATTATATCGTCAGCGCAGGTGAAACATAGCGCTAACAATAAGTAAATTTTTAAAGTTAATAACAATGAAAAAATAAAATGCTTTATGGTGTATACGCAAAAAAAAAAAATAAAGCTATCAGTGCGGGGCGATACATAGCACTAACAATAAACAAATTACCCGAGTCACAAATTACCACTATATTGTATGTACACAGCTCCAGCACAATCTCAAACACAAACTGGATATTTCACTTCCGTTATTAGCGATTATCAGAGCACTTCAACGGAAACCTCGTTATCGCACAACGGCTTATCGCTGACCGGCTGATTAACCATGGAACGGCTTGAGGTCCTTGATGTGCCACCGGCCTGAGTCATTCCCATCCTTATCGGTTAATCCATAGACGTTCGGCCCGAGCTTACTCTGAACGTAATATGGGCCAACAAATTTGGGCGCTAAAGACGCACTGAAATGTTTTGACGCCTTAGACAGCACATAGTTGCGCCTTAACACGGGGTCACCCACTGAAAAATTAACATCCTTCGACGTAGGTTCGTAATATTTCTTCTGAGATTCCGCGGCTTTTTTCAAATTCTCACGTACACGCTCGTAAGCGTCTTTCAACACCTTATCCCTTTTCGTGACACTTTTGCTGGATATCCACGTTTTCCGGTTCAATCTTGCCCTCACAAAGTTCGTAACGGAGTGATAGCGGTACCAGCGGCTCGCGCCGTACACAAGGAAACTCGGCGAATAATTGGTGGATTTATGCACAGATGTGTCCACGCAAAAATTATTTCACCTAAATGTTTATCCCAGCTTTTATGTTTCAGTGCAAAACTGACGAATCATTGTCTTTACGGTCCTGTTCGTCCGTTCAACCGGGTTACACTGTGGCGAATATACAGGAGTAAATCTGTGATTATCGAGTACCGAGTAGCGAGCTCTTTAAACAATTTATTTGCAAATTGAGTACCGTTGTCGGACAACAGCGTATGCGGAGCCCCGTAACGATAAAGCACCAGTTTCTCAAATGCGTCACTCACCGTCTGAGCGGTTGCGCGGCGGAGCGGTTTATATTCAACCCATTTAGAGAAGGTGTCTTGGAATAATAGAAGATAACTGTTCCCATTAGATGAATAAGGAAGGGGTCCGATAAGGTCGGTCGACACCACAGACCAAATATTTTCCGGAAATTTATACTCATTTTTCCACCTGGTTGTTTTTGATCAATTTTATGACGTTGACACGACTCGCACTTGCTCACGAAATCGGAAATCTGGCGGTACATCCCAGACCAATGGTACCTTGACGAGATCCTGCGAGTGGTTTTATAACGCCCTAGGTGACCGGCTGTCGGTAAACAATGGTTTTCCTCCAACACACGAGGCACGTCGGCCGGTCGGACGCACAGTTGCCCATCGTCGCTGTTGCTGTCGCCAGCGCTTTTCTGATTTTTCCTGTGAAAAAGTAGGTCCTCGCGGACTCTAAACATGGGAAAATCACCTGGGCTAGCCCGTACCTTATTAATCGTTTCCTCATACCAATCGCTTGGTTCAGGACAGGCGGCCGCGATCTGATGTTCAAGGTCATCAACAGGCGCGTGCGATAATGCATCAGGAACCACGTTTGAGCGCACCTTTCCTATATACCACATCGAAGTTGTATTGTTGGAGGTCCAAGGACCATCTAGCAAGGCGTCCACTGGGGGTTATCAAGTTTGTACAACCACTTTAGCGCCTGACAGTCACTCACTACTGTGAATTTATACCCCTCGATGTAAGGGCGGAATTTTCTACAGCACACAAAACCGCGAGGCATTTCTTTTCGCAGCTAGAGTACTTGCGCTCCAAATCATTTAAACTCCTACTGAAATAAGCGATAACGCGCTCGGAACCATCTATACTTTGCACCAATGTCGCTGCGATCCCTACATCACTCGCGTCGCACTGTATTGAAAACGGTTTTGAAAAGTCCGGACATACTAAGACTGGGGACTCAGAGAGAGCGTGCTTGAGCTGATCAACGCACTTGTTGTGAATCACCCCCACTCCCATTTTTGATTTTTCCGTAATAAACGAGCTAGGGGTTCAGTATTGTTCCTGAATATCGCGCCACAAAACGACGATAAAACGATGCCATGCCATGGAGGCGGCGTAACTCGCGCGCATTGCTAGGCGCGGGATAGCCCACGATTGCGCGCACCTTTTCCTTATCTACAGATATCCCTGCGGCACTAATATGGTGACCTAAATAAGTCATTTTCGGTCTGACAAAATTTACATTTTTCCAGATTCATTAACAACCCAGCCTCACGGAGGCGGCGAAACACTTTTTTTAGTGACTCTAAATGCTCCTCAAAAGTCGGCGATACCACAATAATATCGTCCAAATAGGGGAAAGCGCAGTTGTCGAGCTCCGGTCCAATGACACGTTCTAAAGTCGCTGGAAAGTTGCTCCGGACGAATGGTGTCCAAACGGCATCACACAAAACTGATACAGTCCCTTACCGGGGACGGTAAACGCCGTGTACTGGCGGCTCTCAGGCGCGAGCGGAACTTGAAAGTAAGCGTCACGTAAGTCAATCGAACTCATATAACGGGCTCCACGCAATTTATCTAAAATCGAGGAGATAAACGGCAAAGGATATGCGTCAGGTATGCTGACTTTATTTACTGCTCTCAAGTCCAGTGTGCAACCTATACGCGCCAGAGGGTTTTCTAACTAAAACAATTGATGAAGACCAAGGACTGTCCGATTCCTCGATAATCCCACGTTGAAGAAATTTGTATACTTCATCGTGTAGAATTTTAGTCATGGCGGGCGACCTAGGAAAACATCGCTGCTTTATAGGCGTGGTACCAGGTTTAATCCGGATTTCATGCGCCACTAGGTGAGTCTTACCTGGCACGTTTTTAAATTGTTCGATCTCATGACGTAGAAATTTATCTAATTGACGGCACTGATCGCTAGTCAACGAGTCGACGGCATAAAGCTCTGAAACACTGTTATTTTCGAAGCGCACTTGATGATTTTTAGCGTCAATATTAGCGCCTAGCATTTTTAGCCAGTCGAGGCCGAGTAGAACATCAACAGATAGCGTGGGCAAAAATTTCATTTGACCTGTATAAGTTGCTGAATCGGTCGCAATATTAACAGTGAAGGCTCCAAGCACAGGAGATACACTTCCGTCGGCAAGGCGGGCATAACTGTCATGATAAACCTGATAAGGCGCGGAACAGTGACGGCACAAATCTCCCACAAGTTTACCCACGTAAGACTCTGTGCTACCGGTATCGACAAGAGCAGCAAACTGTTTACCAAACATAGATACGTTAAGATAAATTCTATCATCAGAAATATTAATATTACTACATGATAATGGTACAGTTATAACACAAGGCTGCTCTTCGTTCTGGGGGCTGGAAGAAACACTGGGCCCGATCACCCCCGTATTTATCGGGACCTCGGGGCGTTTCCCGAGCATTTTGGGCAGCTGCTCACCGTCTTCCCTTTTAATCCGCACCTGTAACAAAATATATTGCGGGGTTTCTTACATGACCGATGTGTGTGGTCGCCGGCGTCGCAGTTCCAGCAGCGGGATTGTTTGGTCGCTGCTCCGTTACCGGTGTCGGGGGCCACGGCGGTGGTGACGGTGGCGCGGGCGGGACGGCTCGGAGGCTGTGCGGCGGCGGCGTGGGCGCTCTCTGCACCGCTCACCGGTGAGGGACCGCTGCGGAGTTTCGGCTTGAATCTGCCTTGGTACGCCGTGTCGGTGGAGTACGCCTGAGCTGCTTTCGGTGGGGGCCGGAACACCTTAGCCTCCTTACACAATACCTCGTACTCCGTGCCGAGTTGTATTAGCTCAGACATCGAGTCAAAATCACCACGTTTAATATACGTTTTATATTCGGGCCGTAAGTTCTTGTACACGAGTTCTATTTGTTTACTCGTGGACATACCACCATGGCGTCTCATTAAGGTACGCAAAGAGATTGTAAAGTCACGGACACATTCCTCAGCACCTTGTGTACGAGACCTAATTTCGTCTTCCAGGCTATTTTTAAAGTCTGGGGGAAGGTAGTTTATTTTAAATGAGTTAATGAAATCATTGTAATTTTGCCATTCTTCCCTATTAATCCGAAACCACAAGATAGCTTTACCTCGTAAACACTCCGGGAGGGCTGATAACATATCGTCGTCGCTTATCGCGTACGCACTTTTTAATTCATCTAGCCTTTCGAGAAACGCCACGGCACCTTTCTCTCCATCAAATCTAAGGTTCCACTTACGTACACTATCACAGACACGAGCAAGGGGGTTAGTTTTTTGGTTGTCACCTTCGTTTGCATTGTTTGCCAAATTGGTATTTTCAGCCTCGTCGGCCGACGCGTCACCTTTAAGATTTTTATCGTGTTTGTCAACCTGCTTTTTCCTAAGGTAGTCGATTAATTTGTGTCGGAGTTTTTTAACGTCACCGTGAGGGCTTAATCCTAACTCAACAAGTTTGCTCTTTAATTTGGACTTCCTCATGCGAGAGACGTCTTCTAACACAACACCAACGTCACTATCTGACCCAGATGACATTATGAATTTTTTTTACACTGACAGAGAGTAATTATGTACAGTTAATTTATTTCCTTTATAACCAATCGCTCACCAAGACACAATACCTTCGGGCGCCTTTTAATTTACAAATGACAAGCTTACTAAACTGTCCCTGTTCGATAGGTGCCATAAATGTAAGGGTTTTAATCCCATTAATTGTTTAATGTGGACAGCAACAGTCTAGGCCAGGGTGAACAGATATTAGTGAATGGAGCTTTACCGTTACTTAATTGATTAGTGAGCGAAAGGTGTATAGAAAAATAGAATTTAACCTGATTGGTCAAGAGTGATTTATTCCTCAAAATAAACATAAATTCATTACAGCGATAGAATGAGAACATAAACTAAAGTTCATCTTGGTGGTAAATGTGTACTGGATGCCGCGGGACTCTGAGGCACAGGTTTTAAAATATAAACTTAAAATACAAAAAAAAAAGAGCAGTTCGAGCTTCGGACACAGGCTGAACGCTCTAATGACCTAGTCGTCACCCTATCATGCAACCATACGTAAATTAATCTGTTAACTTAGTACATGGGGGCGTCAGTGTACGGTTATTGGCAGGACTGTTCCTGAGCGGCTCGGCAAGCATGCGACGGAGCGCTCGGCTCGTTAAAATAATAGTTTAAAGCGGTCTGTCATCACACTTGAAATGAGCGAATAAGCAAAAATTATGTTCAGAGCAGTACCAGACAGCTTAGGCCGTCGGAATGCTCGTGAACTTACAGTATTTAGCGCGTACGTTGCTAGTACTTGACAGAAGTCAGAAAAAGACCGTCCCGGAGCGATTCCAGGGCAAGGACATAGCCGAAGGAACGCTTCTGGGAGGATTTAAACTTAAATTGGAAAGAAATTAATTGCGGGATTTGAGTTAGAGCGGGAGCGGTTCCTGACCAAACAGGCGGCCGGAACGCTCGACCGGGTTACGACTGAAAAATTTATATTGCCAAATAAAATTAATTTGAATTTATTAGAATAGTGTAGGTGACAGAAACTGTTAATTAATTGTGAGGGAAAAGATAAAAATTTTTAGGACTAACGATAAGTCAACTTGGAAGGTAATATAAGGTACTCACAGTCACTGTAGGCGGTGGGCCACGACCGAAAAACACATGCACGCAACGCACTACGGAACGTAACAGACAGACCGCATCCCCCGCGGGGTCAAGTTTTATACACCCCGAACACTTCCGGGAACAGCCGAAGCCTACCGAACTCCTACAAAGGTTCTTATCAGTAGGGCCTAGTGATAACCGGCGATCGTCCTCACAGTCTTTTCCAAATCATTACAACAACCCAAATACCAATTATTAGAAAAAATATTTAATAATGTGCCAGAAGTGAAATATTACAAGTATGATGCAAGTGAAAGCGTAATGCAACCGCATGAAGCTAAACCATTTTCAGTTTTTATATTTGATGATGTATCCTGTGAAAACCAAAACACTATCAGGAGCTATTTCGCTATGGGGCGACATAACAATATAGATAGCATTTACATAGGTCAGACTTATAGTAAAATACCAAAACAACTGATAAGAGACAACGCAAATGTGTTAATTGTATTCAAACAGGATGAAACTAACTTAAAACACATATATTACGATCATGTCAATGCGGATATGTCATATGAACGGTTTAAAGACATATGTGGTAAGGCTTGGGCTGAAAAGTATGGATTTTTGACAATTATGAAGGAACAACCACTAAATAACGGCCGATACAGGATAGGTTTCGATAAATTTATATTAATTCACTAACCATTATATCACGCAATCATTCTTGTACACCACGTCTTGCTACAAACATGGTTAACCAAGAAAAGTTAGTAAAGGAAATTAAATCACTTAGTGATTCTATTCGGGCTAAAAACAGAGCGTTAAAGTTAGGTATCAGCGAAAGGGAGAAATTTCTTGAATCTACTTTTAAACCTATTACAGAGCCTTTGAAACAATTGAACAAAAAATTGACTAAACCTTCTTTTCAAGGTGATATTATTGCTCCGATAACAGAATATGAAAGGGAAAGTGTAATATCAGAAGAAATTAGCGATGAGGACCCGGAAGCCTCCATATTTAGTGATACAACGGCAGAAAGAGAAGATGTATATGCTGGTAGTGAAGAAGAAGTGGTATCTATAGCGAGTGAAGAAGAAAAAACAGAAGGAGAACCATCAAACATAAGCTTATTGGGTGAAAATATTCATACGAAAGGACCTTTAGGAAGAAAATACTTGTTAAAACTGTTAATTGGAACTAATTCTACTAAAAAATACCACAGTTATGGAGCAAGAATGTCCAAAGAAGGTGTAATGGTTGGTAATAGCAAATTAGATGTCGATGAACATGATAATATTCACGTAGGTGATCAAATATATAAAGGGACGAGGGGATTATTTGAATTATTATTTGAAAATAAACCTTTACATGCATTGGTAAAAGATGATGATTTGGAAGTGTATAGCAAAATTTTGGAAGAAACTAATGCATATAGAAGAAATTATTTACCTGATGCTCCAATATTTCGAAATAAATCTGTAAAATATAGAGAATTTGTTTCCAAAATAATACCAATTATAAGAAGAAAACCTGTAAAAAGAAGATTTGTAGCATCCACTTTTGACATAAGTTCCCCAGAACCGAGGAAAAGAAGCAAATCAGTCACCGGTAAAGGATTGATGAAGAAACTATACAATACAAACGTAATTTATTACAATAATATCAATAAATTGGTGGATAGAATGAAACTAATACATGAAGCCAAAGAAGCGGGCCATACTGGATTGGAAAACGAATGGGTGGCTTTAGTGGATGAACTTAGAAACCGCGGGGTAATCTCATAAAAATGCGTTACTCCCTAAAATGCTAATCAGTTGCACCATGAGTGTTGACAAGTTTGGACGGTATTCCTCGGATGGATTATATTACGCGAATAACTTAAAAAGAGGTGCTGGTTTACCACAAACACCTGAAGGAGATTATGATATTAGTAATAAAAGGTTAAAAAACATAAAAGATCCCACGGACGAAAACGATGCAGTAAATTTAAAAATATTAAAGGAAAAGATATCACCAACATTAAGACTACACAATAACACATATGACGCAGAAGATCATAGAATTATCAACGTTGGTAAACCAAACCAAAACGGTGATGAAATAAACAAAGGTTATTTGTCATCTGAATTAAAAAATACGTTAAAATTCAATGGAAAAACGTATAGTGCTAACAATAAACGTATATCCAACGTAGATGACCCTAAAGATGCAAAAGACAGCGTAAATAGACGCTATTTACATTCCTTGATACCTGAAAAGACAAAAGACGGATTTTCTTTTTATAAATATGTTATTAACGATATAGGTTATCCAAAAAATGAAAATGATGCTGTAAACCTCAAATATATAAAAGATCATTGTGTCATACATGATGTGGGAGTTATCGATTGTCTTGGTAATTGTTTGGCTAAAGTAAAAGATGGTTCAGCACCATCAGATGGTGCAACAGTTGGTCAAATGAAAGAGACTTTAAAACAAGAAACAACAGGATTTGTAAAACAAGACCAAGTGGTATCACGGCAGGGGGATGTGTTTGTACAGGGAAATGAAAAGTTTACATTACTTGAACAAAACAATAATGTTTGGGATGGTAAAGGAAAGAAATTAACAAATGTAGATATGGGTACAGAATTATTTGATGTTCCAGTTTTAGCACAAACTATACATTCTAATCCATATAATATTACCGAACCTTACATATGTAGATTTAAAAAACAAATACGTAATGTATTTCCTGGTACCGAAGATTTCGATTGTGTTGTAGTTAGTCAATCTTTGATATTAGATAAACCAAGTGGTGATGTTTTTAATGCAAATGATAAGAAAATAGGTAATTTAAAACAAGGAAGTGATCCAAATGATGCTGCAACTGTAGGACAGGCTATCACAACATCACAAATGGATAGTAAAGTGTATACTTGTAATAATAAACGTATAACAGACCTTAAAGACCCTGAACATGTGGATAATGCTGTCACTGTTAATTTTCTTGTTAAAGTTTTAGGAAATGCATTATTTGATATATACAATCTTATTGGAACCCGTACACATGGTAATTGGGTGTCTGAATCCGAGAGAGGTAATTGGATTAAACGGGAAATTTTTAATAAATACTTTACTAACCCTAATACGCAAAAGTTTAGATCATCAGATTGGGGTGATATTGATATTTAATAAAAGAACACAATAAACAACTTCATTTATGTCCAACTCGTCATAGAGTTAACACATGAGTTGTACATTGCGATTATAAAAGGACTATAATGACGTTCCAGTACATCAGTCCATATCGAGACACTGTAAGGAAAGGAGGTGGGATCACGTCCACAGCGGTTTCTCTGTTAAGTAAAGCTTTAAATCGAATTCCAGTAGGATCTGTCGTAAATAGAGCAATAGACGCTTTACCATACGAATTTCACATACCGGGAGGTTATCAGTATTGCGGACCAGGAACTAAATTGAAAAAACGACTGGAAAGAGGCGATCCAGGCATAAATAAGTTAGATCAGGCTTGTAAAGAACACGATATAGCATATTCAACATTTAGCGATACAAAAAATAGATCAATAGCTGATAAAAAGCTCGCGGATATAGCTTGGCAACGAGTAAAGTCTAGTGACGCTAGTATTGCAGAAAAAGCAGCAGCTTTAGCGGTAACAGCAGGTATGAAGGCTAAAACAGCGGTAGGAGGTGGAAAAAGGAGGAGAAGAGTGAAAAGGAGATCGGTAAAGACGAAACATGGAGGGAATATTAGAAGAAAACGACGTTCCACCAGAAAGGGTAGCAAAAAACCAACAGTATGGTCAATGGTAAAAAACGGGGCAGGTCTATACCTAAGACCGTATCGTGCATATTAAATAAAAGAAATCAATTAGTAATACCACATAAAGCGTTAACAAATATTGAATTATTTAAATACATTTCATGTTTAAAAATACCTTTTTTTCGTGGTGTCTTTATGAAAGATGAATTACCAGTTAAAATGTGGAAAAACGAAACCGGCATTGTAAATTTAGACAATTCAGAAGGTCCTGGCACTCATTGGGTTTGTTATAAGAAATTAGGTGATAATATTTATTACTTTGATAGTTTTGGCAATTTACCACCACCTAAAGAACTCGAGCATTACTTTAAATCTGCTAAAAACATATATTACAACTATAAAAGAGAACAACCTGATAACACTTTAATATGCGGCCATTTATGTTTGGAATTCCTAGATAAAAGTATCAGTCACAATTGAGATGTCTTCCTATACGGTATCATTAACAGGAAAATCGTCCACTTTGCGAAGTATCCTTTTTCCAGCGTTACGCTTGCAAGAAGGAAGATTTTGGGAAGCGGCACTGTTGGATTTTACAACTTACAACTCTATTCCCAATGTTACGGAAGATAAAAATAACTTATTGCATTACTATAAAGGAAAAGATGCCAGTGGGAAGTTTACAGACTTAGAAGTTTGCAGTTTACCTACAGGTTCTTATGAAATTGATCATATTAATGAATTTTTGCAAAATAAAATGGGAAAAGACAATATAACATTAAAAGGTAATAACAATACGATGAAAGCTGAAATTAACTCCAAATATTATATAGATTTTACTCAGGAACACTCAATCGGTGAATTGTTAGGATTTCCCAAAGATGGACCAATTTTAGAACCAAATCAAACACATTCCGGTAAACAAACTGTAACAATATTAAAAGTCAATAGTATAGATATAACTTGTAACATTATACAGGGAGCTTACAGAGATGGAGCTAATACCCATATAATACATACTTTTTACCCGAGTGTACCTCCAGGATTTAAAATTGTTGAAAAGCCACAAAACCTAGTATATCTGCCGTTGAACACCACTTTCATTTCAGACATCGTGTTGAACGTATTGGATCAAGACGGTAACTTGATAGATTTCCGAGAAGAGCCAATTACAGTTAGATTACATTTAAAATCGACACTTTAATACAAAAATCATGGGTTTATCATTTAAAAGTGGACAACCTACGGGAAACCGCATTAGTAGCTCTTCAGCTGTGGAGGAGTTAACACGCGAGAACATTCGTTTCTTAGAAAAGATTGGTTTAAAATTAACCGATTATGGATATACTGGATATAGCGCAGGGTCCAACATTCGACGAAACCCTATGGGAAAAAGAATATCACACCCACAACCCTTACACTTCATCAAAATTGAACAATAACGACGAAATTCGTATTCCTATACAACATCAAGACATTTACACACTACCATGTGAAAGTTACTTGTATATTGAAGGAAAAGTTACTAAAAAGGACGGTACTACTACTGGTACAACAGTTCCATTTATAAATAATCCTATGGCTTTCCTGTTTGATGAAATTAGATATGAAATATCAGGTGTAACAGTTGATTCCACTAAAAAAGTAGGTATTGCAACAACTTTAAAAGGGATAACATCTATATCACCTAATGAAACCAATTTACTTCTACCTGCCGGATGGGTTTTACCTGAACATGACACAATCACTCCAAATACAAAGGGATATTTTGATTTTCATATTCCATTACGTTTGTTGCTTGGATTTGCTGAAGATTATAGAAAAATAATATTAAATGTTAAACAAGAATTAGTTTTGTTGAGATCTTCGAACGATAAAGACATTATTAAAGCTCCAGACGGTACAACAGATGCAACTTTAGAATGGAAATTAACATTAGACAAAATTGTATGGAGAGTCCCACATGTTAAATTAGCTGACGAGCATAGAATGCTACTATTAAGGAAATTAAAGGCTGATCGTGATATTGTAATTCCTTTTAGAAGTTGGGAATTCCATGAACATCCCAATTTACCTGCTACGGATCGACACACTTGGACTGTTAAAACATCTAATTACGTAGAACGAGCCAGGTATATTATATTTGGTTTACAAACAGGTAGGAGAGACAGTATCACAAAACATGCAGGCAAATTTGATCATTGCAACTTAAAAAATATTAAAGTTTATTTGAATTCACAATTTTTCCCCTACGACAATTTAAATGTGTCATTCGCTAATAAAAAGTACAGTATATTATACGATATGTATGCAAGATTCCAAAATTCATACTATGGTAAAACAAATACACCTTTACTATCACCGGAAGAATACTTAGATGGTTACGCAATAGTTGTAATTGATTGTTCTAAACAAAATGAATCAGTAAAATCATCAAGTGTTGACATAAAGATAGAAATGGAATTCAACGAGCCTATACCTGCAAATACAACTGCATATTGTTTAATTTTACACGATAAAATTGTCACTTACACACCTTTGACTGGAATTGTTAAAAATGTTTTATAAAAAATCGTTTTTGTGAAATTTCAATCACGGGCGCGATTATAAAAGGGGAGCGCGCAGGTCGCTCCTGATCAGTTTGTTGCCTGACATCGTATGGGTAGCATCATCTTCAATATGGCTTCTACTAGTGGTACAACGGAATGCGATATAGAAAATGAAATTTCAGAATTTTTGGACATGAATGGACAGCAACACGGCGCAGATCAAGAAGGAGAAGAAAAAGGTAAAAAGAAAAAATATTTGTCCAAGAGGAAGAGAAATGTGGAAGAAAATATTTCACCAAATATTTTGATGGAAGTATTTTTACGAATTTTTTATCCAATCTCTTCAAGTTTGGATAAAAGTGTTTTAATTGGAGTTATGAAATCAAACGACTATTCACCTACAGTAATTTTAACTCACGGAACAAAAATGATTTTGTTTACAGCCAATGCTTGAGAATCTTTTATGAAACACCTCCATTTGTTGGAATGTTACTTTAATAGCAACATGTTTGGCAGAAAAACAAAAGTAGGACTATTGGATTCAGACTTGGAAATTGATATTATTAAACACCGAGGTGAACATCAAATGAGATTCAGAGATACAACCAAACATGACATAAAAATTCAACTTAACAGAGAAGAATTTTTTATTTTGACATGTGCAACGGAACCGATAACAAGATATTTAAGACAGCTAGTATTCTCCAGTTCAATTATTAAAGATTATTTAACAGACACTTTGGACAAACAACCGGACGCACCAATTTTGTATGGACCTGTGGACACTTCAATATTCAACAGAATTCCTCATGAAGTTCAAATGTGGAGACAATTGGAACAATATGTGCAAGAAAAAAATAATTTTGTAAAATCGGATGAAGAAACACATTTCAGTGATGAAAAGGATCAAAGTGATGAGAATGACTACAACAAAAATGACCAGATGGAAAGTTAAATAAAATTTTAAAATTTTTCACAACACTTTACACTTGAATTGGCAAATTTTCAATAAAAAATTCAAAATTTTGTGGGTGTAGGCCTACCGGGGATGGTGCCCACGTTAAATATACACCAACGCGCCTTCAACTGTACGGCCTGGCATAAATAAATGTCTACCGTGGTGTGGAAAACAGTTGACCTTCTGACACCGTGATGGATAGACGGGTGACCTTTCAAATGGACATGGAAGAAGAAATCAAGTCCAAACCGGGTATTATTGAATTATTGAATGGTTGGCATCCTTCAGCACGAGGTGTCGGAGCTATTTGTGGCCGGTCGGTTAGGCGCAATTGAACCAGCAGGCTTGGTCATGATAGCTCCTCGGTCATGGTTAGCATGGCTTCTTCCAAATTATTGTAGCATGTTTCCCTTAAGGAAACTCAAAATTAAATAAATAATTTTTTATTAAATCACCTCCCCCTAAATGTTGAGATCCCCCCGATGCCTCTGACCGCCGGCGGTCTTAGGCATCGGGGGGATTTCTTTTTTAACTTTTGGATGACCTTGACCCAAATTAGTGTGTGAATAAAATAATATTTTGTTCCACATGATATGTAGGTCAGCCATGACTTAGGCGGATTTTTGCCTGAGTTCTGAGGACTCCTCAGGACTTAGAGCGAGATGCGACTAAGTGTTGGCTGTCCAAACTGTGGTGGAACAAAATATTATTTGATGTTGACACATGAGTAAGGGTAGCAGGTATCCAAGAGTTAAAGTCCTAGGGGTAGGTGACCCCCCCCCCGGCCCCGGACGGCAAGTGAGCCCCCCCCCCAAAATTTTTTTTTTGGGATTTTGACCTTGACCAAAAATTTTTTGCTCCGGACGAAAACTGCGCCCCCCCCGAATTTTTTTTTTTTTGGGATTTTGACCTTGACCAAAAATTTTTTGCTCCGGACGAAAACTGCGCCCCCCCCCCCCCCCCCCCCCGAGGGGGAGGTGGAGGTGGAGGCCTCTGGTACTTTTCCATTGGCACGTTTGGCCACTTGGTTACATAAGTAGATCCGGGTATTACGTAACAGACTTGTTTGTCCCCACCACATAGCGCGCTGGAATATTCCTTTGGGCCGCGAGCAGTTTCATTCTGCTTCCAACTTGTAAGCCGAATACTTCGACGTACCGCTCCGCACCATGCCTCGCTTCAAGAATTATCCTCCAGCCACCACCGCCTCGCCTGCCACGACCTCCGCCGCCTCGCCTGCCACGACCTGCCACTACTTCTGCATCCATGCCAAGCTTGTCACCACTGCCACCGCCGCCAGTCACTACCGGTCAGAAAATTATTGTGGATATGCGTCCTGGATCGACCATCACTAGTGAAACAACTGTGCGAGATATTTTGACCGCCATGACTGTGTTGATGACTGCTACTACGAATACTGTGACTACCGTTTCGAGTGCAACTAAGCCGGCCGTTATATCATTGGACTCAAGCTCTGAGGAAGAAATTTTTCTTAGTCCGAAGAAGCCTCAGAAGCCATCAACTCCTCCAAGACCAACATCGCCTACCCAAGAAATCCTGACCTATTTTAAATCCCTTATTGATCCAACCACTCTTGTCACTCCTGTAACTCCTTCCACTAGTCCTGCTAAACCGCTACAAAATATTTCCTATCCTTCTACCTCGAAAGATCCTCAACCTGAAGTGGAGAAACCCAAAATATTAGTAAGTATTCCAATTAATAAAATTAAACCGGGGTTACGGAAAACAATAAGGTCTAAGAAGGTGGCGGCACCGAAACGCCAGTGTGAATTTGTTTGGGAAACTGTAGCGAAATTTGGTCAAAAATGTGCCAGGTGGGCTGTTAGCGGTCAAATGTTATGCCGCTATCATCTTGACCGCAAGTCAGCCTGCACCCGGAATACAGCACGACCATATTCGCTAAATGTTGCTCCTGTCAAACGAAACAAAGGTTCTTTTGTGCGCTATGAAAGACTCTATGAAGGTCATAAATATTTTTTCCGAAAACATCTTAGTGTAAAGCCTAACGTGTTTTTGATGAGGCACAATGACAAAAATGTTGAGGTAAGGGTTTCTCCAGAATTTGTACAACCACATTTTATGACCTTCAGGGGGTATTTGATACGCAAGCGTGTCTTAGGACAGTTGAGAACTGTGTGGCCTATGAAGGAGTAACTTGAGATGCAAAAAAAAATGTTTTTTCTAAATTATTCTTTTTCCAAATTAAGTTTTCCAAATTAGTTTTTCCAAATTATTTCTTCACCCTCTTGAAATAAGGGAGGGGAATATTATATAAATGAGCTATTAAAAAAAAAAAAAAAAAAAAAAAAAAAAAATAGTTCATTTATATAATATCTTAACCTGGGGATAATGTTTTTCTTTTTAAAAAAAAAAAAAAAAAAACATTATTCAGACACGTCCCAAACCAGTGTCCTGGACGGTGAAGAAAAGTTGTAACAAATTAATTTTATTAACAAAACAGATGTTTAGCAATGTGGTAAAGCAGTACATGATTATGTGACAACCGGTTCCCCCCACTAGTGAAAGGTCACGTGACAACCAGTTTCCCCCACTACTACTGAATCTCACTGAGTTCCCAGCGCTACTCACTTGGTTCATTCTGCTTTGTACTTTCATCCGAGCTACACATCATGAGTGAAAACACTGCAGAAGTCTCATTTGAAGCGCCCAGCAGAAAATTTCAGCCTAACCACGAGCGGGTGGTAAAAATTTTAGGAGCAAATCCATTTGTATATGCTCCAATGCTGGTTGACTACAAAAATTACTCTTCACCAGAACCTGGACCATCCAATGAAGAAGGAGGAAATATTTTAAGACATGCATTGATGGAGGGCACGGTGGAGAATAAAATAAAAAATAAGGAGTTGAAGCGGTTGGCGGACCATCAGCGCAATTACAAGGAGCGAGTGGCGATGCTCCGGTTAAAACTGGTGGTGCCAAAAGTTAAATTGCGCGCCAGTAAGCTGGACACTTTGATGGAGGCTGCGGATTATATTCAGCAGTTGGAGCGAAAAATTAAATATTTAGAAGCTCAACTGGAAAATAAGAATTCTGAACGACTTGTCATTGCAAGTCCAGAATTTGTAGACGATGGTGGCGAGCAAATATTGGGAATGTAAAATTATTTTATTTTATGCGATTTGGACTTGGACACGGACTAGCTGTTTGGTATGTGGAAAAAACAGAGCGGGGGATAGAGCACTCTGTGATACTGGAATAACATATCACTTAGTGCTTTATCCCCCGCTCACAGGGTAATTTTATTTGACCTTGACCTACTTAAAAAAAAGTGGTGGGGGTAAGTTTAACCAGGCGTAGGGTATTGAGAAGGTTGTTCAGTCTCAATTCAGTGTAGCTAGGAGACGCACACCTGGAGATGGCTCTTTTCAGTCTTCTACAATTGTGTTTAATGAAAATTTCTGATGACACCGAATTGTTCAAGTATGTGGTGCATCAGTCTGGTGCACCACCAAAAATTAAAATTTTAGTTAAGGAGTTTGACTTTGAAAGAAATGGCTACACAAATTATTTTGCTTATGTTTTCAGAAACGAAAATATTAAATTTTGTAAAGACTGTGGTTTTGCTGCATGTGAGGACATGACAGAATTTATAGAAAGCGGTGGCTACATGATGATGACTGGAATTTCTAACATAAAAAGAGATGAAATACCGCAAGAAAGGTGTGATATTTGTGCAGCTTATTTACATGATTGGCATACATACAGCAGAAACCAGGTGGAGCCTAAGAGAAGCTTATTATTTCGTTGGCCAGGGGCAGTACCTAGGTTTTAGTTTAAAAAATAAAATCTTACTTATGATGTTGAATGTATGGTCTTGAAAAGTGGTGGGGGTAAAGTGATATAGGTGGTGGACATCAGCTGAGGAACATCACTCTCGCTAAATCCAAGGAAGAAGCATCATGGTAAGTCACTGCGTGGAGTTTGTGCTTTTGGAGGAGGACTTGGTAGAGATTGTGGAGCTAATAGAAGACACGACAAGGAAAGGGACTATTGAAAATGTGAGATGCGAGCCTCAGGATGAGAGATCGCAAAAAATTGTTGAAGCCTTTCTGTCTACCATGTTAACTGATAAAACAACAAATTTTGAGTTTGTAAAATATTTATTTGACAATCGGGTGAATGCCAAAATGGCTATATTTTTCAAAAAATAATTTTAATTTCAGAATGACTTGGACATGGTTTGTGAGTTTTAGTTTACGGACAAATGGTGGTGGGGGTAAATAATTTACATATCTATATAAAACTCTAGTTTGTTTGCAAAGGTGAAACATTCCACTAAGATGCCTCCACTGGACAACACTAATGTGCCTCGCAGACAAATTTTTGAAATTTTACAAGACATACCAATTGAAATAACAAATGGGGAAGAGGAAGAAGAAAATGTTACAGAAGATGAAAGTGCAATGGAAGAATTGGATGAAGAAGAAAATAATTTAACAGATATTGACTTACACGCTTATGAAACATTGGACTCGTCATCATCAGAAGAAGAAGAAATGGAAGATCAGAACACCCCTAAAGTTGGAGCTATATTGGATAGAATGTCGTTGTGTAAAAGACTTGTATTTTGTAGTAGAAGATTATTTTTGGAGAGTAGTGATGACGAGGATAGCAGTGATGAAGTTTCACCTTTGTAAATAACTTTTTGTAAATAATTTTTTGTTTTGCATTTTACAAAAATCCAAAAAAAATATAAAACTGTAAAAAAGAAGAAAAAAGAATATGAGCGGGGGATAGAGCAGCAGATGCTCTATCCTCCGCTCAAAATAATAATTTCCGATGGCCTTGACCCACTTTTGAGAATTGATTGTGGTGGGGGAGAGCATTAGTGGTGGGGGAAACATCATATATACGGGTAGTCAAGCCTCAGTGTCATTTGGTAAGAAAGAGGGAATGCTGGATCGGAGGTGATGGTAAGATTGACTCAATAGCAAATACTTTAACACTGCAATATGTTAACAGGTTGTCAATGGTTAGGAAATATTTTTATTGTTATACTCGCTAGTTTGTTTAAGCTTAAAATTTTAAATATATTTTGTTTTGGTCAAATGCTTTTGCCAGACTTCCTACACGCTAAGACTCATATAAAGTACAGGATTTAAGCTGATCTCTCGGGGAAATACTATGTAGCCACCTCACACTGGTTATCCGAGTCGCATAGTATTGGTGATTTATACAACATAAAATATTTTTAATATGTTATATATCACCAATTCTTATTCGAGTCAGATGACCAATGTTAGGTAGCACATCAGTATTTCCCCGCGAGATCAGTCTTAATTCTGTACATTTTTTGAGTTTTGGCGTGTGGTAAGTGTGCCAAAAGCATTTGCTCAAACAAATATATTTAAAAGTTTTAATTTTGAACAAGTTGGGCAGTAAATAATAAAAATATTTAACTTTTGAACCAGTTGACATATTATTGAAAGTATTTGTTAGAAAGTCAATCTTACTACCATCTCTTATCCAGTGTTCCCTCTTTTTTACCAGATTTAAGGTGGCCTTGACCTATATATTTGTAATAAATAGCAAATTTTAAATAAATATAATACATTTTGTTCTGCGCATGTGCAGATTTGTTCTGCGCATGCGCAGAACGGGTCTTTCCCAAAGATCACCCCCCACCACCCGCTATAAAAGGAGGTCGGTCAAGAGCGTCTCTCATTCTTTGGTGAACTTTTGTGGAGTTAACATCCAAAGACGCTCTTGGTAATAAGTGTTAAAAAATGCTTCTTTGCCATATTTGTGGGGAATTTTTCCCAGATGAAGACATTTTAGCTATACATCAAGAATTACATATGGAAGACCCGGCGAGTGAAATGGCTAACGAAATGGACTTGGACTGGATTGATGACATTTTGGCTGAATTTAACCGCAACCTGGACAATTGGCAAAGCGAACTTCAACAGATTCAACGCAGAAGACCCAGCGTTATCCAGTTTGGAGGCGCCGGAACATCAGGAGCCTCCAGAACTACGGCACGGGCGGACCTGGACACGGCACGGATGGACCTGGACACGGACACCGAACTGGAACTGGACATGGACACTGAACCGGAAGGAGACGACGGAACAAGTGTTTTACGTGCTACAGCTCTACCCGGACAGAAAGTAGTGCATTTTAAAATAAATAATGTACAACTGGAATTGGAAAATTTTTTAACTGAAGCAAAATTACTGATTGAACAAACACTTCTAGACGAATTGGCCAGATTAAACTTTATTAAATTCGGATTAGTTTTGGATGCAACTTTTACCAACACTGATGGAGAAACAAGTTTAAGAGGATTTATAACCAAAAACCGCACTGTCATGTACGCATCAAATGTTACAAATATTATTGATGAGTGTGTAGAGGAATTATTAATTAAACTGCAAGAACACCAAGGTAGAGGCTCCGGATGGAGTTTGACCTCTATAGACGGTCTCGATGTGAGGGTCCACAAACATGGTTTTGGACAGAGAGGAAGCAGCTACATACCTCTTCCAAAAGCCATTGAGGAAACTAAAGCATGTATAAATGTACAAAATGTAGATAATGAGTGTTTCAAGTATGCTATGTTGTGTAAATATATTTTGCCTAACCAGCATCCATGTAGAGTAAGTGGACATTATGTACATGTGAATAATAGATACAACTTCCAAGGACTGTCTTACAGGGTAGTGTTAAAGACATTTGTAAATTTGAAAAGAAGAATCCTGGTGTTAGTGTAAATATTTTTGGTTTGGACGAAGCAAATAACGTGTATCCAATGAAGATTGTAAAAACAGAGCTTAGGAATCATACAGACTTATTATTTGTGACTAGAGGTGAAATCTCACACTATATGTACATAAAAAATTTTGAAGCTTTAGTAAGTAAACAGTTATCCAAAATGAAATGTAAAAAAACTATTTGTAAAAGGTGCTTTTGCTTTGTAAATAAGGACTTAAGAAGAGGAGGTGCTAAGTGGTTAAAAGAACACCAAAGACTCTGTAATGAAAATTATGAATGTAAAATCAGTTTTCCACCACCGAACCGTACCATTCTAAAATTTGACAAAATTAATCACCAATACAGGATTCCTTTTGTAATATATGCAGATTTTGAATCCACCCTGATACCACAGGAACTTCCCAATGGTGAAATCAACAGTAGGACAAAATATCAAATGCACGAACCAAATAGTTTTTGTTTGCTGGTCAAGTCCACTCTTACTGATGAACATTTGCAAGATTTTGGACTACCCACATCACCGATTTTGTACAGAGGTGAAAATCCTGCTAAAATTTTTGTAGATAATTTGTATGATATAGCCAGTAAGGTGGATCGAGTGTACAGTAATATTGTTCCAATGTTACCCCTCGATGAAGAGGAGGAAATCCAATTTTTGAATGCTACCTCTTGTTATATATGTAAAAAAGATTTTACAGTGGACAATCATAAAGTTCACGATCATGACCATCTGACCGGATATTACAGGGGGCCAGCCTGCAACGCATGTAATTTAAATTTGAAACTGCCAACTTTCATTCCAGTTGTGTTGCACAACCTGAGTGGGTATGATTCCCATTTTATAATACCGGAATTGGGAAGAGATACAGGCAAGATTGATGTTATAGCACAAACTTTAGAAAATTATATTAGTTTCTCTAAGAAAATTGGCAAAATAAAATTAAGATTTGTTGACTCATATAGGTTTATGCCATCAAGCCTTGCCAAACTAACTAACAATTTAAGACGACAGGATTTAAAGGAAACAAAGAAAATCGTACCTGCAGACAAATTGGACTTGGCATTAAGAAAAGGTGTGTTTCCATATGATTACATTACTGGACTAGAAAAATTTGAAGAAACCAGACTACCACCCATTGAAGCTTTCAAAAGTAAACTGACGGACACGGAAATTTCAATTGAAGATTATAATCATGCATGTAACGTCTGGAATGAATTAGGAATGAATACCTTGGGTGATTATTCTGACTTTTATGTAAAACTAGATGTAACATTATTGTGTGACATAATGGAACAATTTAGGAACACCTGTTTCACTGCTTACGGACTGGACCCCCTTCATTCGTTTACATCTCCCGGCTTAGCATGGCAGGCCATGCTAAAATCCACCGAGTGCAAGTTGGAGCTGTTAACCGATATCGATATGGTTTTGATGATCGAATCAGGTGTACGCGGTGGATTAACTCAGGCCGTTACAAGACATGTCAAAGCTAATAATAAATTTCTACCAAATTATGATGAGACTAAAGATTCAATTTTTCTTGGATATTTTGATGCGAATAATTTGTACGGTTGGGCGATGTCCAAACCCCTTCCGTATGGCGACTTTGAATGGGTAGACCCTGATTCACTTGGAAATATTATTGATATTCCCAAAGAAGGTGACACCGGCTACATCTTAGACTGCGACTTCGAGTATCCAGACCACCTACACGATCATCATTACGACTTGCCACTGTTGGCTAAAACTGAAGTATCACCGACAGGAAAATGGCCCAAATTAATGATGACATTAAACAACAAAAACCGATATGTAGCACATTATTTAGTTGTTCAGCAAGCCCTGGAATTAGGAATGATTATCACCAAAATTCATCGAGTTTTAAAATTTTCCCAATCGTGTTACTTGAAACCTTACATAGATTCCAACACCGTGAGGAGAGCAGCAGCCACATCAGCTTTTGAAAAAGATTTTTACAAGCTTATGAACAATTCGATTTTTGGGAAAACTTTAGAAAATAAAAGGAAACACAAAAATGTAAAATTAGTAAGTGATCCTAAAGTGTTAGAAAAACTTGTACAGAAACCAAATTTTAAAACTACTATGATAATTAATGAAAATCTAGTAGCGGTAAGCATGAATAAAACCAAAATTGTTATGGATAGACCATTGTACATAGGAATGTCAATATTGGATATAAGTAAAACTCACATGTATGACTTTCATTACAACAAAATGGTTCAACATTATGGAAGAGAAAATATTGGAGTAGCCTACATGGACACGGATGCACTGATTTATTGGATCAAGACGCAAGATATGTATGAAGACCTTCTGACGTTCATACACAAAAATGATTTTGACTTTTCCGACTACCCAAGAAACCATCCGAACTTCAATGAAGAAAACAAAAAGGTGCTAGGAAAATTTAAAGATGAATGCAACGGATCGGTAATGGATGAAATTGTAGCGTTGATGTCCAAATTATATTCTTTTAAAGTATATAAAGGACAAGAAGAAACATCAACCACTAAGAAAGCAAAAGGTGTAAAGACAGGTTATTTGAAGAAAAATATAGACTTTGAGCACTACAAAAACTGTCTATTTAACAACACCACCTTGACTGCTAAATTCAACACCATAAGGAGTGAAAAACACAAACTTTACAGTGTTACAGAAGTGAAAAAAGCACTATCGGCAAATGATGACAAAAGACATATTATGGATGACAAAATCAACACTCTTCCTTTCGGCCACTACTCTCTTAACCCCATCAACAACTAACCTATTCTTCGTCCTTCTTCGACCTTCTTCGACCTAAATTCCTTTTCCTTCCGTAAAAAAATGGGGAACACGGCAAGTCCAACGCCGTGTTCCCCATTTTTTTACATCAATTTGAATGACCTTGACCCAGTTAAATATGGATATAATGTAATAAAAAATTTATTTTTACTTCATCCATGAATGAGGAAGGATAAAATTATGGATTTCAAACAAAAAATTGTTCATGAACTTCATAAACCGGCTAGGAGAAAATTTCCCCGAAGAAATACTGTTATAAAAGGAATGAATGATCTATATCAAGCTGATTTAATCGAAATGATTCCTTATAGTAAACAAAATAAAGGATCTAAATATATATTGACTATTATCAATTGTTTTACAAAAATGGCAGATGCTTTACCGCTAAAAGATAAAACCGGCAAGAGTGTAACAAAAGCCATGGAAACTGCGATACAGAGAGATAAAAATACCATAAAACACTTACAAACCGATGATGGTAAAGAATATTTCAATAAAGAATTTTCAAATTTAATGAAAAAACACAATATAAACCATTATTCGACTAACTCAGAGGTAAAAGCATCAATCATTGAAAGATTCAATAGAACTTTAAAAGGTGCGATGTACAAGATGTTTTCAAACAGGGGATCGCACGTATGGATTGATATGTTACCAAAACTAATAAACGATTACAATAACAAGTTTCATAGAACTATTGGTATGAAACCAAGCCAGGTGACTAGTAAAAATGAAAAACTTGTATTAAAACGTATAAAAATGAATACTAAACCAAAAGTTGAAAAACTAAAGCCTAAAACGTTTAACGTTGGTGATAAAGTGCGAATAAGCAAATACAAAGGTGTATTCAGTAAAAGATACCTGCCAAATTGGACAAATGAGGTATTTACCGTATTTAAGGTGCAACCTACAGTACCAGAAACTTACATTTTAAAAGATAATAAAGGACAATTGCTCGAAGGAGGGTTTTATGGACATGAAATGTTAAAATCCACAGTAGGTGATGTATATCTCGTTGAAAAGGTGTTACAACGGAAAAAAGATAAAGTGAAAGTGCGATGGTTAGGATTTAATAAGAGTGAAGATTCTTGGATACCTAAAAAGGATCTCATATAATGATGGAGCATCATTTTAGGTTGAACCTTTACAAAGGATGGAGATAATACCGCAAAAGGATAGTTTTCCTATTAATAATATTGATGAACTTACGGTGGACAATTCAGAATTAAACAGTGGCAAACATGGTGTTTTGTTACCAAACACGGTGCGTTGTCTTGTAACCGGTCCATCCAATTGTGGTAAAACAAATGTGGTATTCAATTTGATTACAAACCCAAAAGGATTGCGTTTCAATAACTTGTATGTCTTTTCCAAATCATTACAACAACCCAAATACCAATTATTAGAAAAAATATTTAATAATGTGCCAGAAGTGAAATATTACAAGTTTGATGCAAGTGAAAGCGTAATGCAACCGCATGAAGCTAAACCATTTTCAGTTTTTATATTTGATGATGTATCCTGTGAAAACCAAAACACTATCAGGAGCTATTTCGCTATGGGGCGACATAACAATATAGATAGCATTTACATAGGTCAGACTTATAGTAAAATACCAAAACAACTGATAAGAGACAACGCAAATGTGTTAATTGTATTCAAACAGGATGAAACTAACTTAAAACACATATATTACGATCATGTCAATGCGGATATGTCATATGAACGGTTTAAAGACGTATGTGGTAAGGCTTGGGCTGAAAAGTATGGATTTTTGACAATTATGAAGGAACAACCACTAAATAACGGCCGATACAGGATAGGTTTCGATAAATTTATATTAATTCACTAACCATTATATCACGCAATCATTCTTGTACACCACGTCTTGCTACAAACATGGTTAACCAAGAAAAGTTAGTAAAGG
Source organism: Neoaliturus tenellus (assembly GCA_030545055.2). Lineage (NCBI taxonomy): Eukaryota > Metazoa > Arthropoda > Insecta > Hemiptera > Cicadellidae > Neoaliturus > Neoaliturus tenellus. Next base: position 189,163,679 of record CM061531.1, on the reverse strand, counting down.
AAATTAAATCACTTAGTGATTCTATTCGGGCTAAAAACAGAGCGTTAAAGTTAGGTATCAGCGAAAGGGAGAAATTTCTTGAATCTACTTTTAAACCTATTACAGAGCCTTTGAAACAATTGAACAAAAAATTGACTAAACCTTCTTTTCAAGGTGATATTATTGCTCCGATAACAGAATATGAAAGGGAAAGTGTAATATCAGAAGAAATTAGCGATGAGGACCCGGAAGCCTCCATATTTAGTGATACAACGGCAGAAAGAGAAGATGTATATGCTGGTAGTGAAGAAGAAGTGGTATCTATAGCGAGTGAAGAAGAAAAAACAGAAGGAGAACCATCAAACATAAGCTTATTGGGTGAAAATATTCATACGAAAGGACCTTTAGGAAGAAAATACTTGTTAAAACTGTTAATTGGAACTAATTCTACTAAAAAATACCACAGTTATGGAGCAAGAATGTCCAAAGAAGGTGTAATGGTTGGTAATAGCAAATTAGATGTCGATGAACATGATAATATTCACGTAGGTGATCAAATATATAAAGGGACGAGGGGATTATTTGAATTATTATTTGAAAATAAACCTTTACATGCATTGGTAAAAGATGATGATTTGGAAGTGTATAGCAAAATTTTGGAAGAAACTAATGCATATAGAAGAAATTATTTACCTGATGCTCCAATATTTCGAAATAAATCTGTAAAATATAGAGAATTTGTTTCCAAAATAATACCAATTATAAGAAGAAAACCTGTAAAAAGAAGATTTGTAGCATCCACTTTTGACTTAAGTTCCCCAGAACCGAGGAAAAGAAGCAAATCAGTCACCGGTAAAGGATTGATGAAGAAACTATACAATACAAACGTAATTTATTACAATAATATCAATAAATTGGTGGATAGAATGAAACTAATACATGAAGCCAAAGAAGCGGGTCATACTGGATTGGAAAACGAATGGGTGGCTTTAGTGGATGAACTTAGAAACCGCGGGGTAATCTCATAAAAATGCGTTACTCCCTAAAATGCTAATCAGTTGCACCATGAGTGTTGACAAGTTTGGACGGTATTCCTCGGATGGATTATATTACGCGAATAACTTAAAAAGAGGTTCTGGTTTACCACAAACACCTGAAGGAGATTATGATATTAGTAATAAAAGGTTAAAAAACATAAAAGATCCCACGGACGAAAACGATGCAGTAAATTTAAAAATATTAAAGGAAAAGATATCACCAACATTAAGACTACACAATAACACATATGACGCAGAAGATCATAGAATTATCAACGTTGGTAAACCAAACCAAAACGGTGATGAAATAAACAAAGGTTATTTGTCATCTGAATTAAACAATACGTTAAAATTCAATGGAAAAACGTATAGTGCTAACAATAAACGTATATCCAACGTAGATGACCCTAAAGATGCAAAAGACAGCGTAAATAGACGCTATTTACATTCCTTGATACCTGAAAAGACAAAAGACGGATTTTCTTTTTATAAATATGTTATTAACGATATAGGTTATCCAAAAAATGAAAATGATGCTGTAAACCTCAAATATATAAAAGATCATTGTGTCATACATGATGTGGGAGTTATCGATTGTCTTGGTAATTGTTTGGCTAATGTAAAAGATGGTTCAGCACCATCAGATGGTGCAACAGTTGGTCAAATGAAAGAGACTTTAAAACAAGAAACAACAGGATTTGTAAAACAAGACCAAGTGGTATCACGGCAGGGGGATGTGTTTGTACAGGGAAATGAAAAGTTTACATTACTTGAACAAAACAATAATGTTTGGGATGGTAAAGGAAAGAAATTAACAAATGTAGATATGGGTACAGAATTATTTGATGTTCCAGTTTTAGCACAAACTATACATTCTAATCCATATAATATTACCGAACCTTACATATGTAGATTTAAAAAACAAATACGTAATGTATTTCCTGGTACCGAAGATTTCGATTGTGTTGTAGTTAGTCAATCTTTGATATTAGATAAACCAAGTGGTGATGTTTTTAATGCAAATGATAAGAAAATAGGTAATTTAAAACAAGGAAGTGATCCAAATGATGCTGCAACTGTAGGACAGGCTATCACAACATCACAAATGGATAGTAAAGTGTATACTTGTAATAATAAACGTATAACAGACCTTAAAGACCCTGAACATGTGGATAATGCTGTCACTGTTAATTTTCTTGTTAAAGTTTTAGGAAATGCATTATTTGATATATACAATCTTATTGGAACCCGTACACATGGTAATTGGGTGTCTGAATCCGAGAGAGGTAATTGGATTAAACGGGAAATTTTTAATAAATACTTTACTAACCCTAATACGCAAAAGTTTAGATCATCAGATTGGGGTGATATTGATATTTAATAAAAGAACACAATAAACAACTTCATTTATGTCCAACTCGTCATAGAGTTAACACATGAGTTGTACATTGCGATTATAAAAGGACTATAATGACGTTCCAGTACATCAGTCCATATCGAGACACTGTAAGGAAAGGAGGTGGGATCACGTCCACAGCGGTTTCTCTGTTAAGTAAAGCTTTAAATCGAATTCCAGTAGGATCTGTCGTAAATAGAGCAATAGACGCTTTACCATACGAATTTCACATACCGGGAGGTTATCAGTATTGCGGACCAGGAACTAAATTGAAAAAACGACTGGAAAGAGGCGATCCAGGCATAAATAAGTTAGATCAGGCTTGTAAAGAACACGATATAGCATATTCAACATTTAGCGATACAAAAAATAGATCAATAGCTGATAAAAAGCTCGCGGATATAGCTTGGCAACGAGTAAAGTCTAGTGACGCTAGTATTGCAGAAAAAGCAGCAGCTTTAGCGGTAACAGCAGGTATGAAGGCTAAAACAGCGGTAGGAGGTGGAAAAAGGAGGAGAAGAGTGAAAAGGAGATCGGTAAAGACGAAACATGGAGGGAATATTAGAAGAAAACGACGTTCCACCAGAAAGGGTAGCAAAAAACCAACAGTATGGTCAATGGTAAAAAACGGGGCAGGTCTATACCTAAGACCGTATCGTGCATATTAAATAAAAGAAATCAATTAGTAATACCACATAAAGCGTTAACAAATATTGAATTATTTAAATACATTTCATGTTTAAAAATACCTTTTTTTCGTGGTGTCTTTATGAAAGATGAATTACCAGTTAAAATGTGGAAAAACGAAACCGGCATTGTAAATTTAGACAATTCAGAAGGTCCTGGCACTCATTGGGTTTGTTATAAGAAATTAGGTGATAATATTTATTACTTTGATAGTTTTGGCAATTTACCACCACCTAAAGAACTCGAGCATTACTTTAAATCTGCTAAAAACATATATTACAACTATAAAAGAGAACAACCTGATAACACTTTAATATGCGGCCATTTATGTTTGGAATTCCTAGCTAAAAGTATCAGTCACAATTGAGATGTCTTCCTATACGGTATCATTAACAGGAAAATCGTCCACTTTGCGAAGTATCCTTTTTCCAGCATTACGCTTGCAAGAAGGAAGATTTTGGGAAGCGGCACTGTTGGATTTTACAACTTACAACTCTATTCCCAATGTTACGGAAGATAAAAATAACTTATTGCATTACTATAAAGGAAAAGATGCCAGTGGGAAGTTTACAGACTTAGAAGTTTGCAGTTTACCTACAGGTTCTTATGAAATTGATCATATTAATGAATTTTTGCAAAATAAAATGGGAAAAGACAATATAACATTAAAAGGTAATAACAATACGATGAAAGCTGAAATTAACTCCAAATATTATATAGATTTTACTCAGGAACACTCAATCGGTGAATTGTTAGGATTTCCCAAAGATGGACCAATTTTAGAACCAAATCAAACACATTCCGGTAAACAAACTGTAACAATATTAAAAGTCAATAGTATAGATATAACTTGTAACATTATACAGGGAGCTTACAGAGATGGAGCTAATACCCATATAATACATACTTTTTACCCGAGTGTACCTCCAGGATTTAAAATTGTTGAAAAGCCACAAAACCTAGTATATCTGCCGTTGAACACCACTTTCATTTCAGACATCGTGTTGAACGTATTGGATCAAGACGGTAACTTGATAGATTTCCGAGAAGAGCCAATTACAGTTAGATTACATTTAAAATCGACACTTTAATACAAAAATCATGGGTTTATCATTTAAAAGTGGACAACCTACGGGAAACCGCATTAGTAGCTCTTCAGCTGTGGAGGAGTTAACACGCGAGAACATTCGTTTCTTAGAAAAGATTGGTTTAAAATTAACCGATTATGGATATACTGGATATAGCGCAGGGTCCAACATTCGACGAAACCCTATGGGAAAAAGAATATCACACCCACAACCCTTACACTTCATCAAAATTGAACAATAACGACGAAATTCGTATTCCTATACAACATCAAGACATTTACACACTACCATGTGAAAGTTACTTGTATATTGAAGGAAAAGTTACTAAAAAGGACGGTACTACTACTGGTACAACAGTTCCATTTATAAATAATCCTATGGCTTTCCTGTTTGATGAAATTAGATATGAAATATCAGGTGTAACAGTTGATTCCACTAAAAAAGTAGGTATTGCAACAACTTTAAAAGGGATAACATCTATATCACCTAATGAAACCAATTTACTTCTACCTGCCGGATGGGTTTTACCTGAACATGACACAATCACTCCAAATACAAAGGGATATTTTGATTTTCATATTCCATTACGTTTGTTGCTTGGATTTGCTGAAGATTATAGAAAAATAATATTAAATGTTAAACAAGAATTAGTTTTGTTGAGATCTTCGAACGATAAAGACATTATTAAAGCTCCAGACGGTACAACAGATGCAACTTTAGAATGGAAATTAACATTAGACAAAATTGTATGGAGAGTCCCACATGTTAAATTAGCTGACGAGCATAGAATGCTACTATTAAGGAAATTAAAGGCTGATCGTGATATTGTAATTCCTTTTAGAAGTTGGGAATTCCATGAACATCCCAATTTACCTGCTACGGATCGACACACTTGGACTGTTAAAACATCTAATTACGTAGAACGAGCCAGGTATATTATATTTGGTTTACAAACAGGTAGGAGAGACAGTATCACAAAACATGCAGGCAAATTTGATCATTGCAACTTAAAAAATATTAAAGTTTATTTGAATTCACAATTTTTCCCCTACGACAATTTAAATGTGTCATTCGCTAATAAAAAGTACAGTATATTATACGATATGTATGCAAGATTCCAAAATTCATACTATGGTAAAACAAATACACCTTTACTATCACCGGAAGAATACTTAGATGGTTACGCAATAGTTGTAATTGATTGTTCTAAACAAAATGAATCAGTAAAATCATCAAGTGTTGACATAAAGATAGAAATGGAATTCAACGAGCCTATACCTGCAAATACAACTGCATATTGTTTAATTTTACACGATAAAATTGTCACTTACACACCTTTGACTGGAATTGTTAAAAATGTTTTATAAAAAAATCGTTTTTGTGAAATTTCAATCACGGGCGCGATTATAAAAGGGGAGCGCGCAGGTCGCTCCTGATCAGTTTGTTGCCTGACATCGTATGGGTAGCATCATCTTCAATATGGCTTCTACTAGTGGTACAACGGAATGCGATATAGAAAATGAAATTTCAGAATTTTTGGACATGAATGGACAGCAACACGGCGCAGATCAAGAAGGAGAAGAAAAAGGTAAAAAGAAAAAATATTTGTCCAAGAGGAAGAGAAATGTGGAAGAAAATATTTCACCAAATATTTTGATGGAAGTATTTTTACGAATTTTTTATCCAATCTCTTCAAGTTTGGATAAAAGTGTTTTAATTGGAGTTATGAAATCAACCGACTATTCACCTACAGTAATTTTAACTCACGGAACAAAAATGATTTTGTTTACAGCCAATGCTTGAGAATCTTTTATGAAACACCTCCATTTGTTGGAATGTTACTTTAATAGCAACATGTTTGGCAGAAAAACAAAAGTAGGACTATTGGATTCAGACTTGGAAATTGATATTATTAAACACCGAGGTGAACATCAAATGAGATTCAGAGATACAACCAAACATGACATAAAAATTCAACTTAACAGAGAAGAATTTTTTTATTTTGACATGTGCAACGGAACCGATAACAAGATATTTAAGACAGCTAGTATTCTCCAGTTCAATTATTAAAGATTATTTAACAGACACTTTGGACAAACAACCGGACGCACCAATTTTGTATGGACCTGTGGACACTTCAATATTCAACAGAATTCCTCATGAAGTTCAAATGTGGAGACAATTGGAACAATATGTGCAAGAAAAAAATAATTTTGTAAAATCGGATGAAGAAACACATTTCAGTGATGAAAAGGATCAAAGTGATGAGAATGACTACAACAAAAATGACCAGATGGAAAGTTAAATAAAATTTTAAAATTTTTCACAACACTTTACACTTGAATTGGCAAATTTTCAATAAAAAATTCAAAATTTTGTGGGTGTAGGCCTACCGGGGATGGTGCCCACGTTAAATATACACCAACGCGCCTTCAACTGTACGGCCTGGCATAAATAAATGTCTACCGTGGTGTGGAAAACAGTTGACCTTCTGACACCGTGATGGATAGACGGGTGACCTTTCAAATGGACATGGAAGAAGAAATCAAGTCCAAACCGGGTATTATTGAATTTCAGGCGTTTCGTGGTAACGATTATCGGTTTATAATTAAAGAACTCGTATTTTACGATATAGATAAAAATATTCCTTACACATTTTTATTTAAACCACCATGCTCTTTTTCTTCGTTAACCACCAAAGCCGCAACAACAAACCGATGGACTTGGAAATATTTTCATCACATCGATTGGTATGACGGTTTTACCAGTTATTCAGACTTGTATCATATTATGCATCAATTTTCAAACAGATTTACTAATATTTACACAAAAGGACTTGAAAAGAAAAGATGGATAGAACAATTTACATCTACTCCAGTTAAAGATGTGCAAATAGATAAAAGTTTTAAATTTATTGCTGAAAACATTTGTATTTGCACACAAAGTGTGGAACATGAAAGGGACAGGCACTGTGCGTTAAAAAACGCTTTAAAATTAGCAACTTACCTGCAAGATGGAGAAATCGGCGATGGTGGTGGGGGTAACGGCGATTATAAAAGCGAGGAGCAGACCGAGACCTGGCACGAGTATTACTCGAGATTCCGAGACGACAACATCTCAGAGCAAGAAGACAGCGAGGACCTCTAGAACAACCATGGCATCCAACCAGTTTCTGCAGACTTTGGTGGAACAATTCAACGCCCACTCCAAGTCTACAATTTTGCCGGTAAAAAAATGTTCAGAGCTGAAGGATGAAAAACATTATATTATACATACCATGAAGAAGATGGAAACTACAGTCGGCGAGGCGATCTGCTGCAGCTTGAGCGAAGCCCCATACACTCCGGGGGATGAGCCGAAATTCCAAATTTACCTGCCCAAAAGATTTGTACACCTACTACAGAACGAAGATCTCCGCTCCATACAACCAGGATGTCTCTACTTGGTGTCCCATGGATGCAGCGGCAGCAACTCCACCGAGCTTACCATCCACATCGCAGACAAGCAGCAGTGTTAAAAATAAATTTTTTCTTTCTTTCTATCTGTTTGTATTTTTTAACTATATAATTTTTGTCATGTAATCTTGTTTGTACTGTTTTAAATAAAGATAAAAAAATAAAAAAAAATAAAATAAAACACAAAAAAGGCAACATATCAATATGTGAAACACAAAAAAAATTTTCACATATTGATATGTTGCCTTTTTTTTTAAAGCTCTGGGGTGACCTTGACCTTGACCTTTGCACAAATTAAACAAAAAAAAAATATTTTCCAAACGGCAATACATGTCTGTGTGTGTGTGTGTGTGTGTGTGTGTGTGTGTGTGTGTGTGTGTGTGTGTGTGTGTGTGTGTGTGTGTGTGTGTGTGTGTGTGTGTGTGTGTGTGTGTGTGTGTGTGTGTGTGTGTGTGTGTGTGTGTGTGTGTGTGTGTGTGTGTGTGTGTGTGTGTATGTGTGTGTGTTTGTGTGTGTGTGTGTGTGTGTGTTTTCCCCCACCATTTCGGGTTACCAGCATACAGACTGTAAAGAAGTTCAGTTTGATTGCAACTGTCAAACGATGAGCACCCTATTTGAGCTTTGTGTAAGAAAAATTATTGAAGATCAACAGCTATTTGGCCATACTTTACGATCCAACGCTCCTCAGCAAATTAAAATTTTTATCAAACAGTACAAGCTAGACAACAGAGGTTACAACACTTTTGGTTGGTTCAAGTTTGGTGATGGTACAAAATTTTGTCGAAGTTGTGGAAGGGCCGCTGTATCTAACCCGGCACAATTCCTACAAGATGATGGATGTTTACAATATGGTCATGTGGCTCCAGTTTTAAGTTACCATACACCTAAAGAACTTTGCGCCATTTGTTCAATCAATATGTTTAGTTGGCAAAAATTTAACCACCTCCCATCAGACAGCGTGTAAACAACTTCCCCCCACCACTATTTCATACTACCTTCAAACGTCCATGCTAATATTCATTCCGCCTTTGGACATCATACGGAAAACATCAAGATGGCTCTGACTGTAAAATGTGCAAATTATGAAGAAGTATTTGTAAGAAATATGGAAGAATTAAACAATATTGTTCAAGAATTTAAATCACTAATCGAACAGGGATACCGATTGAACATGCAAATTTTTGCTTGCAACACAAAATGCCCTCATGTCCCCAGGGATGACGAGCCGCCTAGGTCACCATCATCAACTTCTTCAGCCTATTCCTCCAGATCATCCATGAAGACTCAAGCCAGTCCAAACTTGGAATATTTCTCCTGACTAATATTTATATTTTGTATCCTCATTGTACTTCAATATGCATATTTTTGTATTGTAATAAAGGAATGATAAAATAAAAAAAAAATCTATCTTGCTACAGTATTGTAGCAAGATAGAATTTTTTTAAAACACAAATTGGATGACCTTGAACATGTTCTAACATGTTCAGGTTTTCCCCTACCACTTTTCCTCTTGGAGACCTGAGATGCAGCACCAATGTGTTTCATTACATCTTCATCTTTCGAGCTGCAAACATGGATGTTCCACCACCAATATATGAGGCCGATGAAGCGGAAAACCTGGGGAGGAGGAGATGCCAGCATGTGGATCTAGTGGAGATGATGGAAAGAAGGATGGAAGAAAGACGGATCAGGAAGGACCATATGCTACTTCAGAAAATTTTAAAATTAGATCTCTTCATGATCTTGGCCTTATTGATTGCAATCTTCTTCTACTTGGTATACGCAGTTGTATACTGCCTAAGATGCATCGAGTGTTCAGATAAAGCAGCCAAATTGCCAGTTTTCAACACTACTCTGTAAATAAAATTTTCTTTTTTAAAACTCCAAATGGTTGACCTTGAACATGTCTCAACCTGTCTGGTTGTATCAATTACCCCCACCACCACAATTCCAAAATACCAATCCTGCAAGCAAGACTTGCTTCATTTCCAACTCGGCTACGCTTGAGGTTACACGACACAATGAAGTGGGAATTACTTGTTGACAGCCTTCAATACCTAAAAGAAATCTATGAAAAATTGCACATGCGGCTTCTTCAAAATCCAGGGATGATAATAAAAATGAACTTGGAATACGACTGTCCACTCATCGACGACAGTATGGATGAAGCAGAAGGGGTAGTCCAAAATACACAAGGAACATGTTGCTGTGAAGAAAATTCTTCGACAACATCAAGCACAAGTCCGGACAGCACATATGGGGATGAAGGAGGATTTTTGTAAATAAAATTTAAAAAAATATTTTTTTTTAAACTTTAAATGGTTGACCTTGAACATGTTTAGACATGTTGAAGAGTGTGGATACAAAATTATTTTTTTTTCTTTCTTATACCTAGTCATGAAAAACAAACTCGGTTGTATGGTTTTCAAAAAAAAAATTTTTTTTATTTCATCTGACCACTTTACCCCCACCACCTCTTTACCCCCACCACTCAACCGAGTACCTGAGATACACGGAGCGACTTGCTCAGTTGCTGTTCAACTCTTGTGGTGTGCACATCTCACTTTTTGCACTCAATTTACTTATATTGAGTTTAAATTTAAATATTTAGCCAAATATCAAACATTTCTTAATTTTTCGGCAAAGTTTCAAATAACAAAAAAATTTTTTTTTCACTTTTGGTTTGATTGAAATTTCACAAGTTCCAAGATCACCTGAGAAAGAATAAAAATAAATATTTCTCAGGAAATATTTCCAATCCGAGTTACGGTAAAGGACAGGCTCGGATGAGTTGTTGCAAAAATTTTAATTTTTCTTCCTTCTGACCACTTTACCCCCACCACTGAGCCGGGTACCTGGGATACCGTCTGTGTACAAGTCAGTACATCTTCGGACGCGGTGCTGTTCGGATCGCGTGTCGTTTGTCGCACTGTCGGGTGTTTGAAGAAATTATTCTTCGGCTCTCAGTCTCGGTGGGTAAGTAAAATATAAATTTTTTTTTTTCAAGTGGGGCTGCTGGGACGGGTCAATGACCCCTGACGGATATATTAGGTCAAGAGTCTGATCGCTAGGGAATAAAAAAAATATTTTTTTGCACTTTTGTGGTTCCTCGAGAAATTTCATTTTCTCAACAAAATTTGAGGAATCGCAAAAGTGCAAATAAATTTTTTTTTGTATTCTTGCGTGACCTTGACCTAATTAACGTCAGTGACGTCATCATGATGACGTCAGCGGTAATGACGTCACCATGACGTCATAGGTGTGACGTCATGTGACGTCATGTGACGTCATTAGTGACGTCATTAGTGACGTCATTGATGACGTCATCACTGCTGACGTCATCGTGATGACGTCATGGCCCAGCAGCCCTACTTTGCCACTACTCAAGACATTTGAAAAAATTAAAATTACTAATACTGGAAGGTGGAGCGAGATATAACTGCATAAATTGCGTATTTTTGTTGCATTTTACAAGCATGACAACCCCTTACATTTTTTGACCCTGACTACCAAACACCCTGTATACAGTGCAACCCCGATTACCTAAACGCCCCTGGTTATATGACACTCCGTATTATCCGAGATTGCTCTCAGCTGAATGTTTTTCTGTCGGAGCAGAATGACATTGTGCTTAACTTATGCTTTTTTTCAAGGTAAAGTAAAAACGTGATTTATTGTTTTAGTTCAATAACTACTTGAAATAAAAATTGAAACTATTATTTTAACGTACGAACAATACCGATATAACCTATCAAAACAAAATAATAGATTGACTAACTAAACAATCCGTCTGCATGACGTTAACAGCCGGTCGAATGACAACGGATATTTTTGTCCAATTTTGCTAACTTATGGTGTTCTACGGGACTTCCCGTGCAGTAAACGATGTGTACAAATGCAGCATGCAGCCTGTCAGTTTGATTTTAGGTGGAAGTTTGTCTCGACTTCTAGTTTGTTTTTCTTATGAACTGTATCATGAGTGAAAAACGTGCAATAAAGGTTGTTCGTATTAAAAGTTAAGTAAAAAACCATACAAAAATCTAATCAGATGAGTCTATTTGAAAAGCTCAATAAATAGGCGTCGAAAAAGTCACTTTTGGAGAATAGAAACGACATGCGCTTCAGTCGTCGAAGCTTTTACAAAGAAAAATAGATTGCCTAGAAAATTTAGTCATTATAAAAAAAACTATAAATGAACGTATTAAGGAAGAACTTAATGACAAAGAAGCACTAGCATTGACAATATTCTTCAATACAATTTTAACATACAAACAAAAATAGATTGCTCAGGAGAGATACTTTTCATGAATGTTCTATCCATATTTACAACAATTTACACAAATGGTATTTTGATTTATTTAACTTTCATTTAATATAGTCACTGCAAACCCAATTAACTGTGAGTGGAAATGAGGGTATAATTTGGGTGGGCTGCAAAAACAGGAAAAAATATTATAAGCATTCTACCAACTAATAACCGTATTCAAAACGATCTATTTTACATGTATTCTATTGATAATTAAATGTTCTTTTCATACACATATAGTGTTATAGTTAAAGAAATGTGCAGAGAGTTTCTTAAACGTTAATTAATGAAGAATAACGGCGTTTTTTTAAGTATCCAAATTTGGCCAATTTTCCAATAACTTTCACAATTGTTAATGGTTTTAGCATAGATTAAACAGCTTAGGAGTATGCTTGAGCAAACCTTGGGGAGTATGCTTAATCTATGGTTTGAGTGTCTGCCTATATTCCACATAAGCTGAACCGGCACCGCACATGGACCGGACCTGGACAGGTTATTCTTGAGAATCTGTGTAGGTTGCTCATGCTCTTTCAAACTCATCTGATTTGTTTCTCGGTGAATATTAAAAAATTACAACTTAACTTGAAAATGTTATAAAGGAATCTTACTAGATTTTTATGTTTGAAAGAATTGTCAAAGCCAGCTACTCAGACGGATGGAGGAATTAAGATTTTGTAGGGTTCCCTTTCATGTTATTTCAAGACCAAATTTAATAAGTACAACCATGAACTATATTCCACAGTAAAATATCAGGTGGGACCGAGAAACCGACATCTCAGTTTTACGTCGATAACATAGTAACTGTGGTTAACAATTTTCCAGAGGCTCTTTGATTTTGTAACTGAGTCGTTTCTGAAAGTAAGCATGAACCTCCAATGATAGTACTCTAACTCACAAGCTCTGAAAGAAAATAAAACTCTAGGTAAGCTTACGAAAGAGAACGAGACAATACTACTCAGGTTGATGGAGACAACAAATAGGTGACAGTATTTAATGAGGTAACAGAAGAAAAGATCCAGCAACTTTCATATGGAATCTATTCTTATTTAATACGCTAAGGTTTTTTTGTTAAGAGATTTAAGTTCAACCGATTTCAAGTTTGTGGTGTCGTTTGATAGTGCTTGGTCTGTAGTTGTTTCCACTAAACATTTATAAGAATCGGACTTAAAATATTGGCGCTATGAACAAATTAAATTAGAAAATATTCCATCAGAATAACATAGAGATTGGGTTGAGTATTTTTAACATCTGTCAAAATACGTGTAGTTTTTTGTCTTTACTGAAATAAGTACATTAAGTACATTAAGTATTCACAATTTTGGTCTGGTCGGATGTCATTGATTTTGAACTAAATGTAACTTTGTATTGTATATGTAAAAAAATGCTCAATTTCGAGCAACAAGTACAATAGTTGATATAAAAAGTTATTCGACTCTCAATATACTGATAAAAGTAACACCATATTGCGAGAGATTTATTTTAGGGCGTAGGAGACAACTGTCAATTCAACTATTGATCTAATGAGACTGGATGAAATAAATTCTTCTAAAATCAAAAGGTAAAAAGATTTATTTCAGAAAAAAAAACAGTGTTTCGTGACAAAGATGAAAAATGGACTGATGAACTTATGAAGACTGAGTACTGATGAAGTTGTGTCGCCGGAGTGTGTCAAAGCCACGAGAGTTTAATTGTTTTTAAAATGCACTTATTTGACATATATAAAATACTATTAATTACACTTTAAAACTTTATGCTGTAATTAACTAGCATTTGTTTCTTAACATGATTTAATTTTAATATTAACTTTAACTATTTAAAAATAAAACTAATTATTTCTACATCTGCATAGCAACAATAAATTTCGTCTTCTTAAATATAAACCCATTTTATCTAAATATCTTGTAATTCTAATATCCAATGACTTTAACATTCTACAAATAAATCAGTATTCATAATAAAATATCAACACCATTAATTTTTAATCTTTATTAATTGATTGAATTAATTATTAGTTTTGTAATAACAATAGAAATAATTATTCATAATACATATGTCAGCATCCGCATCTTGTTTATCTTAAGTCATTAAGATGATATTTTATTCGTCACAGTATAACTGAAAATATATTGCTGCATGTATCAACTTCATAAAGTTTAGTGGTGAAACGTTATATTTCTGTAAACCATATTTATGATCGTATATTTTAGAACTAAGCTTTGTTGAAGGTAGACGTGATACAATAATTTGTCACAACTTATCTTTCTTTTTGCAGGCTATGATATCTTTAAGAATTCAACTCGATGACTTATTCTATAACCATAAAATATCCACAGTGACAATCTCTTAATTGATTGGTCGAAGTAACATCGATGAAAATTAAATCCTGTAAAATGTTCTGTAGCGCACTTATAATATATAATTCATCCCGACAAAACAAAATGCAGAAGATTAATATAAACTAGAGATCGCCTCCTGATCGAAATTCGATCAAAATTTCAGTTGATCTGGACCCAAGAAGCTTAAAAACATTTTTGAATTAAAACAACTGTTCTTCCTAATTTTCTAGCAGTTGTTTTTACAACAGCTGTCTAGTGGTTCATTCAATTCTCCTTCCTCCATAAGATTAACATTGGAATTTTGAAAGCCTGTGGGGCGTAGCCCTGGAGTCCGATGTGAATTAGAATGTGATTCTGCTCATCTACAGAACTATACCTTTCTAATGGTATGCTCCGATTTATCCTACAATGCGCACGAGCTGAGAAAAAAGGAGGAAATGAAACATGCTTGCGTATTAATATATAGATAAGGTATCAAGCTGTGGTTGGTCCTAAAGTCATCCCTGTGGGATTTATTCTCATTCACCCTTACTACGTCATGTCAAACTAATTATATATTTCAATAACAATGCTATATCCTATAGTTTTATACTAAAATATTTGTAATACACCAGCTTACTTTGGTGAATTTTTGTGTGTTATTTATTGTGAATGTTTAATCTTCAATCTGCCAAACTGTTAAACATGACTCATGAAAAATCCTCTTCATACTTTACAGTTTTTATAATGATGGGACAACTGACTGAAAATCGACTGGTCAATTGGTTGTCTTTAAATTTCCTCGTATTTCAGTAACAACCAATTAAAGTAACTATCGTTCTACCGGGTAGATGGCGCTTATCGAACAACCGGCGAACGAGCGATGGCTGTTTTTAATCATGGGTGGGACAACAACTAGCTGGCTGTTTTCAATCAGTTTTTGCTTTGATTTACCTGTACTGTATCACTTAACACACCTGAGACACCATCATGGTCGGGTTATGCCTATGAGTTTGGAATCGTCTATTGTGCGGTGACAGAAGTTCAGAAAGTGATAGGAGCGTTTGAAGCAGCGGCGGTGACAGCGACAGCGGCAGACGCAATGGAGACAGCAGGATCTTCAGTGGGATCGTCAGCGAAGCTCTCCGAGTCGATCATGGAAGCCAATTATTTATTTATTTATTTATTTATTTATTTATTTATTTAAGATCTAATTGCCATACAAATTGATTTATATGGTTAGATAATATAAATGTACAATATAAAAAATTTTAAACTTATACTTCAAACTAACTTAATATAATAAAAATCTTCATCTTCTTTCAAAAAAATCTTCAATTTTGTAATAGCATTTTTGTATCAGGTCTTCTTTCAAAGTCTTCTTAAAAGTGGTATTACTCTTAATTTCTCTGAGTTTTTCTGGTAGTTTATTATAAATTTTGACCATCATAAAGTTTGGACCCTTTTGGTAAAAAGTTGTGTTGCATGTAGGGGTGTTTATAAGTTTCTTGGTTCTTGTGTCGTAATTATGAGTTTCCATTCTTTGTTTAAATTTTGATATATTATTGTGAATAAAACAAGCAGATTGTAATATGTAAAGAGAAGGAAGTGTTAAAATTTTGTGACTTTGAAACAATGGGCGACAGGAATTTGTTCTTGGAATGTTAAAAATTGATCGTAAAGCTCTTTTTTGTAATTTAAAAACTCTTTTTGCATCACTGCTTGTTCCCCAGAATATTAAGCCATAAGCAATGTGTGACTGTATATAAGCATGAAATATTAATTTTGTAATGTTAGTTCTGCAACATTTTGACAGGATTTTTATCATGAAGATGCCGTTGCTAATTTTTTTACAAACATCATTTATATGTGGAGTCCAAGACAAGTCACTTGTTATTTTCAGGCCAAGAAATTTAGTTTCATCACTTGTAGTTATATAAGCATCTTCTAACATTAAATATGGATTTGAAATTTTGGTTCTATCTTTATTAAATGACATAAATTTTGTTTTATTGTTATTCACTTTTAAATTATTGTCATTGAACCACTGTATAATATTTGAAACTTGTATAAAATTTGATATGTCCAGATCTATATTTTTCATATTTGCGTTATAATATGTAGTATCATTTGCGAATAATATAATTTTACCTTCATTAGGAATATCTGCCAATTGATTTATGTATAATATAAAAAACAAAGGTCCAAGAACTGTTCCTTGTGGTACCCCTACATTCACTGTTGATAATTCTGAAGTTGATGTTGACTTTACTGGATAATCATTCTTTTTTATTTCATTATAAATTTGTCTGTTGGTTATAAATGATTCAATCCAATTTAGTGCTTTGTCACTTATTCCATACATTAATAATTTATTCAGGAGAGATTTGTGGTTTACACTGTCAAACGCCTTTGAAACATCTAAAAACACTGCAGAAGAAGGTGTATTTTGGTCAAGATTTCTTGTGACAAATGAAATTAGTTCATAAATTGCATCTGTGGTGTTTCTTTCTTTCATAAATCCAAATTGTTGATTTGAAATAACAGAAAAATAATCTAAATAATTTATCATTTGTTCATAAACAATTTTTTCTAGAATCTTTGAAAATACTGAAGTCAATGTAATTGGACGTAAGTTATTTATATTAAATTTATCTTTTTTATTTTTTATAATTGGAATAATTTTGCATATTTTCAGTCTTTCTGGAAACATTCCAGTTGAAAACGAGTTATTTATAATAAATTGTAATGGGGTTGCAATAAAGCAGGCACTATGTTTAACTATAAATGATGGAACATTATCCGGACCACTTGATGAGGAATTTTTTAGTTGAGATATCACTGATTTGATATCTCTCTCATTAATTTTGCAAAACTGAAATAGAGAATAGTATTTGTCTCGCATACATCCTTTCAACAGGCTAGGTTCCTTAGAATTGTTCATCATATTTAATATTATAGACGAAAAGTATTCATTTACCTTATTAGCAATAATTTTTGGATCACTGATTTTTTGCCCATCTTCTAAAATTAAGTCTTCATAATCATCCCTTTCATTATTTCCCACCTCAGATTTTATTATATTCCATAACTTCTTAGATTTATTTAGGTTGTTCTTAATTTGATTTGAATAATAATTTTCTTTTGCTGATTTCACAACTTGATTATAAATTTGTTGGTATCTCTTTAAGTGGTTTCCAAAATCTTCAGATTTGTTGTCTCTTCTTCTAAAGTAGAGTTTCTTAAGATTTTCCCTAGATATTAAAATTCCTCTAGTAAGCCAAGGCGTAAATCTTTTTGCATTTATTCTTTTTTTGAAAAGAGGGAAATTTGTGTTAAAATATTTCAAAAATATATCATGAAATTTATTAAACTGGTCTTGTACCGAATTGGCTTTGTAAACTTCATGCCACAATTCATTAGCAAGGTCCATTTTAAAATTTTGAATGTTTAAATCACTAAAATTTCGTATCCAAATGTATTTTGAGTTTTTGCAGATTTTATCAATAGACGATTTAATTATTACAGTAATGGACTGCCCATAGTGATCAGATATAGCAGAGATAATTACACTTAAATCTTTAATTTCTGAAATTTTGTAATTTGTAGCGATATTATCTATACAGGACTCTGAATATGTTGTCACCCTTGTGGGAATATTAACAGTTAACTCCATCCCATATGACTGAAATAAGTTTTTCAGTTCTACAGAGACTTTATCGTCTTTGTGTAATGTATTTATGTTGTAATCACCACACATAACACATTTATTAGTTTTTGAAAACAAAGTCTGATGTAAGCACAAATCCAATCCTTTGAAAAATAAATCTAATTTACCACAAGGTGATCTATATGTGCACAAAATGTTAATGTAAGATATGTACCAATATTATAGTGACCATAAGACCTACATATAGTATTGCAATAATAACAGTACATGTCTTTGTTACATTACTTTAGTCGTCTGTGACGACTCACGTTGCAGCTCTCTCTCTGGTAATGGCGTCTTTAACTAACTGCTCAATAAAGTTGTGTTACTTATTTAAATGTGATTATTATTTATAAAATACTCACCCTAACATCTTCTTGTACAATACAAAAGATGTTACATGGTGTCAGTTTGGTGTCGAACCATAAAGTTCAAGTTGAAATAGTTGTAAAACAAGTGTTTTTAGCCTCAGTTGGTATAACACCAGAAAGGACAGAACTAGGGGTGAGTAAAAATGGATTTTCGTCCACCAAGAGACTTAATAATTAACGACGAAATTGCTAACAACTGGAAACTGTTTAAACAGAAATTTGATAATTTTTTAAAAGCCTCTGGTAATGATAAAAAAGATGATGAAGTTAAAATTGCAATGTTACTCAACTGTGTTGGAGATGAAGCTTTAGAAGCTTACAACACTTTCAGTCTTTCAGAAGGTGATTCAAAAAAGTATGATAAAGTGTTACAAGCTTTCGACACTTTCTGTGAACCAAGGAAAAATGTTATCTATAATAGATTTCAGTTTTTCTCTAGAAAACAAGAAGAGGGTGAATTGTTTGATCACTTTTTAACTTCTCTGAAAAAACTGTCTAAGCTTTGTGAATTCCGTGAAGAAGATGAGCTAGTTAGGGACAGAATAGTCATAGGTATCAATGATGTGGGGCTACAAGAAAGACTTCTTAGGGTCAGTGATCTAACATTAAAAGAAGCCATCAATCAGTGTCGGGCCGCGGAATCAAGCAAACACCAAATTCAACAGCTACAAGGGAAACCTAAAAGTCTTAGCATAAATGTAGTTAAAAAACAGTTAAACAATAACAAGCCTAAGACTAATCAACCTGATTATTCGTCTCAAAATTCAAGACGTATTGAAAATAGGCCTAAGTTTAATGAAAATAAAAGCAGGCCTAATATAACTTTCCAATGTGGTAGCTGTGGTAATGTTCATGGACCAAGGTCATGTCCTGCTTATGGGAAAGAGTGCAATTCTTGTCATCGGAAAAATCACTTTGCCACTGTCTGTCGAAACAAGAAGATGTGCCAACAACCTCGGAAGCGTGTTCATGAATGCAGAGCTGATGGAGATGTCGAAGCTGAACCATATCCAGATAACGGTGAAGAAGAATTCTTTGTCAACGCCTTGCAGAGCCAAGCTGATAAGACTGTTTGGACCGAAAAAATCCAGCTGGGTGAGAAGGAAGTGGAGTGTAAGTTAGACACAGGTGCACAATGCAATGTACTGCCTTTCAACGTGTTAAAGAGTTTAAACCAAAAGGTAAGCTTACAGCCTAATCACTTTAAAGTTTTGTCCTATTGTAACAAGGAGTTGCCTACCCTAGGTTCTGTTGTACTTAATGCTGTTGTAAGAGGTAAAAAAGGTAAAATTGTATTTGTTGTTGCAGATATTCTGTCAAGATTTACAAAATCTGTGTTACCTGTTGAGAAAGAATGTATTATTGATAAGTTCACTGTTGTACATAGCTTAAGTAATCAGTTGAACATGTCGGAAAGTAAAAAACAAGAGTTCAAGATAGCTACAAGTAGTGACTTAGTTTTAAGAAAAGTGGTTAAGAACATCCATGATGGGTGGCCGGATCAAAAATCGTTTACTAGTAAGGAAGAAAAAATATTCTTTCGGCTCAAAGATAGCATTAGTTATGAAGATGGGTTGTTGTTCTTGGGTAATAAAATTATTGTTCCTCAAAAGTTAAGACAAAATATGCTCAATCTTATCCATGAAGCACATTTAGGTGTAAATAAGTGTAAGGCAAGGGCTCGCACCATTATGTATTGGCCTAACATGAGTAGTGAGATTGAAAAACTTGTTTTATCATGCAAAGTTTGTGAAAAATATAGATTTCAGAATGGCAAAGAACCACTTTTAAGTCATCCTAAGGCAACTAGGCCCTGGGAGCGTGTTTCTTGTGATCTGTTTGATTTTGGAGGTTTAAGTTACATGGTAGTAATTGATTCTTATTCAAATTGGATAGAGCTAGAGGAGATTAAATCTAAAAGTTGCCATAGTATCATTGAGAAACTAAAGTTAATTTTTTCAAGGTATGGCGTACCCGATTATTTTTTATCTGACAATGTACCTTTTGCAAGTATTGAATTTAAGTCATTTGCAGAAAAGTGGAATTTCCAACCAATAACAAGCAGTCCATACTACCCTAGAAGTAATGGGTTAGCAGAGAAAGGTGTTTCTATCTGTAAGAATATATTGCGTAGATGTCGTAGTGGTAAGACAGATTTAACACTGTTACTTCTTGAATATAGGAATACTCCTTTAAATAGGCTTGATGTAAGCCCTGCTCAACTCTTCCTAAATAGGTTATTAAAGTCAAAACTACCTACAAGTACTAAGCTTCTTAGGCCTAAAGTTATTAATAAGCCTAAAATTAATGGGTTGAACTCAAGTGAATATTATTATGACAGAACAGCCAATAAACTTCCTGAGTTTCAAAAAGGGGATAATGTCTTGATAAGAAAAGTCAATTCTTGGGTACCAGGTGAAGTTTTGAACAATCATAGTAGTCCTAGAAGCTACATGGTGAGAGATGAGGAGGGTAAGGAGTATCGAAGGAATAGAATAATGTTAAGGAAGTCTTATAATAAGCTCATTCCTAAATCAAGTGATTGTATTGATGAAGGTACTGTGTCTGATCAAACTGATGTAAATAAGCCTAGTAGTACAGAGGTAGAGCCAAGGCAAATTGAAGTGCAAAATAGTAGTAGGTATGGAAGACCTCTTAAAAAACCTGCATATCTTTCAGATTACACTTTTTAGATGAGCTGTTAAAAATTGTTACTTTTTTGTTTTACAAGTGAGGGAGGTGTAAGATATGTACCAATATTATAGTGACCATAAGACCTACATATAGTATTGCAATAATAACAGTACATGTCTTTGTTACATTACTTTAGTCGTCTGTGACGACTCACGTTGCAGCTCTCTCTCTGGTAATGGCGTCTTTAACTAACTGCTCAATAAAGTTGTGTTACTTATTTAAATGTGATTATTATTTATAAAATACTCACCCTAACATCTTCTTGTACAATACAAAAGATGTTACAGTTAATGATTTGTTTTCCGTTATTTATCTTAATGCCACAAACTTCAAAATCTTTCTCAAGGCATATTTTGTCAAAATTTAGATTTTGTACTTTGTAACAGTTTTTTACAAAAATGCAAACCCCACCAAATTTTGATATCTTTCTACAGTAAAATGAACCTAAATAATAACCAGGAATAATTATTTTACTAATTTCACTATCTTTTAGGCCGTGATCAGTTACACACAAAATATCAGGATTTTCTTCTTCAAGGAATATTTCAATTTGTGAAATTTTATTTGAAATGGTTTGTAAATTTTGATGAAGAATTTTCAGATCATATATCCCTTTTTTTACACTAGGCTTCTCAAATCTTAATTTATTAGTTCTTACTAAATTTTCATGTGGTACTGTAGACTTTCCCCTAAAAAATTAGTTTTATTTCTGAAAACAAAGCACTTTTGAACCATGTGAAAGGGATTTGGTCTTATCTGTAAATTGTCTGCTTGCAAATAATCCGATTTATCTTTTATACACCTTTGATGTTTTCTTGTTATAGTGTACGTTTCCTGGCTGTATTTTTCATTATAGGGAGTCAAAACTTGCCTAGTTTCAAAATTTAAGTTTTTACTGATTGTTGTTATAACAGGTATCATATTTATTGAACTGTTACATATAATATTCGGAATGTTGTTTGTTAATAACTTTGTAAATAAAAATTTTCCATTTAAATTTAAGTGAAGACCATGTATGGTGTAATGCTCTCTATTAAGACCAGATAATGACACTAATTTAGAATGCTTATATTTCATATTTAATGCCTTTAATTTTTGATTTATGATTTTGATTCTTCTATTGAAGTGAACTTTGTCATATCGAAATGGTATAGTACAAATTATAACATTTGTGTCTGGAGTATTTATCAGAGTTTGTTCAAAAGTTTTAATTAATTCACTTTCATTTATCTCCATATCGACATCATTAGTTCCTCCAATAACAATTACATAGTCTTCTTTACCCATATCTTTTGCTATATTTCTTGAATTCTCAACTATATTTTTTAATCTTCCGTTAGGTTTCATCTCAATGGTAACATCATAAGAATATTTTAGCCTCTTTTGAAGGAGTGTGTTTATATTCCTCCCGTGGCTGTCAGAAAATATTTTGATTTTAGGAGCTGTTTTCCTACTGATGTTTTGTCTATTGTCATTCCTTGGAAGATTTTCTGTACTTCTTAAATTGTTAGGTTCTCTTTTTGTATTATCATTGTGCCTACTAGTTTTCTTATTTCTTGTTATAATTAGACCATCATCTTCTTTATTTATGTTATTAACTTTATCCACTAATTTGATTTCTTTCACTGAAGTTTTACATATATTTTCAATGCTGGCCACAGATCTTTCACAAGGTTGTTGATAATATATTTTACTTTTTGGCAAAACTATTGGTTCAGACTCTATTTCTTCAGTTTGTGTTATTGATAAATCTTCGCCAAAAATTTTGAGTGGGGAAAACCTATTTTTATTTACAATTGCATCATTTACCTTGGTTTCAATAGACTTTTGTTTTGATTTTTTCAAAGTAATTTTGTTACTTTTTCTCTTTTTTAATAATTCAAAGGTGTTTGATGTTTTATTCATTGATCTCAAGCAATGCTGCTTTATTTCATTTCCGCTAGACAGATTTACTCCACTTATTGCTTCTTGATTTTGGGAAGTTTCACTACATTCATCTGTATGTTTATGCAACCCAGTATCATGAAATGTGTTTTTAAAGGTTCCCAATAATTCTGTTAAAACATCTTCGTGTATTACACTATCAATAATATGTTTCAAATTAAGAAGCATGTGTAGCCCACACTCAAAGTTGGATGTCTGTCTAAGGCATTTTAGCTCTACAAAATTACATTCGTTCATTTGATCCAATTTGTTAATTAGTTCTTTTGCATAGTTAATATTGAGACCTGGAATACTATCTAAGTGAAAAGAGATTTTATTAAGTTTATTAAATAGAAGTAAACTCCAGTGATTTCCTGTAGATTCAATGTTAGAACAATTGTTGATAGCAAAGAAGACCAGATTCATGTCACCATAAGATAGACCACTTAATGTTTCCTGAATTATTTGCTCATTTGGTTCTAATCTTAATATTGTTGACGTGCTTGGACCTACTAGTAGTATATCGTTTCGGATTGTAGCAATATGGTCACTAAAACAATTAAAATATGCTTGAATATGAGCATCCTCTAACCATAAATCACTATTGGGAATATTTACAGTGGCATTGTTTTTAATTTTAATGGTGTTAACATATTGGTTTTGCAGAATTTTAATGTTGTACTCGATTCTTTCTTTTTCTTTTAATAGGACCTCTAACTCTGTCATACGGGTGGTATTGCCTTTATTCACTTCAGTGTAATATTGTTTCTCCGTTTGTGAGTAGTTTCCCATTTTTTTAAGAACACCAGTCTGCATCCTTGTATTCATTTTTAACTTGATTGAGCTATGATATTTATGTTTTGTTTATGCAAATTATCAGATGTTGGAATAAATAGTATAAATATAATATAATTTTAGGTTAGATTTCCAATTCAATATATTTTCTGGGTTATTATTTTAAGTTTAAAATATTCATAAAGAATGTATAAGTATGTCAAATAAAATTTTAAATCCTATGATACCTAATATAACTACTACTTACTGAGTAAAGAAAATTTTATAATATTATCTGTTAAAATGAGAGGCACAAATTTTTGCTTTCAAATAACTTGCAATCTTTCAAATCACTTTTACAATTACAAGAACGAATGATGTTTCCGTCTTAAATGGTCCATTTGGTTAGTAGTTGAACCATGGAAGCGAATTTCCTTTTTTTCAGATCGTACACGAAGCTACATTTACATCCTTTTTAGTATAAAATGTCCTAACAAGTGACGTTTTTAGTGGCATTTTATTTATAGCTGGATAAACACAGATATCTATCAAACACGATCACCAAAACACACACCTTGTGGCTACTTGTATATTTTAGCGGGTGAGTGTTCTTACGTGTTGAGACATGAACGAGGAGCCAGACATGGCAGTATGCCGGAATAACAAATACATAGTTCAACTTAGTCTTAAATGCGCAATTCTGGAAACAGCCATTAAAACGTTTTGAGATATAAGTGTCTGTATATAATCGTAAATTACTTATTTCAGTCGTTCATAAAACAACAGACCAGAGACTAGTTTGTTTTACTGGTTTCAGTCTCAATGCTGGAAAGCAGCCGTTGAAACGTTTCCAGTTGGTTCATAAAACAACCGACGAGATCATTTTGACTCATCATTGTGATCATTTTGACGAGATCATCTTAACACCGGTAATAACTATTTTCAATTATTTATGGAATAACAACCGACGACTCGTTTGTTTACAAAAACCGAAATAATACTCGGTTTTCAATCAGTTGTTCACATCCTTACTTTATATATTATGAACGTCATAGTATTTTAATTTTTAACCTTGCTTTAGCGAAAATACAAAAACATGTTTCCATGTTATTGTTATGGGAAATCAACAAATCCCTCTATCTGACTTATTTATTGACATAACTTGAAAAAATATGGTATGTAAAATCACTAGGTAAGAGTGTAACTTATGTGTGACGATTTGCTTACAACAGCCATATGGCACCAATCCTACATACTCACCACTATAGGTTTTATGAAAAAAATGTTACAAAAAAATTACCAAAATTTGATACAATTTATCTGCACTGGGGAGTAATTATCGTCTATTTGCTTACAACACACCCTTAGTAGCAAACATTTATCCTCATTCCCATCGTGTATAAGGGGAAAATAAAAATACCAAATTTCATTGGAAATTCGCTGAGTACGCACATCTGCTGCGACGGGGGTATTTAATAGTTATGACAGTTACTTTTAAATACCTTTACCCTAATGAATGTATAATCTAAGCTTTCTATGTTCAGCAGCAAAAAGAGTCTTGTACCTTTCATTCGAATATTTATTGTTATTTACTAACCAGACAAAAGAAGTGAGTTTAATCTCGTGTAAATGACGAAATGAAACGCACAAAAGCGATATGCAGCAAAGTTCACCAAACACCCATCCTCTATGTAACTTTAATTACTGTTGACAAAATATTTCTCTCCTCTGTTTAACATATCGTCGTTCCAGAGATTTCGCATTTGTTTGTAGTTATTGTTACCTTAATCCAGTACGTAAATTAAATTTTATAATTTTAATTTGCCATATTGTTTTTTATGAACAAAAAACTTGTATTACTATACCTTGGACCAGTTTAACACTGTTCAAAGTAATTTGAGTTATTTTTAAAGAGGTTTATTGCTACAACTTTTCTTTTTTGTTATGATAAAATACTACGATGGTTAGAGAGCGTCTGGATCTGTTGGCCCTGGCGTTGTCACATAACAATAGACGCGAGCTGTGGCACGAGATCGGCGCGATGGTCAGCTTGGAGCGGCGGCAAAGTGGAAAATTGTTTCTTTATAGAGGTGAAGTTCTGCTTCTTGGCCGCAATGCTTGAATCAAGTTCACTGAAGAAGATTGTTCTTCATCTAAGTTTTATATCCTAAGCTTCTTACTAATAACTCCAAAAGTTTATTTGTTTTATATCAAACATATATTTTGAAATCTGTTTCGTATTCCTTGTACCATGTTAGTAATGTTTGTATTTCATCATTTTTCATAATTGATTCAAATATAGTATAAAAAATATCACATACCGGTATAATACCAATGAACACCTTTTTTATTTTGTCAGCTCTGCAACTTCAAAGTTATTTACTTTTATTGTAATTCATGCTTCCAATTATAAAAATCAAACAAACAGATATCATTTAAAATAAAACTGGCACGTCGACGTCTATTAAATAAACACTAGTAATAGTCAACATTATTCATACCATGCAACCTCTTTAACACCTAATAAATATTCCCTTTAATAAAACATAAAGAATTTTCATAAGAGGGAAAACCAACCTGCAATAAAAATATACCTAATCTGATATAAACCTTAAAAAAATTCTTAACAAAAGCCATTGATTGCTGGGGTCTACGTGAAGTATGTTAGGAATATGAATTTAACCTGTAACAGTACAGGTAAAATTCTTGACGCAGCAAAGAAATTCATCTTATATCAATGCAACAAACACTCTTATTGAAAGGTTTTATAAAAAAAATTATCTTATACAGTCATCTAAGTAAAAATTAAGCAAATATTTATTTTCATGTTGTTGCCTTACTGCATACACACACGATGCTATGTGGATAGATGATCTCTAGAAACTTCTCTTTGTTAATACTAAAACATAAATATTTTTGTTTTATTATTAAAAATTAAATTAAAAAAAACTAAACACTCCTTTAATATGAGAATACTGATAACTGAGAGATTTTTATATACCATTTTTACTTAAATTGAATCCTTTCTGTGTTAACATATTTTAAGGGGGCGCTTTTAAGAGGATAATCAAAAAGTGCTGAATTGACCTTTAAATCAACTTAATGTCTACATGTATTTAAAAGCTTTTGATAAGCAAAATATTTGATGAAACATACGTAACTGCAGTTTGAAAAGGAAATTTTTATT
Source organism: Neoaliturus tenellus (assembly GCA_030545055.2). Taxonomy (NCBI): domain Eukaryota; kingdom Metazoa; phylum Arthropoda; class Insecta; order Hemiptera; family Cicadellidae; genus Neoaliturus; species Neoaliturus tenellus. The sequence continues at coordinate 189,136,758 of CM061531.1, read as the reverse complement.
TGGGGGTTTGGAGACCTATTCCGAATACTTTTGCCTTATCGTACTAATTATTCAAAACAATGTGCTCATCTAAAAGTGTTGTTTTTATAATAGCTTTATTTACAAATAAAACCACGAGAGAGGTTTTACGTTGTTAATTTGTATAAAAGCGTCCTTAAAGTATACTCTAAAATATTTTATTGATTTAACAGTCAAGGTTAAACATTTCAAAAATAGTAGTTTTCCTCACTATGAGCAAAAGTGACACATTTGGGATTTTTGTGGGATTTGTGAATCGTGTTTTAAAAGCGAGGCGCATCCGAGCCTTTTAAAAACGAATGAATATCTGTTACTTACAAACAAAATCAAAAAATCAAAATCAAAATCAAAAATCTCTTTATTGTGACATTAAACATAAAATACAAACATTTTATCAGAAAAATAGTTCCACATGGGTCGAAGACCTGTGCGTGGAACGAGTTCTTATCATATATGCAATTAACAATAAAAAAGAGAGAAAAAATATTTGTAAAAATATTGGAACAGCCATATAAAAATTTTAGATAAATAGTGTGACATAAAAAGGTATTATTGCTGAGTAAGAAAGAGAGAAAAAAATTTAAATGATAGAGACGGCGATAAAGGGAGCCATATGTTAGTCAGTAACCTGTATCAGAGTGTCACAGTGATGTTTATGTCAGTGTTGCTTGTATTAGTCATTAGTGAATGTATTCAGAGGATATGAGAGCATCCGCCCCAGCTGGTCCGATCCCCAACAACCAAGCGGAAATGATCTTTTTGTAAACAGACTGTGAAACCTGCAGGTCCCTTATCTCTTGCGGAATGTTTCTGTGCAAAAAATTAGCGATGTAAAAAGAATTTGTAAGATTGACCGATTTATAAACTCTGGGAACCTGCTGGCCAACATTAACTGCATTTCTAGTTCTGTAGGGATGTGTCAAAGGCGCAACTACCAGGTCACTGTGAGTGTAGGAGAAGACCAGCAAAGCTTTAATAAATAATTGTCTTACTGAAAGTAACTCGGTATCTTTAAAGAGAGCTTCAGTCGGATACTGCTTCGGCTTTTTTAGACTCACTTTTATCAACAATTTTTGTATTATATAGAGAGAATCAAGTACACTTTTATTTGCCCCACCCCATACTATAATACCATACTGTAAAAGTGACTGAACGTAAGAAAAATAAACTACTTTTATTTCATTAGGAGTTAAAATTTGATTAAGTTGAAAAAATACATACTTATACTGGTCTACCCTGTCGACAACCTGGCACCCACACCCCTCCCTCGTACAATCCCCACAAGTATGAAGTACCAGTGAGAGTTCAGCGGGTGGCTCACTCACCGGACGCAGCGCGATTGGCATACACTTAGTTTTGGAAATATTCATTGATAATACATTTTGGTCAAACCATCTTTTTACTAGGCACATATCCTGAATCGCATTACCGAATACCCTTTCCCATGAATGCCCTTTGAATACTATCGCAGTGTCATCAGCAAATAGAAAGAAATTTCCAGTGATTGTGAGCTTGGTCAAATTATTTATGTAGATTAAAAATAGCAGAGGACCAAGCGTGCTACCCTGAACAACCCCATAATCTATTTGCATCGAATCACTATTTATTTTATTAATTGAAACTACTTGCTTTCTACCCCTAAAATAACTAACAAACCAATTCAGAGCAACACCACGCACGCCAATATTGTCTAATTTTGAAATGAGATGTTTTCTATCGATAGAATCAAATGCTTTGGCAAGATCTATAAAAACTAAAAGGACTTTTTCATTTTTATTCAAAGACTCTATAATAAGTTTATTTAATGAAAAGAGAGCATCTGATGTATTTTCCCCCCTACGAAAACCAAACTGTTCCTCCGATAGAATAAAGTGATTTTCTAAGTAGGATTGAAGTTGCAGCTTAACACATTTCTCTATAATTTTAGAAAAAACACTCAATAATGAAATAGGTCTATAATTGTTTTTATCATTCTTAACGCCAGATTTGTACAACGGTATTACTTTAGCAGTTTTGAAAGCTTCAGGAAATACACCCGTGGAAAAACTAAGATTAATAATGTGTCGCAAAGGAATAATAAAACACTGTTCGTTATTTTTTAATAATTTGGCTGTGAACCCATCGCATCCGGGAGCAGATCCACCACGCATCTCTCTGATGCATCTCCGAACTTGGTCATCGGAAACCGGCTCCAGCTGGAACTCATGATTGACCCTGTACGCTGAATCGTCAACCAATGGCGGGCCAATGGACAACGGAAGCCGGTTAGCTAAATTTACTCCAACTTGTGAAAAGTAGGAATTAAAAGAATCAGCCACCGACTTCACACCATCACCCCCACCATCAAAATGTTTTGAAGGAAAAAAGATTTTTTTATTTTTCACCCCGCTTACTTCATTGATAACATTCCAAAATTTTTTGGGATTATTATGAGATTCTATTATTTTTTGTTTGTAGTAATTAATTTTAGCCCACTTTATATCGTTTGACAATCTGTTTCTTAAATTTTGAAAAATTACTTTAAGATTCTCGTCAAGAGGTTGTTTTTTTAGACGCTTACTTAATTTATCTCTAATTCGAATTCCTTTAATAATTTCCGTTGAAATCCATGGTTTGAGCTTTTTATGGCGAGTGTTAGGTAATTTGCATTTTGTTGCCAATGTTTTAAATTTTTCAATTGTATTAAAAAAAATATTACAACTTTCATTAACGTCATACAGGGCCAAAACATCATCCCATTTTTCACCCTCAAGTAGTCTCCCCATAGTCCTCATGTCTAAGTACGTTTCAGTCGGGTTATTGTTAAAGTCAGGTGGAATGTCAGTGAACGGACGTCTGATTGTAGCGACAACGGCGTAGTGGTCTGTGATATTAGTGTGGAAAACGGCAGAGTTTATTTGGTTTACATCATTATGATAGATAAAAATATGGTCGATGCAGGACAACGAATGATCGGTAACCCTTGTTGGCTTATTTATACATTCCACAAAACCAGCTCCATACATAATATCTAAGTACTTGTCCTTTTCATTGGTATTATTACTAGTTAACGTGTCAATGTTTATATCTCCAATAAAAATATGAGTATTTCTTTTCAAAATGTTATTGTATATAATCTCCAAGTCGGATAAAAATAACTCTGCATTCATTGAAGGACTTCTGTAGATTGCAATAATAGAATAATGTCTATTGTCAAGGTCAAATTCGAGTTGTAGTCCAGTTGCTTCGCCGATGTAAATCTGTTGTGAGGTAACACAAAGTTCAGTTTTGCAGTATACGATGACACCGTCGTTTCTGTTCCAGTTATTGTCAGTCACAAAAATTTCGTACCCGTCAAGTGGTGTTAATGTCTTGTTTTCGTCAACCCATGCCTCAGTCAATACAATACAGTCAAATTTAATATCTACGCTCTCTAAAGTCACCAACAAGTTATCTATATTTTTGTAATAGCTACGTATGTTAAAGTGAATAAATGTCAGTGCCCGTGAGTTCTGTTCATCGTCGAGGAAGCTATGTAAACAGTCATGGTTGTCTAATTCGTCACATTGAATTTGTCTGTAGCTGTCCAATAATAGTCTGTCTCCGTCAAAATCCGTTGTAGTTGTAGTGGTGGCGTGCCGGCCCCTTACCAGTCATCTTAGAAAATGCCAAAAAAGAGCGAAAGTTAATTAAATTTAAGAAAAAAAGTAGATTAATAATAAATAAAGTTAAAATAAAGTACTGTAATTTCATGATCAGTTACTAAGCTGATAGGAAAATGCCTCGAACACGATATCTTATCTTGGGTGCAACTGATAACACGAATACTGGAACTATGTTCTTGAAACCGTTTCTATGTCACAAATTTATCCATTTCCTTAAACTATAAATCTTTAATAGTATTACGCTCATTGATATTTTTCTGTACTAACAAGTAGGCCTATATTTTGCTGGTTGCAATAAAGTCAATGAAAACAGTAACTTTATAAATATACAATTGAGTCTAAGTTAATTCAATATGTAACTATACATTGTTCGATTGAGTTCTGTAATAATTCAAATTCTAGAATAAATCAAATACAGGCAGTTAAGAGTTATTTTAAGTGAAATAATTTATAATACTTCTTCCATTGATAATACCATGTCTAACAAAAGTAATCTGACATTAAATAAATAGCAGTGAGTTGCCCTTGAAATTTAAGTTTAACAACCTTTTATATATTTATACCAAAACAAATTAATATCATGTCCTCCCACAAAAATATAATAATGATAATTACTATTATTACTACTGTATTATTTAAGTTAAATCTTATATTATCTGGATTTACTAAGATCGTTTGTTAAAATAACTCCCTATTCTTTTATAAATATAGATTACTGTAATTAATACATAAAAACCCACTTCTGAATTAACAGCACATTATTTTAAATATGTGTACAAGATAGTTATAAGAACTAATAGATAAAATAGAAACTAAATTAAAATAATAACATACATTCTACCAGTGTAATGAAGCAATTATACAAAGAATGAGTGTAAGACTTATTAAAACAGCTTGAAATACTGTAAACAAAAGGTAAACCAAAATTGACTTGATTCCTTTTTATTATGTGTGTGAATTAAATCTATTTTGATGGAGTAAGGGCCCCCCTCCCCCAAATCAGAAATATTACAAGAAATAATGAAAGTCGGCAGTAAATGAGACAAAAATAAATAAATTAACCCCAATTAAAAATTTAACAACACATGAAAGTTTATATTTACTTAAGCTAAGGTAGAATAGCCAACTTATCATATCAAACCAAGATAACTTGAGTGTTAACGGTCTAAATTAAAAGTGAGCAGAATGTTATAAATTTTATTTGAAAGAATATGAAATAATACATTGCAATAGATAATACTGTACAGTTAAACAAACAATGCATTGCCTCATATTGGTGAAATATTTTAACAAGTGAGACTGAGCTTTTGCACCCATAAAAGGCTTATTAAAATAATAAAAAATATATTACCCTATAATACATTTGAAATATCAATCAAGTTACTGTAGTTTTTTTCACTAATGATTTACTGTAATTTGTAGTTTTGTTATTCTAATAATAAAATCTAAAAATAAAATATTAACTGTGGAATTACATTAAAAAAAAATCGCCTCAGAGTAAAAAATTGCAATAAATTAAAGATGGATCTACCCAGTAAATTGAAGCTACCGTTTTATCAGTTGTAAGTTAATCTTGTATAACATTGTTGCATTTATCATTATCAAATTCATAATTACCGTAATCATATAATTTTTCAAATGTGAGATCCTGTGAACTATTGACTTATATTTAACTTCGAAATAAATTTAAAAAATATTATATCAATTTGTTACATGCTTATTGATTGTTACTACAAAATTAATAATTATGTAATTATTAAAAGAAAATAAAGAAGAAAAAAATGTGTTAACTATATAGGATAGGATAACTAATAAAAAGTAGAGAAACGAAAGATAATCACTCACTATATATAACAAGTTCCTTAGCGACCATTTTCACCTCTTACAGCTGCATCCAGGTCGTCCATAGATCGAAGAAGCTTTGTAGGGCACCCAGGCGCAGTGGACTTCCTGGCGAACACACGGCAATCCCGGGTCCACGCGTATGCCAGCTTCCCTTCCTTGACTAGGCTCTTCGCCTTCCCGAGGATGGTCTTGTTGTATGAGGTGAGGTGTTCATTTATGAACACCTTCGTCGAGGCCCAGGAGTCGCTGAGAGCGGCGGCGGTGAGTCGAGCACGGTGTTCTCGGGCAGCCGAGATCCATAGATTCCTGTAGTCTCTCGTTACGAACTTCACGATTATCGAAGGGTTGGGACGGTCGGGCGAAAATCCTAAGCGGTGTGCTGTAGAGATTTCTGACTTATGATAGGATATTTTAATAACTTTGGCAAGATCTTCCAGCAAATCAAATACATCTTCACCAGTCTTATATGGAACACCCACTATTTCTATGTTGTCTTTTCTCGAGTACTGCTCAATGTCCTGCACTTGTAAATGAAGATTTTTCACCTCCTTCTTCAACTCGAGATTTTCAGCGACAATCTTATTGTAGTCTGCCTTTCGAGTTTCATTTTCCTCAACCAATGCGTTTAAGGTTATTTGCATGGTAGAAATCGTACTTACTACACCTTCGATCTTGTTCTCCAAGTTGGTGTTGACCGAGTCCATCTGCTGGCTGAGCTCTTTCTTCATGTTGTTGATCAGGTCCACGAGGGCGGTGTTGTCCGGCTCGCCACGGCTCGCCGACGAAAGCGTCTCACCCTTGCACGTGTCGCACTTCCAGGTGGCTTTTCGCTGACTACTAAATTTTTTATAGTTCTCTATAGTCTCTACCCTAGTGCACGAAGGGTGGAAGCTGCCTCTACAGTCCGCACAGGTTAAAACTTCCCGCATGTTCGTGAAACTTCCCGCACACTTTGTACACGAAGACATAGTTAATACGATTTAGCAAACAGACACAGACGTATAATACTTGCAAATATTACTAGAAAAGTATACTGCGCTCAATAAAACTAACACTCTGTAGAACAGCAAACAAGTTAATACGGGCACGGCACGAGTCACTCACTAACTAGGCAGACGAGGTCAGAGTGCGGCACACGTCCTTCTCCATCAAGCGACTGATAAGAACTGATATAATATAACAATGTTTTTATAACCTTTGAATTTCAATATTCTGCTTTTCAATATTAATTAAATAATTATAATACAATAAGAAAACCGCAGACTTTTTAGTCCTAGGACTTAAAAATAATACACCTGATTTTTCAAGTCGTAGAACAAAAAAACTACATTTTGTGTACTATTTAAGAGAAGAAAAAAGGTGGATTTCGTGCAGATTTCTAAAAATATAATTATAGTGAGTGTCAGTAGTAGATGATAGTATAAAAATGTAGTATCACAACTAAACTATGGGCAGTGATGTGACTTCTGTCTCAATAGTGTTCAGTTGACAGTTGATTTACTATTTTTTACGTCTTTAGATCAAGATTGCTTTCGTCCCAAAAGTCTAATACTAATTACAAAAACTCACATAAAACATTAAACCTAATTGTTTCCTTTATTTAGAAATCGCAGTTGTTATTGTTTTATTATAATCGATTATAGAGCTTTAAAGCAGAAAAAATTATATGACTTATTACACTACTTTGATTTATTAGAAACTGAATCTATTCTGAACCCTAAATCTGTTTTCATAAAAGTATTAAGTTGGACAATCCAATAATGGGAGAAGGGTTTTCATTTAGATAAAACTCATGGAGTATCTAGCAAAATTGGGGGGTGAGAGTTGTTGACATATTGTTACTATGGCTAAATATTTTTAAGAGATGTAGGCCTAACGTTTGCAGAAAGACATACTAACAATTCACTCCTGTTGCAGCGTTTACAATGAAAGATTCAAATTAATCAAAACCCTGTTCTTGATATCAAATAGACCTCGTTCATCCAATAACCCTTCTATTGATTCGCCTTAGAATGTGATATGAGGGTTGGTTTTGATCATGAGTTGCTCGTAATGTTTGGTATTATTATAATGTAAGCATTTATGTACTTTATAGATATTTGAATTCAATTATTCATAAAATATAAATGGTACCGGATTGATCGAGATCTTTTCGTTAGTTTAAATTAAATTTTTGTGCCTCTACAAGCCCCTAGTTTGATTATATTTTAATATTATCTCTTAATAATTAAGACCTTAAAACAAAAGACATGATGGTTTGCCTCGAAGGCTGAGGAATCTCATTAATATTCTTTAAATGGGGAAAATAATATAATATTATAAATAATATTTTTATGGTAAAATGATTTAATAAAACAGTTTATGCTCGAGAGCCACGGAGGAGATGTATTTTCAATTTGCACTAGACAAGAGAGTGGGGAACTGTGTTCAGTAAATTGAAGTAAATAAACGTTTATGTTTCCACCGAGTGGCGTTAAGCTGGATCCATTGAAAATTGTGTTTACTCTTGAGTTTAATAGTGACTAGAGATATTAAACACAGTTTAATTTTGCAATTAATGTTGAAGCTAGGTTACAAATGAATTGTAGTTATTGTTTAATTAATCACTGGTCCAGACGATTTTTCCCTGTGTACATAACGTTGTGTTTCTATTTTAAATACACTTTGTTATTTTCTCTTTGTTTCTCTTTGTTATTTTACAATTCAGAAATTCACTACACTTATGTTTCTGGCATTGCAACATTCAAGTACACGGATTATAATTGAAATTTAATTTAATATTTCCTTTCTTTTAAAGGAAAAACCTTTTCTTTTCCTAAATTACAATAGCCTTGAGTTTAGATCCATTGAGGAGTTTTTATGCATTAAAAAGTAGTTAAGTAGCTAATTTACAAATTCAATACAACATTACAATCTAACTCAATTACTCGCAGTATAAAATTACACATAATTATTGCACATATAATTATAATTACTGAGGAAAAAATTATGGATTTAGTGGCAAGAACTGAAGTTGTATTCAAGGGTGATTGACGTTTTAATTAAATGGTATATTCCAGTCCATAATTATATAATAACGGATGCGAAAATTCTGAAAGTCGATATTTGACTGTCTTGTCACCTTATTTATATTTCTTACGATGGCAGATTGTTCAATTTATATATTTAACACAACTATTCCAGTAAAACCTGACAGTTAAATAATCTCTAGTGGAAAAAGATATGGTATTGAGTTTCTCTGCTGCTTTATATGTTTTTGGGGTGCTGAATTCCGATCTGAAGTTTGCCAAAAATATTATTTGTGCCTTCCGGGATTTTTGCAAAAAAGCATTGAAATTTTCGATTTTCTTTGGTATTTTACTTACAATTCCGAAACCATGCATTTTTAATAGATGTACGCCATTTACAAAATACAATAAGATACAATTTCCAACACACTACAAGCATAAAAAGGGTGATTACGATCAATGATTATGACATCATAACTATTTGCATATCGTTCAAATTCGGCTATTTACTTTTAAAATACCGTTATTCAACATTAATTCACATTTACACAATTCTTTTTAGTTCCTATCATTATAACATCCCATATCAATATATGAAAGAAAGCCTTTAATTTTCTATACAATCCGTGCACATTAATTAGTTTTAAATGAGGTTATTAGTCAGTAAACCACTTATAATGTATTTCCCTGTTATTGCAGTCCACCCAACTTAGACCCACATTTCCACTCACAATTCATTTTAACAATCAAAATGATTACTAATGATTTATGATAAATGACAATTAATGATTTTTAAATAAATTAAAATATAATTTGTGTAAATATTTCGGAATTCAAAATAAATATTTTGGGACAAACTTCAGATTCGGATTCAGTACCCCAAAAACATATAAAACAGCAGAGAAACTCAATACTATACTCAACTCAACTTTTCAACGTGAAAGTACCTATTATCTGAACGAAACAATAAACTGCACATCATTAGGAAGCTGCAAAACAATAAAGGCATTAACTGTATGGAAAAAAGAACTTTAAAATGTAGTTAACTGTACGCAATAAAAGTGAAATACAAAATACAGCGTAACATAACGATTTAGCATATGGCCAAAGCTTAGTCCATGCTCCTCTAAACAGTCAAACCGCAAAATCAACTCCTTAACTTTAAGTGATTGTAAAACATTATTTAAAACGCATTAGATATAACCTGATGGAACCAAGCTGTAAATATTAAAAATATTTCGAATTACAACAAAAGCTTTCTACAAGGGGCCCAGCCATACATGGTTTCTTTTAACATTAAATTAAACTTTGTTTTACTTTTTTATTCATAAGCAAAACAAAGGAATTATTATTTCGTATCTTCGTGCCACTATATGGATAGTTTTTTATCGAAAGGTTTTAGTGGAGGGTTGGGAAACATAGTGACCAGTGATTATGCGAAATCGAGTGTACTTTTACAAATGAGCCGTCCGCGACGAGGCCGGGTGGCTAGCGCGACGCGCTTCTGTGTACTTTTACAAATGAGCCGTCCGCGACGAGGCCGGGTGGCTAGCGCGACGAGCTTCTGTGTACTTTTACAAATGAGCCGTCCGCGACGAGGCCGGGCGGCTAGCGCGACGCGCTTCTGTGTACTTTTACAAATGAGCCGTAAGCGACGAGGCCGGGCGGCTAGCGCGACGAGCTTCTGTGTACTTTTACAAATGAGCCGTCCGCGACGAGGCCAGGCGGCTAGCGCGACGCGCTTCTGTGTACTTTTACAAATGAGCCGTCCGCGACGAGGCCGGGCGGCTAGCGCGACGCGCTTCTGTGTACTTTTACAAATGAGCCGTCCGCGACGAGGCCAGGCGGCTAGCGCGACGCGCTTCTGTGTACTTTTACAAATGAGCCGTCCGCGACGAGGCCAGGCGGCTAGCGCGACGCGCTTCTGTGTACTTTTACAAATGAGCCGTCCGCGACGAGGCCAGGCGGCTAGCGCGACGCGCTTCTGTGTACTTTTACAAATGAGCCGTCCGCGACGAGGCCAGGCGGCTAGCGCGACGCGCTTCTGTGTACTTTTAATTATCGTTCACCGAAATACGTGTTGAGCGCCGCCGCCGCTGTTGATTTATGGTTTGAGGTCACCAACGCAGAATTGATCCACCATTATAAATGGCTGCTACGATAATGTAAAGAATATTTCTGTACTAACGTTTAGTAAGGGTAAGTTTATAATATTAACATGTGTAAACATTTCACAGCAGTTCCTATAATTTTGATAATACAGATATTATGGTTAACACTAGACGCTAATGGTTTTTTTTATTAAAGAAAGTACACCTTCGATGAAAATTAGTGTGTTTTTGGATTTGCTTGTTTCTTCGTTTGTATTTTTTGTACATGTGAAATAACTTTGCAATTGTGAGGTAGATACTCTATTCTTCAACAAACGAAGAAAATATTTGCTTCTTTTATCTACAGGGTGTCCCGGAACTCTCTGGAACCCTTTTGTATATTTGTTCCTTGCATCGAGACAAGAAAAAAACATCATACAAATAGGGGTCTAAAATCCATCGTTTAGCCGCTAGCCGCCATTTTGTTTTTTTTTCACGTAATAATTTTTATTTCCGTGACGGATGGTTGTATTCAGTTCATATGTGGTATAAATCTTTATCATACTAATGTACATTTTCAGGAAAAAAATTTAATTTTTCCACTAAATTAAATTTAGTGGATTAATTAAAATGGACGTTGATGTGATAAATATGAACTTAGTACATCTGTCTGTTATTAAAATAAAAATTATTACGTGAGAGAACAAAATGGCGGCTAGTGGCTAAACGATGGATTTTAGACCCCTATTTGTATGATGTTTTTTTCTTGTCTCGATGCAAGGAACAAATGTACAAAAGGGTTCCAGAGAGTTCCGGGACACCCTGTATATATTAATACGCAAGCATGTTTCATTTCCTCCTTTTTTCTCAGCTCGTGTACATCGTAGGAGAAATCCGAGCATACCGTTAGAAAGGTGTAGTCCTGTAGATGAGCAGAATCACATTCTAATTCACATCGGACTCCATTGCTACGCCCCACAGGCTTTCAAAGTTCCAATGTTAATCTTATTGAGAAAGGAGAATTGAATGAATCATTAGACAGCTGCTGTAAAAACAACTGCTAGAAAATTAGGAAGAACATATGTTTTAGTTCTAAAATGTTTTTAAGGTTCTTGGTTCCAGATCAACTTAAATTTTGATCGAATTTCGATCAGGAGGCGATCTCTAGTATAATTTATAACCCTCCGGGGTTGTATGTTTACGTTATATGTTCATATAACAATCCGTTCTCATTGAAATTTGATGCACCTCACATCTTCCGTTCCAGGCTGTCAAATTTAATTAAATCGTCTATCTGACTTAGGTCCAGCAGTCCGAAAAGCACACTATTATTAGAGTTTTCAAATATCGGTGTTAGCAGAGTGCGGCCATACTTTCGACCCGATAAGCATTTCAATAACATCAATACAACATTACAAACAGAATGAATGCCCATTAATGGCAAATGTTAAATTTAAATAGACAAAAGCAAAGCTATGCGGAACTTAATAGTTCATACTTTCCCCAAAAGTCCCGGAAAATACCACGATGCGTTTCCCCCATACCCACCTCAGACTTGGAAAGTGCACGCTTTTAAAAGTGCTTATATTTTTTATTTTATAAGTGCGTATTTACAAACAACCAAAACAATTTTTGTGTAGGCCAATTTGTTCCTTAGTTTGGGACAGTTAAGAACATCATACAAAGCAGGATTTTAAAATTCTTCACTAAGCCCCTAACCACCATTTTGTTTTTTAAGCATAATCGTTTTCATTTTAATAACAGACAGATGTACTAAGTTCATATTTATCACATCAACGTCCATTTTCAGGGAAAACATTTCCTTGTGTGTATTTTTTTAAATGGCGGCCATTCAAGTTTTTTTACCTCAAATATGTAAAAACCGGTGAATTTTGACACCGGAAGCACTTGGTTTATTGTTGAAATATTACAAGTACTTGGTGGTTAAAAATAGTATTATCTACCATAATACTTCTAGTCCGTATGCCTGCCATCCTGAAATTGTTTTAATCTTTCTTGTGAAATAGTGTATACAGTATATAAATAAATAAATTTTATAAAATTTCAAAACAGACAAAAAGTTGACAAATAAAATTATTTAACTAATTATATAGAGTTTGTAAGAATCAGACCACAAATGACGGAGTAATTGGGAATTTTCTGCAGTAAAACATAGATTTTCCATTACAATCAACGCAAATTTAGGTTATTTTAAGTAGAATAAACACAATAACTCCGTGATTTGTTGCCCTGTCCTTACAAACTTGGCTTCGTTTCTTTCGATTATTTTATTTGTCAACTTTTTTGACATTTGTAAAATGTTGATAAAGTTTACCGATTTTGAGATATTTTAATTTAAAGACTTAAATTTCCGCCATTTTGAAATACACATTGGAAAAGAATATTTTTCTCTGAAAATTGCCATTGGTATGATAAAGGCTCATTTCAAATGTGAACTTAGTATATAACCATCCATAAAAAAATGGCAGCTAAATGCTTAACTATGAATTTTAGACCCTGTTTGTATGATGTTTTTTATTGTCTTGACCGGAAGAATTAAATACAAAAATTTTTTCAGGTTTTTTGTAAACACCCTGTATATAGAACATCATTAAATAAATTGCTACTAACTAACTATACATAGATTTATTTATTATGGAATTACCTATAAGAAAAATTCAGTACATGTTCCCCAAAACGTAATAGTTTCTTACAGTGACACATTACAAAATGCTGCGTTTTCCAAACCGAAAATTTTACTTTTATTCCTGTAGTTTTTTGTGACATTACAACCGTAATGCCGAAAAAAGTTTCCTTTAAAGATTGTAAAAAACTTTGTTTCAAACATTTTTATATACAAGAGTATAGAACTGGGAGTCATATGCTAAGGCAAACATTAACTTGCTGCAGTCAGTAAAGGCATCGTTCAATGTACGTCTACAAATCATATGTAATGCTGTTATTTATAAAATCGGCTAAAAAAGGTTGTTTAAATATATGCCGAACATAATCCTTTTTTCACAATTTAAGAAATCGTTACGAAATAGTGCATTATCCTAAATTAAAACTTCAGTTTTTTATCTCTTTTACTGTCCATAAAAATACTAAAAAGAAGTTTCCCACGGCAACTGTTATATAAAATGGCTTGCTATATAAAAGCATTCAATTTTGAATTGAATCGGCAAAAAAATATTTTACAGTGTTCCTTTACGTCATTCTTAGCGCTCGGTGGTGCACGGCATCGCATCCTCTTGTTGCGCTTGCAAGTAATTGGTGGTTAAAAAATAATATTATCTACCATCTAACAATCAGTAGAAGTTGACCTTTCTGAATTTTAAAACGTTAATTATTGTTAGAACGAGACAATAAAGGAGCTGTAGCAATAAACAAATGTGATAAATTACAAGTACTGTACAATGAATACTTTTCAATACGTATATAAAGCGTGATAGCAAAGAATTATTTTTAAATGCAATTCTATAGTTGTAAAATATATGCTACACCAATAATATAAAACATTAAAATGCACTTTTCATTTCTGTGTAAAATGATTAGGTATTCTACTTTTTATATTTAAAAACTATATCATAATCAAGTATTTTTTGAATAATTCAAATAACATAATATGTCGTATAATAATGTAATTAGTAGTGATGTAGTAATTTTTTGTCAGTGGAAATCGTAGTGCAAAATTCACCTCAAAGTTCGATCAAGCACAGACCAGCAGCTTTCCTTCGCACTGGACGATGCAAGCTGGATAGGCAAGGGGTCTCACTCGTTCGACGTTGTCTGAAGTTTGTCACACCTTAGACGTCCTTTGGGCTTTTGTTTCAGAGTTGACAGATTTGTTCTGAAGATACTTAACAATACCTTTGCGAAGAGGAACTAGTCCTCCGTGATGCACATTGAAATGTTACCCAACTGTCTTGGCGTGGCATCTATGAATCACCACTTTTAAAATCCATCTGAAGGACGACTAAATTGATGCTCTTTTCACCACTACTCCAAGGCAACTAAATTGGATCGAGTGAGAAAGAGACCCCTCCCCACCACGTGGCTTCCTGCCTGTAGCCGTAGCACCTCCGTCATGTATAACATTTTAGTTAGGAAACTCTTTATAATTTTATTAAAACACTTTGACCGTGTACAAAAGTCGGTAGATATGTTTTAAATATTTTTGTTTTAAAGAAAAGTTTTTCTTATTCTAAATGTGTATTCTAAATGTCTTATTCTAAAACTTATCAAACTAAAGAGGTAGGTTTGTTTTTCTTGATAAGAATACGTATGCGAAAAAAACTTTCTCAGACATAAACCTGAAATTTGCGTTTTCATCATTCGTCACAGGGTCATTTATATGCAAGAAATAAAGAAATAAATGTATTAAATATGCCAGGAACGTATTAACTTTAAATGTTATATATATTTTACTAACAATAATTATATTACCAACAAATTAACCTCCTCAAAGTAACAGCACAAAATTTAATAATAAGTAAGCCAAATTTTTTTCCATTGCTGACTAATTCTTTTAAACAAATTTGTTTAAACTAAGTTTGTTACTTTCAATTTTTAAACACACCATGTACTGAGTCATTCAGCGCAAAAATCCAGGATTATGGACATGTTATGGACTGGCGTGTTTGCCGTTCTTTTGGATTGGTTAAAAAAACTTAACCATAAATTCCTACTGAAATTTATCTCTCATTACACTAATTCATTATGCAAAAAAGGAATTTTTTCCTCGGCATGAATATTTTATTAATACATATTTATATTATGTTCGTCAACTAAGAACAATTAAACCTAGAATATTGACATATTAAAATTACTATTGTACTGAATGAATGAATGAATGAATGAACCGTTATTTCGAGAAAAATGAAATACACAAACAATACAATTTTCAAAAGAAAAGACATGAAATCATTTCCCCAAATGGCAGAAGCCTGTGGCTGGGAAAGAGTCGCTATATATACTGATTGTTTGACATAATCAAGAAAAGTCACCTTACTAGAAATGATCTAAACATTTTGTTTTATTTTACTCATTGATGATAGTTTTTACTTAGTTAATAAACACAACGCTCTATGAGTTTGTTACTACAGTGAAAAATAATGTCCTAAATTGCATTCCAGTTGTTGCTTGGACCGGAACGTTGAACTGTGCGAAATATTTCACTAACGCTTCAAGCTTGCAACGTTCACAAAGTGGATTCTTCGAACTTATCTTTGGACAATGAAATGTTAACTGGGAATTCAAATAAATGTGTTATTTATTTATTTATTTATTATGACAAAAATGAGTATTTGATCTTAAATTTTATTAATAAAGTACATTAGAGAGTCCTTATTGTTTAATAAGAAATTAAAGCGAGGTTTCTTTACACCCGTGGAGGGAGGAGAATATTGATATATTACATATGAAGACTCTTAATTTAACTTAAACCTATAAGTAGAGTGGAAGTGCAATCTGCAATTAAAAAAAAAAATATGATAGTATTATTTTTTCATAGCGCCGAATTAATTGATTTAAAATAATATTTTGTTCAAACCCTGAACAAATTTCTTCTTTTTCAAGCTCTTCCAATCCTATTTTGAAATAATAATCATATTTTAGGGCTGAATTTAAATCACATACGATGATCCAGATTTGATTCAGTTTGAATGGGGGCTTTCGCAGCGGCCATTAATAAACTGGTATCAGTTTAAATTCAAACATAATTTACCGCGATTACCGAGAGTTAAAGGCAGGGGCTGCGCCGTGCTTACCTACACGCCGTGATCCAGTGGCGCTGCAGGTGTAACTCACGGGGATTACAAGGACTTTACATGGGATTACCGAGAGTTAAGGGCTGGGGCTACGCCGTGCTTACCTACACGCCATGATCCAGTGGCACTGCAGGTGGCGACCCACGGGGATTACAAGGTTTTTACACGGGATTACCGAGAGTTGAGGGCAGGGGCTGCGCCGTGCTTACCTACACACCGTGATCCAGTGGCGCTGCAGGTGTAACTCTTCTGGATTTCAAGGTTTTTACACGGGATTACCGAGAGTTAGGGGCAGGGGCTGCGCCGTGCTTACCTACACGCCGTGATCCAGTGGCGCTGCAGGTGCAGGTGTAACTTACGGGGATTACAAGACCTTTACGGGATTATTAATATGTCTCATCGAGGATTTAATGTTTCAAAAATCATGGAATTTATTCATATAATTCAGTATATAACTACTCTATCAATAAAATTAAAACTTAATGTTATACATTTTTTTAAGCTATTAACCTATCTCGTACATGTTAAATTTATTATGATATAAATTATAACAGCCGAAAAAATGTCATGTATGTATGTTATAGAAACATTTATAAAAAATACCCTATTTTAAATTGTTGAATTCTCCTTCAAGACAAATCTATTCTTCGCCAATTGACTCATGAGGAGTTCGAGCTGCCGGAATCCGCACTTAAAACACACGTATCGTAATAAATACAGTGGCGTTAATTACTCAGGAAAATGTTAACTTAATTGAAATATTGAAAATGTTATTGTTATTTGTATTATGGCATTATCATTTTCTATGCATGTAACAGTCTTTAAAAATTCCAAAAATCAATAATAATACCTTTTTTCAATGCTTTGTCATCCATTTAGTCATTCTGTCTTACAAATTTCCATTCTTTCCGCAACACACTTTCTCTTGTAACATGTTTTCAGTTCATAATGATTAGATGCATTTTAGTTTAAGCAGAACTATATTATAAATAATATAGTTAATTGTTATAAATGAGTAAATCGAACGGTTCGGTATCTTTAACTTTGCCCACACATAATAGAGCAATAAGCAATAAATAAATACAAATACTTAAACCGCAGCAGGATCATTATGCTAGCTCATTATTCTCTGGTATTTTTCTCTTTATAGTATGGTATGAACACGTAAACTTGTTAAATTTTTTTAAAGGAAAAACATCCCAACAACAACAACATAGGCTATTTGTGGACTTTAAATAGATTTAAACACATACATGTATTTTATTTTATTTTTTTAAATTTAATCATTCATGTTTATAGCCCCAAACTGCTGTCGAAAATAGTATGAAAGAATAAGCTCAGTACAGTCTCACCGGAAGTGAGACTTTCTAATCGCTAAAACTAACCAAAAAGTCTTTTAGAAGATATTTACAGGTTACCTAAGGCGCACACATTGAAGTGCATTGAGTTTGTGCATAGCTGTAAAAACAATTAAGGAACCACTTAATAAAAAATGTACATAAAATTTTTACCTTACAACCAATTGTTTTCATACGATTTGTTTTTTCATGGGCAAAGACTTTGTGATCACCCTGTATTTGGGCTTGATTTATTGACATTCTGTTAAGCCGTTGTATTGTTAGTGACAAGTAAAAGTAGGTAAATGTTTTAACTATGCATAAATGATTTTTTCGTTTGTTTACCTACCATCAATTACTGTTTAAACATATTAATTAAATTATTTTCCCTTATTAATTGGACTCGAGTTGTTGCATGTCGATACTCGACAGATAGCCCCAGTCATGCTTCAACACAAATGATGTAATACATAAAAATAAAAACATAAAATGATATAAAATGTACTTTTAAAAATTGCTATTTCATTCCAGTTTATTATCTGTTTTACATAATTAAGTAATTTTAAACAATTGAACAATCAAAACATATTTACTTTGTAATCCACCAACTATAAAATTTAGTAGTTCAAATAGTGTAACACTGTATTTTTTCTTTCCATTGTAATAATAAACGTTTTTTGGGTACTGGTCATAATAAACCAAATCCCTCTTTGCTCTTCTACTGTATTTAGACAAATACCTCGTGTTTAAAATCAGCTCATTGCGAGGTTGTAAAATAAATTTATGGCAAGGGTTTGGAAATTTCTATTTTGTAATGTAAGGAAGTGCGATAACGTTAAAGTAAATCAAACCTGCTAATAAAGCAAAATTTTGGTTTTATTTGGTACCAACTGCATGAAAATCGGTCCAGTGGAAGTCTTAGACGAACTGTCAAAAGGATTGTTTTTGAGAGCTTTAACGTAAGTATTTTCTTACTACATTAATAAAACGAGCTAATATAGGACCTTTGAACGGTTGTATTGGTACAACTCCTATGTAAATCGGCCCATTAGAAGCTCTCAGGCGAACTGTCCAAAGTTTACCTTACTGTTTTAAATATATAGATAGATGAAAAGGATTGTATTCATTTACAAATTTTAAACACTCGGTAGAGTTGATAAACAAGCTAATTATACCAAACAAGTATGTAACGCGCAACAATGAAACCACCGAACAACTGCCTGCCGCTACACAATGCCACCGCAATCTAAAACAAATATTTGACAACTGTGTCGGGATTGATTGTCGCTTGTACTCTTTGTATTTAACCAACCGTGACCGTTCGTTGCTGGTTTCCCAGCACCCTTCACTATGAACCGCTTGACAAAAGGCAGATCGTAAAAAATATAGTACGTTGCGAACATCAGAATGCTTCTTGATATCCCACAAGCCATGTACATAGTTATTGCTATCTAAACACGGCTGGAATTAAGAGAGGCTGTGGGGCAGGGCGCGGTCGGTTAAATACTAGGTCTGCAATATTTTAGTGTATGGTTGATCTACAATATTTCAGTTTTCTAAACAGTGAATTTGTGGATTTGCATTTCGGCCCACGCCATTTTGACTTTGAGGGCAAACATGATAAAATTGAATTAAACCATGAAAGATCAACACGATACGAAATCTTCTTCGTATTGATACAGATAAAAAATATCTTTACTTGCTGATCAATAGTTCCCACGAGTTGGTTGGTCAAACAAATGTTTCGATGTTGTGGCAACATTTACTTTAATGTTCAAATTCTTCAATTTCATATACCCCATTTTGTAGTTTCAAGTTCATAGCTCTTGCTCCACATTAACATTTTAGTTACAAAGCGTAAAAGTTTGCTTAACACAAGTATGACAATTGAAGAATAAAATATTCATCAAATCAAAAATGTCAGTTGTTAAAATTCAACGTTAACTGTTTTGAGAACATTATCCTAAATTCAAATTCAAAATCATCTTTATTTTCAAAACTTACAATCATTTTTTACGATAACTTATTAATAGAGAAGGTCCCCAAATAGGCAACGCCTGTGCGTGGAACCGATTCCAAAAATAACTGTCGTCTCTGAAAAAGAAAAAAAAATACAATAAACACATAATAATTTTACTGAATGGAACTACCTATATTACAGCTGATTTACACATGAGAGTTTTTCACTCTTGGAGAGTTAGTTAGTAACTGTCATAAAAATCTCAGACAGTTGTTGATGGTACTCGCAGAAACTGTCTGGGATTAACTATCTTGGAAAATTCGCTGGTTGTGTAAACTCCTCTGGCGAGTACCTCCTGAGAGTACGAAACTCTCTGAGAGTGAAAAACTCTCCTCACTTGTAAACCGTATTTAAATAAAAACTATAAATAGTGTACAAATAAAAACATAGCCCGAGACCACAAATATTAATTCTTAGTTAATCGTACGCACTCAACCAAAATGTACAACATAATGCTTAAAGAAAAGTGGAACATCATCACTGATGGACAAACTGATGCAAAAACACATTTTCTACTCGCGCTGACTATACCTTCCATCTCTCCAGCTTTCTCACTCATACATACACACGCACACTACACAATGCAACACATACACATGCGCGCACGTACGGTCCTGGCACTCATGCAGCTCCACCCACTTACATTCCCATTCGTTCCACATACATCTTATGCAAACATGCTTAGAAACACTCACAATTTGACTACAAAACATACGACCTCACAAGCTCTCAACAGTTACGCCTACACACACTCACATATTCTCTCCAGGGTTACATACTCGCACACATATACAAGATTTTTTTTACTAACCTGCCCAACCTATTTATGTTTTACCTACCTTTTTTTCTTCATCAACTGCACATAAAAAATATTACTCATAAAAAGGGCTGGATATTTAAGCAACATAAACTGAGTAAAGAAAATTTGAGGCAGCCTCCCCCCCACACATTGAAAGCCAAGTGACAAGGTGTTTTCTTAAAAACTGATATACTAGTATTTCTAAGTTCAT